>CM073140.1:39045617-39645617 GCA_037039145.1 Fundulus diaphanus
CCATCCATTCTTCCGTCCATCCATCTATCCATCCATCCATCCATCCATCCATCCATCCATCCGTCTGTCCGTCCTCTGTCCATCCATCATCCATCCATCCATCCACACATCCTTCCGTCCGTCCGTCCATCCATCCATCCATCCATCCATCCATCTATCCATCTGTCCATCCGTCCAACCATCCATTCTTCCGTCCATCCATCTATCCATCCATCCATCCATCCATCCATCCATTTATCCATCTGTCCGTCCGTCCGACCGTTCGTCCGACCATCCATCCATCCACACATCCATCCATCTGTCTGTCCATCCGTCCATCCGTCCGTCCTTCCCTCTGTCCGTCCGTCCGTCCGTCCATCCAGGCATTGACTGCTTTGCATTATTTTGTTTCATGATGACATAAATAATAATTTAAACTGAATTTTGTGTTTACTCAGCTTCTGATCTGAAACATTTAAACAGAACAAAAAAGCAAAAGCTGATAAAATCTTTCAGAGGATGAACACAGATGTTTGTCTATCACATAATATCACAATAAAATAAACAATATTTTATGGTTTCAATGTGTAAAAAGGTTTAGTGGGTATGAATACTACTGCAGAGTGAAGAATAAAAACCCGTTGCATGTCCTTTATGGACATCAGTTCCCAGATGTAAAGGTGTAAACTCCGGCCTTGACAGGCGCTGCTTTCTATAACCGATGGCAGCAGATAACGTTGGTGTCTGCTTTACCCTCTGGCTGCGCTTCTGGAACATCTCACAGCAGAAATCTGTGCAGGTCCAGCTTAAAAACGTACACGCAACCCTGGGGATGAACTGCTGCACTTGCTTTAACCCCGACAGCACCGGTGGGTTCATTTGACACGTTCAAAGGAATCCAACACATCATGGTGCTAAATAAATAAACAGCAGTGCTGTCCAAACCGTCCTCCTCCAGGGTTTTACTTACTATAATTAGCTGCAACTATAACTTTATTTAACAGCTCTCACTGCAGCTGAATATCTGTTATCTGTCTGAATATATGCCACAATTTTTGATTGATCCTATCTGCTGCTGGATGTTTAATTTAACACAAGCCAGCGTGTTTCTTACGGGGTTGAATTTATTGTGGAGGGGTATTTATGTAGAAAATCTAGATGAGGCTTTGCAGACTTCTGAATGGTGATGCAACTCTGATGATGGAGGTGAAGTAAAAGATAAAACCTTTCTGTTGAGTTGAGAGCTACGATGCATTAGTGGGACTTCCCGCCCAGGAGAAGTATCAGGTTTTGCAAACGGATTAAATATGTAGAAAAGTGAGATTTTCAGCAGCTTTTATCATTTACTTATGTTTTACACAACCAGAGCTGATGTACATGATGTTGTGTTTATAATGTTGATATGACGTTTTCTGATAAATGTGACTTCTATATTTACTCTCCAGTAATTGTGCAGATGGCAGCAATTGTGCTTTCTAAGGGTGTTTGTTGGCATGCAAAAAAATAAATAAATATATATATATTATATTTGGAAGTAGAAGCATGCCGATGTGTTGCTCAGTTTAAAGGTAGAGCCGGCGAAGTTTCCCCAAATCCCTTTTTGAATAACTGCACGTGACCGAACTTTTCCAATCTTCAAGGGGGTCACGTGAAAAAAACCTCCCAAATCCACTCTAGTCTTATTTCTTTCTAAAGAGGCCTTCCTCTTCTTCTCATAAACATGAACACGGTTCACTTCTTGTGACTCTCAGCCATGTTTAAAGTCTACGGTGAGAGCAGCGAAGCTACAATTAACGGCTAGAACCAAAGCTAACTGCTAAGCTAACCGCTAACCAAGCAAACTAGATATATAAACACTAGAATTGTGGATATGCGGCCAGTAAGCGGAAACTAACAAGGAATGAGCACGGACTCTGGTGTTACGTGAGCGTGTCAGAATGATTGGCATGTGGGACAACCAGTAGATAAGTTCATACACTGCAAAAACAGAACTAAAAATAAGTAAAACTTTCTTGAAATGAGTTTTGTCCTTGAATTGAGCAGGTAAATAAGATTATCTGCCAATGGAATAAGATGTCCGTCCGTCCGTCTTCTTCCGCTTATCCGGGGTCGGGTCGCGGGGGTAGCAGCTTCAGTAGGGAGGCCCAGACGTCCCTCTCCCCGGCCACTTGGGCCAGCTCCTCAGGAGGAATCCCAAGGCGTTCCCAGGCCAGCCAGGAGACATAGTCCCTCCAGCGTGTCCTGGGTCTTCCCCTGGGCCTCCTCCCGGTGGGACGTGCCCGGAACACCTCACCAGGGAGGCGTCCAGGAGGCATCCTGACCAGATGCCCGAGCCACCTCAACTGGCTCCTCTCGACATGGAGGAGCAGCGGCTCTACTCTGAGTCCTCCCCGGATGACTGAGCTCCTCACCCTATCTCTAAGGGAGAGCCCAGACACACTACGGAGAAAACTCATTTCAGCCGCTTGTATCCGGGATCTCGTTCTTTCGGTCACGACCCAAAGCTCGTGACCATAGATGAGGGTAGGAACGTAGATCGACCGGTAAATCGAGAGCTTCGCCTTTTGGCTCAGCTCTCTCTTCACCACAACGGATCGGTACAGCGCCCGCTTCACAGCAGACGCTGCACCAATCCGCCTGTCGATCTCCCGCTCCATCTTCCCCTCATTCGTGAACAAGACCCCAAGATACTTGAACTCCTCCACTAGGGGCAGCACATCCTCCCCAACCCGGAGAAGGCACTCTACCCTTTTCCGGTTCAAGACCATGGTCTCGGATTTGCAGGCACTGATTTTCATCCCGCCCGCTTCGCACTCGGCTGCGAACCGCTCCAGTGAGAGCTGTAGATCACGCCCTGATGAAGCCAATAGGACCACGTCATCCGCGAATAGCAGAGACGCAATCCTAAGGCCACCAAAACGGATCCCCTCAACACCTTGGCTGCGCCTAGAAATTCTGTCCATAAAAGTTATGAACAGAATCGGTGACAAAGGGCAGCCTTGGCGGAGTCCAACTCTCACCGGAAACGAGTCCGACTTACTGCCGGCAATGCGGACCAGACTCTGACACCGGTCGTACAGAGACCTGACAGCCCTTATTAAAGGGTCCGGTACTCCATACTCCCGGAGTACCCCCCACAGGATCCCTCGGGGGACACGGTCGAATGCCTTCTCCAGATCCACAAAGCACATGTAGACTGGTTGGGCAAACAACATCCAGAGCCTTAAGGTACTCCGGGCGAATCTCATCCACCCCCGGGGCCTTGCCACCGAGGAGCTTTTTAACAACCTCGGCAACCTCAGCACCAGAGATGGGAGAACCTAACCCAGAGTCCTCAGGCTCTGCTTCCGCAATGGAAGACGTGTTGGTGGGATTAAGGAGGTCTTCGAAGTATTCCGCCCACCGAAACACAACGTCCCGAGTCGAGGTCAGCAGCACACCACCGTATAGTGGACCATTCTGGTCCACTATACGGAATAAGATGTTTGCTCTTAAAATAGGAACAACTCATCTCCATCATCTTATTTCAAGTGCAGTATATCTAATTATCTTATTTTAGGGGTAAAAATACTGCAGTATATCTAATTATCTTATTTTAGGGGTAAAAATACTAAATCTATTGGCAGATCATTTTATTTACCTGCTCAAATCTAGGACAAATACACTAACTTCAGGAAAATTGTACAGGGTGGGGCCTGTGTTTTTTAATGCAGCACAGAACAAAAGATTGTGAAAAAAAACTAGGCAGGTCAATATTTCATCGTTTAATATATTAAGTGAGCCAAAGAGCCATTTGTGGCTCTGGAACGGCAGGTTGCTGACCCCCTGATCCTATCTCAATACGGCTGGAGCTAAACGTGAAACAGCTGAATTTATAAATTATTGTTGGAGTAAAACTGTAAAGGTAAAAATTACAATTGCTCCAAGTGACCAGTCAGTTATGATATCTTTGTAAGCATTTATCATCATAAGAAATTTATTTATTATCATGACTTTAGTGCAGGGGCCATAACACTAGGGGAGTAGGGGAGCACTGATCCCTATTGACCACTGTCTAGAACCGCCTCTGGTTACCGATGACCTCTTGGTAAATACAAGTTCTCATAAAAGCAGTGTGCTCACACTGATCAAAGCAATTCAGGTGAAGTGTCTTGCCCAAGGAGACAACGACTGAGACGGTCGCAGCGGGGGATCAAACCGGCAACTCACCAGTTACAGGATGAACTCCCTTACTCCTTTGCTACTGTCGCATGAGAGTTATGAGAGTTATACAGAACAGCAGATCTGTCCTCTCCAACCTGATGCATTAGCTGTAAAATCCATTTAGAAAAAGGCTGTCTATGCATAAAAGGAGTGATAATAAAACAGCATATCTTTTAAAGGTTGACAGTTCAGCTAAAACTTCCCAGGAAGTGTTTATCTAGTTTTATCTTTAGTCGTTTATTACAGTTTGAGATGTTCAGATCGGTCTGACTTTATTTAAGGTCTGCACTGCTGATTCCGACTGAGTCTGGGTATTTTTCTTAGATATGATAGATAACAGAGAACAGGTTCTTCAGGTTCTATGACTGGTTGAGGTAGTTTTCAGTGTGATGGAAAATAAAAGAATTACAAGATAATCTCAATTTATGCACCAAAGCACCTTCCCTAACCTTTAGCTGAACACTATGATGTATTTATAAATCAAAATTCGTGGGAGATTTTAGTTTCAATGCAGCTGATGAAAAAGAAAACATAGTTTGGAGTATCTGACCTGTCGATGATCAGAGCTGATGAAAGGAAAAGGGCTTTATTTCAGTCCTGATGGGTTCATGCATCACTGATAAAGTCCCATATTTGCCTTGAAGCTTTTCAGAACCGTTTAGGTAACGAGTTTGGTCTCTTCTTTACATCCAGATCTTTAAACCTCTAATTATCACTATTCTTGTTATTGGTTTTTTTCCACTGTTAACTTGAATACTTCATCTTTTTTACCTGCGTGTGCCATGTTATTAATAATTGTGGAGTATTTACTCATTAACCATTTATTTTTTACTTTATTTTTGGCGTTTCTGATAAAACTCATTGCTGCTTTATAACTAACTTTAGATTTCCTCTTTTTTCACTTCTATAAACTGCGTGTAATTCTGTCCCCATTGTGGGACAATAAAGGAATTTCTTATCTCATCTCTTATCTTATCATTTTTTATTGTTGTTGTTCTTATAGAACCTGCGTTCTTGCAGAGTGCAGGAACGGACAGTTCAGCAGGGAGTTAAAGAGCTGAAATTTAGGTACATCTGTGGAAACTGAGCATTAAAGAATTTCAACATTTCTGCTGCATCTAAAGATAAAGGAAGAGAAACAAGACAGTTGGTTATCATCTGGGTCCAAACCCGACTGGGAAAACATAACTGAACATTTAATATGTGCTCCCTGGTCTTATCTCGATGTTTCAGCAGATTTACTCACAAACCCATCATCCTTCCATCATCCTTTTAGCACTTTTTGGTATTTTGTTTTTCAAATTCAAGATATGCCTTTCCAATGTCCACATATGGTGTGTCGTATTATACAAAAAGGTACATAAAGCATATTTCTTTTAGGCTTTAGAGAATTGTTTACTTTAACCCCCGTTTGAATAAGGTGCGCTGCCATTGTTTCTGAACTATGAGTATTAAATAACCTTTTGAAAGGTCAATGGTGGCAGTATTTGTCAGCTCATTTCTGCATGTTCGGAGCCAGGAGTCTTTCGTAAACATCGTGGGAACAAGCTGCTTCTTAAACGGGACTCCTGTGGGTTTAAGTCACTGCCGTTTATTCTTCTTCTTTCACTAGTTTGAATTGAACGTAGCCTCTTTTCCCCACCCCCCGGCTGCTCGGTTTTATTTCTGGACTTCTTCAAAATGCCACACGGCAGCGGAGGCTGCAGGGAGTCCGGGACGTGGCGGCAGCAAGGCCTCAACCTGTGTTATAGCTCTAATCTGTAATTGCATCCACTGAAGGAGGAACAGGCTCGCTTACGTGACCAGCCGAGGAGCGCGAGGCCGGAGCCGCCGTGACAGAGATAGCAGAGATTTAGCGGGAACAGCAAACACAGATAAAATGAATAAAACAGAGAAAAGCAAACGGATTGACTTTGGTAAGAGGTCACTTTTGAAAGTTCCCCCCAAGTGATTGTTGGAAAGCGCCATTTTTTTTCCCTCAGTTCAGGACACCCCAGAGATGTGAAGTGTAAGGTTATAGTATGGCCCAGTGCTCTATATTAATGGTGACTTTGGCTCACCTAATACGGATTCTCAGGGTTATAGCCCCCGGGTGCCTGCTGAGCAGAATGTGAATACAAAAAGAGCCGATCCCGCTCCCCATCCCCTCCCTGGTCACCAGGGCCCCACCAGCCCTCGCTCAAGGTTACAGCCTGGCAGCGATGAAGCCATCAGCGCTGATTTTAAATGATACCCCGGACTAGCCACCACTTAATGTCTTCCCTCTCCTTCTACACTTTCTTTAAACTCTTGATTACCCTCTTTTCAAGTTGATGGCGTGAAGCCTGATCAGAAGGGTGGTTGAACGGGAGAGACGCGTCTCTCCTTGAGCCGGTCGTCGGAGCTCCTGCTGGGAAGAAGAAAGGAGAGGTTATGATCAAGGGGGCTGCCTCTTAAGCCTTAAGCCATGCGCAGGATGTTTTTGTATTTCGCTGTGAGCCGAGCCAGCGTATAAATAATATGCTGTGGTAAACTGCTGCACAGCAAACCTCTGCATGTCTCCCACATTACTTCAAGAGAAAGTGCTCCACTACTACTACATCCTGTAATTATACCTTCAGGAGGAGAAAGCTCTCTGCCTCTGCTTTCAGATATTACCTCAGCTGATACTGTCAGTGTTTTTTTCCCCCTCTGTGTGTGTGTCACCCTCATCTCATTGCTCATGTAGATTCCACTAATGCCTATTTGACGAGTAAAAATGTTATTCTAATGATGGTCGAGGGAGCCGCGCTTTAGCAGGTAGTTGTTATGGAAACTGCAGCTGCAGCTTAACTGTGCAATAAGCCTCCCCCCCCCCTCCGCCCGCCTGTCTTCTCTTCCTTTTCGATCTGGTGAACACAGCATGTTGGAGTCATTACCAGGGTACAAACGGTTAAAGACGAAGCCAATACACGAGGCGACAACATCCACTCACATGGACGGAGGAGGATGTGTGCAAACTGTTAAGTCATAATCTCTCCCAAAACAAAAGATGGAGGCTTTCCTTCTGCGTGTTATCCAAAGCGTTCCTAAACACGACGTTCGTGAATCTCTGTTAAATCTTCTCACGCCACAGGTGAGAAGATTTAACATTTAGAGGTGAAACACATTTTGTTTTGAATTTTTTTTTAGAAATGGTGATGGACTGGGGTCTATTTAGGAGAACTGAAACGAGACGGTACCAGAGTCTCCTGATCTGTCGTGTAAAATGTCTTATAAAAGATTCATCATACAGCCGGTACTTTAATGAGCATTAAAATTTGGAAAAGGGCACCGTGTTTAAGTGTAAAGAATAGATTTCTGTGGATAGTAAATGCATATTAATATTTTAATAAATAACTAAATTAGACCCATAATTATCATTTTAATAGCAAGTAAATGTCAAAGGACTCGGGTGGAAGCTTACGGAGTGTGATAAACAGACCAGCCAGGACACAAAAGCCCACAGATTGGACCAAAAATGGTGATTATAAAGTCTACCTCTGGACACTCGTTTTTTATGCTCTCTTCTTATCATGGATATCTTATCATGCTCTCTTCTTATCAGGATGGAGGATAGAGTCCCATGTTTAGATGATGTCTCTCCGATTTAGATTTGAGTCTCAGAATGAGACTCGAGTTTTAGACTGAGACTCGAGTCTCAGATTCAGATCTTAGATTTAGATTTGAGTCCTACTTCAGCTGCAACAACAGAGACTTGACTCTGATTAAAAATCTGGGACTTTATACCAGACTGAAAATAGGAAAATAACTGTTCTCCACAGCTTTGACAGGTAAAATGTTCACATACGCATTAAAATACCAGTTAGCTTGGCTCTCTCCCAGTGTGGCATTAAACCAGATTAAACTTTACCTGTTTTAGGTCAGTTAGGATCCAAGTTATTTTTATTTGTTAAAAGCAGAGGAAAAACAGAGAAGTTTTATGCCTCTCTTAGTTTTCATGTTGTGCCTTTCCTTAATATTCCACACTAAATGCAAGGCTATGGCACTGCAGTTATCTTTTTGCAGGGTGCATCTGTCCCTCCTGCATTGAAGAACCTCCACACCATGGTGCTACCACCTCCGTACCTCACGCTCAGGATGTAACGACGCTAATTGTGTTCAGGCATGCCAATTCTACTTGGCCAGACCGCAGCAGCAGGGCTTTGTATTCTGGCTTCTATTTTTGCTTTCAGAGTGATGGGTTCATCCTCACTGAGTGGCATTTCAGCCCATCTTGGAATGGGTCTTCTTTCTGTGTGGATAATTACCAGCCTCAGCCAGCATCTTTTGCTTTTCGTAAAGTTTCTGCTGGATTTGATTTGAACCTTTCACACCAAATGACGTTGATCTCTGGGAGACAGACTGTTCTTCATAAACAGTATGATGGTTGGACATCACCATAAGACTGTCGAATCAACATGGAGATATACAATCTCAGCCGATTCCTTCTGGTGCTTCGCATTGCGTATCTGTCAGCAAATGTGTTTTAAAGGCCATTATACTTAGTTTACCAGCTAAAACAAAGGCTTTTTATACTCGCCTTCATATTTTTTGAGTTTAAGTGACAAGAGAATATTGTTTGTTTGAATAAAAGCACAAAAAATGGACTTAATGGAGTTAAATGACCAATCTAATTTGTGAAACATTAAAACGTTTTTACAGCTAGAGCCGTGTGGAAAGCACATCTCTGACGTGAAGCATGCGGTTTCTGGTGACGGTGCAGTTTTTGCTGAACTCGGCCTGGTTATGATGGCATCTCCAGTCTTTTCTGGTCTTTTCTGTCAGGAACGGTTGAAAGTAACCCGCTCTCTCTTCTGCTCTTCTCCCAGAGTTGGCCCTCAAAGAAAACTTTTTGCATCGCTCTGCTTGGTGAACTTCCTTACTCCCATTTATCATTCAGTACTTTGCTAATGAGGTATTTTGGGCAGTATATCACGACACAACAAATAGAATAAAGCTCTGAGTATCTGCCTCGAGCATTGGTGCCAGGAGGAAACTCCTCAGAAGCTGTTCTGATAAGATTTGGTTACTGTGGAAAAAGAAAACTGCACAGCATTTTTTTTTTTAGGCTTGATGAGACCGAAAACATAGAAAAAAAAACCATTTTATCTTTGTTGTTGAAAAATGCTGAAAGAACAGAACTGTCAAATTGCAAATGTCCAATTTACAATAGCTGCGGTGTTTTGTTTGTTTCCCCTTTGTGCATCGAACGCTGCTGACTGGCAGCCAGAATGCAAAACATATAGTTAAGAAACATGTTTTTTAAAATGCATGCAGTTTTTAAAGGTGGCCTTTTTTTTAAGAAACAGGAAGCAAATATAAACAAAGTGGAAGTCCTTTCTGTGAATATAATCTATCCTGTAGAAACACCAGTCCAATGCATATGACAGGAACATTTTTACTAAAACAGCTGTACCGTGGCTACCAGGGTCAAAGCAAGAAGGTTTCTGTCCTCCATCTGCATGCGTGACATTCTGCCGTTACTCTAGTTTTCACCAACAGTCCAGAAAGTTGCATGTCAGGTTAATTGGCCGGCCAGGACTGTGTCGGGTGTGGGTGGATTTTTGCATGGCTGCCATCTGTGCAGGACGCTCCCCGTGTCTAACCCTGAACCTGCTGAGATCGGCTCACGCCCAACCCTGAACAGAACGAAGCAGACACACAAAACGAACACAGTTCTAAAGTATGATAGAAGATGTCATTCATGAAAGAAATGTATTCTGTTAAATCACACTGAACTGATTATTTACAGTGCCATCTGAAAGTGTCTGCACCCTTCACTGGTTACACAGTTTTCTACATTAAGGACTACATTAGATTTGAGCAGAGGGGAACCGTCAGAGCCCTCTAGATCCTCTCTGAGGGCTTAATATATTTTAGATAATTTTCGATGGATTTTATCAAATTCAAATATAAAATGTTATAGTTATATCCAAAATATGTTTATTATTAAATTACCTTCACAGTTATCTCAGCCCTGTTGCTAGGCAGATGAAGGACTGTTTGAGCTTGGTTCCCTATTGGCGTTTATAGTAGGCCCTGCAGGGATAAATTTATGAGAAATATTTCATGAATGACTGTTAAAATCAACCACTGACACCATTTTTCTAAGTGGGTGGGCTTTGTAATCATACAGTTTCTGATAAATCCCGTAGGGGCTGCCAGTGATGGTCATCACAGCTAAAACTGGCAGACAAATAATTCTTTATGATCAGATCAGCAGAATATCCGTTGAGTTGTGTCTCTAGTACTCTGTCCCACACCGCTGTCTCCGTTTGGTTTTCAAGAGTTTGATCTGCTTTCACTACTCACTGGGTTCTTGGTAAATAAATTTTGTACTGTTTACCTTAATCTTGAAGGGACAGTGTGTAACTAATTTGGCTTTTAATTAGCAAAATTCAGTATTGCTTTTATAAATACATATTCTGGCAAAGTCTAAGAACCTCACACCAAAAATGAAAGCGTTCTCATAGTTTATAATGGTTTATAATGGAGAATAAACTCCAGACCAACAACTTGAGGGATGTGTGGAGGGGGATGAGAGCCATCACAGGGTTCCAGAAGTCCACTGGCATGGGGTTGGAAGGTCGCGTGGACCGGGCCAATGACCTGAACCTATTTTTCAATAGGTTTGATACTGCGGCCCATCCCCCACAACTCTCTGCTGCTGGCTTCCCTACAACGACCACTCCACCTTCCTCCACTCCTCCTTCTTACAGACCCCCTGTCTGCTCCTCACCACCTCAATCCACATCCACCAACTCCACCCCTCCCCACTGCTTCACATCATGTCCTCCACAACCTGAGGACCTCACCCCTCCCCCTACTGTTACCTCTACAGTGTCCTTCACTCCTGACCTGGTGAGAAGAAAGCTGACCAGACTCCACTCCGGCAAAGCTGCAGGGCCCGATGGTGTATTCCCCAGGGTGCTCAAAGCTTGTGCCTACCAGCTGTGTGGATGTACTTCAGCCTGAGCCTGCACCTTCAGAGAGTCCCCGTGCTGTGGAAGACGTCGTGCCTCGTTCCTGTGCCGAAGATGCCACGTCCCAGCGGCCCTCAGGACTACAGACCGGTGGCACTGACGTCCCATATCATGAAGACCTTTGAGAGGCTAGTCCTGGAGCAGCTAAGGCCCATAGTCAGACCCTTCACTGATCCACTACAGTTCGCCTACCAGCCCCGCCTGGGAGTTGAGGACAGCATCATCTTCCTGCTGAACAGAGTCCACACTCATCTGGACAAGCCGGCGAGCACTGTGAGAATCATGTTCTTTGATTTCTCCAGTGCCTTCAACACCATCCGTCCGGCTCTACTGGCTGAGAAGATGACTGCGATGCAGGTGGAGGCCCCCATCGTGTCCTGGATTGTTGATTACCTGACGGGTAGACCACAGTATGTACGCCTGCAGAACTGTGTGTCTGACAGGGTGGTCAGCAACACTGGGGCCCCTCAGGGGACTGTCCTCTCCCCCTTCCTCTTCACCCTTTTCACCTCAGTCCTGCCACCTTCAGAAGTTTTCTGATGACTCAGCAATAGTTGGCTGCATTGAAAAGGGTGATGAGAGTGAATATAGGACTGTGGTGGGCAACTTTGTCACTTGGAGTGAGCTAAACCATCTGCAGCTAAACGTGACAAAGACTAAGGAGCTAATAGTGGATCTGAGGAGGACAAAAACACCTGTGACCCCTGTTTCCATCCAGGGGGTCCCTGTTGACACTGTGGAGGAGTACCTGGGAGTGTACTTTAACAATAAGTTAGACTGGACTAGAAACACCGAGGCGGTCTACAAAAAGGGCCAAAGCCGACTCTTTTTCCTGAGGAGGCTGAGGTCCTTTAACATCTGTGGGACGATGCTGAGGATGTTTTATGAGTCTGTTGTTGCCAGTACCATCTTCTTTGCTGTCACATGCTGGGGCAGCGGGCTGAGGGTCGCTGACAACAACAGACTGAACAAACTGATCAGGAGGGCCGGTGATGTTGTGGGGGAGGAAATGGACTCTCTGACGACCGTGGCAGAGAGGAGGATGCTGTCCAGGCTCCAGTCCATCTTAGACAATGTCTCACACCCTCTCCATGACACACTGGCCCAGCAGAGGAGCTCCTTCAGCAGAAGACTCCTCTTACCCAGATGCACCACAGAGCGCCACAGGAAATCATTCCTGCCTGTGGTCATCAATCTCTACAATGCCTCCCTCATTGATTCA
The DNA here is from genome assembly GCA_037039145.1 of Fundulus diaphanus. Lineage (NCBI taxonomy): Eukaryota > Metazoa > Chordata > Actinopteri > Cyprinodontiformes > Fundulidae > Fundulus > Fundulus diaphanus. The sequence goes on from CM073140.1 coordinate 39,058,005, forward strand.
GACCCCCCCCCCCCCCCCCCCCCCCACTGTAACTGACATTTATTCATTCTCTGCACTGTTCTTGTTCTTGCACAAGTCACTATCACTTTACTTGGATTTATAGTTAAACATATGTATATATATATATATATATATATATATATATATATATATATATATATATATATATATATATATATATATATATATATATATATATATATTGACTTATATATGTATATATTTATATTACTTTGTGTGGAATGTTGTAAATATATATATAAAATGTGTGCATATCTGGAGCATGTAACAAAAGTAATTTCCCTCTGGGATTATTTAAGTATATCTGATTCTGATTCTGATTCTGATATAAATATATAGGTGTCAGTGCACCCACTGAGAGGCACCATGCTGCGTCGCTATTTCTGACATCAGTAGCCGAAAAGGAGACAAACTTGTCAGCATTACGTGTTTTCCCCTATCTGTCTTCTATTCGAAGACGTGCTGTCATGGAGGAGGAGTAGAAAACAAGCAAGACAAACGTAGATCATTCTGTCAGCCATTTTCTGTTGAAATGGAGGACCATCCAAACTCTTTGCCCAGCGAGAGGGAAGAGAAAGCAACCAAGAAAAGAAAAAGAAGTAATAACCGGGAGAAAACAAGAGTTTATATCGTTGCAGCTATTATTACCAGGTGGAGATAATACATAAAACTGACATGGATATTGTAGCTTTCTGCTGGACAGGTAAGTTGATTTCAATATAAATGTGAAGTTTACTTTGGCTTTATGTTAGAAACAGGGCAGTGTGTCCATTCTTGGAATTTTACAAACACGTCGTTTTACCTCACTTGTTGGTTTCTCTTCTTGCGTTTGCTTTCAGCTTTAGGACCTTGTCTAGAGAACTGTGTTCCCTTCCAAATCATGTCCAGTCACTGAATTTACCATCAATGGACTCCAGTCAAGTTGCAGAAGCATTTTAAGGTAACGGGGCATCTTAGAAATGCAGAGCAGCAGCAAATACTTGCACTCTGTGGAAAATTGACTCTGGTCCAGATGTGTCTTTGTTCTGCACTGACACCTAGCGCTACGTTTTACAATAAATCCTTTGGATAAGTTTCTTCAAAGAGGATCAGAGCTGTACATGTTGCCTGGTTCTGGTTACTTCTTTAATTTACTTCCTGATCCTTTGGCAATAAGGCAGCATCAGATAAAGCTAGCCTTTTAGAGATACAGTGAGATGAGCCTGATTTCCTAACCTAATGTGACACTTTGTATCAGGGTGAGTGATCTAACACCAGGAAAAGGTGACGACACCACCAAAGGTCAGCGATCCAGTCATGAATGATAAGGTTATGGCTTTATTTGTACCTGTAAAAGAAAAATGACTTTATAGCGGCAACAAAGCTATTGAAAGAAACTGTTCAGACGGGCAATATTAAAAGGAAATTAAACACTAAAAGAAAACAAGTATGACGGAAATAATATAGAAACGTAAATAGATTTTTTTTGTCTTTGTTCAAAACAGATTATTATTTATTCACTGGCTAAAACAACAACCAACTAATGTATAAGACAATAAAATGTAGAAACTGCTTAGTCGTTAAAACATTCATAGCCATGAGGGACAGTTGAACTTCCTCAGGAGGTGAAAAATTGTGCAAATCAACATGAACTCCAGTGACGGCTGGCTTGTCTGGTTACTGTAGCATCGTGTGCATGGAGCCACCTGTTAAATGTAACACGTTACACGCTACCACCCTCACATGTGCACGGCTGTAATAAACAGATGGTTCATCCATTTAACTTTCAAATATTTTCTGAAAGAGTCGTCCTCTGAAGTTTCCGACTGCAGTAACTTTTGATCAACAACAAACAGGCAGTTTAAAACAATCTGAAACTGTTTTTAACTTAATGATAAGACTTTGACCTGAAAGCTTAATCTCAAAGAAATAGCATTAATTATTTGTATTTTAATCTTTTACATAGAAACTATTTTCCTCTGTTTCATTTTTGCTTTAAAATATAGAAACAAAGCTTTTCTTTATGCCACTGCCCATAGACGCACAGGGCTTCCCAGCGGTTTCAAGTGGTTCTGTGCATCAAATTTTAGGGCAATTTCAAATGGCTTTAAATTTAAGCCAAACTTTAAGTTAAAGTCAAACTAAAGGTTGAGCTTTAACTTAAAACAAAACTAAACTTAAAAATAAGAATCAGAAACTATATGTAAAGATAAAAACAAAAAAGTAGCTACAAAACAAATACATTTAAATCAAATAAAAATTTGGCCTAGGTTATTTTTGCATTAAATTATTATTTTTGTTTTACAAGCCGGATACTGTGGTTCGTCTGGAATAGCCTCTAAAAATAAAGAATGGTGACTGAATATAGTTAGAAGCTAAAAGCAGAAATGCTGCTGATTTATTCTAGGATTGCAGTGACACAAATTTATGATTGTAAATATGGCATCTTGTACATCGTCATGTCCAAGTCCTGTTTCAGTACATTCTACTATAATACCAAAGCGTTTGTTTTTTATAAAAGAAAAAAAAAAATTTCAGGATGTTCTTAGACAACCTCGTTTCTGGAGGTTTGGTCTTTCAGAGTAAACTGAAATAGAACATCAGAGTCACTGTGAAATGCACATTTCTTTAGTCTAAAGCAGGGATTCCCAAAGTGTGGCAGCTCGCGCACCTGAAATCTGTAATGGCGGTTTGACAGTGTTTTTTCCCTCACACCATAAAGACGTGTAAATAATCATTTCCTTTGTGGAAACAAAAATCAAAACAGCAAATTTAATAAATAAATAAAATTTATTGACATGAAAATCTGTTTATTTTAAAAAGTGTTGTTCTACACTTCATCGTAATATGAATTTATCTTCTTCTACGCATTGTGCCTCAATGCGTAGAAGAAGCAGCTTGTGCCCTCTATTTCATTCATTCTCGCAAATATGCTCAGTTGGCTGAAACCAGGGAATCGGAGGCAACAGGTGAGTGAATTGCAAACCATTGACAAATGTCTCTCCAACTCTTTCCTCGCTTCACGTCGTGTACGTCAGTAGAGGGACAATTGAATTCGGGCCAAAAGTTTTTAAAAGCTTAAATTGAGCGACCAGTCTCTCTTTCGATCGCGCAGCGCCTCCAACCAGCGCTGCTCCTGTTGGGGTGACTCTGAACCTCTACCAGCACTGACGCGCATGACTCGCCCACCCCGCTGCAGCCTCCGCGATTTATTGACTCTTCACGCACAGAGCGGCAATACGTTTCATTGAGAGTCAGACAGGCGCAGTTCATTTTACAGATGCGGTTTTAGCGCATATTCAGACAGGGACAAACCGAGGGTGGGGCTGAGGGGAGCTGAGGTGTGTTGCCATGGGCGTGTTTACCTGCTAAATGTAGCCGCTGTAAAAGTTTTTTTTTCTCTGATTAATAACATATTTATGGAGCGCTCTGTTATTGTTACTCTGCTCTGCAGTTCTCTCTCTCTCTCTCGAGCACGCGCGTCCATCGGACACAAATCAAAGTTCTTCGTGTTTGTAAATTGTGACTCAGATTAAGAAGCTGGTGCACAAAAAAAGTGAGAACAACACAGGTAGATCATCAGTTTAATCCTTTGCTTCAGAGACGTTTCAGGTTGTGGAGGTGTGGCCGATCTGGGCGTCTCTTTCTTTCTCTCGCTCCAGGCTGAGCCACTGATGCACCTGCAAAAGCCTCAGGATTCTGTTGTGGATGTTGCAACTTTATTGCAGTTTAATTCAAATTATGTTCTAAATTTATTCCCACAACTTTTGTTGAATTGATGTAACTGCAACAGAATTTTTTATTTTTTGTGGTGGGGGGGGGGGGGGGGGTGCGCCAAGCCGGTTGGGACACTGAAGGGGGTGCGCGGCTGAAAAAGTTTGGGAACCCCTGGTCTAAGGTATTCATCGTCTTTTCCTTGCTAAAGTTTGAGCCGCTGTCGTGCTGACGCAGCAATTAACCTTTCATCCTTTTCTTTATCTGGAAAGCAGACCATCTGTTTTTGTGTCTGTATTAAAGCAGAGCATGCCTGGATGTCTATTGTTGTATGTTGTTTGAATGTCAGTGTTGGGGAGGGATTACATCTACGAGTGGGGGGGGGGTGTTGATGTGGACGTTTTGGTGGGCTTTGTGTCCGGACCCCTGTCTCGGTCCTGGTCCGTGCCGTCTCCCCGTGCGGGTTTCGCCTGGGGGGTGGGGTTTGGGATGGCTTGTGCGGGCTGGCTAGCCAGGTTCCCCCCTCTTATTTATTTATTTATATTTTTATTTGGGTAGAGGAAAGCCAGGAGGCTTGGTGGGTGGCCTGGAGGGGGTGGAGGTGTTGGTCCTGGTGGGTGGTTGTGGTGAGTGGGGCACTAGGGTGGGATGGTGTGAATGAGATTTATAAATTATTTTTTTTTTTTTGCCAGGTCCGGGTCCGAACCGCTCCCTCTCCCAAGAACATCTCAAGTCTCCGCTAGGTGCGGAGCCCATCCCCCCACGTCCTGCCCCCCTCCTCTGGCTGGCGCCTTGGCCCGCTGGCGCATTGGCGGCCCTCGGGTTTGTGGCGGGTTCCCGGGTGGGTGCCGGCCCATTCCTGGTGGCTGCTTCGCTGGGCCTGGCCCCCCACGGGCTCGCCCCCACGGCCCCTGGGGGCTTCGGCATTGCAGTGGCTGGGGGATTTCCTCGGGGTCATCTCTCCTCTTTCCCTGGGGGGGGGGGTTGCGGATTTCCTGTGTTGGCCCCTCTTGGCCGCCCTGCTTTTGGGGCCCCTTTGGGAGTCCAGGGTTATGGGTCCCCTGGCGCCTGCCTCGGTGCTCGGGGAAGGCGGGCCTTTGGTTCTTCACAACCACTACTGAGCAATTTTCTTCTGGATAAATTTCACATACACAAGTGCACTCTCACAAACACCCACAGGTGCTGGGTTCCAGGTACTAAGTGTTCACTTATATACAGAAAGCCCGTAATTTTTTTTTTTTTTTACTTTCTTTTCTCAGATATCACATTATACATGTCAGTTTAAATAATAATACATATGATTTAGCAATGGTATCAAGGTGTTACTCTATTGTATCTGTTACACTATGTCCGTTGGTTGTGCTGTTCTTTTTACATCTCTCTTTCCAGGTGATGAAGCAGACGGAAGACGTTTTATCATTCTCTCCCTTTTATCTCTTCTTTCTTTCACCTCTTTTCTTTCTTTTTTTTTCTTGTTCTTCCTTTACTCTCCTACTTTCCCATTGTAGTGTCCACATAATTTGAAATTCTCCCCGCAGGAATCACAATAAAACTATTTACATGCATAAATCAAGCAGAGCACTATGCGAAAGCTGATTGCTCCACTTGTGAAAGCAAAATCTGTCGAGCTCTATTTGGCATTAGGACATCAATTCTTATTGCCACATTGCTAGACAGGACACTGAAGAAAAAAAAAAAAAAAAAAAAAAGCAGAGAATGAAGGGTCGGACATTTTATCATGGAAATTTTGCACAAAGTGTTAGTTTCTTAAGCGCACTTTAAGCCAAGGAGGAAATGTTTTAACTGATGGATATAATATTTTACTGTTTCAAGCGTAATTGGCCTAGCAGTTTGAAAAAAATGTGAGAAATTGTCCCAGTAGAAGCGGCTTAATTCACTTTTATTTGTACTTGGGAAATGTAGTCCCAAGATGAGTCCATCACCTGCCTGCCTGTTTGCCTGGCAGGGCCCCCTGCTGGACCATCTGTAATTTTATTACCAGACAAAAAGGAAAGCAAGTTGAACCTGGAACTACACCTCACCCCACACCACCTCAACCACCCAGGGACATACGCCAGCACCCTGTTTGTAGACTTCAGTTCGGCATTCAACACTGTCAATCCAGACATCCTCCACCAGAAACTCAGCCAGCTTCACCTGTCACTGGATTGTCACCATTTTCCTGAGCAGCAGCTGAGACTGGGCAACATATTCCTCGCACAAGAACTATCAGCGCCGGAGCCCCCCATGGGTGTGTTCTCACCCCACTCCTCTTCTCTCTGTTCACAAATAGCTGACCCTCAACAGACCCGTCTGAAACTCCTGCTGTTTGTAGATGGCGCCAGTGTTGTTGTTCTGATCCAGGATGGTGGCGATTCCGCAAACAGGCAGAAGGTGAATCAGCTGGTCCACTGGTGCGGTCAAGACCAACTGGAGGTTAACCAGTTCTGGACTGTGGAGATGACATGGTCTCCTGGAGAACTCCCTCCACACTGCCTCCCCTCATCACCCTCAACAACACTGTGTCTGCTGTAGATTACTTTGGGTTCTACCCTTCCGGTTCCAGTTCAGGTCCTGGTCCTGGGACCTGAGCTTCCCCAGGAGCTGCAGTTCATCTTCTATACCACCGTGCCTCAGTCTGTCCCGTGTTCATCCATCACTGGGTGGTTTGACTCATCCACCAAGCAGCACCAATCCAGACTGCAACGGACAATCAGGTCTGCAGAGAGGATCATCAGGGCTGACCTTCCCTCCATCCAGAACCTCTACAGGTCAAGGCTCAGCAAAAGGGCAGCTAACATCTCTGCAGACCCCACACATTCTGGACACAACCTGTTAAAACTTTTACCACCAGGGCGGCGCTACAGAGCGCTGTTTACTAAAACCAGCCACTACAGAGACAATAGCCAACAATCTTGGAAGATGTATGTCCCGTTACATCTGGTGTAAAAATAAAGCATTTTAGAACTTCAAGGAACAAAAAATAATAATGACACAAAGTGGCCAATACAGGAACAACACATTGTGACATTCACAGAAACGAGTCATTTAATCAACGATCCGTTGCTGCTATGAAATTCCACTGAATTTTTACTTCCACAGGACAGGTACATGATGATGTATTCTGTTGTACTTCTGGTCTGCTTCTCTTTCCATGTTTTCAGGCTGCTGCTCTTTGTCAAGATAAAATACCAAATGCTGTGCTCTGTTTTGGGGACCCTGGGAACTCTCAGATGATTGGCTCAGGAACCAGGAAGTAAACACGGGCTACACTCTGAACCGAAGTGGTTCTGGACCGTACCTCTAGGTTTGAAAGGAGAAAAATGTGACTAAGACATTGTTGATGGAGAGGAGAGATTGAGAATATAGAGAATGTTACTTCCATCCCAGGTGATGAATGAGAACGATTTAGGTTGATTTTACAGTAAATGTATTACTTATAGCTCCTTTAATACTAATGATCAAACATGGTGGTGGTGGTGGGGTGATTCTGTGGGGCTGCATTGCTGCTTCAGGTCCTGAACAACCTGCCATGATTGATGGAACCAGTTCTGCTCTCAAGCTGAAAATCCTGAAGGTGACGATCAGACCGTCAGTTCTTGACCTTAAACTCAAACACACCTGGGCTATAAAGCAGGACACTGAGGTGCTAACTGTTTACCTATCACCTATCATCGCCACAACTGCCCACTGCATATCTTTTCCTTTTAGGACTGTTCTCTTTAGATGATTCTGTGTCTCAGTAAATGAAATACCTGTCTCAGACAACCATGCACCATTTAAGTTCCCTTAAATCCTTTTGGTGCCAGGTGATTGGCTGATTGGCTATTTGTGTCACCTGATAAAGTAGATGTGGCGCGACACTCAGAAAGCTCTTTCTGAGTCAGAGAAGCTCAGTTTAAAATGACTTTGCTTTGAAAAACAATGAAAGGATCATCCTTGATGCTTTCCAGGTCTGGAGATGTGTTTGCTCTGAACTTTATTTGGCCTTTAAACTGTAACAAGTGCGTTTGGAGGCTTGTGTGGGAGAATAATGACGTCTCTTGGTAGGATCTACCAGAACTCTACCGGCTGAGTTTGTTCTGCATTTTTCAGGTACATATGGGAACAGTCAGAACAACAATATAATAGTCCAGTCAGCATGAGACAAATCCAGGTTTTTCAGCATCGCTTTGGGACAGGATGCTCCCTATTTTAATAAGACTACACACCAGAGAGCGCTTAAATTAACTAGAAAAGCAAATAGATTATTACAAAGCACATTCTGATAATTTAACCCCGACTTCATGGATTGTCTTCTTCTCAAAGGAATGTTTTATTGAGGAAAAAAGTAGAGATATGAGGCACCAAGATTGCTCCATGGATTAAAAGCTAAATGAATCCTAATTAATCTGAATAAAAAAGTGAATATTGAGCTTTTTTTTTTTTTTTTGCTAGGGTTCAACATGGCTGATAGTAGCGTTGAACTGTTTGCGGCAGCTAATGAGCTCCGTGTGACATCACTCAGGGTTATAGCCGGCAGCTTCACGGCTTAATGTGTCTCGGCGTGTCACAGTTTCTCTCGGTTTCCAGCGAGACTGTGTCTTACTGAACTTTCACAAACTTCTGCTGAAACTGTGGTTATGTCAGTAATGATCTCCAAGTAAACTCAGCTGAAATAGCACAGTGACCTCATTATTGTTTCCATAGTTACAGAATGGCAGCTTTGCCGGTCCTATCTATAGCCACATTCACTTCACACAGCGTCCTGCGTTCTGGCAGACGGTGGCGCCCGGCAGCCAAAGCGCAGAAAACATCTCACGGTGATCACATTTATTGGTGACGTGTCAGAGCCGCTTGTTTGGCTCCTGGACGCATTCAGCTGTGCAAAGCTCCAATTCCCAAATGGCGATCAAATTCTGCAACCGTCGCTTTGACAAATTTAATATTGGATGCAAATGATTGTGTAGTGCTTTTTAGATTAAAGCGCACATCAGTGTTTGGTGTCTTGTTTGTCGAATGTTATCAGCATAATATGACTCAAGTTGCACAAATAATATCAACTCCATATCCTGTAACAGCTTCACTACCACCCACCCACCTATTTGAGTCTGCGTGCGCCAGGGAAAGCATCACACTTTAAAGCGAACCAGCTGGCTTTGTCAGGCAGCCGTCCAAAACACGGATCTATATTTACAAGCTTATATCACCGTACATGAGTCAACTAAAACAAAATTAAGCCCAAGTAATGACAGCAGACCTCAGCATCTCTCAGGCCTGCGGCGGCTGCAGAGGTCCGCCTGTTTTCTGCAGGTTTGAAAGGTACCGTGTGATATTTCAGCGTGCGAGGAGACGCTTGGCCTACATCCCGGCGTAAACCGCTGAGCTGCTTTTTTTTTTTTCCCAGTCTCGCTCGTTCTTGATTTGGTCTCAGGTGACTCAGCTGCACCAAAAGCAGAGGAGATTCACAGCTAGAGATGTGTCATCAAAACTTTGACAGATTAGTGCCAAGAGTGAAGTTGGCTGACGTGTCGGCTTATTTCCTGTCCCCCCCCCCGTACCTACAGGCATGGATCTGCACTCATTTATCCTCAACATTTTTATATTTGTAAGGTAGTGATATTGGTTACTAGTTCATCGCAAAGGTGCGCGGTCGGTTCAGGCCTCTGAGCAGGTGAGGGACATTTTACAGGAGGAAACCAGGGAATGTAGTTATTTTGTATCAGCGGTGAAGCATCTTCATCACAGACAACAATGAAATCCATCCTTCAGTCCACTTTGACCGTTTTACATCGTTTTCTCCCTATAATTGCCTTCGTGCAGCTAATAATAAAGTAACATTGGGTTTATGTGGGGCAAATTTACTGGGAAGCGTAAGCCTTTTAAAAAAGAAGTTCCAGGAAATCAGCTGGCGAGCAGAATCAGACAATTTTCTTCATGACCAGCCAGCCGGAAAGTCAGAAATCGGAAATACACAATGCTCTTTGGTGTAGAAAATGTTACAGAGGAAAGAAGATTCCTCTCTCATTTTCTGTGCTTAAAGGGAAAATCTGTTTTCTCTGAAAAGAATTATTAAGAAATTAGAAATACAGCATCGTCCTGTATCTGATTTTTAGAGGGGATTCACATTAACTTGATACAGAACTTGATACAGATTTTCATATTTTTAGGAGTCAGTATAAATCTCTCGACAGAACACAGCACTCAGGATAAGCCGTGGCTTTTCTCATCGGTCCAAACAGAGAATCCGATAATTAGTTGGACCGTTTATCCCAAGTTGTCAATTTCATAACCGTTGCTAGGAAACGCCTTTCAGCCCTGTGAGATCTTGAGAAGCAGACTAGATCTCCCAAGTGAAGTTCACCAAAAAATAGCTCTGAAGAACTAAACAAGACAGAGACATAAGAACTGCATCACAAGGCAGCGGTACGGGCGCTGCCGCCTCACATTGTGTACAATGTCCCCTCAAGGATGGAAAACGTGGTTAAATAATCATTAATATTCACTCACTACCGTTTCTAAACTTATTTAAAAACCTAAAATAAATCAAAATGGCAACAACATTTGTAACATATATCTTAAATTTTAGCAAAGATTTCTCATGGCAGTAAAATCCTTTCACTGGTGGGTGTGGCGTGCTCAGGACAGCACTGCCCAGGCAATTTAGTTTCAACTCACACTAACTTCTTTACATAAAAAAACAAAACAAAAAAATGTGTGAAGTTTATTCTGCAGACTGCAGACATGTCGATAGAGTCACCCGAGCACCCCTGTCAGATAATAGGTCCACAATAAAGACTTAACCAAGACACCCCACAATTATAGAGCACAATGTCCTTCCTCATCATACAAGTCAACACCACTGTGTGTTTTCACAGCATCCTTTTGATGTTACAGAACCAAGGGGGCATGGCTTATAACTCGCAGTACTGACCTGAGCAATGCACTCTGTCACAGTCCTTATGTAGGCTTTTAAAACCATTCAGTGCTTTACATACAATCCATCCATCCATCCATCCTCTATAGCCGCTTATTGAGTGAGAAGCCAGGTACACCCTGGACAGGTTGCAGACCAACATAGGGACGCGTAGGACAAACACCCACGCATAAACAGACTCCCCTTTTGGACAAGTTAGAGACCAGGCAGCCTAACAGTCATGTTTTCAGACTGTGGGAGGAACCTGGCGTGCCTGGAGAGAAGCTCCACACAGGATTACTCCATGCAGACGGACCCCGGGACGTTCTGGCTCCATGGTAAAAGTGGTAGCACCTGTCCAGGCTTGGCGCTGTCACCAACATGGTATTATCTACATCGGGTTCTGCTCAGAAACGCATTCCTCAGATCTCATGGATTCTGAAAGGTCATGCGGACTGCCTGCTTCTGCAGCTATACTCACTTTGTGGCAGATCAATATCACAGTTGTTCTGCAATCCCTTGTTATTCCTTACAGCACCTCGTGGTTACAGAACCGTTCAGTTCATGCGGATCATGAGAAAAAGGATGATCTGAAAGCGGCTGCCGATACTCACTACAATGCTAACATCAGCCAGCTATCTATGAAAATATCCTTTCTACTTAAAATAAGTGATACTGGAAACGCTTTGCTGCAAGGATGAAAAGCAAACGTTGTGATGCTGCTTTTTGAGAAGGACCAGATCTGAAGCCGGAAAGACCACCGGAGCGACCTTCTTAGTCGGAGACCTAACTCAACCACAAAAAGAGTCCAGCTCTGCTGAAGTATGGCTGGATAGACTAAAAATAAAAATGGAATTAAAACCATTCTTAAGCACTGCTTTCTTCCTGTAAAAGAGAGGATGTTCCTCCAGGTACTTCTGCTTGCGCGCACACAGTCCAAAACCATGCATGCTTTAAATTTCCTGCTTTTAAATTCTGATGCTGAAAAACTAGTCCATGCATTTGTTACTTCAAGGCTGGACTATTGTAATTCTTTACTATCAGGAAGTCCACAAAATACAGTTCAAAGTCTTCAGCTGATCCAAAATGCTGCAGCAAGAGTTCTGATGAAAATCAACAAGAGGGATCATATTTCTCCAATTTTAGCTTCCCTTCATTGGCTTCCTGTTAAATCAAGAATAGAGTTTAAAATTCTTCTTCTAACGTATAAAGCCCTTAATAATCAAGCTCCATCATATATCAGAGCTCTGATTACTCCGTATGTTCCTAACAGAGCACTTCGCTCTCAGACTGCAGGTCTGCTGGTGGTTCCTAGAGTCTCTAAAAGTAGAATGGGAGGCAGATCCTTTAGCTATCAGGCTTCCTGTGGAACCAACTCCCAGTTTAGGTCCATGTGGCAGACACGTCTACTTTTAAAACCAGGCTTGAATCTTTCCTTTTTGCCAAAGCTTATTGTTAGAGTGGCTCATGTTACCCTGAGCTACCTCTATAGTTATGCTGCTATAGGCTTAGGCTGCTGGAGGACATCAGGGTCTATTTCTCTCACTCTGATGAATTCATGTTCCATTACCATATAACACAGAAAGTACTCTTGGATCAATGTGAGCTTCTGTGCTTTCTGTGTCTCTGCTCTGTCTTCTCTAAGCCCCAGTGGGTCGAGGCAGATGAGCGTTCACGCTGAGCCTGGTTCTGGTTCTGGTGGAGGTTTTCCTCCCTGTTAAAGGGGAGTTTAACTCTCCACTGTCACTTCATGTATGCTCAATATGAGGGATTGCTGCAAAGCCATCAACAATGCAGACGACTGTCCACTGTGGCTCTACGCTCTTTCAGGAGGAGTGAATGCTGCTTGGAGAGACTTGATGCAACCTGCTGGGTTTCCTTAGAGAGGAAACTTTCTGACCAACCTGTCTGGAGGATTTGATTAAATGTGACTTTGTAAAGAGCCTTGAGATGACATGTTGTGAATCGCCGCTATATAAATAAAATTGAATAAAATTGAATTATGAATTATTCTGAATTGCATGGTCGTTCCATCCCCCTCCAGTCTCACCCATGACCAGATCTTGTAGATTTCTGATTTCTGTCACATATTAATATGGCATCGATATCAGTACGGAGCATTCTCCTCCATCCTCATGGTACCATGGCCTCCATGTGAAGAGAATGTAGAGTACTAGTCAAAAGTTCGACACTTTATCCCTTGTTGACCCCATCCTGCTTAATATTGCATGTGAACAGGCGCATTGCACAGGAATCCACAATCTGCTGTTGATGTGTGGAAACAGCTGTTGTAGGTTGAACCTTCAGCAGTCCCGGCCGGATTTTATAGCCACACACCGCGTGGCTCGGTTTCATTACCAGCAGCTCTCAGCAGGGTGTTCAGCAGAACTGCAGCCTAAGAAAATGAAATATTTACCTCATCGATTTGACAGTTGTGTGAACAACAAAACTGCTATGAAAAATGAACAAAGCCGCCTCATTTAAGCAAACGGAAACCCACCACATGTGTAGGTGAGCTGTAACACGGTCGCAGTGAAGCAAAGCTCTTAATAAGATACAGATTCATTTCAAGATTGGAAACAAAACAGCTTTTACCTCCATCTGAAATAAATGGCTAAATTTCTGCTTGTGTGAGATTTGTGCTGTAAATGAATTCATCACACATAAGGTTGAAATTGCTGCTGGCAGCAACGCTACTACTAGAGGACTGTGAGGTCCCCTGGAGGTGCAGCACAAACTGTGCCGTCGCAAACTTGATGGGAATGTTAAACCGGCCAAACGCACACGACGGAGGAGGATTCTGTCTGAATCAGTCCACCCTTTTTCTCCGTCTGACGTTAAATCGGTACAGATGGCATCACGAGGGGAAAAGATTGAAAACGGGTCTTCCAAACTGAAAGCAAAGGTAGTTCCAAAGAGGCAACAAAGTCCGTGTTTTAGAGTGAGCACCGAAAAGCCCCGATCTCAATCCCAGACAAACCGGACTCAGTTGCCCCAGTTCTGTCTGGAGGAATGGGCCAAACGTCCGGCAAACCTTTTGGATGGAGACCCGAAATGTTTAACCCAAGGCATGCAGTATGAGGAAATATATTTATACTGTAAAAAATCTATTATTCTGGCATGTTGAAAATAGAAATAATGTTAGTAATCCTGACTGACCCACAACACAAAGCGTTTGGTCTGATTTATTGTAAAAAGGCCTGCCTTTTATTTGATAGTGTAGGTAAATTTATGGTATAAATTGCCTGATTTGTGTCTTCTGTCTTTTAAAAGACACAAATCCTGATACTGATGTTCACCATCACAGGGTAATGATGGTAAACAGATTTAGAGCAAATGAATGAAACACACTGATGCGCATTTTACCCAGGAAATGGACTTTTTATTTTTATTTTATTTGCAACCATTCAAACATTTCTTTATAGGAATCCTTTACATTCTTCTATGAATTAATGGTCAGTAATTTGAGACGTAGATCAGACCAGAACCGAGACTGCAGACGTGGTTTAGACTGGTGATATAATAATGGAGCCTGGACTCGGACTCGTGACCTTTCTTTATCTCGTGTAACCAGGGTTGAACGTGGGCCAGCAGGCGCGTACCATCTGAATAGAGTAATGCTCTCACCTCTGAGTGACCGTATTGTATACAAATGACTGGTCTTTGTGGCAACATAAACTTTTCTGTAATGTTTCTTCTACAGCGTGCGGCAGCAGGACGAGTCAACAGTCTGTCATAGTTTTATGATGCTCCTGCACCGTCAAACATCATTCTTCTCCGTGGAGACGAGCATATTCTCCGGTGCGTTTGATTTATTGACCAGGGAGGTGCTCCAGAGTTTCTCCGGCCATCCAAAAACACGCCGGTGTGGACCACGGATCAGGATTAATCTGACACAGACTCATGGAGTTTCCTTTTTAAACAAGAACATCTTCTGGTTTTAAAATGTTTCTGTAAACTGGCTGCAAATCAGACGCTGGCGTTGAGGAGTGACAGCTCCTGTTCGCATGCGTGCTGAGGCCTTTCTGTGTCGTGCCTGCATGCACCAGCCTCCCCGCGGTGTTTCAGTCGTCCTCCTACAGCCAAAAGCTTGCATGGCTGGTAAGGTAAGGTGTCAAATGCTCAGGATTATAAACCAGAGATCCAGAACAGCACACAACTAGTTTGCATTCAGATCAACGCATACTAACCTGAAACATGCTAGTGGGCCCTCGTTTCCCAGAATATTTACGTCCTCCATCTCACAGACTCCAGCTGAATGCCGTAACTGTGTATTCAGCTGCAGACAGGTGCTGCTAAATATTCATCGGCAGCGAGCTCTCGTGGATTCTAATCACTGTCAATATGTGTGCATTTTGCAAGTGTCAACTGTTCAGAAAACAAAATATGTCCCCACTGCAGCGTCTGCTTGTGAAAATGCTCGCTGGTAGAGGAGAGAGCATGGGTTCTGTTGTATTCAAGCAAGCTACGCTGTTCAAGCTTTATTTTTAAAATGATGTGGTGTTTTGGGTCATGACACGCTGAGCTCAACTCTTCAAATGTGTGTTTTTCACCTCCTTAAAGCACTGTTTGGGTCCTTGGTTACTTTAAGTCACCCCGTTTCATCCTAACAGGTGTATCTCTGTTACGATCCAGCTCAGGCAGGGAAAAGGGGAAGGTAACATTTAACCAGACGGAAATGGTTTTATGAATAAAAAGTCATTCATTGTTTTGTTTTTCAAGCTTTTCCAAAAAAAAAGAACAAAAGGAGGGTACAACGAGTACAAAGCACCAACTGAAGTTTACAGCTGGGCCAGCAACTCATGAAGTTGCAACTGCACAGCTTCATGGGAATCCAACATGGCCTCTGGCCATAACAAGCAGCAAAAATTATATGTTATTTGATTTCAGTGATTCGGTTTTAAAAGTCTTGGATCCTTTGTACACAGGGTTGTGTGTTCTAAGAGTTTTTTTCTGGTCATTTCGATGATTCTGGTTCTCAGCGAATCCAGAACTGTGGACCTACTGAAGAGCACGTCTCTCAGTACCTGGTCTGGGCTCCTGCTGCATGAATTCCTGCATCAGTGCAGCTGAGGAGATAAAACCCAGTGGACCAGCACTGCGACATGACTCCTGAGGCCATCCGTCTGTGGAAACGTCACACTAGACTTCAAGCAGCTTGGATTCTGTCCCTCTCCGCTCTTCCTCCAGACTCTGGAAGCTTTGAAATGCAAAAGCTACTTACAATAAAAACAGGACTTTGAACCACGGAGCAACTTTCCAGTCCTTTTTCTCCTTAATCCAGGTAAGACTTTTGTGCAGGGCCTCTGGTTCTGAAGTGGTTGAAGATAAGGAACGGGACAGTTGTAACTAATCTCCTGGATATGTCTGTGTGTTTTGTGTCTTGAGCCTCCAAATGCAGCTGCTGACCAGAGCTTGTAAATCTCCCCTAAACTCTTGAATGGACTTTGCTTCATAATCTACTCGAGGCTGTTGCTTGTGCACCTTTTTTCACCACACATTTTCCTTTCGCCTGGCTTTGCTTTAGTACACATGGATAACCTCTGTCCCCTCAAGGCTGTGGCTATCCATGTTGCCTGTGCAGCATTTTCTGACACACTTTTTCCTTCCACCTAACCTTCCATAAACATACTTGGATGCAGCACTCTGAAGAGCCAGCTTCTTTAGCAGTGAGCCTTTCTTTTTTTAGCTAACTCTCCTTGTGGATGGCGTTATAACGTTTCTGTATAAAAATTACATTTTATTGATCTTATGCAACAATCAAACTTTGTTTATTGTTGTCTATATATTTTGTTTGTGTCTCTGACCTTTCGTTTTCCCTCCTCTGTCGTGTTTGACATCATTTTGTTCATAAAATAAAACATCAACCAGGGTTGGGCGACAAAGCAAAGCAAATATGTTTGGTAGAATCACAGCAGCCAGAGTACCATTGTGCTTGTCATGAAGCTGGACATGACAAGAGATAAAAAGAAAAGTGTTTTAGCAATATAATATTTGTTGGAAGTTTTAAATTGAATTACATTGACTGCATGCCCAGTTTAAAAGTGAAAGGCTGAATTATTGGCAAATCACAAACATTTATGTAACCTACCTCTGGACAGGTATGAACTACTAGACTAGGTCCGAAGAAAGCTCCCTTTAGTTAAACTCAAACAGCCACAATGAAGACACCAACACAAAAGAGTTGAAAATGCAAACTTTAGAAGAACATTTTGCCACCATAAGAATGTAACAACACCTTTTGGTATGCAAAGAAATATACCGAAACGTCTTCAGCTTCAGAATAGAAGTCCAGTTGTTTCATTTATTTAACCTTTTTTGGATTGATCATGAACTGGATGAATGAGAATCTTCACCAACATGTTGTATGAACCAGTTATCCTTCATGAGTCATAGATAAAATGGTGACTTTAAAACCCCAGTCTTTTTTTATTTTACCTAGGTTTTTTTACCTTGTTTTTAATTTTTTATTATTTTTATTATTATTTATTTTATTTGTTTTTATTTTATTTTTTATTATTATTTTTATATATATATATATATATATATATATATATATATATATATATATATATATATATATATATATATATATATATATAATATATATATATCCATCCATCCATCCATCCATCCATCCATCCATCCGTTTTCTGACCCGCTTAATCCCTCATGGGGTCGCGGGGGTTGCTGGTGCCTATCTCCAGCGTTCACTGGGCGAGAGGCGGGGTGCACCCTGGACAGGTCTATATATATATATATATATATATATAAATATATATATATATATATATATATATATAGACCATCTACTTTTGCTGATAGCATATTTAGACCCTGGTTCTAAGGTTCAAATGGGTTGGCTCGCCATCTACTCGGTTCTTCCCATTGGATCTCGATTCATTCACCAAAAGACTCGACCGATTTGCATATACTCCACAACGGAGTGGTGTCGCAGGTCTCGATTCTAGTGCGATCAAAGGCTTGCCCAAGGCCACCGTCGTAGCGCTTGTTTCCTCTACTCCAACGCGGCCCTGGACTCCTCTAACTCTAAATAACAGCTGATGATTTTGTTTCGTTCTTGTAACTTATTCATTTTTGCAGACGGGTTGTGGTGTGACCTCTCTGTGCTCGGATCGAGACGAAATGGAAGTGGAACAGGAAACAGCGGCTGAACGTGACATCTAATTGGCTGCTGCATGTGGATGTGAAGTCTGGTTGAGTTGAGTGACCTAATGTGCCACGAACCATCAGGTTTTCTAATATTAACAGATGAAAAATCAATAGTAGAAAAATCACATTTTAACATTCATAATGTTTGTAAATTAAACATCATGACGCTTATAATTTTAATGTAGAAATGATTCACTTTTTAATCATGTTTAGCTTTTAGCTAAACCAGGTTTTGGTATTTACACCTGAGTTACATTTAGTTGCAGCTTTATGGCTAATTATGCCTTTATATTTAAAAACAAGTGCCTGGAAAGCGTTTGTTGAGCTGAAGCCCCTTAAAAAAAGCAGAGTCAACGTCTCGGACATCTTGTTTCAGAGACTCACTTATCTTCACGGCTGCAGCTGGAGATAGAAACAAAACAACTTCTCATTCGCAGTTTCTCCCAGAGATCTATTTAAGTGGCTTCAAGATGTCAACCTCTGAATCCTGCAACATACGACCGCCGACTCTCCGCCCACTTGCCGTTTTACTGAAGTCCATCCATTCCTGTATATTGCTTGTATCGCCGCGTGTTTATAAGAGAAGATTAGTATCCAGACAGTTTACGCTGTGATGAGATGACATGTTGGGATCAACTCTTTCTTTTCCTCCATTGTTATCTGATTTGACTTGGAGCTGCAGAGCGAGGGTCCTGCTGCAGTTTCATTTCATGGAACGGCTGAAGATCTGATTTTACAGCCGCAGTGACGGATGTGTCTCCAACCTGCAATAAAACCTTCCAGCAATGATCTAACCCACATAAAGGTGCACAGAAAAAAAACTGAACCTTATGCCAGGTTTTCTTATTGAGAAGGTACGTCTCCTCAAACTAAAAGTTAATGAAACACAGGCTGGCTGTGACTTTCATGAACAAACAACTAAAATAAGCATGGCTTTTACCCTTCCAAGGCAATTAGCAATGATTCAACGATGCATTAGGATTTATTTGCAGAGGCCTTTTTGTACCTTTTCTGAACTAAACTAGGAAAACCTGCTTTCTTTTCCTTGTTGTTATGCAGCTTTCTGTAAATATTAGCAGCACTTTCAGCAACATTTACCATGTAGACTGTTTCAAATCGCAGACATGTGATCTATACAACATCTGGCAGATGAGTAAATATAATAAGAATAGAATTTAAAATTCTCCTTCTCACGTATAAAGCCCTTAATAATCAAGCTCCATCATATATCAGAGCTCTGATTACCCCGTATGTTCCTAACAGAGCACTTCGCTCTCAGACTGCAGGTCTGCTGGTGGTTCCTAGAGTCTCTAAAAGTAGAATGGGAGGCAGATCCTTTAGCTATCAGGCTCCTCTCCTGTGGAACCAACTCCCAGTTTTGGTCCGTGAGGCAGACACCCCGTCTACTTTTAAGACTAAGCTTAAAACTTTCCTTTTTGACAAAGCTTATAGTTAGAGTGGCTTATGTTACCCTGAGCTACCTCTGTAGTTATGCTGCTATAGGCTTAGGCTACTGGAGGACATCAGGGTCTATTTCTCTCACTCTGCTGAGTTCTCCTACTGTTCTCCAGTTTGCATTGTTTGTTGTTATTTCAGCTTTTCATTTTTCTCGTCATAGAAGGTACCAGGTGTACCTTCTATGAGGGATTGCTGCAAAGCCATCAGCAATGCAGACGACTGTCCCTGTGGCTCTTTCAGGAGGAGTGAATGCTGCTTGTCAAGACTTGGTGCAACCTGCTGGGTTTCCTTAGAGAGGAATCTTTTAGACCAACCTGTATAATCTGATTTAAGTTGACTTTGGAAAGTGCCTTGAGATTACATGTATCATGAATTGGTGCTGTATAAATAAAATTGAATTGAATTGGAAGAAAACTAGTGAGATGCAGGGTATTGGTGTGAAATCTTTACCTCGCTAATTTTACTTTGCTTTCCCTTCTCTGCATTTCCTGCTGTCGCTTATTTTCTCACCTTTCCCGCCCTTCATCTCTGCGGCAGCTGTTCTCCTTATCCTGTGCACGTCTCCCGGTCCTGTGGGTGTTGTGTCTGCAGCACCCGGCTCACAGCGGCCTGTTCAATGCAGGAGCAACAACGCGTCATGTAGTGACCAAGAAAGTGCAGCTTAAACAAGAAAAGTAGCAGGGAGGAAAAAAACAACAACAGAGGAGACGTGTTTCTAAGAACCTGCTTGTTTATGGCAGACGAAGGGCAATTTTTTCTATCATCCAGAAACATTTTGTTTGTGGTGGGATGCCTGGCAGGAGCAGGAAATATAAAGTCTTCCAAGTTGCCAATATTGCAGCAACTTTCAACTGGACTTGGAGACAATGGGACAGTCTTGGCAGAGGCCTTGTCTGAAGAAAAAAAAAAACTAACAACTCTGGAGTAACAAGCTCCCAGGACGTCTGCTTTAGGTTACGATCATTTAATTAAAGCACACATTTGAGCACCAGCAGCAACTAACAGTTGTATGCCATCTTATTTCCTTTAGAACCAGTGAGGGTGGAAGTAGTTTTTCACTCACATCCTCTTGGATTTAGCCCAGTTCTGAGAACGTGTTTTAACAAGATAATGATATTTATCAAATAACAGTACCTGTGAAACCCAGATCATTTTAAACTAAAATGTTTTTATCTTATGGCAACAAGTATCCATTAATTCTCTTATTCCCTTTAAAAGACAGTAAGAATAAAGATAAAATGAGAAGCAAGACATCAGTTTTTTTATTATTCTATTCAATTCAATTTTATTTATATAGCGCCAATTCACAACATGTCATCTCGAGGCACTTTACAAAATCAAATTCAATCAAATCCTCCAGACAGATTGGATCAAGTCTCTCCAAGCAGCATTCGATCCTCCTGAAAGAGCGTAGAGCCACAGTGGACAGTCGTCTGCATTGTTGATGGCTTTGCAGCAATCCCTCATACTTAGCATGCATGAAGCGACAGTGGAGAGGAAAACTCCCCTTTAACAGGGAGGAAAACCTCCAGCAGAACCAGAACCAGGCTCAGTGTGAACGCTCATCTGCCTCGACCCACTGGGGGTTAGAGAAGACAGAGCAGACACAGAAAGCACAGAAGCTCATATTGATCCAGGAGTACTTTCTATGTTATATGGTAATAGTGGAATATCTGCCTCCCCTGGATGATGTCACAGCTAACAGAACACCAGACCAGGGGTGTACCTTCTATGAAGAGAATAAAGACAGAGAACACAAAGTTAAAAGTTGAAATAACAACAAGCAATGCAAAATGGAGAACAGTAGGAGAACTCTAGAGAAATAGACCCTGATGTCCTCCAGCAGCCTAAGCCTATAACAGCATAACTATAGAGATAGCTCAGGGTAACATGAGCCACTCTAACTAGAAGCTTTGTCAAAAAGGAAAGTTTTAAGATTAGTCTTAAAAGTAGACGGGGTGTCTAGTTTTGGCCTGACGGACCAAAACTGGGAGTTGGTTCCACAGGAGAGGAGCCTGACAGCTAAAGAATCTTTCTCCCATTCTACTTTTAGAGACTCTAGAGAGACTCTACTCACCTGTAGACCTGCAGTCTGAGAGCGAAGTGCTCGTTAAAATGCATTTTGTTGTTCTTTGTTCCATGTTGTGTATAATAGGTAACATAAATACCAAGCACCTGTTTTATATATTATTAATTCATTTGAGCAAGAAAAAGGTCTGAGGAGCCACCTTGGAACCTAAGAAGCGAGCAAAGCCATTCGAATCAGAACCAAAAATTAGGATAGCAGTAGAAGATTATCTGATTTTAGTGATTCATTTAAAAAAAACATCTGGATCCTTTCCACACAAATATGTCTGGTCCAAGTAAATTTGATCATTCTGGTTCTCAGAGAATGAAACCCTAAAATCTAGATTGTTAGAAAATCAGGCTGACTAAAAATAATTGAAATCCAGAAATAAGGACCAACCTGGGTCAGAGAGCTCAAACTGGCAACCTGCCAGTTACAGGACCAACTTCCAAGCTGCTGCGCCAAAGCGCCGCTGTCCCCCCCCGTATGTGTCCCGAATCGAAGAAATCTTAATGAAACACAAATCTTTTGGAGGATTCCAGTAACTTCATCGTATTTGCAGCTCTTGTCTACATAAAAACACAGTTTTCTATAAAAGAAAAACAGATTCTCTTTTTAAATTACATTTTTGGTGTTGACTTGGTTGATGAAAACTTTCTGCTCTCTGAGGTGAGGACTCAGTCAGCTTTGAGAAAATAACCAAAGTTTTTTTATGCTTGCGTCAGGGTCATCATGAAACTACAGTTTACATTTAAACTAAAGAAAATTGCACATTTCTAAGTAGACGGGCTGGCCAAAGGGTCGCTCTGCTACATGGTTGAACCTTCACCCAAAGAGACCAGAGGTTAACTTCGGCTTCTCCTGACGTAGCTGGAGACGCCGATGGAGCAGCAGCTCTGAGACCCATGGAGGAGGTGGAGGTTGAGCCAGCTGGGGAGTGACAGGAAAGCTGCGCCTGAAGGCAGAGTGAAAGGATTGTTTGATGAGCAGCTGATGCGGAGCTCCTTTCTGAACTGAACCTGCAGCAGAACATGCTGTTTTATTTGCCTCTGGAGGGACATTCTCCTAACCTGACTCTCGCCAGATGTATGTCGCTCCGCCTAGCTTCACTCACATACATCTGGGACATCTCCCATAGAGAGTGATTTCTCCAACCAATTTTATGGTCTGGCCAATCAGGACGCAGGGCGGGAGTTTCATGGATGTGACGTAGTGGAGAAGCGACCGTGAGATTCCAACAACAA
The DNA here is from genome assembly GCA_037039145.1 of Fundulus diaphanus. NCBI lineage: Eukaryota > Metazoa > Chordata > Actinopteri > Cyprinodontiformes > Fundulidae > Fundulus > Fundulus diaphanus. Next base: position 39,080,557 of record CM073140.1, read on the forward strand.
TGGCGGCTCGCATCGAGGAAGCAAGCGTTAACATTGATGCTGCTATTTCTTCCGTGTTCTCCAATCTACCTAGTATTGTTTCATTAAAAGAACATCAGAGAACGGCTCTGAAGGCTTTTGTTGTTGGAAACGATGTTTTCGCCCTTCTCCCGACCGGATTTGGCAAGTTTTGTTTTCCGGGGCGCCGTCCACGGTTAGCGCGAACCATATTAGGAGGCCTTTAGTCCTCGACGCAGTCGGCCCGGGATCGACTCCGACCCGCAGCGCTTTGCCGCCTGTCTTCCACCCTCTTCCTTTCAGCTCACTGTCAATGAAACGCGTGCCACTAGAGCCGCAAACACATAAAAAAAAATAAAAAATACCTTCGTCGCTCTCACTGCGTCGCTCTCACAGCGTCACGGGTTAGCTTCGGTGTGAGTGGTTGAAATAGCACGTCGATAAAGATGACAGACAAGTGGCTTATCCAATCATATGCAAGAATTTTTGATAAGGCCCAGCCTTCAATAAAGGCAATTCCTATGGAGATGTCCCAGATGTTTGTGAGTGAAGCTAGGCGGAGCGACATACATCTGGCGAGAGTCAGGTTAACATTCTCCTCCATCTCATCTCACTTCTGCTTCCGGCTTGTGGTCTTCTAGGATGTAAGTGCGTTTATGCAAAACCCACAGTCAAAGTTTCGTCGATTTGTCACTGTGTGATTTGGTAAGCTGTGCTAAAGCTGTGCTTATAGCTAGCAAGCGTGTGCACTTTCATCGCCATCTTTGTCTTGTTGTCGTTGTTCGTGACTCCGCCTCCTTGGCCACGTCAAGCAGGGAAAAGGCGAAACACGTGATTGGATGAGCATGTCACCATAGGCGTGACTGCACAGCCTGATTGGATGATGCTTTAAATGATTAGCCACTTTTCTACATATCTTCACGTATTACAAGCTGTCACCGTTTGAAATACAGCCGTTAAACACCACCTTCATGACTGAAGGACCCTTTAATCTCGTGTCACCCTGCAACCCCCACAAGTAAGGAAAAAGAGGGAAACCAGGGCTTTTTTTTTTTTTTACAAACCAATCAATATTTCTGCTTATGAAAAACCTAAACTTTCAATCCTCAGTCTGCAGAGGTGTCCCTCTTTCTAACTCAGACCTGTCTCATTAATTACTGTGAAAACCGATCCATCTCGATTTAATCCTCAATACGGCGTCTTTCCACAGCTGATCTACCGATGCTCCTACATCGTGCATGTGACGCGACTCCTTGGCGTCCATGCTGCAACCGTCTACCAAATAAAACTAGTATTTATACATTTTCTGGTTTCGTGGACGTGTGGAAGACATTTTTTTAAAATATCTTAAAAAGTATCCAGGGTAACTAAATCCTCAGAGGAGCTATGTGTCGCTCAATAGCTCAGTAAAGTGGGATGATGAATTAAATAGATTTTGGTAGATTTATCATGCAAGGCTTTAACAAAGAATCTAAACCTGTCTAAACTCTTTAACTCTTCAACTCATCTTCTGGCACCTTGTAGTTTCTGCTATGAAATCATTCACGGCTGCAGGGACACATCTTTTCATGCAGGAGTTTCAGGAAGTACCGTGAAGTTGTCCTGCTTACAGGCAGACCCTTTTATTTGTTGATGGCAATGATGAATGAGTCCGAAAACAAAACCAAAAAAAAGGTCTTTGGGCTGGACAGTGAGCAGCTTTTTTGCTGAACTCAGCGGGTTCTAATGACGTCCTGCAAGCAGCTGGATCGGTCGTGATCCACGTGGAACTGGGATGAGGAACGGGAGGTCAGAGCCAATGCCACTGCCAGGCCTGACTGAGTCATTTTACACTCTGTCATCACTCTTATCACAATTTTACCCCTTCTTTGCCTCTATCTCGACTGGTCACTCCTCCCTGGAACACGTCGGCACCCTGGAGAATTTATCTGTGATTTCTTATCATCCTCTTCTTGGCCTATCTCCCGCAGCTGGAGCCCTCCTCCTCCTCTTCCTCCTCTTTTTTTCCACTCTGCACCTTTCTCGCTCCTCCTTCTCATTTCTCTGTTGTGTTTGTCCTTCTCCATCTCCTGTAATAGAGTTGGAATCATATGCTGAAAGTAAATAGTGTTGAGGTAAAGCAGATGTAGGCATCAGTCTACCGGGGGCCGCTGCAGGAACACACGTTTTACAGCTGCTCCCTTAATTCTATTCGTTCCCGGGCGCGGCTCACGCCATACTTCCAGGTTCCACAATGTCATCACAAAGATGAACTTATCAGCGCAGTAGATCAGTGGATAAACTGTGGCCGGACGTTGCACGTTGCACAATGTCGGCTCGGCTAATTATGACATTTTCAAAGTCGGTCATTTTCACAGCAGAGGCCCATTTTATGCGGAGTCCATTTAAATTCTTAATTGCGCCTCAGTGTTATGCGAGCCTGGGTGTTTGGTACATAGCCTTGGGAGCTGTTTGCCCTTGGTGATTCTTTCATCTTCAAATTTAATAGCATGAGTCAAACAGTGTTTTGTAAATTTGATTCGGATACATCAAGTAGCTGGAGCTCCTTGTACTAATATTGACCTGAAGGACTGGGTGCACAGAACACGCAGGTTATGAAGATCCCCCCCCCCCGGATGGAACAGGGACTGAATACGCTGCAGGTTTTTTTTGTTGTTGTTGAGCAGACGTCTTTTTTTGATGTGTGTCCTACGTGTTTCCTGTCTTTAAAGTCACTCCCTGCATCTTATGTTCTCAATTTTGATGTTTTGTTCAAAGCCTTGGAGAGAAAATGAAAGAGCTCGTTATTTTATCAGCAAAATGAATAAAAGCTCAGCCCGAGCAGAAGATACCTTCTCGTTTTCAGGATGATTTTTCACGACTTTGTTTCATAAAATAATGTATGTAGTGATGTGTAAACATTCCTGCCCACACCACCAGAGCAAAGCTGTTAGCAGGAAGCCCAGCAATGTTGCCATGAATGGAAACAATCTGCTTGATGGCAAAAACGGAACTAAAAATAAGTAACATTAAATAAATAAGATTATCTGCCAGTGGATTAAGTATTTTGACCCTTGAAACAAGATAATTAGATATATAGCACTTGAAATAAAATGATGGAGAAAAGTTGTTCCTATTATAAGCGTAAAAATCTTATTCCATAGGCAGATAATTTTATTTACATGCTCAAATCAAGGACAAATACATTCATTTCAAGAAACCTTTACTTACTTTTAGTTCCCTTTTTGGCAGTGTAGCAGGTTCGCTGTGCACTGAATCAGAAAGAGATCGCTATGTGCTGCAAACGTGTATTATTGTTTGGTAACTAATAATATTATTTAAAATCCTTGCTTCACCTCAGTTTGTGTGCAGATACACTTGCACGCACCTGCTGCCAATGCTTCGCAAGCTCTACCCCGGCGGTCTCCTGGAGCTCGCTGGAAACTTGGACATTGGACATTAATTATAAATTAATGGAGATTCAGTATTCATAAAGTAATCCAAAGTCTTCATAACTGATATGGATGCTCAGCTACCTGTTTTATTTTGTCATCTCTGTCTTTTCAGCGGATTCCACGTTTGCACATATTCCAGTACGTGGTTCACAGTGTAGCGTTATAGCCTATAACCTGTTGTTTTATGCACATGCAAACACAAAAGCTTCTCATCATGACGGGACGATATAGAAAAAATAGCATATCGATATAATAGAAATTGTATTGATCGATATCGATAATTATCAACAAATTCCAAACATATATTTTAAGTGGAGCCCTGGCCATTTTATGCTGTTGCTTAGCGACCTATTTTTAGATACAGAACACACAAACGCTGAATTCAAACTCAAACCTTTATTCCTTTACCTTTATTTTACCAAAACTGCAAGATTTTAAAAAAGGAAAAAGAACGCGTGCTCTCTGAACTCTTTGAAGGGGGCGGAGCTTGGTGACGAAGCGTTCCTGAGTCTGCGTTGTGATTGGTTGGGAGGATGTAATGATGTAATATTAACCTACATGATTGGCTAGAATGCATAAGGAAGGAAAACTGTTATTCTATTGAACTTTTTACTTACCCTTTTTTGTCTATCATCGATATACATCTATCGATCGATTGTTATTGAATTATCATCCAGCCCTACATTCCATCAAGTTAAAATATCAAACTGTGAATCTGAGATGGTCCAAATTCAAGGTTTCTGATTGTGAAGCTCCTCTGATCAACTGTTAATCACTAAAAATACTATAAAAAATAATAAATACTATTCTTTTAAACTCCAGCAAGAGCTTTGTTGTGTCTTTGCGATCCTGCTGAGACCAGACTCCTCCTTCCCCAGAAGGCTCTGAAAGAGGAAAACAGCTGGGGGGCGCCCTGGAGAGACAACCCTGAGTCCAGGGCAGACAGATGATGTGCAGAGATTACCCACATCCACTGGGCTGAGGACCTGGATGATCAGAACCAGGGGACTTGAAGCATGCATGCAGCCTAAAAGCTGAAGACACGTCGACGGTTCAAGTGATCCCAGTAGTCAAGGTGATAAATCTGCAGTACTCAAATCCTCGCAGATCTCATTTCGCCTGAAAAAACGTCATGGTTTGGGATTATCATACATCAATATTCGACGCTTTTAAACTGCAAACACGGTTTAAAATCAATGTTTTTAACAGCTACTAGTTTATTTGTCAGGTTTTTCCCCCTGAACGTGTGCACTTAACTTGCTTGTTGGTATGTGAGTGTGAATCCCCACACACCTGGCTCCTGCCTCTTCCACTCCACCTCATTCAGCCGCAGCATTTTTGTTGGCGCCAAACCTACTTTTGATGATTATTCTGGCAACAGACATATTTTTGCACTCTGAAGTGAATATAGTTTAGAAACCATTGTGTTTCCCCCGACGTTTGGCTGTGCTTATCGTGGGTTACAGATCAGGAGACTTCCTTCAGTTCCCTATTTATCGCCTAATTCTGTCCAAAAAATGACTCTCTGTTATTTCCCGTGTTTGTTTAATGGAGGAGTTTTATCAAGGCCCTGTTTTTACGCGATAATGCGCGGGAAGACACCGTTCAAGGTCTGGGCTGTTCAAGCAGATGTCAGATTACCTGGAGAAAAAGCCACTGTAAATAAAAGCAGACGCGGCCGCGTGGAACTGCATGCAGAGAGGAGGAAATCTCAGACGGATCAGACTGTTACAGTCTTGCCTGTGTTAAAACCCAGAGCATGGTTGTCTTGCGTGCACTAAAAAATCCCAATAACCTCATCCATAAATAAAGCAAATGAGGGCATTGTATGAAATAATAACGACTTGTCCAGTGTCTGGAGCTGTTTTCCTTTTTTTTTCCCTCCGGAGGCGAGTCCCAGCTTGCGTCGTTTTATGTTTGCTCCATGTTGTCATTCTCAGCACATTTCATAATGGATGAACATATTTCCTTCGTATACAGAAAAGCGCTGATAATGAGAGTTATCGTTCTTTAGAATTTGCACCACTGATGATAATGGACTTCATTATGTCCCTCTTCCAGTAAGCTGTCACCCTGAACAAATTTAAATTAGCCAGCCCAGAGCAGATCTTACGGCGAGATTATTTCCATTCAAGGCACCATTTGGAGCTGTTTTGATTCCCTTTAATACAGGACTTTTCACTCCAGCAAGCAGCGGCCCTGTTTATTTGACTGTCACAACATTATAAATTACTGGCAGCTCTCTAAGCAATGACGAAGGGGAGGGGGGAGTCACCTCGAGCCAGCCTCGGCCCACGTGAAGGATGCTGGCTCACTGGATCCGAACGGGACAAGGTTGGGTCTTGGACAAGGGACCCTGAGGGAACCGTGTGGTGGGAACCATACTGTGACACGTTCAATAAAGTTAATTAATGGTATTTTATACATAATGAGAGTGGATTTCCCACGTGGGCCTCTCTCAGGTTGGAAAGATAGCAGCGTAGCCGGCGTGGAAACAGAGCACTTCACATTGTGCTCAGGTCATTTTTATGATTTAGTCTCACGTGTTGGGTGAAATAAAGACAGAGATTGGTTGGAATGGACATTAAAACATAATGATACATAACAGCCCGCATGCAGTTTATTGCACGGTAGCCCCGAGAGGCAAATGAGACAATAAAGTCTCTGGTAATCCATTTTTTTAAAAGCCGGATTGTGATTTTAAATTGTTTTCTCTCCGGTTAGGCTTCCTTAATTTCATTTTATGCATGAAAGTGGTTTGGGAAGAAAATGGCAACTTCTTGCCAACATGTTCATGAATTCCTGCGACTGATTTTACCACAAGATGGTGGTGCACCTCTGCCGCTGACAGGTGACCAACTTTCCTGCAGGATAAAATGTTTTCAGCCATGCATCATGTCCTGTGTGCTGTTGAAATGATCAGAGGCCTCCATGTTTTCTGCCTGGGGAGGTCAGATGTTTCACTGATTTCCAAAAGGAAGGCACCCGCGGTCTGTAGGTCTCTGTTACGGCTTTCTCCTGGCTTCAAACGTGCCCTGTCGACAGCTGGGGGTGGCCGCCGTGCGTCTCCTGATGATGAACGCACAAACTAGTGGTTCTGTTAACGTCCAGTTCACGACACGTTCCAATCATTGGGACTGTGGTTGTCGGCTAAGTTGCTAGCTTTGTTTTTTTCCTGCCGTTTGTGTGTCTGAAAGGAGTTTTGAGTTAACTAGCAACAAGTCAACCTTGGCCGAGGCCCGTGTGGTCATTAGTGGGCCAGTGTTTATTGATCCAGCTGCAGTTGTTAGTGTGCTCAGACAGCCGGGGAAACTTCACTGCATATAAAAATCGGACGTGGCCACTGGATTCCACCCACTGCTTTGTTTTTGCTGCTCTTCTGGAGCCTTGATGCTGAAATGTTGGGCCAAAAACGGGTTGCCAAATTCAGTGTGGATGGTTGGGGAGGGAAACCAGTTTGCACAGAAATCATTGATCATTATGTCCTGCTGTTTCCTCAACGTTTATTTATACGTATTAATGAATCACCAACAGGCTGATCAAAAGAAATTTGCCTAATAAATAATATCTTAATATGTTGATTGGTAAGAAGAGATTGCAAAGTAGAACTTGATGCACTTTCAGAGGGAATCTGTCATATCGATCACATGAATCTAGTGGATCACAAAGGAAATGCAGTTTTACACTAATACCGTGTGTCTTTAAGTCGTAACTTTTGGATAAATAAACCAGAAGGAATGAAATAGCACGTCAAGGGCTTCTTGCTGACGACCATTTACCTCCATAGGCATAACTCGGATTGTGGAATGTCGTCCCAACAAACCAAACCAATGGGATTCACTGACCTGTTCTCAGAAACCAGGCTTTCTACCAGAGATCCACCCGTTACTGAGCCGCCAGCACCGATTTCTCTTCAGAGAATTAAAAATAAAGACATCCTGCTTAAAAAAACTGATCTCTTTCAACTATAACATGTTTAGTGTTAAATAAAACAAAGACTTACCTGCTCCAGGTTGAGGCACTATCACACTCTGTATCTTACTGAAAAGCAACTGTTGTGGTTTTCAGTAAGTGGTCCCGGCCCAAATCAACTATGTTAGATGTTATCGGGCTTCTCAAAAGCTTAAACAGTCACTTTTCTGTGATATGGTCAGCTTCTTGTTATCTGCTAAGGTCTCCATCCTTATTTAAAGGAGCATAGTGCAAGTTTTGAAGTTAAATATTACTTATTTTTTTCCCATACATGCCCTTAAAATGGCCTGACGTGTAAACTGAGTTGTCCTCTATTTACTGCAGTTGCCTCTATAGGCTCCATTAATCGGTTCATGAGCTTGTGATCAAGGCTGAATCCTTAGAGCATAGCATTCTAAATTCTCCTTGCAGCTTTTCTGCATCCTCTGATTTTATTTTAAACACTTTAGTGACAAAAACAACAGCCAACTACTTTAATAAGTTGTTGTCGGCTGGACTTATTAAAACTTTTTTGCATTTAAGAGTTCTTTAACCTTTAATAGCGGCCATGTTGTACCATGGTGAAACTGCCTTTGAGGCAGAGACCGGCTTAGAAAAAAAAAAGAAGTAACATGAAACGCAAGCACAACTTATTATTTACATAATTATTTTTTATACCTATCAGAGTCCGAGAGCTCCGATATCAGTCCTTTAGCCAGTGATATGAACCCTGTTACATAGATTAGCCCGTCCTTTATGAATCTCTAGTAATGAGGTCATTTTTGTGCAATGATGTTGAGGTTTCATGTACAGAAAATTGTTGATGGGAAGGAAAATCAGTTTTTGTTTAAAATCTTCTGTTTTCCGACCAGCCGACCCCCCCTTGAAGCCCGGTCCACAGGGGTCCGTGTCCTGAATGTTTAGGCGTCTTCTGTCCCAACGCAAATCGTTTAAACAGACAAATTAAATGCTTCACGGTGCCACAGATGGTGGTAGGGTTGCCTCATAGCAACAAGGTCCTGGGTTCAAATCCTAGCCTAGACCATTCTGTATGTTAAGAAAATGTTTTTTTTTTTATGATTATTTTAAAGGCTGTTGGGAGTCAGTGTGTGGAAGTACTGTTGTTTGTCCTGTGTGTCTCTGATGGACTGGCAGCATGTCCAGGGTGTCCTCTCTCGTTTAAGAGTGTGCATTCTTCCTTTTTGATTTGTTTCTGTGCCGCCATAATGTCATTATTGCTGCACAATGACAATACAGATTTTTGATTCTTGGGTGCTGGAGAAATCAACCCAGTGAAGATTGGGGGTTATAGACAAAGAAGGGAAAGTTGTGTTACCTCCTCATGACATCATCAGGAGCCACAGAGGCCTAGGGTTTCCTGTTCATTCAAATCAATTTTAAAAAGTAGTGTCTAAAGTCAGTCCATGTCCTGCATGTTTTACCTGTTGTGCTGGTAAAACACATCTGAATCTAATGAAGGGGAGATTAGTATGTTCCCACAGAGCTGCACGGCGAGCTGAGGAGATAATCTCAGACATTTGGATCAGCTGTGTTGGAGAACCTGTACCAGCAGAAGGATGCAGGACACTGGATTTGGACATGTTTAAATAATTCAGCATAATGTCTCCAGAGGTATGGATGTGGAAACCACCGACTCCGGTGGTCTGCAGGCGATAACAAACAGTAACAGAGAGTAACAGACAACCTCATCTTCAGGAGATGAATCAGGATTTATGGGAAAGGTGGTAAAACTTTAGGCATTAGAGATAAAACCAGTTTAGAGCTTAACTAACTGTGTTGATCTCAGTAATCAAATCCATGTCTTTTTGGAAAAGCTGCCTTCCAACAGCTCATGTTAAGATGTAATGTTTTCTCACCATATTTTTTCTGAGGAAGAGTTCAGGATAGAATCAACAGCTGAGCTTCTCCACAGCTCCTTTTTATCCATTTGCGGCCTGGGGGGGGGGGGGGGGGGGTTGCTGGCAGCTTGTGCGTCTGATTAGCATGTTCTCAGCTGTATTGACTGATGGTGAGACTCTCGGCTGGCTCCCCCTCGAAAGGTGTAATAAACAGAACCTGGGAAGCTGCAGAGCATCTGCATTAACACCTTGCCGTGGCTGTCTCCAAGGGCCCGGGAACCGAGGACGGTGCCTTCCCTTCACACCTCGTTACTCCTATTCCCTCCCGTGACCTTTCCCTGCAGGCAAACACGCACCCCATGAGACGGCAAACCAATCAGTACCCCCTTCCATCCAGCCCAACCTCTCCTAACCCTTCCTCTTTGTCTCATTCCCTTTTCCCTGAGCCCAAATGCACCGCCGCCGCAACTGTCATCGACTCTCTTGCTGAGTGGTATCGTTGTCATGGGCCCCATCATTGTCCTCCACTCTATCAGTCAGCGCTGTTTACATTCTGGTGATTTTTTTGCCTTGAATCACTCTAGCGGAAATGTGACCTTGACGAGGAACGCCTGCATCTTTTAAACCTGAAGAGGAAGGAGAACGCGCTTTGAAAGTCTTGTCTTTCATGCCACTAGACAGGAGGCTGTCTGAACACTTTCTGGACCAGTCATTACAAAGATCAGGATGGGCTCGAATGCATCAAGCCTTGGAGAGTGCAAATCGGAGTTCTCCAGGTGAAAGGAAAGCGGGCCCTCTGGCAAGGTTGCGTGGTTTGTCTTTGATGCTCTTGGCTTGACACGTGGAGCTCACCTTGACTGGATCATTTATTCAGACACACACCGGAGTCACCCGGCGCCGGGAGGCTGAGGGCCGACTCCTCTCAGCCTTCATGGAGCGGCGACGTCTGGAAGGGTTTGTTCCTGTGGTTGGGTCTGAACTGGCTTTGAATTTAAAAAGAGCCGAGCTAAAAACTCGCGGGGTCAAGATGAAACGCATTATTAGTGATACAGTTCCTCAAAAATGAACAAATGTAGCGCATCATAAAACAGAACCACGGTTCCGAAAGGGTCCGACTGTTTCGCTTTTTTCTCCCTTTTGTTCTTTGTTTTATCGGGATATTCTGTCCCAAACTCAGAAGAACAATCTTTTCAAGCTTGTGTTGCTTTGAAGACTGAAAGCATTTCAACACATGATCAAGAGACAGGACACGTTCTGTTTGAATAATCAATCAGCATCAACTATTAGGAGATATAGTTGTTCATTTTTTTAATTGAGTAATTAACCATCATTTTTTCAAAATTTTCTTCCCCTGGAAAATTTGGGTTCAAAGTCATTTTTTTATCTTCTAAACATGTTTCTTCTGACTCTTAGTAATAACTTAGTAATAACATTTTGAAGCATCCCAACTGGAGTCAAGCCTTTCATCTGATAAAGAATCTGTGGAAAAAGATGGAAATATTAGGGTGATTGTAAAGAGGCCTTCCAACCCAAACGACATGGATCTCATTATCTTAGATAAATCATGAAAATATTAGAGGAAACATGGACATGATGATTTGCAATGAGAAGAACATTTTGGTTGCAGTAATGCAGATGAAGCTTTCCCATTGGTTATAAGACATTTTTAAATTATTTTCAACATAATTATTCCATTATGATGTAAATAAAAACTGTTAAACTGTGTTTTTTTTTTAAACTGACACTACTTATTCATTGGTTTATCATCTTCTTGGAGATGTTTTTGGCTGAACTCAATTTTATTAGCACTTCTGGAAAACCGGGCTGGTCTTTCTGGTACAGCACATGACTGGTTTAAATCTTACTTGAAGGACAGGGACTTTTATGTGTCAGGATGTTACTTTAAATCAGAGACCACAAAAAAATCACATCTGGGGTCCCACGAGGTTCCATCTTGGGGCCCCTGCTATTCAATATCTACATGCTCGCCTTAGCTCAGATAACAAACAAAATCAGTTTCCATAACTATGCAGACGACACACAGCTCTACATCAACATGTCACTTGGTGACCATGAACCTATTAGAGCGTTGGCTAGATGATTAGAACTAATCAGTACATGGATGTGCCATAATTTTCTTCAGCTGAATAAAAACAAAACTGAAGTAATAATTTTAAGGTCCAAAGGGGAATCGATCAAGAATTAGCACACAGCTTCAGCTGCTTCAGCTAGGAACCACTGATCAGGCCTGAAATCTGGGAGTAGTGATGGACTCAGACCTGAACCTCCAAAAGCATCTAAAGACAATTACAAGATCTGCTTTCTATCAACTGAAGAAGATTTCCAGGATTAAAGGACTGATGTCTCAGCAGGATCTGGAAAAACTAATCCATGCGTTTATCTTTAGTAGAACTGATTACTGCAACGGTGTTTTCACAGGTCTGCCTAAAAAGTGGATCAGACAGCTGCAGCTGATCCAGAACGCTGCTGCCCGCGTCCTCACTAAGACTAAGAAAGTAGAGAACATGGACCCGGTTCTGAAGTCCTCACTAAGACTAAGAACGTAGAGAACATGGACCCGGTTCTGAAGTCCTCACTAAGACTAAGAACGTAGAGAACATGGACCCAGTTCTGAAGTCCTTCCACTGGCTCCCTGGATCTCAGAGAATAGACTTTAAAATCCTTCTGTTAGTCTATAAATCCCTGAATGGCTTAGCACCTAAATACATCACAGACTTGTTATCAGAGCATCAACCCTCCAGACCACTCAGGTCTTCTGGCTCCAGCCTGCTCTGCAGAACCAGAACCAGAACCAGAACCAAACACGGAGAAGCAGCATTTAGTTCCTATGCTCCACTTATCTGGAACAAACTTCCAGAAAACTGTAAAAGTGCTGAAAGCCTGAGTTCCTTTAAATCAAGATTAAAAACACATTTGTTTAGGATTGCCTTCAACTGTTCTAGTTAAACTGTTTTACTGAAACATCATTAGTTTAACTTTGTAGTCCAACTGTTTTTAAAATCATTAACATTTGCTTTTAGTTTCCATTTTCCCATGTTTTAATTTTAAGTTTTGTTTTAATTTCCCTACATTTATTCCAACTGTTTTTATTACTTGCTTTTATTCTGGTTTATTTTCCTATGTGTTAATCATGTAAAGCACTTTGCATTGTGCTCTACAAATACATTTGCCTTGCCTTGCCTACATTAAAACTGTACATTAAACATGCACGAAGTCTCAGCTTGCATTTTGTTTGTAATAATAATCTTTATTTATCATTGCAACATATATACCAAAGAAATGTGCCTGTATTTAACTCCACCCTTAGGGAGCAGAAGACCGCCACTGTCTGGCACACAGGGACCATTCTGGGGCCAAGGGTCTTGCTCAGGGACCCAGAGTGGCAGCCAGTGGGATTTGAACCCCATAGTTGCAAATAATATAGGTCTAAAAATTAAATCATAATGGTCTTTAAATGGTCTTAAAAAGTCTTAATTTACTGAAACTTGCAAATATCCTGTCTGACCAACTTTGCTAACTTTAATTAGGTCACTTTTTTCCCTCTCAAAGCTAATCCAAATTGTAGAAAATCCATTTAAGTTGGTCTCTGTGAAAGACAAGTGAGAAGTCATTTGAATGGCCCAGATGGCTCTGTCTGCATGTCTGAGCAGTTATGCTTCTGCAGATTATGTTTGCAGCTCAGACCTGGAAAGTCCCAGTTGGTGACAGGATGTTAAAGCAGGGCATGTTTTTTGCATTCGCTGGTGTAGCTTTAAAGCTGAGACAACAGCTGCAGGCAGATTGCAGGGCGTTGTGCTGGCACTCTGAGAATACCTGTTGCAATTACAGCCTGTTACATTTTGCAGTAGATCTCCATAATTCAGCAACGCAGAGTTTTGTGTTAACCTTACAAAGTGGAGCGGTGTGCGGCGACGCATCCTGAGTCGCTGCAGCAAAGCCAAGCGTTGCGTCACGCCGTCGGATAAACTTTCTAATGCATCGTTGTGGCTCTGAAGCACTGATTTGACTTTAACCCTTCTGCTTTTTGAACAAACCCCCCCTACCCCCGACCCAGGACATCTGCAAGTCTAACACTATAGATATGTTGCAAACTGCAGTGTGGCAAGTCAGAGCACAGAAAAACCCTGTTAATTGGTCCAGTCTGGCTGGCCCCTGTCAGGCGAGGCCTTTCATGGCCTTTTCATGGGTTTCTCCTGGGAGAACCGAGGAGGCTGCCTGTAATGAGGCACCGTACCTGGTTGCAGTCGGAGAGGAGAGGGGGGATCAGGAGGGTCGCTCGTGGGCAATTAGAGAGAAATAATGAGAGCTTTCTCTTTCTCTCTGTGTCTGTTTCCACCTCCCTGCACCCCCCGTCTCATCCCTCCTGTGAGAATGGGGGCTCATCAGGTAACTTTTTAGGGGAGGGTCCCGTGAGAGGCACCTCAAAGCCAAAATCGGCGCTGCAAGAAGAGCACCAGAGCATTGTAGAGCTGCAAGGAATGCGCACAAAGACGGCATTTACTTCATATATCTCGCTCTGCTGGCCAACAGCGGAAGCAAACGTTGCAGACGAGTAGAGATGTTGCTACAGATCAGCTTGCAGGTTATTACACAGAGCCCAGATGAAATGCCGCGGCTTAGTTTGTATACAGTTCATTATAGCAAACTAGTTTCTGTTGCACTCAAGAGGTTTTCCTTATTTTATGCAGCTGCTATTTGCTTCCACAGCCATTCGCCTGCTTCTTCTGTCTGGAGACCGATTTCCACTCCCCTGACAGAGATTGATGTGCTGCCTTTCCCTGGCTGTAATAGCACTCAGCCTCCACTGCACTTAATATCCAAATGGCACCAAATCAAAATCCCAGCCAGCCTGACACTGGGAACACCTCAGCAAAGTGTAGCACCTTATTTACATGCACAAAGTCAATTCATTTTTTTAAGGGGTTGAGAGGTGATCAATAATTTACATGCACATAAGTGCCTGATATGTGTGAAATTGTCTGCATGCCTTTAAGAATAATGGAGAGGAATTAGAATTGAATTGCAGATTGTTGGTTATTAGATGAAAAGATCCATAAAAATCGATTAAAACCAAATTGAAATGCCGCTGTGCTCTTTTTTTTTCTTTTTTTTTTTCTTTTTTGCACTTGCAGCTAAAAGGTGTGTGATTGTGTTGAGGGAGTATCAGGGTTCCTACACAGCCTGGAATTAGATTAAAGTATTTGGTGGGTCTGAGTAGAGAAAAAGAAAATGGGAATATGGACAGATATCTGAATTCCCCGGCTTTATTCAATATCTCATTCTCTTAAAGCTCCATCCTACCTGGCTCTGTGTTTATCACTCTCCACTATAGCTGAAGCTTGCAAAATCTGCGATGGACTTCTACATTTTATAAATACGCGGATATATAAGAAAGACCCCTGAGTCTTTTTACGTTTTAAAAGTTAGAAAATTGGCTGATGGAGGGAAGTAAACTGGTGAGAATTGGGGGTGTTTGAGCATTGAATTCTGATATAAAGAATATGCTGCAGCTCTGTAATATTCTGTTGGAATAATTAGTTTTGCACATTCAGGGGGAAGAAGAGAGACTGAACAACAAATGAGCACGCTGGGTTTTGTGCAGCACTAACACTGTGCATTACACCCAGCTGTGTGATCCACAGGCTGAGAGGCTGATCCTCCCACTTCTTTCTACTTTAATGATTTTCACAGATTTTCACCTTTTCTGATCCCCCCCCCCTCTTTACTCCAGTCTTAAAGTCTGCTTTTGCCCAGGGTGATAAAGTCTGACTTGAATTCCTCCGCCCATGAAGAAAATGTAGCTTTGTCGTTGTCAGACGGCGGCCGCTGCTCTTTTAGTGGACAGAGAGATGGAGAGGGTGCAAGGTTTGCACTCGGTTTGCACTCGGCTTTGTTTTAGTTGTATGACAACACTGACAGATCTGGGTTAGGATGCAGACCTTGTTTTGATCGCGCCGCTCTTCGCCTTGGAGAAAGGGACGCGAACGCTACGGCGGTGGTGGAAGTCCCTCTCTGCTAAAGGCTCCATCTGTGCACACGCAGTGGCAGGATGTGTGTGAGGCTGTAAAAAAATGAGTGTGAGGATTGTGAGATGGCCCAGGGAGTCTGTTACGCTGAGAGAAAATGTAAAGTGCTATAGTCATGGATGTAATGTAGAATGATTGTCTGTCTCCCCTGTTTATTTGCCAGTGTAAGGGCTGTAATGGAGACAAATGCTTGTCTGAGTCTGTGAACCCGACGCTTTGGTAATCTCGCCCTTCAGCTGATGTGGCTGCTGTTGCAGTCTGCTTTCAGAGGCATGTGAAGGCAGGGGAAAGGTCCTCAGGTGACTAACCTGGGTTTTATGCCTTAATGACTCCTTGTTATTCTCAACCCTATTTCCCAATTGCCACAAGCAATTCCCCCCCCCACTCCCCCCCCTGTGTCCATTAGATTGAGGGAGCACCGATCAATATGTGATGCAATTTCCCTGGAGAATGAACAAAGCTCCTTTAGGGTGCCTGTGCACTGTCTTTCTTTCTTTTCCTCCCTTTCCTTCAGCACGCACACTTTCTCCTGCTCCTTTCTTGCAACACCTAGCTGGGTTAACCTCGGGTGGAGGAGAGACTCGGCTCTGGCACCCGTCTGAGGGAGGTCAGAACGACCAGCAACAAGAAGCCCTTTTGCATCAGCAGCTGAAACAGACGCCTGTCGCCCAGTCCCTCCGTAAGCCGACGAGGAATGAGTCATCACGGGTCCAACACCCACCCGATTACACTCAGCCTGCCAGCAGCATCATCTGCCTTACAAGAGACGCTGCCCGGCTATTATCTTTGAACAACGAGACGCGCTTTGCAAGTATTCGATTTCACTAAAGGTCAACATCATTTTGTCATTGGAGTAAAGTGTTGCTTTCCTAATGAATATGCCCCAGATTATTCAGACACAACATAACCTGCGCCGGCACAGTGCATTAAAGCCCAGTGAGCAAAACACGTTAAAATGCACCGCCGTCTCTTTGTTAATGGAGTGTAAAAAAATATAACTTTCAGCACGGCAACATAATGCATTTGGGTAAGGGATAAAAACCAGTTTGTCTTTAGCTGACCAAGGTGCAACAGCACAGCAGTGTTATGTTGAGCTTGGATAATAATTGTAGTTAAGGTTCTTTTGGAAATAATCACAGTGTCTAACATAATCATGAAAATATCGATACGTTGATAAGCGAAATGAGAGATATATCAAATCAAAATCAGGGCCTGTACAAAATCAGACAGGCACAGAAACATATATAGATCTAATGGTGATCGTTAGTGTCAGGATTTCTCCAAGGAAATTGTTCTGTGCTTTGGAGGTGTGGTGCAGTTCTTACCTTTCTCCAGCAGGGTGCGACAGGTGGACGCCAGCCGCAGGTGTTTTCCATCCACGCCAATTAGGAGGAGCATTTAAGGCAGCTGGAGGGAGATGGAAGGAGTAAGAGCCTTACCCCACCCAGAGCGGTACCAGATCCTAGCTCCAGGTCACTACATGGTTCCTTGTTCTCCTCTCTCCGGTACAGTTTGTTAAGTCTGGTTTCGTCGTGACTCCACCAGAAAGTTGAAGACCCTCCATTCCATAGATCTGTTCCAAGGGCCAAGAGCCTTCCTGGCGCTGCGGTCGACTGTTGCTCCTCCTGCCCCACTGGCGTCCTTGGCTACCGTCGCCAACAGGCCTGTCCACCCTCCGATGTGGAAGATCCTTCCAGCTCCGAACTACACCTCCACCGTAACAACCAGCAGCAACCGCTACCCGCCTCGTCACCTCTGGCTCTCCGCTACTCTTCCTTCCCATAAACCAACCATCTGCTAAACCAGCTTACCACCCTGTTTGTTGTCAGTGCTAAACTACTTTAGCTTTACTTTACTCTTTCACTTCCCCCCACGGTCTGCCAGATTGATAATGTGTGGTACTCCTGGTTCTGCGCATTATCCGTCTGGGTCTGTTGCTATGTCCCGCCTTAAATCATGATAAGGCAACGCGATTGGCCCGAACCATTTTTGGTTCAGGACCGAACAATTGAGATGGGAGTGGGACAAGATGGAGTCTCATGTGTTTGTGAACGCACAAACACCGTGAGATTTCAGTTTGCAGGCAAGGTCCGCTGGTGGCAGCCTCGGTACTTCCCTCTTTTGTACTGTTTGTGTTTCGTGCTTAAAATGTTCTCATTGAGAGCAAAGTGGAACTGAATTCAGATTCCTTGTTTGTGCACAAACTTGGCAATTAAAGCTGATTATGATTACCCTCTCTACCTTTTTCTCAGACTCTGTATCCATGTTTTCTATCGTTCGCGCTGTTCAGTCAGGGAGTCCGGACAGACCCCCCTGACAACAGGGACCCACATCATCACTACGCCATGTGGTTTATGCCAACCTGTGTGAAATCCTGTATGGGAACTTCTGATATATTAAATTCTGTTGTAGAGTTGTTTAAAAGGAAATTCTATCCAATGGATCCTTTATGAATTGTTTATTTTTTTATTTTGATTGTCTTGTTAAAATATTACAGACTTCAAAATTCTGCTTCCATGGTCAAATGCATTGATTATTTATTTCAGCTTTGCTTGTGTGTCTCTAAAAGTAGAATGGGAGGCAGATCCTTCAGTTATCAGGCTCCTCTCCTGTGGAACCAACTCCCAGTTTTGGTCCGTGAGGCAGACACCCCGTCTACTTTTAAGACTAAGCTTAAAACTTTCCTTTTTGACAAAGCTTATAGTTAGAGTGGCTCATGTTACCCTGAGCTACCTCTACAGTTATGCTGCATTAGGCTTAGGCTGCTGTTCTCCAATTTGCATTTTTTGTTATTTCAATTTTATTTCTTTTTTCTCTTTATAATGGCTACATCTGGCCTAGTGTTCTGTTAGCTGTGACACCATCCAGGGGGGCAGATCTGCTGAGCTACTGTTGTCAACAACTTAATCTTCTAGATCAGGGGTCACCAACCTTTTTGAAACTGAGAGCTTCTTCACTGGCGTTGTGTCATAC
Organism: Fundulus diaphanus; assembly: GCA_037039145.1. Classification (NCBI taxonomy): domain Eukaryota; kingdom Metazoa; phylum Chordata; class Actinopteri; order Cyprinodontiformes; family Fundulidae; genus Fundulus; species Fundulus diaphanus. Next base: position 39,098,818 of record CM073140.1, read on the forward strand.
GAAGGGCTACCAGTACTGCCCTTTGAACTAGATGAGTCAGTTCATCTTAACTTTATGTAAAATTAATATCAATAATATTAATATTTTTCATACTTTGTTTTAAATATTGCATTGTTTAAAGCTACATAAATCCAAGTTTGAATAAACAGGACGAGTAACAGAGTAAGATTAAGCTTTAGATGGAGCTCACTGGCAGGTTGTGCTGTTTTTAGAAAAGGCTTGTGGCCGCCACATGTGGTCCTCGGGGACTACTTGGTGCCATGTTGGTGACCCCTGTTCTAGATGATCCAGCTGGTTCTGTCTCTTAAAGTCATACCCTTTTCTCTCCTAGGCGTAGCTGCCGGCTGGGCTTTTACTGCAACTGTCTGTGCTCTCTTTCATCCTACAGAGTTGACAGTAGTTCAGAGTTTATCTGTTAGCTGTGGTTTTTCTCCTAGATGAAGCTTTTAAAGTAGCTACTGCTGCCATTACCCTCTCTAACATAGAAAGTACTCCTATATCAATGTGAGCTTCTGTGCTTTCTGTGTCTCTGCTCTGTCTTCTCTAACCCCCAGTGGGTCGAGGCAGATGAGCGTTCACACTGAGCCTGGTTCTGGTTCTGCTGGAGGTTTTCCTCCCTGTTAAAGGGGAGTTTTCCTCTCCACTGTCGCTTCATGCATGCTCAGTATGAGGGATTGCTGCAAAGCCATCAACAATGCAGACGACTGTCCACTGTGGCTCTACGCTCTTTCAGGAGGAGTGAATGCTGCTCGGAGAGACTTGATGCAACCTGCTGGGTTTCCTTAGAGAGGAAACTTTCTGACCAACCTGGAGGATTTGGTGGAATTTGACTTTATAAAGAGCCTTAAAATGACATGTGTGGTGAATTGGAGCTATATAAATAAAATGTAATTCATTAGTAATTGAATTCAATCAACTAAACTGGTTCTTTACATGTTTTGTGTTCGCAGTCTTTATTGTTAATCTGAGTTCTCAGACAAATTATCAGAACAAATTCTGCTTTAAACGGTTGCATTCCTCCAATAATTATTACGGTTATGCTGAGTTGAAAGATCAGGTCAAAAATATCAGGCATCTCCCTGGACTTTTCTTCTCAGTGCTACTTTGAGGCTACACACGTGCTTCTGGCCTGTGTTTCCATGCCAACATTACCTCCCTTCTGATTTTGAATATTACAGTCAGGAAACTTGCTTTTGACCATGAAGCGTGCAGATTTTCATAATAATTTGGAACATTGGAAATTACAGTTGACACAGCTAATCTTCATGCCCGGGAGTTTTTGAGAGAAAACCTTAAAGAAAATCCCTCTAACGAGTCTCCACAAAGACAAAAAAATAGTGCATTTGTTCCAGGGAATCTGTAAGATATTCTGGTTTGAGTCCGCAGACAAGTATGAAGAACTTGCAGCACCAAGAAACCATGTGGCCTTCATACAGGAGCTGTCAAGTGAAAGCATGCAAATCAGGCCCCGGGTCCCCATAGCATCCCTGCGATACCAGTCAGTGACACGGAGCTCTCCTCTGGTCCTGTGAATCTTACAAACGACCTAAATACACCTCCGTGTAGAACAGTGGTCATTGTTTCTGTGCAGAATAGCCCCCCCCCCCCCACCCCACCCACCCACAGAGCTCAGCTGCACTGAAGCCATTAACTCCAATAATTAGAAAATGCCTGAAGTAGATGATGCTGAACGATGCACCCTCCCCCATTGGTGTTTTACACAAGCATCCTCTGCAGACATTCAAGAAAGCTCTGTGTGCTTCGATATCGTATCTCAATTCAGTTCTTGCAGAAAGAAAACACAGCCAAGGTAAATGTTCTGAACAAGGCCTTGCAGCGTTTATCTAATTTTTCAAGCAGACGTGTAAAAATATGTCTTTAAATTCACCAGCGCAGAGCATGAATAATTTACACAGTGTTGTGCTGGTTGAACCTTCTCACAAGCTAGTTTTAAGTTCAGCTCGCATAGATTATTGATTAATTTAGTTCATAGTTGACAAAACATTTTGTTCTGAAGTCAGACCCCAAACATGGACTGGTTTATGCACGTTTATAGGTTTTAATAAGGAAAATGTGTTACAAAAGGTTTGATCTTAGAGGGTTCTGTCTCTATTTAAGCATCATGTTAGCGGTCTCATCACACAGTATTTGATATTTGGAAATGCTCTGGCTTTCACTGATTTACATTAACCATTTTTCCCCAGGGGGGGGAATCATTTTAAGAGCAAGCATTTTTACACCCACATGTTTGAATTTGTTGTGAAAATTACAAACAAAGCCCCTTATTTTGCATTTATTGATTAATTGGTTTATCTGCATGAACCACGCTTTAAGCACAGGGCGCTTCCTTTTTTTTTATTGGGTTGCGGTCGACACTTGAGGAAGCCCCTTCCAGAGACTCCATGTTTTTGTGCTCTGTCCGACCCAAAAAGCAGTCTGGATGTGTGTTTGGGGACCATTGTCCTGTTGGAAAACGTTTCAGCCATGAAGTGTTTCTTATCCCATCCTCGTTGCGCAATGTGTGCATGGCACTGCCAGTAAAACAGTCCATATGCATGATCGTATCGCCTCCATGCTGGACAGTTGGTAGAGGTTTGAAAACCTAAATACCTGCTGACATCCTCCTTGCCTTTCTCTTCAGTCAGTTCAGTCATTGCCTTGTCTGATCATTAAAGCTTTTTCCACAGCCTTGTCCAAGTTTCCGTCCAGGTTGAAGATCTCATGGGCCTCTTTCTTGGTCAGCACTCTCAGAGTCCATGTTGATGGTGTCGTAGTGGTTTCCAATTCCTGACAGGCTTGAGCCTTGTTGGAGGCTGGGTTCTGGGTTTCCTTTCAGCTCAGCGGATGCTATTTGAATCGGAGGGTCAGACTTTGACACGTTTGGGTGTTCCAAGCCGAACGTGAACACAGCATTGCAAGCACAAGACTGTGATGACATCAGCAGCTGCTGGCTCCGCTTTTCAAAATGCAACACAGATTACGCTCGCTGCAATATTTGTGATGTGAAGTGCAAGACCAGCGGTGGGGATACTTCTAATCTGAGAAACCGCCTAGTCATTGCTGTTAATTTAGCAACTTCTTCGCTATGTTTAGCGACTTTTCAGACCAATCCAGCGACCCTTTTTCCAACAAGCAGACAGCTGCCTCGTCCTGAAACTCGTCTGCAGCAAAGAGAGCAGAGAGAAGAGCCTCTCTGTTCCCTCATTGTAAATGAATCCCACCCTGATTTACAAAGCTGGATAAAATATGTTTCAATCTGAAAAACTCACACAGAAAGAAAAGGCAATTAGAAGTATTTTAATGATACAATATTTTAAGAGTTTGGCGCTCAGACCTCGGCAGGAAAAATTCACGCTGAATTATACTTCAATATGCATAAGCAGGCGTATGAGAATAGGGATATTTCCCCCCGGGCCTGAAACTGGTGGTGGAGTGGAGATAAATAAAGTTTGTTCAGTCCATATGATGATCTGTTTGAGCTAGATGTCCAACTTGGATAAACACAAGTTTGCATGAACTGTCCATGATGAGCAAGCATGAAGCGACTGTGGAGAGAAAAAACTCCCCTTTGGGAAGAAACCTCTGGCAGAACCAGGCTCAACATGGTGGTCTTCTGCCAGACCGTTTTAAGGAGTAACTGGGAATTCCATAAGAGTCCAGGAGGAATTACACTCTGATAGGGACGAGGTTGAAGGAGGACCGTAGGAAAGCCAGGCGGAGCTGTGCTACGATGGTGGAGAAGGGGATGGAGGTGGGTTGAATCCGGTCATCAGAGTCCAAACCACACACGCGCAGCCACCGCTTGCTCGCTGAGGAGAAGGCCGAGACAAGGATGTGGAGTTCTGAACTCCACATCCTTGTGGAGTTCAGAACCCAGGATGCTGATTGGCTTCGAGGAGGAGCAGTTCAAAGCTGATTGGCTTTGGTCGGAGGCGGATGGGTCTCTGATTAATGGAGGTAGGCGATAGAGTTTCTTCAGTCTGAATTTTTGCTTAAGCTCCATTTTTAATATATATTTTTTTCTCTGAAACTGTTGCACTAAAACAATTCCCTGAATTTTATTCACACACAGCTTCAATTCAGTATTCACCTCATTCACTCTGTGCCTCTGATAGCTGTTGTTTCGGTAAAACTTTATTTTATTATTGCATTGCCTAATTATTATTCAGGCAATGTATTAAAATTCCTAAATTATTTAATAAGGTTAATTTGTAGATCCAAACAAGTTTATATATTGATAAATAAATATGTTACATTGCAAAATTTTGAGATTTCATTAGTAAACCTTCATTTATTACTACATAAACACACAAAAGTACCGATAATAGGTACCGTTAAGCATCGGTATCGATTCACAGGTACCGAGTATCGATACCGTATCGGTTCAGATGTGAAAGGTACCCATCCCTAGCTCCAAGTGGAAAATGATCCCAAAAACACATCCAAACTGGTTTTGGAATGGGTAAAGTAGGCTAACATCAAGTTTCTGGAATGCACCTGAATGCCCCATTGACTGAGTCTGGGGTCTAAAAACACATTAATTGTGTGCTGTCTGTGTCAGGAAACACGCTCTACCAACTTCATGAGAAGAGAGGTAACATTTACAGCCAGAATGATGTCAGAAGCTTGATGCTGGGAGTAAAAAACACTTGGTTGAGGTGCAACTTTCTAAGGAACATTCAGCCAAATATTACAAAGGTAGCAGTGATATGGATCAAAGAAAGTTCTTGCTTAGTAAATCACTTGAAAGTAATTATTGTATAATGAGTCATGCCTAGAAATTAACTGTTCATATTTGTTAACAGGTCAAAATGAATGAGATCATTGACCATGAGGAGTATGTAAACATTACAAGCCCTTCACCGTGGAAACCGTTCTTCAAAATGTCTACATGAGCATGTTGGGAACTGAGACTCATGCACAAAATACCTACAGCTACTGTATATCATCCAGGTTTATTATTTTCTTGGCGGTGTGTCCATGACATGGAGCCCATTCTTGTGGTTAAATGCTGGAGCAATTGTGGAATCTCATGGTAGGATCTTCATGGGGACGACATTCTTGGCGTACAAACCACGGCGTCTGTGCTGAGGAGCCTCTCAGGGTTGCTAAAATAGCAGGAAAAGCTTATTTGGCAGGTACTAAGAGCGTCAGTGTCATTATTACCAGAAAACGGATGTTTTTATTTACTGCAGTCGATTCAAAATTTTAAAGCTTTTGTGGGTCATGAAGATCACGTTAATGCTGCCACAACAAAGCCTTAGTCAAAAACATATTTGAGGTTCAAAGTTCTGGAATAATTGATGGCACTCTCGTTTGAAGGCGTTCGGCACATCACTGCTTTTAGCCAGATTACAACTTGTTAAATATTTGATTCGCTCAGTTCCGTGGCTCCTGTCATACCGCGATGGTTCAAAGCTCTTTGCCAGGTTAACTGTTTTGCAGGAAAAAAGCATTTTGGTTTAATAATTTCATGTTTACAAGGCAGTGGATCTGAGTCTCCCCACGTCAAGGGTCAGTGATTTTCTCCGGGCTCGTTTAGCACTGAGCCGACTTTAGCCACTGAAAGACGTGCATAGTGCAGCGGCAGATCAGAACATCTGAAATTGGCCCAGTGAGAGCCCTGCGTGAGGAAAGAAAAAAAGCACAACACTGAAGAAAAGAAATGGAAAATGCCATCCCCTGCTGGGTGAATGCACAAGTTTGCCAGTGAACCTTTGGCCATGCAGCTTGCATCACAGCATCAGCAAAAAGCTCTCTGAGCGGAAAGACTTATTCACATCAAAATACACAGTTTAGGGGTGAAGCTCTAAAGACACAAACAAACCAACAAAAGATTCAGTTTTAGAGCAGAAAGGATGCTATTTTGTCCTGGATAAATATACTCATACCTGGTCAGAGGCGTCAAGTAACTAAGTATGAATACGTTGTTACCTTAAATTTAGGTTATTTATACTTAACTGGAGTAATCATTTTTTAGCCTACTTTCTACTTCTACTCCTTACATTTTCACGCAATCATCTGTACTTTCCACTCCTTAAATTTTAAATATAGTCATATTACTTATATTTTATTTCAGCTTGTTTTCATTCTGGCTTGTAAAAAAAACCCATCAAAATAAAACAATTATGTTCAGACAAATGCTGCTGCCCAAACAGAGTGATTTTGATTGTGGTTTGAGGCAGCACTGCACCAAGTTCTCCAAAAGAAACTTAAGAAGAACAACAAAACGTAGAAGAAGAACATTTCATTTTTAGTATTATTAGTTATTTTCCAAGTGCAATTAAGGGTTAAGTGCATTATAGGCCCCTGTGGTCCCAAAGGTCTAAGCTACCACTAAGATACCACTAAGCTTTTGCCCTTAGTGGTATCTTTTTAACTTGAATTATTTTTACTTAAAGAATTTAAGTAGTTTTGAAGCCGGTACTTTTATACTTTTACTTGAGTAAAAGGTTTGAGTTGATACTTCTACTTCTGTAGAAGCATTTTTAATCCATAGTATCTATACTTCTACTTGGGTAATAAATGTGAATACTTTTGACACCTGGTTATTATTTAGCAGATCAAACAATTACATAAAAGCAACGGTACAGAGTAAATTGTGTGGACAAAAATGCAGATTTTATTTTTGGAAGTCAGAGGAAAATGTGCAGGTTGGCACAAATGGGCAGATATTTCTACCAAGGCGTGGATATTTCTGTCTGCTAAGAAAGGGAAACATGAGTCAGATCTTGGTCAAAGTTACGGGGTTAAACACAAAAACTCAGGTTCTTTATGCATTGCAACTTTAAATTTACGGTTTGGGTCGTTTTCAACATCTTTCAATAGAGAGAACCATAGAAACATCGACAAGATTTTGGTTTTGACCAGGACTGAGCACTCTGGAGTTGGAATGGATATGTGGAAAATCCAGTGTATGAGTTGTACTTGAATGCACCATAGAAGCGAAGCTGCTGAGGGAACAAACGTTGATAAAGTACACCGTAAAAAAATAAAAATCTGTTGTTTTTGTTGAAAAGCGTCGGAAGCTGTTGTTACCAGAATGTTTCAGTGAAAAATATAGGAAAAATGTAAACCAGTTTACAAAACCACTTGTATATTGTACATTTTAAAACTGTGGACTGCTTGTTATCTTTACATGTATTTTTAAAAGCTTTTTTTTTATTTATTTCTTGTTTAAAATTGTGTCCCTTTTAATTACATTATGATTATGACCAGTGCCATGACAACACTTTTTTAAATCATAAGTTATGTATTTAAAAGTAGAAATTAGACCTCAGTCTTCGGCTCCGCTGACGCAGGTTAAATTCTGTGCTGCAAGTCTCCCCGCTCTCTGTTAGCATACTTTCAATAAAAAAAAATTAATAAAAACATTAAACCTTAACTTTTTTATCACTAGTGTTGTTTACATTTAGTTTGATTTGATTTTAGGTGCCTGATTCCTTTCAGTGTAGAGTGAGAAACATTCCTTATTGCAGTGGTAAATCGCACATACAGCTTTGGTTCGGTTCCCCTTGCCATCGTCACTGTAGCTGACTGAGAAACCCAAATATTAGTTTAGTCCTGTACATAAATGTTCTGCATTTGTCCAGGTTTCTAAACATTGCTTTATCAGTTTTGGTACTTGTGCAGAAAGCCAGAATGAGAATCAGAATTGATTTACTGTTATAATGCATGTCCAGGAGCATATACATAACAGGATTTACTTTGGGGCATCGCAGCTTCCACATCATAAAGGAGTAAAAACAACACCAATCAGAACAGCAGTAGAGTGCAGGAAATAGTGAGAGTGGGAGTTTAAAGGGGAGTGATGGCTTTGACAGCTCTAGGGATGAAGCTGTCTTTGACTCTGCTAATCTGTGTTCTGAAGGGTTTGTGCCGCTTTCCTGAAGGTAGCAGTACAAACAGGCTGCAAGCAGGGTGAGAGCGGTCCTGGCCCTCTTCTGAACCCGTCCAGCATTTACGGGGTCCAGATCAGGAAGAGGACATCCCAAAATCCCCTGCGATGATTTGACCACCAGAACCAAGCTCTTAATTTCCTGTGCCGCGCTGCTCCGCACTCTCGTGGACAGGCGACAACTTTTTAGCTTCCTGAGAAAGAAGAGCCTCTGTTGAGTATCCCAACACACCTGAATCAGATGGCTGATTATTTGACTCAGGTGTGTTGGACCAGGGACACACATAAAAGTTGTAGGATACCGGACCTCCAGGATCGGCATGGAAGATCCCTGGTCTACACCAGGGGTTCCCAATGATCTCAGCCTGCGACCCCCAAAGTAACAGACCGGTGACCCCCTTTGAGCGGGGTGGGCCATTTTTTCTCTTTTTAGAAATTATGAGCATAAAGTCATACATTTGTGAGAATAAAGTGGTAATTTTATGAAAACTTACAACAAAAAGTCTTCCCCTTGTGTTAAAACAAGGAATCTTGAGCTTCTTGTATCAATTTCACAAATAAGGAAATACTAAATCTTTTTAGCAAATCGGCATCAAATTATAACGATTTTATTCTCGTAATATTCTTTATTCTTGTACACTTAATATTATGAGTTTGTTCTCGTATCTTCCCAGAAATAAAATCTTACGGCCATTGGAGAATAAAGCAAACTAAATACTGGTCACAGAGAAGTAAATTTCCACACAAAAAAAATCTGAAATTTTGAGATTAATTTCACATATTTGCAAGAAAAAAAGTTTTCTGATATTGAAAAGTGCAAACTTTTCAAGAAAAAAATCTTTTTCCATGGATAAAGGCATACATTTACTATATGAAAACAGGCATATTTCTTAAGATTGTAAAGTCAGAAATGTTGGATCTTCTCGCGACCCCCAGCTGGTCCATGCGTGTTTCAAAGCCCGGCCCAACACCCTGTCTGTTTTTTAAGGTGGTCTGTGTCAAAATGTTCTGGTACAAACACTAAAACGACATGAAGGCCTTTGGAAGGAGAAGCAGAAGGGGTTCTGGTTGGTGTAACAGTGTGGAATCCCTGTTATCCAGGTCATGGCAACATCAAACAGGCTTAAAATCAGAGGCAACCGGACTTTTGCTCAGGGTGTGTGATAATTCTGGTGGCTCGCTCTTGAGCAACCTGCAGTTGGAGCGCTGCTGTTTTTGGTCAGATGCGAATCCTCGACCCACCCGTCACCCTCCTGGCTCGTTCCAGGCTATTGCTTGGTGTGAGTTGACTACTTGGTCACCTGAATCATGATTAAAATGCTGATGTAATGTCTTTCAAATGAGATGGAGGACTGAGCTGTACACACTGGGGAGTTGGTAGCTCAATCTTCCCCCCTGGTAGGGAATATTTTATGCCGTGGAATACTTTCCTGCTTTCTTGAACATCTTAACGAGTTCATTGTTTTGCAATGACCTCTGCAGTCACCAGATTTCAGACCGACAGAGCACCTTCGGGATGTGTTGGGATGGTATTAAGCCGAACAATAGGACGAAGGTGTGTGATGCTTTCATGCTAATACAGACTAAACCCTCTCATGATTGTGTCTTACAGCTTGTTGAACCACATTGTTGTCGCCAAAACCAAAGCTAATCTAAAGGCAAAACACGGTTCCGACCGGATACTAGCAAGCTGTACCTAATAAAGTGGCACGTTTATCCACAAAGAGGCATTTCTGTCACCCGTCCACAGTGATTTGAAAGTCTGTCGGTGCTCCTCTTCTGGTCTCAAGTTAAAACGGAGCATTTGTCCCCGTGACTGTTTGACGACCGCGCCGCGGCTACTAAATGGCACCATTTAAGAGATGAAAGAGCAGTCGTGCAAATGTTGTAAAACAGCCGAGGAGAAAAAGCGAGGTGGAAGAATAGGACAAAAAGCAACAAAAGGAAGGGTCTGATTCAGGATCTAAAGGGGAGCCAAGAGGACGTCTGGGCAGCGTTAAATAATTGACTCCCTGTTTAAGATCCTCTTTAATTAGCTCCTGCTCTTTGTGTCTGTGCAGGCCCTCTTGTTCAGCGTGTGCAGGTCTGAAATGTTCGGGGCAGGAAGGCCTCCCGTGCTCGCCTGCTGTGCGATCGCAGCAGGGCGCGAGTAGAGGACACAGGGACGCGTCCTGTCGGCGTATCGCTAACAACACCAGCAGGGCGCGGCTGCAGACCTCCCTGACTCCTGAAGGCCCGCTAACTCGCTGCTATCACACTTTCCACGGCTTGACTCTGTTTACTGCCCTGTAAACATGTTTTACAATATATTTGTGTGCGACTACCGCCGGATGTTTGCTGGTGGAGAAAGCAACGAGAGACCCAGACCCCAGAACCGCCTCCCCGCCCACTCTTTGAGGATTAGCGGTGCCATCTTTAGAACTTTCTGGAAATGATAGCAGGGAAGCGCTGCCTCTCAGTATTTTGTTGCCCGGGGCTAGTTAAGAGGAACTGCAAGCTGCCAAAGGATCCAATTTCAGGCCATTTCGCCCCCTAAAAAATTGTCTGAAGTGGAAAATCACACCTAATGGCCCACTAGCATGGCTTTTAAGCCACTAGATGGTAGTATGGGAGTCTTTGTACAATCAATTTTCTGAAGAAAAAAAAAGGTACTTTTGATAAAATAAAAAGAAAGGTTGGACGGAAGTTCAGTTGGCCATCACTTCTCTTTGGTATGATCCTCCTTTTTTTTTTTTTTTACATCATAGATCATTTCTCCTGCCGGTCGCTCTGTGAAAGGCAGGAATCTGCCAGTGGAGGACGCTGAATTCATTTTAAGCTGCACTCCCATGACGTGCAGCCAGTGCCGAAGTACACACTTTGATTTGTGACATGCAGGCAGTTGGAGGGGGGGGGGGGGGGTGGTGGTGGAGGAGAGGTAGCATGTGGAACAGAAACGTAGCGTCCCGCTGTGGTAATTTGCCTTGGGTCTTATAGAGCTTACTTCCACTGCTGGCAGAGTCATACGCAGGCTGATACGGGAAAAGGGGGAGATGTGGGAACAGCGTGAGGAGCCAGCAGAGTGTTTTGGCTTTTACTTAGGGCTTCAGAGGAAATAAAGAGTGAGACGGAGGGACGGCTGGGAGTGGAGTAGGGGTTTAACTGCGTATAATATTCAAACAAAAGGTAAGCGGAGGCATGTGCGCCGGCTCCTGAGCACACATCAGTGAGCGAGCGTGGAACAGCTGAGGTCAGTTTTTATGGCTGTGCAGCAGTTTTGTGCACACATAAGCGCCTGTGACACCTTTGGCAGTGCCAAGAGCCCACACATCAGCCGATTTTGACAATATGCCTGGCACATGCCTGAGGGGCTGGGAAACTTCCCTTCTATAATTGCATCCCATGTCAACCTGTGACAAGTCAGGCTCAACCAGCAAGGGAGCTCACTAATCACCGGCCAGACCTCCTCCGTATCTTTTACCCCCCCACCCACCAACTCCATTCCTACCCATCCACACTTTCACACAAAAAGAACACACTCCCACTCAAGCGATCTGTTGTTTGCATCTGTTGGGGTAGGACCCCTGAGCAAGCCATTACATCCTCCTCTCAGCACCTGATGCCATCAGCATGACTCGGCAGTCAAAGCAGCTCTGTCTCATTAGTCCTGCTCTTAAGGAGTGTCTGTTAATGAAGCAATTTCCCATGTATACCATCTGTTAGTCTCACCGGCGCTCTGTCGCTCTGACACATTCTACTCGTTTAATGTTAATTACGGCAAATTTGTTAAAGTTAGTGGGGGGATGAAATATTCTCTTCCAGGATTTGGGGATTCATGAGCTCCTTCGCACGTCCCAGGAAAAAAAAAAAAAAGCAGTGTGAGAAAAGTCAGTGGTTCTCCATCTGTGGTAATTAGGCTACCTTTAGTGGTACTCAGAGGTCATTCTGGTCCCCAGTACAGGTGTAATCGTGTGTTTATTTTTATTTAACCTTTATTCATACAGGTGGCCCTAATGGAGACAGCTGGGAGCGACATTTTCAAAACGACCCATTCATCTGAATTGTTAAAACAGATATTCACTACAATGCATTAGACAACTCAGCTGAATGTAATCAGGAGAAATGGGAAATATGCATTACAGACGGGCACAGCCACTCGCTGCTTTGTCCTGCAAAGGCGTTTAAACTCCTGCAGCTGGATTAAGCTGCACAGCTTCAGGTCCTGTCTTACATTGGTCCTAATGGACGAAAAAGGTCTTTTCTCCTCATTTTTGAATGTAGTGAAGGAAAAACGAATGCAATAAAACTCTTGAGCCGAGGCTGCGGCTTTGTTTGAGTAACATGTATGACGTGCCATGAAAAAGTATTTGCTCCCTCGTCTGTTTTTGCTTTTCCTCACATTAACATGATTCAGACCGAAGGGCATTATCCCGCTTATAACATGTTCACTTACGAAATACATATTAAATCAATTATTAACACTTTAACGTTTTCTCTCTGCAGTTAAAATCGCACGTTTTTCATAAGAAGCGGCCGAGAGAGCTATTTAATATCTCTCGTTGTGACGCATTGCCAAGGTAACCAGCACCAAACGTTTGCAATAATTTAACACTTTTTAACGGACACCCTGCAGCCAATCAGAATCGAGTATTCAGCCAGACCACAGTATAACAAGTAATAGTTACTGGATTACGCATGGCAGCCTTGGCATCAAGCATTGCGAAAACTGGAAAATGCGCTTTGCCATCACTATGAAGGAAGTTTGTCCCACTCTGCTTTGCAGAATTGTTTTAATTCGGCCAGACTGGAGTATTTTCCAGTATGAACAGCTTGGATAAGATAATTTCAAGGCCTCCTAATGGGATGTAAGCCCCAACTTTGACTAGGCCACTCCAAAACCTTCCTTTTGTTTTTGAGTGATTCGGAGGCTGACTCTCTGACATGGCTTGCAAATTCCCCTTTTGTCTCATCAGTTCATAGTATTAGGATGTGTTTAACGAAAATGTGAGACAAGGTGTTTTTGTGCTTTTTACATTTGAACACTCCAATAGAAACCAATCCTGTCCCTTTTGTTCAATCAAAATCTCCTCTACAAACGAGGCAGTGAGACACGCAGAGTTAATTGGTTGCTTCACAATGATCCAACTGTGTGCATGCATGGCTGGCTAGCCTTTATGTTCCTGTGTCCTGTGATGGTTCTACCTGCCCGGGTTCCACCTGCCTCCTACCCACACACCATCAAAGGCACACATCGCCCTCATGCAACCCTGTCAGGATTAGGCAGGTATGGAAAATGAATGGACCTATGGACGACACTTCAAAAATAGAACGTATTTTAAGGCTTTTTACACACCTCTACCAATCCTGCCAAAAATTACTGCTGTGCTGTGTGAAGGTTTGAGAACCCGAGCTCAGGCAGCTTCAACAATGTGATTATGGACAAATCTGCATAGTCAAAAGTCCCCTCCATCTTTAGTGTGAGATATCTCTCTCTTTCTCTGTGTGTTAGACCACATCTTTGATCTCTGGTGAATGATGTGTGTGAGTAAGTGAGAAGGCGAGCGACACGGTGCCGCTGCCTCCTACCTCCTACAGATTGAGGTGAGAGCAGCCAGGTGGGGCTCGGTCGTGTCTGTGCGCCACAGTAACTGGATGTGATGGCTGGCCTCTGGGGATCTCTGCCTTAGAAGTGCTAAACGAGCGAAGCAGAGCAATCACACTGTTCCCGGTTGGGTGTGTGTGTGTGTGTGTGTGTGTGTGTGTGTGTGTTGGTGTGTACATGACGGCGAGCCCACACACTCCATTATGTGATAGTCAGTTGGCTTTCCTGTCGGCTCCGAGTGGGTGTGCGTGTTTTCCTGTAACGGACGCCGCGTTCATCCGGGGTCTGAATATAATCGATATGATAAGATAAGATGAGAAAGCTGCAAATGTTTTAAATGTTGCCAGGTAACAAGCGCTTTACATAACAAATCCCCAGCATGGCTGCAGGTCATGGCGGTGATTCTAAATGTTGCAGACAGTCCACATGCGGTAGCTTGACTCCAGTTAGAAGGGTGGTAACAGGACACTGGTTCCAGTCTAAATATTGCGACCTCATGCTTCTTTAACCACCCCCACCCACCTTGCCTGAAGCCCCAGAAAGGGCAAACTACCCCCCGTACCCTTCATTAGCCACATGGAATTGACATAATTCAATTAAGCAGTGAAAAACTTTCTCCCCCATGAGAGGAGAAAGTGTTTGTGTACGTTTCTGGCTTTTGCACACCAGCTGTGACTCCCCGTGTCTTCATGCACGCACATGGATTACACGTGCAACCTGCTAAATGAGCTCTCATGCCTACGAGAGCAAAACAAACGAGTGTGTGTCACAGGTTGTGTTCTTGCCGCCGGCAACCCGAGCCCCCAGAGGTGACACTACCGAGGCCGCTGTTTGCACCGGAGTCCTGTGCACCCCCCCTCCCCCCAACCCAACCCGTCCACCCCGCCCGCCCCGTAGCGTGCCACCCCAGCCAAGGGGAATGCCAAGAAGTCTCTGAGCCACTCCGTCAAGCAGCAGCCCCCTCCCACCCCACGGGAACAGCAGCCAATGAATTACAGATTAGATCATTGTTACAGGATCATAACAGTGATCTAATTGCCAATTTCTCTTTTTAATTGAATTTGGTGGAGTGAAGAGGACGGAGATGGGATTCATGGGACACTGAGTGGAGCCGATTGGAGCCGGTCTGCTGTTGACCGGGCACAACACTTAATGAGGGGAAAAAAGTCCCGCCGCTTGACATTCGGCTGCAAACTGGGCGTCAACTGCAGAAATGTCAGGCTTAATATCCTTGACAGTGGCTCTTGTTTGGACTGAATCTTGTTTTTGAGACATTTTGGGTGTGGAATCTGACTGAAATCAGTCAGATTGCATCAACAGTGTCATGAATCACAGTATTATTCTAGGGTAGCAGAGCTACAGCATCCGCTTTGCTGCTAATTCTGGATTTTATCCTGAGAGTGTTTTCCTCTCCCTCTTGTTTTTTGTGCAGCATTAAAATTTAACCTACTACTCTCTGATAGGGGCCAAGCTAACTGCAGTTCATCTCTGTCATTTCAGTCTTGTTCACCCCTTTTCTCCTGAAATGTCCAGTCTGTAACAAATGTTACAGTTTCAAATCATACTCCTCCTATTGTTTATGATACATAAAGTACCAGCGAAGCCTGAGTTAGGGTGGTACTACATCTGGACTTTGACTAGGCCATTGTAACACGTGAATGAGGTTTAATTCAAACCGTCCCATTGAGGCTCTGGCTGTAGGTTTACAGTTTACAGGTGAAGCTAAAACTCAGTCTTAAGTCTTCTACAACCACTTACAGGTTTTCCATCCATTTACCTCTCAACCCTAAATAAAACCATACCCACAGCATGATGCTGCCTTTACCATGCTTCACCAGAGGGATGGCTTGTTCAGGATGATGTGCAGTGTTACTATTCCTCCACACAGAGTATTTTTTCATGTAGACCGTAGAGTCATATTTTGGTCTAATGGTCTTCTTCCACATGTTTACTTTACTCTACAGTTCAGCCATCTGCAAACAGGACGTGTTGTGGATATTTTTCAGCAATGGCTTTCCTCTTGCCGCTCTTCCCCATAGATCAGATTTGTGCAGTGCAAGAGAAGAGTCTCTCCGCTGAGCGTGGGTCTCTGCAGCTCCTCCAGAGTTCTCTGATTAATGCTCTCCTGGTCCAGCTGGACAGTCCAGGTGGACGTCCATGTCCTGGTAGGTCTGCAGGTGGTCCATCCTCTGTCCAGGTCCAGATGATGGACTGATCAGAGCTCTGGGAGATGTTCAAAGCTTTGGATATTGTTACAGAACCTGATCCTGTTGGGTACCTTGGTCTTTAGGGTTCTGTTTTCTTGATCTGATGTTCTCTAAAGAACCTCTGAGGCCAGAACAGACAGAACATCAGCAGCTAGATTCAGATTAAATTACCCATAGCTGTAGTCTGGGTACTAATTCTGTCTGTAATTAGGTGGACTGGATTATATTTAGATGTTTTCATAGTATTGGCTGAATAAAAATAAATGCACAACTTTCCAGATTTAATTTTTATTTGTCTTGTCCTTCATGACCACCTGAAACCCACTGAAATACATTGATGTCTGGGCTGGTTGTGACGAAATGTGGACAAACTGTGAGCGCTATTGCAAGGCACCGTAGGTATCAACATCTAAAGACATCTACGTACACATCTCTTGTCTCAGATTATTTAGCGATTATTATTTTTTGCATTCTATGTTAGACCAATAAAACGTGCCCCTGTTATAGATTGTGTTTTGAAATGTGCGCGTTAGCACCTTGATGGTATTTTTCCTTCGCTAAATTGCTGTGAGAATCTCATAGCAGCCCATATCTGGTCCACTCTGACCATAAATGAGCTCAGGAGTGTTGTCTGATTATAGCTCGGTTAAATTAGATGAGATAAGTTAGCCCACATCTCCTCATCAGCCTTACGTGAGAGCTGACAAGCCCAATACATCTACGGCGGCTATGGTAATTGAGATGGGGAGATGAGGGGGGGGGGCTCCCTCTGTCTCCTCTTCCTCAGTACCTGTCATTGATGAGGAGCCAAGGAGAAGCTTCAGCTTGGAGCTGTCATCGGCCCTCTGAACATTTCTGCCTCTCTCTATCAACCCTCCCTTCCTCCTCTGTCTGTCTGTCTGTCTGTCTGTCTGTTTGCATGTGTGTGTGTGTGTGTGTGTGTGTGTGTGTGTGTGTGTGTGTGTGTGTGTGTGTGTGTGTGTGTGTGTGTGTGTGTGTGTGTGTGTGTGTGTGTGTGTGTTGTGAGCTACAGCCAGTGAGCGAGTGTGTTGTGTTTCCGCAGGTTTCGGCTCTGGAGGTGTTCGAATTGGACCAGACGGACTGGGGATGCAGGCACCGCCGAGACTGACGCTCCCTCTCCCGGACTGACAGGCCAATCGCAAGCCACCGTTTGCCCTGCCTCCATCCACACTCTCTCTCTCTCTCTCTCTCGCTCTTTCTGACTCTTCCTCCCTCCCTCCCTCCCTCCTCCTCCTCCTCTCTCTCTTCAGTTTCATTCCTCAGCGCTCTGTTCGTGTATCCCCTCCTCCTCCTCCTCCTCACACCTTTTGGTCAGAAGAGGAAGAGGAAGCCCAGCCCAGGGAGAGATGCTGAGAGGATGAAACTCTGACACGCCGGCAGACCACAGGGAAACAAGAGCACAACTGTGAGTACAGCAGTCCTTTCACCTCTCACTCAGGCTTAACGCTGTCACACACACTTTGTGTCACACACACACACACACACACACGTGTGTGTCTGGCGCTTTCACTTCAAACACTCCACTGACTTCCCTCCACACGCTCACCATCCATCCTCTGCTCAAGTGTCTTTGTCTTTTCCAGGCAGGCAGAAATAGAAATCAAAGAACTGCATTTTTTTTTCCTTTCCCTCTCCTAATGTGTTCGCCGTGTTTATTTCTGGGTTTCTGCTGCCGAGCTCCAAGCTTTGGCTCATAGTTAAAAAAAAAAAAAAAAAATAACCCAACACCAAGCATAAACAGTCCAGAAAAAGTCTGGGTTAATACTTTTCAGACTCTTCAGCTCAACGCTTCTGTTTAAAAGTGAGCCTTGCCATTTGGGTCGCTCTGTGTTTGTGGCATTAAAATAGAAGGTCAGGTGAAAATGTTTGTCGCCCCTGCCTCATGCCGGGAGCCGCTTCTGCCTGTGCACCCCACATGTTGTTATTGGCAATAAAGGAATGTGCTTGTTTTCATCTCCCGTCTTAAACGTGTAAGCCGCTGTAACCAATAGATGTGTGAGGGGTGAGGAGAGAAGGGGCGTACTTTCTTCTCAATGGCATGAGCCCCCCCTGAGCCATCCCTGCTGCTTATTATTTAGCTCTCAGCCGGGGCTGATGTGTGTGTGTGTGGGGTGGGGTGGGGGGGGGTTGCATGCCAGGCTGATCTGCTCCGTTTGCGTCACACTATTTTCTGATTATGTTCCTGGTTCATCTCTGGCCGAGGCGATTTCCTATTTCCCTCTCCCATTTGGAGAGCGGCTAGTATAATACGATAGGCGCTCCAACACGCAGACAGCGGCTCTGTGCAGAGGACACAGATTGCTTTCCCTCCGGAGAATTCCTCGGCTGTATTAAAGGCACCGGGGGGGCTGCTCGGCACTTGTCATCAGCTTGGCCGGCGATGCTGGCGGCGGGGAGAGACGCAGACGCGGCGTTTTACGGCTGCACTCTGATTTAAAGAGCTCCCGTTGGCCCTAATGCCTCGGCTGCGTGGCTCCGGCCCCCACGCGTCCTCGGTTATTGCATCCGTAAAGCCCTGGATGGTGTGCAGCTCCTCGCTCGCCTGGGCGATCTGATGGGCAAATGTAGAAAATGAAAACGCATATATGTTAAACACCCGGCAGTCTATAAGATTTGTCACTGAATCTATAAACTCCTGGAGTGAGAGATAAAGCATTTGCATTTTTATGATGCGGCTCAACTTGGATTGCATCCCCCCCCCCCCCATCTATGTTTAAAAGTCAATCGCAAGCACTCTGAGGTTCGCCGTTTGCAATTACATGTCTTGTCGTGTCTAATTCTAATGATTTTCTGGCATGTTCTGCTGCCATAGGTGATATTTTTCGTGTTTTCCGAGTTGCTGAATCTAAATGAGGGATTGATTTGGACCGTTAGAAACCTGCAGCGGCTCTCGGGACCCGGCAAGCCTCCAGTTGCAGACGGGTCATCAAAATTGAATGAAAAGGCCGAGATTGACATCCTGGTCTGCTCGGCCTTGGCAAGTTTTCCGAGCCCTGGTGGTTCGTCGCTGGCAGATGCTCCATTAAATCAAGGTAAACAAGACAATTACGAATCCGGCCCTCCTCTAGTGGCTCCTGATCCTCACCACAGGGGCCCGCTTGGAGAACAGGTGATCAGTCCAGCCTTTAAAGGCACATTCTGCACCAGAAACTTTGGAGTTTCCCGGCCATCAAAAGTTGAGAAAATTGCAGTGGGGGAAGATTACAAAAGCTACATCACAAAAAAAAAGTAATTTAAACTCCCTCAATTAATGCAGCTCTCATTTCCGAGTTGCCTGTGGCCTTCATATGAAATGTACGTAATCTAAATGCAGAAAGCCTGTCTGCGTCTGACGGAGTCGCTGACCAATTTAAATGGGCCTTTTCCTCGCTGTGTGTCATTGTGGTGAGATGTATTGAAAAAAGTTAATAGCCTTTTATGCAAGGAAACATATTTAATTACACATATCGTTCACTTGGAAGCGGGTACCCCAGAGGTGCAGTTAACTTTGCTCTGTGATCTGTGCGATTATTAGACGGCTTGTAAAAGCCAGATAAGCTACTGTCACACCATATTTACTTCCATCAGCTTGTGTGTTTATGCACTTATTGATTACATAGCTGGTAACCAGTCTCGACCATCAATACAGATCCCCACAGAGTGACGAGCAGATAGTCTTCCCACTCTCCCTGAAGGCTCAATTACACAGCATGCACAAGGAAACGGGCGGGGGTCGGCTTCTGACAAGGTCGAATTATATATGTCAGCTTTAAATCATTTATTCAGCCATGTCTGAAAGTATAAAGGAAGACCCTTGCAGGGAGTCAATAAATGTTGCATGCAACAGCTTTTTAAACATTTTAATCAGATTTTGTCTCTGATTCAATTAGATCCTCTAGAAGCTGAGGTTCAGCAGCTCCTGGGTGTGTTTTCTTCATTTTCTTCTTGTTTTTGTTTTTTTGCCCTGAGAATCTCCAACTAACTCATTGATATTGGAATCCACTAATTGCACATGTTGAATAATGAGGAATTGAATTTTACTAATTTGATAACATCTGGTTAGAGATGCAAACCCTCTTCTGACACACGTGGAGCCGCTTCGGTTGAAAGTTGATGCTGCTTTTAGCGCTCCGCGTTGTTTCCTGTTTCTATTGTTAGACAATGCATCCCAGAGCCTATTTAAAAAGGCTGTGAATGGCAACAATTCGCTGATGAAGGACGTGTGGTGCAAATATTTAAAACACTGTTCTCTCTCCCTGTCAAAGTGAAGCTGGAGAAAAGCGTCGATTTGATAGCAGTCTGAGAGGGATAGCCTTGCTTTACAAAAGTATGCGAGAAAAAGTAATTGTAGGGTAGAAGACTTGGTGATAAAACACTGAGGAGTTGTAGTCTGAATCAAGATCCCTGTATTTTTTGGCAGATACACACAGTTTTATGAAAAACTAAGGCATTAGTTTCATCCTGGAAGCACAGCCACTGAGCTGGTTCAGTGTTTTTTCTCCCTGGCTGGTATTTGCTGTCCATCCACAGACTCAGATGGAGCTGTCAGAGACATCCGTGTGTAGTTAACGTAATGGAAATTCTCTTTCAGGTGCTTAAAACGATGAAAAAGGTGAGAACTCTGTCGTGGCTCAGGGAAGAACAGTCTGGTAGTTTAGAGGCAGTTCAGGTTGTCAGTAAGTCTAGGAGCGATCTATATAAAGGCAATCTTTAAACCTTTTAAAGTCGAAACATGGAGCTCGTTTTGCCTCATGCCTGACTCGCTAAATATGGATCATATCATATATATCTGGGTAAAGCAGGCCGTGTAAACCCAGGCAAGATCTGTCAGCTGGTAACTTTAAAAATAAAAACATTTGAATCTAATTTAAACTAAATTGTGTCCTGCTTGCAAACTAGACTAAAAAGTATTTCCCCTTAAAATAGCTCAAAACAAACAAAAAAATGTAAAAAAAAAAATTCATTTGAACCTTCATGTTATGCATTACAACAAAGTAAAAATACTAAATCAATAAAATGTTAAAAACTCACTGCTGACCTGGTTTGGCACCGAAACACCAAAAGGTGTTTACTGGCATCAGTGTAATAAAAGCCATTAAAACGAGGCAACATTTAAATCACTGTAAAGCTGACAAAAATATTTTTTCTGAATTGGAAATACATTTGTTTGGAAAGCCATGTGATTCTTTCCAGCTAGGACATGTTCGGGACACAATAACTACGATCTCAGTCAGAATACAAAACGACTTTACCAGTTTACAGTTGTTATATTTTTATTAAAAATGCATGTAAATGCAACCTGGATCAGCTCTATACTGCTGCAAACTCAAGTGGACTAATATATAAACACCAAATTTTACGTAATTTGTAAAAGAGGTGGCGTGAGTCCATTCGGCTGCCGCCTAAATGAGGGGTCGCCACAGCAAATCTTTACAACCTGCACACAAACTTGAGTTTTTACGCTGGATGCCTATCGTGATGCAACCAGGGCTCAAAGCCGGGTACAGAAGGTGTGGATTTAGCCCTCTATACCACTGCACTAAGAGATGTATAAAATAAACCGCTGAAATAATTTCTTTAGCATCCAAACAAAAGTTTGGAGTAATTCCATTCAGAAAAATGTTCCCCACAATAGTTTTGGGGACCGCTCCATTACGAGCGACGGGGACACAAAAGAAACATGGATCATGGTACCCAGAGCTAAAAAAGAATGAGGCGGGTCATTTTGCTTCACGTACCATCAACACTGGCTGTTGTTGCATTAATGTGGTGTGGAGTGCTTTAGGAAGTGTCTTCATCTTGTCTTCATCTCTTGTGGCTTATAATATGAAAGAAAGACCAACACGTGCAAATCTAAGCCTGGATGAGAGTGAAGGAAAAGGTTTGGCACGCACAGCTACAGCCGTGGCGAACAGCTTCTAGGCGCGCGTGATTGCGGCTGCTCACCCCAAACCTTTTCACGGGCGCAACCGTTGGGTAACCTGCGTCTGGTGAGCAGGGAAGACGGGAAATGGGCCGAAGATGTTCGTCGTGTCGTCCGTAAACAAGTCCGTAGAGGTTTGGTTTTGAACACGGCCCAACGAGAAAGCAGAAAGTGCATCGTCATCCCGGCTGTACATTCGCATTCAGCAGAGCAAATACAAATGTTTCTACAGCATCTAATTACCTCTTCACTCACCCTGACTCTGTGTCTGTTATTACAAGCCTTCCTCTGGTTTTTCCAGTCATGAAACTGGACCAGACCGTGGCTGCTTGGGTCCTACGACGGTGTACTCTGGTTCTGATGTTGCTTTAGTCCCTCCTGATGAATCCACACGTCGCGTCTCATCACGCAAGCTTACTACTCCTTAGAGCGCTCCTGTGCATGAAATCGTGTCAGGCTCTTTGCAGATTGACACAGCTTTTGTCAAAAAATAGATCAGGTGCATATTTTTAGCGCACTGTGTTGCACTAAAAATATATTTTTATTTGTCAGCAGCGCGCTAATCGGCGAGTTTTGAGGTAGAGGGGGCTGCCTGAGCTTACAATGAGCACAACGGCGGTGGCAGAAAAACACAGGCTGCCTTTCTCTGCCGGATGATTTTAGCCACTTGAAGCTTTGCTCTTGTCAGCGCCACGGACGGCGCCGCTTGCTCTTGATTTCCGGCTTTGACGTGTCCCACCCTGCGAGTTGTCAGAATTGCTTCTTATGCCTTGTTATATATGAAGCGCCGTCCGTGTTGTTGAGCCTTTAATTGGCACTCTGCCGCGTCGAGGTGGAGATGTGGAGCCATCCTGTTGACCACATGTCACTCCTGATGGTTTCCTCCGTAAAGGAAAACATTAGGACTCAAACTAAACCAGGTGTGAATCCTGTTGGCGTGGATGCTTCTTTAAATTTGTCCTTGATTTAAATGTTTTAATGAAAATCAACACATTGAAAACCTTTTAGGAAACTTTAGCCATTTAATTTCAAACTTTACATCCTGCTGTTGCATTTGTGGACCACAAACTATTCTATTTGTCACAATTTGTGCTTCTTCCATGTAAGCTAATAATGTATTTGATTATTAATTATGATTTGAAGTATAACATATAGCAAATATTTTACTTCGATTTATTTCAGTTTATTGAAAATGTTCTACTTTAAAACAAAAGTCGTCTTGGGATGCAACGCAAAAAGCAAAAAGGTCCAGTTCAAATGCAATTTATTTCCAAGTTAGTCGTCTACCTCCTACAAGCTTAATTGTATTTGAAATCAATCAGAAGTTGCGGGTTTAGTCCATTTAATTCAAACCAGTTATAATCCGGTTAATAAGCTAGCTCCAGTATATTTAAGAAAAGCCAATTTGTATAAAAGTAGATTTTTTTTAAAGGAGGACAGTGGACTGTATCAGATTTTTACCCTAAGCAAGCACAGTGTGACAGTGGAGAGGAAAGACTCCTTTTTAAAAGAAAAAGACCGACAGCAGAACCAGAACCAGGATAGACAGTCATCAGTTAGATGTGTGTGGGGCTGAGAGGACAGCAATGGGCTCACAACATGCTTTTTATGACAAAAGCAAACCCCCCCAACCACAGCTTCAGCCTCATTTAAACAGAAAGCTAATTTAATTATCTTCACCAAGTGTTTTTGTTGCATTTACAAGAATGAATAAAAGATTTTAAAACGTGACATACGGCTTCTGTCTTTCCAAGGAGGCAAACTTAACTAACAATAAATTTCTTAGACCCATCTGCCTCCAGAATTATTGGATTTTAAAACCTCTTTAAATTTAACTGAAGCTGTAGAAAAAGACAAAATTAATCCCAAAAATGTAAATATTCCTTAATTTATAAAGAAGAAAACTGGAAAAGCAGCATAAAAAGCTAAGGACACCCCGTGAATCAACGGCTTGTAGCTCCATCCTGAGCAGCACAGACCCTCAGCAGTCATTTAGGGTCTGACTCTACCGGTCTCTGCTGCACAGGCCCAGATCATCACTCCTCCACCACCATGCATAACTGTTGGTATGAGGGGTTGGCGCTGATCTGCTGTGTTTGGTCTGCTGCAGAGATCCTAGTTTGGATCATGAACAGCACATCTCTGCTTTTCTCTCATCTGTCCAAAGAGCATTGTTCCAGAAATCTCGTTCTTTTTTTCAGAGGCAGCTTTGCAGACCAAAGCCCCGCTGCTAAATTATTACAGAGAGAAGAAGTTTTCTCCTTCTGAACGCCCCATCACCTACTTTAGTGTTTAACTTTCTAACTGAGGCCTGTAGAGTCTGGTGTTTGGTAATTTCTCGGAGTGCTGCACGCATACATCTGCATGGATGTCCACTCATGGGAAAGCACTTTCCTCTCGGAAACGACTCGTCTCCCTCCAGAATGATGGACTTCAAAGACTTTGGAAATAACCCTATAAGCCCCCACAGATTGATGGGCAGAAAAGCGGTTTCTCTGCTGCTGATGCCTGTCCTTCCTGGCATAATGTGGACGCTTCAGAGCAGCAGACTATCAGAGCTGCGCCTCTTATGTGAGGCGGACACTTTTGCTGATGACTGGTAATCAAGTATGTTTGATAAAAGCCAGATCCTACAGAGTCAACAGGCATGCAGATGGCATTTCACGCACAGCTTCTCCATCTTTTTGTTTTGTTTAAGAAATAATATTGGTGTGAAATCTGTCGCATCATCTTGTGCAGTTTAGGTTTTATTTAAGTAGTTTTACAACTTGATAAAGACTGGATCGTTCTTTTATTATATATATATATATATATATATATATATATATATATATATATATATATATATATATATATATATATATATATATGAGGTTTACTTTCTTCACTTCATAGCATAGCTGTATGTCTTATATTAATGCAAAACAACTTGGGTCAAAAGACAGACAAAGAAAGGAAGAGATGCATTTATAACTTATATTTATACCTGCTTTTGTTTTCTTCTATTAAATGCTTTGAACTGTGTTCATTTCACCTCCACACTGTGGGTCTGAATCCCAAAGACAGAACTATGAAACCAGGGCAAATAAACCAAAACTGTTTCCATGTTTTGTTATCATCAAAGGCCAAGAAGGGAAATGTGTTTTTGTAAATTACCTTGTTAAGGTCCTACAGCCAAATTCTCCTGCGGGCCGTGTTTATTTAGCTGGTTTTATTAGAAACTTTATAGCAGCCCTGGATCAGCTTTGGCCATTCGGTCTCCATTTAATCAGTCTGTAGCCCCAGCATTAACCTTCAATTCCTCTCTGTCATTCTCCGCAGGGTCACACAAAGTATCATCAAATATTTATAAAATATTAATAACTGCCTTTAGGAAGGAAAAAGAGAACATAAATAAATCTGCTCCGCAAAGCATTCGATTAAGAAGTCCATTCCATGTAATAAATGGGTGAAGGGGAGCTATAAGGGCAGCCGTGGAACAAAAGGGGCGCGACAATTGAGTCAGCGAAGGAGAAGCCGTGGAATAAAAGCAGCTAGCAGCTTCTTCTTTTTTTTCTTTCTTTTTTTTTTGGTCGGGGAGAGGACCGTTCTTTCTGTACAGTCTCCAGTTGTACATTAAATGTGCTGTGTTTGTTCTGGGAGCTAATGCGCGCCTGGAAGAAATCGTTGTTGTGGATGGCTTGAGCATCCACCGTCCCCAGGGGTGTAGAAGAAGTGGAGGAGGGATGGGGGTGGGAGGGTGGGGGGGGTCTCCTACATCGACACATTCCAAACAGACTAATGCAGACACCCACACACGTGCGCACACGCGTGTACACGGAGCTGTTTAGCATGGAGGCTGATTAAGGCAGGGCCCAACATTAATTATCTGTTTCTCAGCTGAGGTCTGGTGACAGTGATTAGAGCGAGGGGTTTTTTGGAGAGTGGTGCACAGGCGGTCTAATGAGGAAAACTGGCCTCTCTATAGAGCTCTCCAGGCACACTTGATCTGCTTTGTGGTTCAGCAAGTGTGTGTGAGTGTGTGTGTGTGTGTGTTTGCGTATGCGTGTGCGTGGGTGTGTGTGTGTGTGTGTGTGTTTGCGTATGTGTGTGCGTGTGTGTGTGTGTGTGTGTGTGTGTGTGTGTGTGTATGCGTGGGTGTGTGTGTGTGTGTGTGTGTTTGCGTATGCGTGTGTGTGTGTGTGTGTGTGTGTGTGTGTGTGTTTGCGTGTGTGTGTGTGTGTGTGTGTGTGTGTGTGTGTGTGTGTGTGTGTGTGTGTGTGCGTATGCGTGTGCGTGGGTGTGACTGTAGCTCCTCCAGGCGCACTGCTGGGAGACAAACACTCTGAATCTGAGGTTTAGCAGCTGATGTAATACTTGAGACATTACCGAAGCAGGAAACAAAATCTCTTTTTCCGATTCCTGACGTGAGGTTGTCCTGTTTTTGTTTCTCCGCACACTCTCTTCAATGGTCATGGCGCTTTTTGGCTTTTCGGAGGTTGCGGCGGCGCGATATTGTGACTCAAGCGTCGCATCGCTGACCTTTGGCGTGTGGCAGACGGCCGTTCACACTGAGCCTGGTTCTGGTCCTGCTGGAGGGTTCTTCCTGTGGATGGGGAGTTTTCTTCCCCACTGTCGCTACATGCATGCTCAGCATGAGAGATTGCTGCAAATGTAACTTTTGAGTCGACTGTCAGGAGGAAAGATTCCTGCAGGAGGGGGGATTGCCTTAGAGTCAGGGGCTCAATGTGGTTGACGTTTTTTTATCAATTTGAATTAAAACATAAACTTGACTGCATTGTTGAATTATTAGGATCGAATAAGAAAAGCAAAAAACTAACTGAACTAGGAAAACTAAAAATATATATATATTTATATAAATCTTTTTTAGTGTCTTGAAATGACATTTGTTATATAAATAAACTGAATTACCCTTAAAAGACTCTGTGCTCTCCTTCCTACTTCAGTTAGCAAGTGACACTTTATTATTTACCCAAAGTGAACCCTATCTTCAGCCATAGGAGCAAAATAATAACCTAATTTATCAACGATATAGTATGTTTTGCTGACCTTGTGAACCTTTTTTGTTACTAGGGTCATTGTTTGAATGCTTCATCTGCACAAACTCTCTCAGATGCCATAGAACATGTCTAAATTAGATGTTCTAATAGCTTCCCCCCCTTTCAACTGACTACTTTAGTCATACCAGACACCACTGATTGGTAAAACAAGCCCACAACATGGTGCTGCCTCCACCATGTTTCACAGTTGCAGGATGTTCTCGGGGTTGAAAGCTCCCCCCCCCCCCCCCCCCCCCCCCAAGATCCCATTTAGCTGCCTACCAAACATTGCTGACCCTCTCAGAAAAATGCTTCTCTGTACAGACGTGCCTAGCCCCACTTCTCCATGGTCTGTATCGTTGGAGCTAAAGTCCTACCTTTTAAACAAGATACAGCACGTCTTTGTCCAATGTGTCCCAGTGAAGAAAGGTCCATGCTTAACGGGGGACTATCCCAGAGCTGCACGGCACAACCGTGGCTCCTTAAATACGCACATTTCTTCAAGGCAGTTTTTTCTCTGAACGTCTAACATTATAGTGGCGTGAAGGAGGTAGGTGACAGTTCTACAAGCTTTTCTAAGAAGCTATGAGGCAAAAGGAGACAAGTCAGCCCATTCTATCTTCATTTTAGTATATTCTCAAACATCAACAATCCTGATTGTCATTACATGTTACCATAATAAAAGACAGACACCGGCTCAGGATGACTAGACATAATCTTTCCAAAATCTTTTTTTTTTTGGTTTGTCCCCCCCCCCCCCCCCCCCCTCCTGCAGCAATCTTTCCTCCTGACAGTCGATTTAGAAAATCACTGGTCTGCCTGGCACACTGCCCCCTAAAACCTTTGTGGAACAAAGACGGTTCAGCTGATTCAGTCCATATTTGCTGCAGTTGAAGTCGAGATGTAGATCTCTAAATTTTATCTATATTTTCATGGTGTTTTGCGATGTAGATTTTGAAAAACATTTAGATGATGCTGTTTAATCACTTATAAATTAGACATAGTGGCATTTGGAATAGTGGTTCCACTGAAAAATAATAAATATTCTTGTGTGGCGTCTCTGCATTCAGGGCCAGTGGGGCCTGGCACCACCAGATGGCGCTGTAGAGTAATATTGTAAAAAAAGACAGATTCGCTTACCAATAAAATTCTGTTAGAAACATTTGTGTCTATATATCTAAGTCTGCTAGAAAACCAACAAGCTCAGTGGGCTAATATTGGGGCCGGCCCGCCATTGTTGTTTAAATAATGAACATCTGAAATCGCAGAGCGCATGCCCAACACACTCAGTAGACAGCCGTGGGGCACAAATCCTCTGGCCCCAAGCTCGGATTGTCCAATCAAAATACTGGAATTACACACATTACGTTTACGTTTTGCCAGATAGTGTGCGACCATCTAGTGTTGGTTGTCCTTGTTGGCTTATTGAAGAATTGATATGAATCTTCAATAAATGAACGATATGAGTGAGCCTTTGTAATTTTATGTATAAAAATTAAATTACATTTAGCTTATGTAAAATGGCATTTCTAGTGCGTTGGTTTATTTATCGGTTTCATTTAACTTTGATCAAAGTCAGGTTGTATGCATCACAAAAAATATTAGTTACTGCTAATTAGGTGTTGAGTTTTTGTGCCCCACTTAACTCATAGTGCCAGAGACGCCACTGATATTCTTTAATGCCTTACCTTCACACAGATACCAAAAGTTTGCATTTACACTTTACAGCCATGGAGCTGTACCTGATTTATATCATGTATGTAATTCCAAACGGTAATTGCTCCTAAACCTTTTGGGATCAAGCAAAGAAATAATGTCTGAAATAACTTCCTGGGCCTTTGTTTCTCAGTGATCAGGTTCTATATAACTGATGTTAGACGTTTACCGAAAACAAACCAGATGCTGAAAATGTATTTAAAGGTTACATCAACCAAGTAATAAGTTAAAGGTATACACACTTTTAAACCGCATTACTGTATCCTTGTCATTTCTTAGGTTTTTTCTTATTTATATCAGATGAATTATTACGAGATAAATATCATAGTATGTGTGTATATACATGTATATCAACAGATGTGTGTCGCCTTTAGAGATCACCTGTAGGTCTTTAATCAGGTTAAGTTCCTCCTGGAAAAGAAACTTTGTCTTTTGATGATCTCTCCCTCAATAATTAACTGACTGTTGATGACAAATAGAAATATTGTTTTTTATATTAGTGTTTCATGTTCATCATATTTTCTTGAGCTGTTATTATTGTCCTCTACAAACATTAGTAAACTCTTACAATAATTCATCATACTAAAAAATAAAATTAAACCTATTCCTCCTTTTAATTACATTTGATAACATTCTGGGCAGGTAGAATGTATGTTTCAGTTGGATTTAACTTGATTGAGGTTAGGAGGCTGGTTTTAAGTTTTTAAAGTAGCAGATATTTACTGCAGCAGCGTGGACCAGTCTGCGTCCTGTGGAGTCGGTTTGGGAAGAGAAACGAGCTTCTTTCCATGCAAACAAATTATAAATCACCGTGTTGGCTGTGACAGTGCTGTGGAGCAGCGGCACATTT
Source organism: Fundulus diaphanus (assembly GCA_037039145.1). Classification (NCBI taxonomy): domain Eukaryota; kingdom Metazoa; phylum Chordata; class Actinopteri; order Cyprinodontiformes; family Fundulidae; genus Fundulus; species Fundulus diaphanus. The sequence goes on from CM073140.1 coordinate 39,128,031, forward strand.
CTGTTGAGCTCAAAACAAAAGATGCAAGATGAGAGATTTAAGAATCAGACTGTAAAACTCAGGAGGTTGAGGGTGTTCTCGCCTAAACCTGCAGAAAATGCATCCAGGTTTTATATGTAAAACTGAGTTTTTTTTTAATCTGAACATAACAGGGTTTAAAACTGCTCAGACATTTCCAGCAGCAGGAGTGGCAGATTGCATGGCTTGAAATAGTAGTTTTCTTTCACTAAAAGCACTGGTCCAGCACATCAGCTCTCCAGTATCGTCGACTAAATCACATTTGTGTAAATGCCAATGTTGGTGTGCACCTGACTGATAGATTTCTGCCAGCGCCAGGTTGGCTTTAGGCAAAGGCCTACACGTCATTTTCCACACCATTTTGTCCCAAAGTCGATTACTTTGCCTCTGCAGCTATGGCCGCCTCAGAATTGAACCACACATTTAGCTCGCAAGCTGCCAATAAAAGTCAGAGAGCCCGGCTTCCATCAGCGTAATGATATTTCGGCCTCTGTATTAGTTCAGCACTGTTCTCCCCAGCACTTTCTGCTCAATTAAAGATGGTCCATATTTAAATACAGAGAGAATCAGAGGGCTGGCCCGGCCCGTGTGCATTCACATGTGCTGTCAAACGCTGAAATGATGAAGTTTGAAATGGGCTTTTTTTTTTTTTTTTTTTAAAGGAGCTGCTCGCTCCACACCTTTCGCGTTTGAACAAGGGGAGCCTTCATTTCCTCGCTGTGAATTTTTTCTTCAACGTCACTGATGTAGATTAACTTTTTGCAAAGGTACGGTAAGTAAGTGAAATGTGAAATAATTCATCAAAAGGCAGCCATGTAAGAAATGTGATTTTTTTTTTCTTTCTTTCCCCCCACTGGCGGAAAGTCTTGCAGACCATTACCGCAAACAGAGGGAGTAGATTAAAGGTGGGGCTCCGGCTCTCTCTCCCTCTGTCTATGCCAAAGTGTATGAACAGCACATTTCCAAGCAAAACTGCCTGGCAGGGCAGAGGAAATAAACTTCAGCTCATGTCAGCTCCTGTGCCTTCATGCACTGGAACTTCTGTTGTCTTCCTTTCCCAGACTACTTGGGCTCCATGTAGCCCGAGCTGTCATTTCCCATAAATCCCTTGGAGGAGGCGTCCGTCAGAGCTGCCAGCTCCCCAGTGTGGACCACCTGTAACGTGGGAGCGAAGTGACAGTTGTGCTGGGACAGTCCTGTCAAAGTGACACACGGTGCAGAGACTGGTTCCTCTGAGGCCATGGTTCTCAACCCGTGGTACACGGGCCGCTGGTGGTACTCCGCCATCCTTTAGTGGAGACATGGACATTTTTTCCATGTCTGTTATAAGCAGCAGTTATCAGCAGCTGCTAGAACTGGCTGATCAGCGAGCAAACTATATTTACAGGTTTATATTTTGGCTAATTAATGTTAACATTTAAAGCTTTTGGACAAATAAGCAATTGATTAGTATTTTTAGTGCTTTGAGGACATACTGGGGGGTTGCCCCTACCCCTCCCCCCCCAACCACCACCACCACCACCATCAATAGATCTTCCACAATTGCAATTTAATCCCATTTAAGTCAGAATATCAACTTTATTTTTGGAATAATTAAGCTAATTTTATGATAACACTCTCCACAACAATCATGTATAGGCATGAAAATTACCCGCTCATATTTTGGCTCCAACTATTTACCACTAGATATCAAGCAGGTGGTTCAAATGCATGTTTTATCCTTTTAACAGCTTTGAAGCCTGTAGCCCAAAATAGTTGATTTTCACAACTGCAGTCAAGAAATATGTAAATAAAGGATAACATTTAAAAATTAAGCACAAGGCAGCTGAGAATGCAGCTGGACGTTGATGACGTTGCATTTTGAACATTAATCTCATGCGTCAATGCATAGCACAACATTCATCTGAGGAGAAATTAATGATGGCACATTAATGCCTCGGTGGTCTGGCTGTTGACTTGTATATTGGTATTGAATGTGTGTCAGACCTGTCTTTTTCCTCCAGCTTTGGTTTGTCTCTTTATTTAACTCTAAGATCTTAATGGCTACATAATGCTGGTGTTTCTAAGCTAGGAATGGTTTTTAATGGGGGTCACAACAACAGCTCATCCACTATTCCTGCATAAAAGATAGTTGTAGAAAAAAGGCTTGTGATATCCTATTTTATGGTGTTAAAATGTCTTTTTTTGTAAAAAACAAATAAAACTGTATTGTCTATCTACAGTCATAGACAGTGACAAGCATTCTGATAATGCTGTTTCAGCTATCACTACCTTGTTCAGAGGTTATAATTAAAACTAAAAAGACTCTTTCTTGTTTTTATTGATTTAGATTACTCTGAATTGTCAAATTCAGAGTAATCTAGGGCTAGAAAATATATTTGAAAAAGCACAAATAAATACATACTGTTTATTTTTTTACCTGCTCTACAAAGTATGGACTCACAATGTCTAATTGAAACAAATTAGTGAGATTTTCTGCAGGTAAGGGACGTGTAGATTATTGTAGATCCAAAACTTAAAAAGGGTTTTGCATATTTTCTGTTTTAAAAGTTGGTGATCTCTTTGGGGCTCTATTGAATATACTTGCTCAATTTAGCCCCACGTTTAATAAATGAATTAAAAGCAGATTTTGATGCACCAAAGTCTTCATTTGAGTAAAAACCATTGGACCCATGTGGTCCTATTTATTATGAAATTAAAGAGATTGTAAAAAGTGTTGTTATTAAAAGAGGAACTTTTTTGTTGTCCATGACCTTTTAAATTGTAGTATTTTGCCTTAATTCAAAATAATTTGTTTCCGTCTGCGTCAGTCATCTGTGCCGGTTGAATAATTCTTGAATTGCAGTTGAGGGCCGCACAAAATCAGTCCAGGGGCCACGTATGGCCCCCACGCCACAAATTGGACACCCTGATATTTCTGTGTCGGAAAAAAAAAAATTTTGAGGACGGATGGAAAGGTCGATTCGAAATTATTCATGTTTCAGCCAAGATTTATGTGTTTTGTGGCCTGGTTTCTGGCCTGGTTCAGAACCAGAACCCGGAACGGTTCAACTGCATGCGCCGTTCCCTCCAACTGAACGGTATTTAATGGAGAACATTTGAGACATTTAAGTGCATGACCAGGAAACAATGGCGTCTTGCTCAGTCCCATTAAAGTCTCGATTGGACCCTTTTGGAAGAAAATATGCAAAATAACGAGGAAATGTAATTATAGTTGAATTAAATTTGCATCTTGTTGTTTTGGAGTAGACTGAGAGCAGCCTTAAGCCACACCCTTCAAACAAACATGCATGATAAGAAACTTGGATCTTTGCTTTTGGAATCAGAAACTCACCTGCTGTGTTGAGAGCTTTCATGCTGAAGAAGAAGTTTAAGGCCTTTTCTCCACTTGGTCTCTACTGCAGCAGTTATTGAAGTGAAACGGACTCTGAATCGCTTCATTATGTTTTATTTAATTAGAATATCTTCAGCAGCTTCCATTCTTCTGCAAGTTTAGGTAAACATCCTTTAAATTACATATTCTGGGTGTATAAATATTAGCTTAAGCAACTCGGTCCTATTATTTTGTATTTACGTCCGTGTCTGTCAGCCTCGACACTTTAACGAGTCACCGCGTTGAAAGAAATTGACACACAAGGCCAAAGTATCTGTCAAACGGCATTCCCCCAGAACTAATTATTTCATTATTATGTTTGTAAATGTCGCATAAAAGTGCTTGTGAGGTGGAAACAGGGAAGTGTATTTTTTATTTTTTTTTTCGTTTTTTTATCTGGTTCAGCTGTCAGCACACATGCTCCATCATTGGCGCTGCAGGAAATTAGAAAGGCGAAACGTTTGACAGCACAATTTCACAAAACACATCCACGCCATCATTTCATTTTCTCTCAACCGTTTTTTTTTCATTTATTTATTTCATTATTGTCTTTTGAAACACAAACAGGGTCCTTTTCAGATAAATTATCCCTGTTGCTGTGTCCAGCTTTGTTGTGGCCTTTGAAGAGACTTAACTGGGGCCGATTAGCTCGCTGCACAGGCAGGGCATCACCCTGGAAGTTCAAGAAGAGATGATGTAGGCCAAGAACGAAGGGCGCTCAGGTTTATCAGCCGATGGATCGATTTTGATAGGAAGGATCTGAATCTCGATTGGCCGGTTCAGACCGTGGCGTGCCGCTCCGAGTTGCTCCTCTGAGTCTTGACCAAAGCGGCAGAAAGTCATCAGCTTCCGTTCCGCCAAGGCAGTTGTACATCAGCGATGTCAGTGGCTGACTGCTGCTTATCTCCCACATATCGATCAGAGGACTGCGCTGGGGGGACCAAAGCGCTGCGGCCAATCAATGGGGGCATTTCACTCTCCTTGAACATCTGCTTTTTGATCTTGGTCGCTGATTGGTCGGGCCGGTTCTGGTACTGTGGGCTGTTTTGTTTCTGCTCGGCGCTATAGAAAAGGAGTGGGAGGAGAGTGATGAACACTTTGGTGTTGGCGGCGCGCTGTGCTTTTTCGCCGATGTGCATGGCATATGTGCGAGAGTCCTGTTGTGTTCTCCCTCTGCTGCCAAGAACCCACAGATCTCGCTTAGAGGTTTGGTTTGAATTTGCGCTTTAATTTCAGGACACAGTCATTATATCACAAAGATTTGGAGAGCATTAAAAAAAAGGGAAAAAGGCTTGTCCACTACAGAAGTTTCCCTGGATTATCTCCAGTGCCTTTGCACCTGAAAAACTGTGGAAAAATAAATGCATAATTTACACATATGATTATCTGACTATATTGACATATTCACCTGAAATGATGAATGCAGTCATGGGGAAGTTTACTCCATGATTTAGGAGCTGTAGCAGCAATGAGTCAATCTTCTTTCCAAAGTTGCTTCAGTTCGCTGGGTCTTGACTTTGACTAGGCCGTCACAGTGCCTTGGTTACTTTCTTTTCTGCCACTCTGTTGTAGAGTTTCTGCCCTGTATAGACGAGCCAGTGGTTTGACTCAGGGGTAAAATCAGGTATCACTGTATTACAAGTCCAGATCATAAACCCGCCACCGCCGTACCTGGCAGTTGTGCTGATAAGCTGCGTTTGGTTTTCTCCAAACATGCGGCTGAGTATTTTGTTCGAGCATGTGTTCTTTGGTATCCTATATGTCTGTAATTTCCCTCTGGGATTATTAAAGTATTTCTGATCCTCTACCCAAAAGGACAACTTTAACATGTCATATGCTAACTAAAGCGTATCGGGTCTTAGATCATTTTTCTGTGCATTGTACGTTGCTGACTTTGGGTTACATTTGCTGACGTCCACTCCTGGGAAGACTGAAAGCTGTCAATGTTTTCCACTTGTTTTTGTTATTTCTTATAGAAGACTTGAAATACTTTGGAAATTGTCTTATAGCTCTTCCCAGATCAACACGCCTGTATCCTCAACTGCAAAAATTAGCGCTATTCACTTTTATTTCCGTCATTAAGACACAAGCTCAAACATAATAGTCTTTCAAGCAAAGACAAAAAAATGTAAAATGCTCCCGCTTTGACAAGTCAAGAGCATGAAAACTTGGGAAAATTGAGCTTTATTTTATTAGCGGCCCAGTCTGGGACTGAATGACAAATTCTAAAATGTTTCAGCATTAAAACTATCAGCTCAGGTCAGAGTTTGTCTTGTTGCTTTTCTAAATAAATATCATGGTGCTAATTAGTGGAACTTAAAAAAAAAAAAAAAAAAAAACAGAAAATCTATAATCGGTGTTAGATTGGCTCTGAGGTCTAACTAAGGCAACAACCGTGTCCTCAGAGTTTAGATTTTTTATTCTGGGGCCTCACTGGCATATGCATACTTGACTTAAAGTTCAAACAAGCTCTTATTTTCTAAGAGTAGGCACGCAACATTATTTCATTCTTCTAAGATTTTACCAAAGTAATTAAGTCAGAACTTCATAATGTCCCATTTTTATTCACAAACCATCAGATCTGGCACTAACATCACTCAGCTCTGCTTAAACAAGGTGTGATTCTGGGCACGGAGTCTCTTTTGAACAAAAATTGAACTCCAAAGCATCTCAAGCTAAAAAGTAAGATTAGAAATCATTAATTATAGTGTTTTCACAAATGTAATCATGAGTTACCAAATCATAATTTGTTTTGAGGAATTTACAATCGGTTAGCTTCTGTTTTGACTGCAAGTATTTTAGACTTTTAGTTTCAGTTAACCTTCTTCCTACCAGTTGTGTCAAACGCTGTCATACAAACATCTGGAAGTAGTTCTGAGGTTTCTTCAGCGCTTATCTAGCCTGATGAAGTCAAGCGGACTCCAACATCTCGATATGATGCCATCTCTTCAGAGCTTTTTCACAGTCAAATGTTAAATCTCTGAAAGGAAATACAGTGAATGCATTAATTAGAAAATGCACTCGTTAACATGTAGGAAATAGATTTTACTGTAAAAGAGATTGACAGCGTCGGGAGCTTCAACTGAAAATTGGAGAAATAGTTTGGTGCTCTGAGGCTGTGGAAATTATTATGCTACACAGTTCCTTAGACTTAATTAGGAACAATATTTGGTAAAGTTTATGAATACTGAAAAGATAGATCATATAAATGTTTCACATCCCCCCTCGAGCTGTTCTTTTTATGTCGTTTGGGAAGCTTTAATTAAAAAGTGAAACATTACTCAAAAAGATCAAGTTACAGCAAGTTCTGAAAGAAATATCAGAAACTTTTTATTAATTTTTAAAATTGTGAGTCCTATAAAAACAAAAAACAAAAACAAAATAATTGTTGTCTTAATGCCAAAAAGAGCCCAACAGATTTTATGCTCACAAGTGGAGCCTTAATGCTTTCACCATAGTGCTCCACTTGATTTATAAATGCAAGAAGCTTTATTAGATTTTATGCTGGGACTATTTCATGTTCAATGGACACTGAAACGGGAAGGTAGAAGAGGAAAAAAGGAGTGAAACAGATGAGACAAAATGCAAATTAGGGAGAAAAGGTGAAAAAAGGAGAGGAAAGGGAGAGAACATCCTCGGAGTCTGCTTCTACACCTGCAAAGAGAGATATAAAAAGAACAGCAAAACCAGCCAATAAAGTGTTACAGGTTCAAACAACCAACGCCTTGATTCCATCACTGAAGAATATACAGTATTAATTAATACAAAATGTATAAAATGACAGCTGAAGATAATAACAGGGGTTTTCTGTATAGAAGTGAGTCTGTAAGTACCTGAATCCAAGCACCTGTAGGTGTTTGTAAGAGTGTGTTTGTGTCTGTAAGGTTTATCCATAACAAAAATGCTCAAAAGTGGTTGTGAAGAGCCAAAGACCCCCACAGCACTGATGCAGACACCAGGGGAACCAGAACCCAAGATGCCCGAAGGGACCCCCAGAGCAAAGGTGCCCAAGAGGGGCCGCCCTTCTCTCCATATCTAATCCCTACCCCCATATTCCAGTGGAGAGCAAAAGCCCCAGCCCCAGCCAGCCCCAGCCAGCCCCAGCCAGCCCCAGCCAGCCCCAGCCAGCCCCAGCCAGCCCCAGCCAGCCCCAGCCAGCCCCAGCCAGCCCCAGCCAGCCCCCGGGACCCAACGCCCAACCCCAGCCCAGCCCAGCCTCAACCAGGTTGTCCCACTCCTCCATTAGGCCTCAAACTCTGGTTGGCACTCGGAAAACAAGGGTGTGAGAAAGACCCCGAGCCTGCCTCTGCCTGCTGAAATGTCGAGCCCCCCCCCCCCATTAATGCTCTATATATATCTGTTAGTCATAGGGCAAAAGGTGGGTTCCACCCTGGACAGGTCGCCGGTCCATCACAGGACAAAGGAACGGCGTATCTTAACATTAACTCCCTCATTAGCATTAAAAAATGCTGCTCTCCAGACCATAAAACGGTCTAAAGTCACCAATGTTTCATAGTTATTGTGATTAAAACCTTAGCCGCACTTGGAAAATAATGTTTTACATTTCTTTAAAAAGAAGATTTTCTGCAGCTGTTTCTTTGCAGCAATAAAACATTTTAACACATAAGAAACAACACAAAGAAATATAGAAAACTTTAACCTATTTGTTGATTTCTAATCCTTTTTTTACTCTAGTTATTCCTGTTATTCTTGTAGCACTGCCAAAACCCACCAACCCACAGATTGGGTCCGGATTAACTTTTTCCATCGGTTGTACTGGTCCAGCTCATTTTATAGCTGCCAGGTTTAGATGCACCAGAATTTCTCAGCTCCTGCTCCAAAGTCCTATATTTGTTATAATAGAATATGTTGTTATTTCTCTTTTTATACTGACAGTCCCAAATGACTGACAGAAATAAAAGTGCAGTTGAATTATTTCAGCTTTCATATTGTTTCATTAACGCAAACATCCATCCTGCTCACTCATATCCCAAACCATAACCGTGTCGTAACACTGTGAGTGGAAGTGGCATCTGCCTTAGGCAATATATCCCATCCCTGGCTGCGCACCAGAGGAAACAACAGGATTAGGCCCACAGCAACCAGAGCATTCACTGCAAAGAATGTGGACAAAACCCCACCGGCAACCAGGCTTTTCAGGCGTTCTCGATTAAGGTACAAAAACAGCTCAATATCACGTTGATTCGTAGCTCCCGAACATCATGAACATGCTCTATCACGTCTTCTTTCCTTACAACTGTTCATTAAAACTGCAAATGTTAACTGAGACAAACAAGCGCCTTCAAACACCGTGCAAAAACGTGAACTTTTGCACATTTTCTCACATTATTACTTCAATGTTCATTGTATTTATCAGATGTTTTAAGTCTGAAGCAGGAAATACACTGGGCGCGTTTGGTAAGGATAACGTAAGCGGCGCGGCTTACGGCCGTGTTTTTAAAAGCGTAAATTTACACCAGACGCTGCAAAGTACGCTCCATCGCTGCGTATTTCTGCGCAGAGGAGAACTTTCGCCACATGGAAAGAGTTGATAAAGTACTGCGAGGGTGAGAGGCAGAGAGCTCAGCAAAGATGGGTGCATCCCATCATTCAGCAGCGTCAAAGAGGCGACTTCTACCACCTTGTGGCCGAACTGAGACTCAACCATTATTTTGGGATATGCTCAGAAGTGAACTTTGACCCAGGATGTTTTCCCGTTTATTCCCTGCCAACCATATACCTGTCTGAAATCTAATTTAGGCGTCATGTAGCGTAAATACGCCCATTGTACACACATATCATGCTTCTAGTGTACTGCTGACTGCAGGTTTCAAGTCGTGCCACAGATTTTCACCACTCTCCTTCAATCAACTTTGATCTAAATCACCATTGTATCTCTGGCTGTATGTTCAGGGTTGTTGTCCTGCTGGAAGGTGAATGTCCAACCCAGTCTCAGGTCTTCAGCTGCTTCTAACAGATTTTCTCCTGGTTTTACCTCCATCCATCTTCCCATCAACCTCAGATCAGATCAGCCCCCCCCTGCTCCTGCTGAGCAACATGAGCCCCGGAGCTTAATTCTACCAACAGGTTTTATTTAGTAAAGGGATGGTGCGCTCAGAGTAATGAGTAGTCGAGGTTTCAGTCCACACTGTAATGGTTACTGCTGGTGAACCCGAGCCGGACACAGAGTTACGTATTTTTAAAAGGTTTATTGAGAGGATGAATAATGGCAGGTGAGGCAGGCAAACAGGAACGGACTTGAACAGATGAATCTTGGCAGAAGGTACAGGCAGGCAGGGATGAGCAGGAGACCAGGTGATGCAGATAGTGACAAACCAGAACATGGCGATTTAACCGAGGAACCACCAGAACGGGCAGAGCAAGCGGCTGGAACTCACGGGGAAAGCACGCAGACACAGGACACCTTAACAGAAGAGTCCAGCTGGCTGAGCACACAGGACCTGGTAGAGACAGGGTACATCACACTGGGCGAGCTGACAGGAGAAGAGAAGAGACGTTCTGGCAGCAATGAGTTGGCTGAGGCAGGTATATGTGGGCTGGTGAACAGGTGACCTGAGTAGACTAGTTACTGGCTGCAGGTGGAGGTGATCTAGAGTAGGGTGGTGGCTGAGAGGTGACAAGTCCAGAAATTTTCAAATTAAAACAAACAAAACATGACACACACAGGCCTGGATTGTCAGTCTAGGTGGACCTCCATGTCCTGCTAGGTCTGCAGGTGGTCCATCCTCTCTCCAGGTCCAGATGATGGACTGATCAGAGATCTGGGAGATGTTCAAAGCTTTGGATATTGTTGCAGAACTGACCCTGCTTTAAACTGGACTAGAACTTTCTCCCTGACCCGTCTGTTGGGTTCCTTGGTCTTCCTGATGCTCGTTGTTCTCTGATGTTCTCTAGAGAACCTCTGAGGCCATCGGAGAGCAGCTGGACTCTAGTTACTAATTAGGCGACCTCTGAGGGCAACGGGTTGCCTTGGGTTTTATTTAGAGGGATCAGAATAAAGTGAACTGGATACAAACGATCACCTCAGTTTCCAGGTTCTTAAAAGTTAAGATAAATTAAATAACTGTTAAATGTTATTTATAAAATAAAATAATTACATTGACAGGTTTTCAATCGCATGCAGCCCAGTGGTAAACACACTAGATCCCTAATCAAGGTTCTGTAAGTCCAGTTTGTTCTGAAAGCGCCTTTGTGATGATTTTATATTTTAGTCATACAATGTTTTTTTTTTCATTTCACCCATTTTTGTTTTTAATTATTGTCACAAAACATAAAACTCAGGGTATAGAGCGACGTCTCGTGTGTGACTTAGCAAATAAACAAAAAAATCTAAAGATGCTTTGAAGACAGAAGTGACGGTGCCAGGTAGAGGAACCGGTGATTTGCAGGTCAATAAACAAAAATGTAAAATCTGAGGGGAAATCCAGATTTCCTTCAGCATGAACCTCCACATAACGATTGTTCTTTGTAAAAGAACTGGCAGTTCAAGCCATCTGATACGCTCTTTCAGCTTTCGCATTCACAAAGTACTTTGTGTATAGATGGCTCATATTGAATTCATGAGGCAGTCAAACAGGAAAACGGAGCGCCTTTCCGTGATTCACCTTCAGATGAAAAAATAGACAAAGACAGTTATGCCTCTCTATTTATGGTTCTCGTGGATCTGGAGAGCTCAACGGTTTGCATGTTATCTTTCTTATAGGTCTCCTTAACCTTTGCAGAAGGCTTATTGACTCCCAGTAACCTTGCAGGGTGATGCTGGAGGACAAGAGATTATGAGCGTGCTCGGTGTATGGAAAAAGGCCTGTGCGGAGGTTTTTCCGCCCCCATCGTGCCCCTGCCAAGCAACGGCGCAACCAACGCTTTGCTCGACCTTTGCCTTCTGATCTCAGTTTCCATGGTGAAGCAAACAGTGTTGTGAATTCAGGCCCAACAGACTTGCTTATGCTAACTGTAGAGCAGTCTGGCTGTAATGTACTCCATGCAGGTATGTCGGGACCTGCAGAGATGCTTGAGATGGAGGTTAAAAGGGAAAGCGAGGATGAAAATCTCCCTCTGCAATTTATTTTCTTTTAAATCTGTACGTTGGAAGTTTTTATACAGTCCCTCATGATAAACACGAGCCCTTACTGGCTGCTCATGCCTGAACCGCTTTGAGTATCGCCCTCATCGGACCACCTCTGGCAGTGTGAATGCTGAGTGCACGGTGAATGCATCACTGCCGGATGCAGCCGCTAATTCAGCCGCTGCTGGCTACAGGATCACGGAAAGTATGAAACCTGCCTAAGTTAGAGGAAATAGCTACCAACATGATACACAGCTTACTGGTGACGAAGCTTTTCTCCTTCCGTATGTCCTCCCAAAAACATACAATTTACTATGAGCTACCTTAAGACCAAGGTTTAAATGAGGATTTTAATTGACCTAAAAAAAACTTAGCTCTATAACAGAAAATACCCATACCTTCTCACAAAAAAAACTCAACCTTGAGTGACTGGTTAATTTTGGAGACTGTAAAACAAAGAAAAAGCTGAGTTCCTATGCCTTCCATAGTCACAGTGTTAAAATTGTTGGAAAAATTTATTTTTGCATAGTAGCAGCTAAATCACTTCTCAAAAAAGGCATTTATTATGTTTTCCTACTGATTAGAGGCGGACCTCAACTAGAGGGAGACCTCCACTTCTTTAATAAACACAATTGCTTTTCTAAGAGAGCTTATTTAGAAGCTGCAAAACACAATAGTGTATAAACATGATACAGGGTAATCTTTGGTTGTGTCACTCTACGCACTGTTTTTGTTTTTGGTTTTGAATGTGCTCACATTTACAGAGATCAAGCTAGATTTTCACGCTGACATTCAATTAAAGCAAGTCCTGGAACAAAAGTGGCTGCTATTAAATTTAAACCGGTTTGGTAGTTTGAAACAGTTTAGTAGAGATTTATGTCTTCACTCTGAGCCAGACTGTGAGGCAAAGCCATCACAATTGGGTGAATACGGTTCCCCAGGAGTGAATGCTGCTTGTCGGGACTTTGATGCAATCAACTGGTTTCCTTATATAGGACATTTTGACCAATCTGTATAATCTGACCCAGTCTGTATAATATGATTGAACTTGATTTTGTAAAGTGCCTTGAGATGACATGTTTCATGATTTGGCGCTATATAAATAAAATTGAATTGAATTGAATTGAAAAAGATAAATAAGAACATCTTACTGAGAGAAACTGACAACATGCATCTGTGTTATTATTGCTTGTTGTTCTGCACTCACACAGTAGACAAAAATGCTGCCTAAAGCACTCCACACCAAAGCAATACCAGGAGTGCCAGGTGGACTTTGGAGGTTGTAAAGGTAAGTCTCCTTAGATCCTCTCTCCTTTCATTAGATCCTTTATTGTTCCTCTCTCCTTATCCAGATAGCAGCAGCAGTAGATGTGTTAAAACTTGTAATAAAAATACGTTTTACTGGTAATAGTATCGTTATACTTTGAAAGGCTGGTTCCGTTATTATTATTTGCTTCTAATTAGATGCAAACCTTTTAACTAATTTTAAAAATGGTATATTTTCTAGCAAAATTTGTCTTCTGCGTTCAACCCACCCTTAGGGAGTAGTGGGTAGCTTTACAGCGCTCAGGTAGCAATTTGGAACTAAAGGTCTTTCTCAGGTCTGTGGGGATGGAACCGGGTATTTGCAGCATCTCAGCATGCTAGCGCGCTGCTCTAACCGCTAACCACAATCATTCTGACGCGCTCACGTAACGCCAGTGTTCGTGCTCGTTTCTAGTTAGTTTCCGCTTGGTGGCTGCGCATGCACACGTCTAGTGTTTATGTATCTAGTTAGCTTAGCGGTTAGCTTCGGTGTTAGCCGTTCCTTGTAGCTTCGCTGCTCTCACCATAGACTTTGAACATGGCTGAGAGTTGCAAGAAGGAAACCATGTACAAGTTTATGAGAAGAATAAGAAGGCCTAAGTAGAAAGAAATAAGACAAGAGTGGATTTGGGAGATTTTTTTCACTCTCCTGAAGAGTGGAAGAGCAAGGTAAGACAGTCTTGTGGATGTGCAGTTATTCAAATAGGGACTTGGAGAAACTTCCAGAAAAACTCTACCTTTAAGCTAACATGTTGAACAACCATAACTCTACACCGCCTATATATTATAATACTTTCAAACATTTGAAAAGTCTTTGAAATCATTAAGGACATGACTTTGCATTTGACTGTTTACTTACCCGTAGTTTCTCCTTTATTGTCCAAATAGTCCGACTTCTGGTTGCATTTCAGCTCAGCTTTCTGGAACCCAGTGTTGTCCACGGTTTCAAATGAAAAACTCAATTTTGTCTGACTAACCGTTAGATGATGTGCCACACAGATTTGATGTCGCAGCACTTCATTTCCGGATTTTAAAACATTACGCTGTGGCCTGATTAATAAATAATTTCTATATGCTATTTACGTCTTCATGATTTACGGTAAATATCAAATCCACATGTTTAAATGCTCGCAACAATAACCCAACTATTGGGTACTTCTTTCATCCGTTAATATTTATTTCGATGGCTTTAAATAAAGCTGCAGTATAAAAGCCATTCTAATTAGATCGTTGATCCAAAAGCTGCAAGCGCCAAGCAAAAATTTAATTCAGGCTTTAGAAATATCTCTATTTTCATATGTAGCCCTAATATTATTATGTTTAGCATATATATTATGTTGTTGTTCTGTTATGTGCCTGTTTCGCTACAAAGGTAAAAACCGGTTAGGCCATCCTAAAGTTGCCAAAGTTATAACCCTGCAGCACCAAATTCATTTTGACTGAATAGTTGTTTCGGTTTTTTGCTCCATTGCTGATTGTGACTCCGTGCTGCGATAACTGCTCAGCAGCTGGTTGTAGCCGGCTGGTGCGCGCAGTGACAGCTTCAGCTCATTCATGTCGTAACTTTCTTTCAGGTAAGGTTGATGTCAGTTTACCGAAAAACGAGCCAGTTTTGGCACTTTTTTTGAATAAAAGTCGATTAGGGGGCCTGAAAAGGCGCCAAAATCTAGTGACAATTGTGCTGATTTGGCAAAACTGCAAACCTGCTTGCAAACTCCTATATAGATACTGATTGACAGGTCCGGTCGGGGTGATTGATCAGATTCCACGGGTAGTCCCTGATGCTGGCATGGTATGGCACTCTCTTAGGATGGCGGAGTACAGCCCATAGCATCCCTCTAAATCCATCCATGACCCGCTGGGGTCACTTTCACAATAAAAACTGCTTTAAAAACAACGGATGTATGACAGGAATTACATGCTAAAAAAGATTAATATATCTTCCCAAAAACAAATCATCAGAAAAGGATCAGACTCATGATTTCTTTGAGTAATTTGGGCCTAAATTCCCCCTAAAATGCTTTGAAAGGTTTGATAACTTGGTTCTCTCACCAAACCATGATAACAGTTAACTAGTGGTGCCGCTCCGTCAAATGTTTGTGGGACTTTCAGACCCCTTCAGATAGCCCCAAAACGGCACTGATTACCACCGTGCTTCATTTACAAACTTTCAAAGTTGTTACCTTGTCTTCTATATCAGAGCTTTACCTGTGAAAGGTGCATGCATGTTTTTATTGGCGAAATGTGCATGCACAGAAGTATAGCAGCGAGGATCATTTATTTAATTTGGAACCACTATAGAAGGGAAAATATCACTGTGAGAAAAGTTTAATGCAACACAATATAATGTTGGATAAAGTTTCATTAACAGCAGTAGTTGCATTATTAGCATTGCAGACAGTAGCTGTTAAAGTTGTGAGTGGGAAACGTACCAGGAGTTTAATTTCGGGATCATCGTGACTGGAGAAGTGACAGATTAAATTAAAGCTAATTTTAGTGTCTGATGAAGCAGCAGTTGAGCGTAATAAGTTGCGGGACTTTCTTTTATTTGTGTCCTCGTCAGCAGTGTAGTTGATGTTTGTATATGAAGGAAAGGAACGTTTTTTTTTTAAAGATGCCATTAATGATGTTTAAAATAAAGCTGGCTTAATTAGCACAAGTCAGCTGGGGGGGGAACATGAGACGCTGTTCTCCAAATTTCCACATTTATTGTGACAGAGACTGTTTTTGTAATTGGCTCTTTTCACTGAAAGGCAAAAGTTCTGATTTTTAGTGAAAGTTTTCAACACTTTCAACTTGTGTCTGTTTTAGAGATAAATCAACTGGTAAATTTGCACATTTCTTAAAATGTTGCTCATTGTAAGCCTATTATTTCCTTTGTAACAATTATACCACCACTACCACTACTACTACTACTACTACTACTACTACTACTGCTGCTACTATTATTGCTACTAATATTTTTACTGCTACTACTACTGCTACTGCTGTTACTGATACTACTACTACTACTACAACTACAGCTACTACTACTTGTTCTCTGTCATTTGTTTTTTTTCATAGAAGGTACACCTGGTCTGGCGTTCTGTTAGCTGTGACATCATCCAGGGGAGACAGATCATCTGCTATTACCTTATAACGTAGAAAGTACTCCTGGATCAATGTGAGCTTCTGTGCTTTCTGTGTCTCTGCTCTGTCTTCTCTAAGCCCCAGTGGGTCGAGGCAGATGAGCGTTCAACTTCACACTGAGCCTGGTTCTGGTTCTGCTGGAGGTTTTCCTCCCTGTTAAAGGGGAGTTTTTCTCTCCACTGTTGCTTCATGCATGCTCAGATACTGAACTATACTCAAACAAAAACAAACAACTAAAATATTGTCTCACTGAGAATCCGTCAATCCATTGTCTCTACCGGCACTTATATCTATTACTTTAAACATCATTACATTCGATAGGTGTATCATAGAGAGACACTATTAAAACGTTTGTTTCTGTTAAGACTAATAAAAAGACTTTTTAGCCATCACATGTTATTTTATGGTGATAGTAAGTCCCAAAGCATCAAGGGGAAGACTGCATGTTTTACAGCTACACCAGTCATTGACACCGTCCACAAGAGTGCTGGAAAGTTAAGTGAAAGGAAAAGCGTGAACAAGCAACAATTATAACCGCAACCTCGAGAGGATTATGAAGCAAAGCTCCTTCAGCTGGGGTCAGGAGTTCAAGCTCCACCTTACATAGAGCTTTCCTATCTATTGGCTATAACAGTCACCTTCCTTGTGTTTAGTCAATCCTGAACCAGAGATAAGATCATCACGGTCTTAGCTAGGCTAAAGAGCTCAGATTAAACTAAACTCTGTATTTAGTTTGGACATCGAGATCCCAGAGTCTGGACTGTTTGAAGGCAAAGTTTCTTCAGTGACAATTTGATGAGCCATATCATCTGCTGCTGTCGGTCCACTGGGTTTTATCATGTCCAGAGTCTGAGAAGCCGTCTATTGGGAGCTTTTAGAGCTCCTCGTTCAGAACAAAGTGCCGATAACTGCTTTAATCACCATGGTTTCACCAGCAAACTGGTCTGACCTAAGCTCTACACAGTCTGTGGAGCATCATCAGGAGGAAGATGACACCAGAACCAACCACTGTTAAAGTAATGTGGGCTTCCTGAGCACTTCAGCAGAACCACAGGCTGAACCTCCCCATGCCACGCCGCATGGTTGCAGGAGTTAATGCAAAAGGAGGTCCAGCCAAGCTGTGAGTGGAGCTACTGTACAGTACACAGACATGCTGTTCAGTAGGTCCAAATCTTTGTGTTAAAAACTCTTTTTATCAGGTGTAATTATCAAAATCTGCATAAATGAAAACCTGAAACATTTCAACCTATGCTCTAACACTCTAATTTACTCTGATGTGGCAGCTGGCAATGCGTCAAGCAGTGGCCATTGTATTACCTGGCTGGTGCTCAGTTATACCCCCCCCCCCCCCATCCACTGTTGAATCCAAAGAATGGGTTTGTGCTGTTGGTGGTGGGTTCAAAACAAGACAGAGCTGTCGAAACACTGAGAGCCATCCTTCATGTCTGACTGTAGTGGTTAAAGGGCAGCCAGGCTCTTAAAGAAACCATTAGCATTTAGATTTGAGACTCTTCCCCTACAGAGCAGCAGGGAGTGGCTGCGTCACACCTCTGTCTTCTGTGCTTTGAGTGGGCCCAAGTGGCGGCTCCGTAGGCCAGATCAATCTTTCAATATGCCTAAATTGCTTTGGATGACCTGCTCGTAAAGAGACAGGATTGGCCATACTGATTCTCCTCCAATCAATAGCAGATGCTATCATGGCTCATCAACAAAGAACTGTTTTAATGGAGGTCAGGCCGTGGAAGATCTAATTCATTTTAATTTGTAAATTGTGGCATGACAAAATTCTAATCAGGGCGCTTTCCTATCAGATACGCAGTCTTCTGAGTCTTTTGCTCCGTCTCTCGCTCTCATTCCCTCCTCTCGGCCTCATTTGCATTCATGAGAGTCTGTGTGTATCCACTCAGGACGGGGAAGCATGAATGTATACATGACATATATTAAATATCAGTCGGCATTGACTATCACACAGTTTTTTCAGGGTTGACTGTTTCCTTTTTCGAGGTGCCTCATCTTTAGCCGAGGCGAGTTTTCCTGGCAAACACACGGCTGCACGTGTTTCACCTCATTAAGTAAAGATTGAAAAGATGACAAATATGACATGTGCAATTTATTATCTTAATTAATTCACTGTCTTCTGTCAGAGACAGGCAGGGCAGCTCTGTCATCTAAAAACCGTTTTTTTTTCCTCGGGCTTGTTGTTGGAAGCCGGCGCTCTGGCGTTTGCCCAGATTAGTGGAAGAGGTGAGCCTTTTCCATCTCGCCTTCCATTTCGGCTAAATTTGTCTCAGCCACAGTAATATGCACCACAGGACTTCTTCTCCCCCTGTGAGCAGAAATGCAATTGGAATGGGATGCGACCGTCCGCCGTGATTGCGTGCAGATGAACCAGTCTGGCCTTGCACCCGCCGCATGAGTGAGGCCGTGCGATGGCCATTGGTTGCCAAGGATTTCAGCAGCGAGGAGGGGAGGGCACGTATGTGGTCCGCCGTCTGCACGCGCCTCGGCACGGCTGCCAGTCAGTCCTGAAGATCGGCCACGCCGTTACAGATGGATTAGGATTACTTCCTCTCAACACAGATTGTGGAAAATTGGCAAAAGAATTGGTGGCATGCGCAAGAAATAGGCCGCAGTCATTACAGACATATTTTAGTCAAGGGTAGCCCTGGTTTGGTGAGAAAAATGAAGCCGTTGCGTTCTTTCAGAAGGCCTTGATGAAGTCCAGATCTGTGGGTTTATTTAGGAGGGATTGGACTGAAACGCTCTCCTCAAGGTCTGTTGTTTTCTCCCCGTCGGTTGTTACACAGAAATCCATGAGTGAATTATGGAGAATAATTATTGATGAGTGCCAAGGGCATTATGCTGGACTGAGAAGAGACGCTTCAGAAGCAAGCAGCAACCCCCCCTCCTTCCGTCTTCACTCTCGAGTGTCCCCATTGATTTATCAGGACGCTATTTTTAGTTGCAAATGGAACAGTAATGGATTCGTGGGAATTAACAATGATTCATGCGAAGCTAATATTGTAGAATTCAGAGGCTTGATTAATGCTTGAGGAATTCACAGCGTCAACTCCCCAATTATTTAGAACATTTCTCACACTGCATAAACACAGATGCTTGTCAGGAAGGCTTGTTAAGGAGGCAGATGTTTGCTCTCTGTCACAATGCAAACCCTAAGAACATCTAATGGGCTGCAGGAGAAGGTGTTGACAGTGCTCCCTTCATGGTCGAGCTAATACTGCAATAATGGCCAAGGTTTTAGCGATCCAAAGGATAATATTTAGACTCTCTCACTCAGTTACCCCAACCCTACCTTTATGGCAGGAGATAACAAAGCGTTTCTGTTACAATAAATCTCATCTAAGTGGAATTAACTGTGTCATGCAACCATAACTTCGAGCTTTCCTCTTAAATAATTAGTTCTTGATTGATTTGTGAGCCGGCTTTGGATAAAAAAAAAACTGTACTCCAGAGGATTCTGGAGAAACTCCTGCTGTATGATGGATGTGATAGAAAAAAAAAACATTCCTTGGCTTTAAGTTTTGTCACATTGTGTTTATTGGGATTTCATGCGCCAGACCAACACAAAGTATTGCATATTTACTGAGTGGAACCAAATAATACAAGTATAAATGCATAAGTCCGCGTATAAAGAGACGTTTCCCCACAGCAAGATGGAGCCACCATCGTGTTTTAGCATAGGAGTCGGGTGCAGGATTTGTTTTTCACCCCACAGCATCTCACATGTAGCCCAAAAAGGTTTCTGTTCTCTGAGGTGAGCGTGCTTACTGCGTCCTCTACTTATATCCTCTATAATAGTGTTTTCCCTCTTAGTCAAGAGAGGGTCAAGACAGATGTTTCTTTTTAGCAAGGCTAGCCATGCTAACAGCACTAACTGATGATATGAGATGCTAAACATGGTTCAAAATGTCAGATCAAATGATGAGACGAGAAATCATCCAGAAACCTCTGAAGGCTGCACCTCTAACCTCAGTAAAAGCCCACTATGATTTTTGCCCAGTCTCTGGGTGAAAGAAGGGGGCCCATGATACCATGGCATCACGGCTTATTGGATGCCAAAGCTTCTGTTTATCCAAACTTTATTATATTTCTTTGCATGATCTCTCACCTAATTTAGAAAAAGCAATGTTTTGTGTGTGTCAGGTCCTTCAAGAGGTCAAAATCTGCAACATGTGCCAGAAAAAAACAACAAAACTATGAACCCACTGTTGACATAGTGGTCTAGATCATTTGGTAGAACTTTGAGTAGTTAAAATTGGCCCTTTGTCCCCTGGCCAATCTCACCTCCCCTTTTATTCTGTTTCCTGCTCCTACATGTTGATATAATGACCCATTCATTTGGATCAGGAGTGTTGAACCAGTGGAACCTCTAAAACAACAGAACAGTGGAGCCTAAAAGCCAGGTTTAGTTGATGGCCTCTAAGCCCACAAGCCCCCTTTCAATGGGACTTTAGCTCTTTAGCAACAATAACGCTCTTGTAGCTGACTAACTGAGACCAACACGCACTTCTCATATGTCGAGATCTTCATCTGAGACTCATCTACCAAAGTATCTACCAAATATATAATGGCATCCTACATTTTCAGTTTCAAGAATAAATTCCAGATTTCAAAAGTTGTGCCAAAACTGTGCCAAAATGGCACAAAAACAATAAGGCTCCGCCTGGATTTCTTTCAATCTAAACATGTATAACTTCTCAATTGCTTGTTGTGTGGACACCAAACTGGCCACAGATGTAACCAAGATGTTGTAGTTACAACCTATTGTGTTTTTTTCCTTCTTTACAGAAAAAGTAAGACGTTTTGTATGTAAACATCTGTTTTTCTTAGGGGAAATTAGTTTTTTGAGCATTTAAGTCTCATTTACTCAGGCCCAGAAAAATTTACTCTCAAATTTTCACATTCACATCATCGTCCAGGACCTTTATGTTAGTTGATAACAAGATTAGCAGTTGAGGCATCGTACAAGTTGAGAAAAGCCTTATAAAGTATAAGTATGCATTTTTTTGGAAAATAGACCCTCAGGTTTAAGAGGTTAAGGACAAGCCCAATTCAAAGGAGTTTATAGCCTAAGGAGGATTTCAGTGAGGGCAAAGCTACTCTTCTATTTTCTGCTTAGAAAATAGAAAAACAAAGGCAACAGACTATCAATGCGAGCACCACTTTATTGAAGTGATATAATCCACTTTGGTATCAAGGTTATTTATTTCACTCTGATTTTAAATACAATCTGGTGGAAGTAATTTCAGAGCTGTTGCCCCAACAGGTGTTCAAACAGTCCAGAGCTGAACTCAGTTGTCCTAAATAGAGCGGGAGAGTGTTCAGACAGGTTATTGAAGCTTTGATTTGTGTGCGTAACAAAGGTCTAATGAAAGCCTTGAGTGTGTTGAAGCTTGAAAGAGGCTCGCTGGGTCTGACCGTGGCGACTTCTGCTTTTGTCAGGAACGCATAAGTACTGCTGCTTCTCACATCGACGCACACAACTCCAGAAATACAGCTCTTATTAAAAAGTCTGTTTGTTTCAGGATTCTATTTTCATATAAAATGAGTTTATTGCACATAGTTATATACAGTTTGCATACATCATATAAAAAGACACATAAGCTTTTTTTTTCTCAATGTCAGACGTGAAAGCTGAATAAACCGTTGTGGTCTCAGGTCCGTTAGGATTACCAAAATTATTTCTATTTTCTAAATGCCAGGATAATGACAGCAATAATTTTTTAAGGGATTGCTTTCTTGAAGGTCAGAAGTTTACATACTGTTGCCTTTAAACTGTATGACTTGGGTCTGACGTTTTGGATCTCCTTCCAAAAGCTTCTCACAAAAGTTGGCAGGAACATTGGCCCATTCCTGCGGACAGAACCGATGTAACTGAGCCAAGTTTTTTGGCTCGCACACACCCTTTCAGCTCTGCCCATAATTGTTCAATAAGATTGAGATCAGGGCATTGTGAACATTGACTTTGTTACCCTTAAACCACTTTGGAGGCAGTTTGGCTGGATGCTCCGGGTCATTGTCCGTTTGGAAACCCATTGGTGCCCACACTTCAACTTTCTTGCTGATGTCTTCAGATGTTGCTTCAGAATTTCCACATCTTCCATCTGAGTAGCCTTCCAGCTCATGTCGGTCCGCAACTCTTTCACTGTGGATAATGACACTCTTACCAGCTCTTTTGCTTGTGTTCAAGCTGTGTATAATTGTTTGAGCAGGCATTTAGAATTTGCCTCCAAGGTGTGTCTCAGATCATCTCAAATGTTGTCAACAAACCAATCAGAAGCTTCCCAAGACATGACATCATCATCATCATCACCATAAATTGTTTTAAAGGCTTAGTGATCTCAGCGTATGTAAACTTCTCAATATAAAGAAAATCATAAATTATTGTCAAAAATGATCCTTCTGTCATTAATCTGGCTTTTAGCAAATACAAATAATTATGGTGATTCTAACAGACCTAAAATAGTGAAAGGTTATTCAGATTTCATGTCTGACTGTGAGAAAAAAAGCTTATGTGTCTGTTTATGTAGTGTATGTAAACCTTTGGCTTCAACTGTATTTCAAGCATATGGTTATTGGCCCAGGTGCCTTAAAAGTGGCTTTCTGCTCGGGTGCATTGTAGAGTCTGGAGTCTCTCATCCTTCCGTTGACAATACCCCACATACACTCTGTGTCAGGGGTCTCAAACTCCTGTCCACCAAGGCTGGTCCTTGGGGTAAGGGAGTTTAGGTTACCTCACCAGAATGTCATGAAGCGTACAAAGTCCAGCTAATGATCAGGTTATCTGATCCAGGTGTGTTGAAGCAGAGACCCCTAAAAAAATGCAGGAAATCAGCACCTGATGACAGCCTTTTAGCAATCCTCTGACAGGCAAAGTGATACCACGATTCTTAAAGCAGGTAGCGGTACCTCTATGTAAAGCTTGTCAGAGTAGGGAAGCATGAAGTTCTCTAACATGTTGTGGTAGACGGCTGCACTAACTGACATGATAAAGCAGAGCGAAACCAACAGCAGCAGATGACAAGGCTGCTCAAATCATCACTGGACCTTTTTCTATCACACTTTATCCTTCCACTCAACCTTCCATTACTATTAATATAAAGATCTTAAAAAGGCCAGATTCTGTACCAATGACCACTTCATAGCCTGTCCAAGCTGCATATACTGAAATTGTATATTTTGAGATGAATTACTGAATAAATAAAATTTCAGGTGATATTTTAAACTACTGAGGGGCACTTATGTCCATTTTATCAAAGATGTTCTCTGTAAGTTGGTGGCCTTACCACAGAACTTCTGTAGAACCAGGTTTTAGACAATAACACACAGAAAGCTGCATATAGCCGGTGTTGAGCTTATGAAGGGTACTATAATTAATGATTTTTTTTATCCGTTCAGCCTTAACACCTCCGCACTGTCTGGCAGGAAAGCCACAGCTCTCCTGTTGTGTCAATATGTTTCCTCTATCTGTTCAGTGCCATCAATGTTTAATCCAATCAACTTCCCCGCATTTCGATTCAAACTGTTCCTGCATGACCTTCTGCTTAAATGGGAAGAAATTGGGAGTAATTATAAAGGCTGAAATTGCTTTCTGACAGATATGAATGCTTGAGGTGTGTATTAATAGCTGTGGTGATGAATGCAGCTGACAAAACAGTTTATGGAGGTTGGAATGAGTGTGGAAGTACTTTCCAGTCACAGGAAGTAGAAAAGGCTTTGTTAATATTTGCCACGGTTCACATTTGTTTCTTGCTCCTTTTCTGAGAGTTTCCGACTGAAGGATTGTGATTTGCTTTGTTTAGCGTCTGATTTCCGGAGAATTACGCAAAGAGTGCAGCATTTAGCTACCTGAGACTCCTGGCATCCCTCAAACAGACATGGACTAACTATTATCACTATTAAAAGAGAAGTCCGGTCAAAATCAGAATTCAAACTGCTGAAAGTACTTTAAATATAGAATTATTACATACTGTTCAATAAATGATAAGCTTTTTTAATTAAGAGTAATTTCCATTTGAATATGCTTTTATGGAGGCATCCATCTTGGTGAAGAACAGTACTGCCACCTCCCAGTTTGTGACGTCAGGTTGCGAGATTGGCTGTCGAGCGAGTCCCGATGCCCTATCTGTCCCCTTGTAAATAAATACCCGTTTTTTTTTAACCTCTTAAACAAAGATAGACATGGTATTAAGCATTTAAATTTAAAGTAATACTAATTTTACATTTTAGAGACATAAAAAGACAACAAATAAGCATTAAAGTACAGTTTATAGGTTGGGTTTTGCAATGTTATCAGGGAGTAAAACTCATCTTTAGAACCAATCTCTGCTCAAAATGTTGATCTGCACCGCCTAATCTACTTTCAGCAGTTATCATCAGTTATTGCAGCCGTAAACTGCAGAAAATACGGGCAGAGCGGCTCCTTCTGCCTTTACTCTGCTCCTGTCAGGATGAGCTGCAGCGCATTATGAGGCAGAGGGATATTTCAGCGTCACTTAGTTTAGAGCCCAAACAAGCGACTTCACTTTCAGAAACAAGCCCAAAAAACTGCAACCCCACAACTCATGAAATTTACAAGCGACTTTAGAAAAAAGAAGACCAAAGTTGCATAAAATAAGTGGGCTTCACAACAGTGAGCATACTTTCTAAGTGTGTCGTATCACTCCGCCCCTCTGGTCGGTACACAAATGTTCCGGCAAACATTAAAAAAAAGAAAAACCTACCGAAACTTTCGGTAGGTTTAAAGACATTCAGTTCGATGGCAAGTTGGCAATCCAACAAAACAGCCCGTGGTGGATCATGAATTGGAAAGGTGAAATAACTAATGTTTTTTTCACTTTTACCTGATGCATTGGAACATCCTACGGCCATGCACGTGGGCATTGTTGCTTCAACAATAGCTCTCGTGAATTTCAATGGTGTAGTCCTCTCGAAATCCGACATAATTGTCTTTTTGCCAGGGTGGGTTTGTACTTCCCCCTCTCCTGGGACATCCCAGGTCTCCACTAAGTGTGGAGCCCATCCCCCCCGTCCTGCTCTCCTCCGTTGGCTGCCGCCTTAACCTGCTTGTGGTCTTCGGTGTTCGGGGCTGGGTTCTCCGGAGGGCGCCGGCTCGACCCTGACAGCTGCTTCATGGGGCCTGGGCCCCCATGGCTCTGTCAGAGGCACCCCTAGGCCTCGGGTCTCTGGGCCCATGGCTGGATCCGCTCTGGGGGAGGCAGCTTTGTTCTGGGGGCTCTTTTGGGCCTTATGAATAAACCTTACATACACAAACACACTCTCACAAACACCTACAGGTGCTTGAATTCAGGTACTTACAGATTCACTTCTATAACAGAAACCCCTGTTATTATCTTCAGCTGTCACTTTATACATTTCGTATTAAATAATACTGTATATTCTTCAGTGATGATATCAAGGCGTTGGGTTTTTAAACCTGTAATACTTTATCAGCTTGTTTTGCTGTTCTTTTTATATCTCTCTTTGCAGGTGTAGAAGCAGACTCAGAGGATGTTATTTTGCTCTCTCCCTTTCCTCTCCTCTTTCTCTTTCACTTTTTCTCCCTTTTGGCACTTTGTTTCGTCTGTTTCACTCCCTTTTTCCTCTTCTACCTTCCCTTTTCAGTGTCCATTTAGCATGAAATATTCCCAGCATGAAATCTAATAAAGCTTCGTGCATATATAAATCTAGCAGAGCACTGTGGCAAAAGCAGTAAGGCTTCACTTGTGAAAGTAAAATCTGTTTGGCATTAAGACAACAATTCTTAATACTACACTGCCAGACAGGACACACAAAAATGACTCATTAAGTTATTCTTGTGTTGATTTTTGCTTTGCGTCACTGTGACACTGAAAAATAAATTCCCACTTAATCACTTAATCTTCAGCATTCTAGCAGACATCTAAGAGCCATAGTTCAGAACTGCCAAGTTGGATCTCATTCGCCTTAATAAATCCAGTTCCTTAAGACAAGTAAACCCACAGCATGATCAGGGTCCGTAATTGACACTCACCAAATGCCAAATGCGAGTAAATTTCAGAGGGCTAGCTGCCATATGGCAAGTTTGTACCAAATAAGTCGTGTTTTTCAGTCACACTCGCACACGTGATACGAGAACTACAGCAACTACGTCATGTACGTTTGCTAACAACTAATGTTTAGGAACGCTAGTTTAGCTCAGGCTAATTACGTGGCGGGTTTACATGGCGATATTTCGCAGAGGTCAGTCAGAATTAATATTTTGGCCTGTTCATTCTTAAATCTACCGGCCAACTTGGTCGGTGAATAAGGAAGTTAATTTTGGACACTGAGCATGATGCTGCTACCACCATGCTTCACATGGACGTATTTCTTTTACCAAACATAAGTTGTTAAATTGTGGCCCAAAAGTTCCACTTTGGTTTGTTACTATCACTATGACACATACTTGTAAATTCTCAGTTTTCCGGGTCATCACAACAGCAAACAGGATCTAATCAGAGGCAACCGGACTTTCGTTCAGTCCTTTCTGAAGACGTTTCAACACCCATCCAGGAGTCTGTCAGTTCTGGTGGCTCGCACTGAGCAACCTGCAGTTGGAGCGCTGCTGTGCACTATAACACATAATTTGACAGGGTTGTGAGAGGTTTTAGCCAGGCCTGAATGTTTTCTGTGGAAGAATATGATTCTGTCTTGAAGCCCTACTCCTTATTCCAGACACACAGAGAGAATACAGGAGGTTGTTGTCACACACAAAACACAGACAGCACTTTTTTTTGTAATTCTTGAAGCTTTATCAGTGTTGCTGTCACCCTATTACCAGTTTTGTTAATTAGTTTCTGTCTTTTTTTTTATCAGTTTTGTTAAAAATGTGCAGATTTGTCCACTGTTGTCCCATATTTTCTCCAACTGCTGATGACTGTCCACCAGGCCATGGTTTGAACGAAACAAATCTACGTATATCAATAGAATATAGTAACTTTACTCACAATATGATAAAATGCCTTACACCTTTATTGTGATTATCTTGTTCTTCAGCACTGTTGTTTACAGACATATGTACACAAACAGAATAAGATAGTATGCATTGGATGATGAGTAGATGATGGCAACCCACATTGGTCTGTTCTATGTTCAGTTTCAGGTTTTTTTTTTCGGTTTTACCTTATGAAACTGTGGAACCCTGTACCTTTGACATAACAGTCTGTACTCATGATTCAGAGCATGGTCAGAGGCGAAGTTATCAACTAATCCCATTACATTATTACGGTAGGAGAGTTTTGGCCTACAATCTTAGAGTCAAATGTTCTATTCAGGAATCAGTTTAGATTTTTCACCAATAGACTTTTATACCACCTGGTACTACGGTACTGTAGGGTATAAAACAAAAGAAGAACTAGAATGCTAACAGGGTGTTTGCATTCTTAGAGTTGCTCTACCCCAGCATTTTAAAAGGTTTCAAAACTGAAAAAATTTGTTGGATTTCTGAGCCGTCAAAGATATTTTCCCTCCCCCACCTGTTGCTACCCCCCGTCTGGCAGCTGGCTGAAAGAAGGCTACTACACTTTGCCCTTGAAAATATGGCAATAAGTGTTGCTACACCCTGAAATGTAAAGTGAATATGTAATAGTGTGATAGTGTTAAATCTTAAAGGGGAAAGCTTCACTAGATAGGCTTTCTAGGTTAATGTGTCGGTCAGCCACTGTGGCTCACTCGATCCATTGTCCGGGTGAACGAAGGGAGTTCTGAGGAACGTTGATGAATGCTGGCACTGCGAAATGTTTAAAAGATACTATTGCACATCTGATGTCCACAAGATTTATTTCCAAAACAAGTGGAACTAATGCAAGATGCTGGTGTGATTTCCTGGCCGGAATGTGACTGGAACACCTTCTTCATTTGCATCCATGTGAGAGCGGAAATGTTTTTTTAGGTATCGACCAGTCAATGAAGATAATGTTACAGTCGTTTCCTGTTGCCAGCTACCATTTATGTTCCTCCAGTTTCCTTTTTTCAGGAGTACAGGAAGAGGACGGCTGTTTCATATAACATGTTGCACAGCTATTGTGATTTCCTTTGGTATATACATGGAAATCACAGAAACACAGGATATGATTATCAGATTGCAATCAGCACCCTGTTCTCCTTCGTTCTGCCTCTTTGCTTTGACTGTTAGTCTAAGTACATATCAAAGCTGCAGAACAAAAAATGACATATGTGAAATTAATGATTTATTTCTGCAATTTAGAATGCAAATGGACAGCAAAATGGAACATTGTCATACATATACAACTTTCATTTCTTAATTACTGCCTTCTGCACCGAAAATAATCTGGGGAAGTTGAATGAACAGAGGAGATAGAAATAAATCCAGTATGAAAGCTGCCTGTGGGAAGAAACTCTGCACTAGATTCACGACTGAGAATGTGAAATGTCGGAGAGTTCATGTCGAGGTCAGATAACATCTAGCAGCTCTTAAAATGAATGTGAATCAACAGTCATTTCAGGTGTTTTTGTATAAAGACATAGCAGCAAATTGAAAGGTGAAACTTTTGAGCCTCTTCACATTACCTGCTGTTATTTACACTGACTTCTTTCCAAGGACATATTACATAATGTACTTACAGCGCAGCTAGAAGTACAGAACAATGAGGAAAAGTCATCAGAACTAAACACCATGACACATTCCTGGCCCTTGAATCTATACTGGGATTTTAATTCTGAGAAAGAAAAGTGACTCCTGCAGATAACTTTCTGCAACACATCATCCTTGACCTTCATCTTTATTGACTCCAGTAGTCCTGCACCAACTTCTCTGGTTGTGCACTGCTTTTTGCCTTGGACGGTCAACCTCAGGTACTTAAACTCCACCTTTGGTGGTTCTTTTCTTTCCAGTTTTACTTACACCGCTTTTCAGGCCAGATAGCTTCCTCTCCATGCTCTCCTCCACCTCCCATCTACTATTACTACAAATCAGACTGTCGTCTATATAACAAACAAAGGTTTCAGAGCTTATACCTGACATAACATTCCATGCCCCCCCACCCTAAAGCCATATATCAGAGGTATCTCACACCTCACCACTGTCTCACTGTCATCGTACATGTCCTGCACCTCCCTCTATTGTCTGAAGCTCCACAAAGAAACTGCAACTTCCTCTGACCTTTTAAATGCATATCTAACAACAGTGGAAGCAAATATCCCATCCTAAGTGCTCTTCCTCACAGAATGAGGCTGGGGTTTGTGCATGGTACCAGTGCCTATCTCCAGCAATCATTGAGCGAAAGCCAGCGTATACTCTCCATGGTTTGCCATTACATTATGTAAGAAGTTTCGTCGCCCCAAATTGTAGCAGCCCTTATGGGTCCTAGATGTGTTGCACAGCTTGCAGTGACTCGCTAAATAATTTACTCCAGACCCAGCTAGGACCTACATAGGGTGACCAGCAGTTTCTTTCTCCCAGTATAAGATGCTTTTAGTCATCCCACATGGATGTTGTCCAGAAAGCCAAATGTGAGCCTAGACCCATGAGAGCCCATCTGGCCAGAGCCAAATCCGTATGGGGCCCACATACAAACGTTGGCTGGGAAAATAATCCCCTCAAGTGGTTCTTTCATTCAACAGAACATATAAGAACCTGTAAAGGCTATACATAAACCAACCTTAAATGTGAGGCAGACAGGGATTCTTCGCCAACATGGCAGGAACTGGTTCTCCTGTGTGTGCAGCACAGAGAAAATCTGATCCAACCAGTACTTCCCAGGATGCTATGGTAAGTATGGTAAGACAGCTTGAAGGCTGATGTTGCTTCTCATATTCACTCACCGGCCACTTTATTAGGTTTTTTATTGCTAGTACCGGGTTGGACCCACTTATGCCTCCAGAACTTCCTAAATTCTCCGTGGCATAGATTCGACTAGGTGCTCAAACATTCCTCAGAGAGTTTGGTCCATATTGGCATGATAGCATCACGCAGATGCTGCAGATTTGTGGGCTGAACGTTCATGATGCGAATCTCCCATTCCACCACATCCCAAAGATGCTCTATTGGATTGAGATCTGGTGACTGTGGAGGCCATCTGAGTACAGTGAACTCATTGTCATGTTCAAGAAACCAGTCTGAGATGATTCCTGCTTTATGACATGGCGCGTTATCTTTCTGGAAGTAGCCATCAGAAGATGGTACACTGTGGTCATAAAGGGATGGACATGGTCAGCAACAATGCTCAGATAGAATGTGGCGTTGACATGATGCTCAATTGGTACTAAGGGGATCAATGTGTGCCAAGAAAATATGCCCCACTCCATTACACCAGCAGCAGCCTGAACCGTTGATACAAGGCAGGATGCATCCATGCTTTCATGTTGTTGACGCCAAATTCTGACCCTACCATCCGAATGTCGCAGCAGAAACCAAGACTCATCAGACCAGGCAACGTTTTTCCAATCTTCTATTGTCCAATTCTGGTGAGCCTGTGTGAATTGTACCTCAGATTCCTGTTCTTAGCTGACGGGAGCGGCCCCCGGTGTGGTCTTCTGCTGCTGTAGCCCATCCGCTTCAAAGTTCGACATGTTGTGCATTCAGAGATGCTCTTCTGCATACCTTGGTTGTAACGAGTGGTTATTTCAGTTACTGTTGCCTTTCTATCAGCTTGAACCAGTCTGGCCATTCTCCTCTGACCTCTGGCATCAACAAGGCGTTGTTGCCAGAACTGCCGCTCACTGGATATCCTTTCTTTTTTGGACCATTCTCTATAAACCCTAGAGATGGTTGTGTGTGAAAATCCCGGTAGATCAGCAGTTTCTGAAATACTCAGACCAGCCCGCCTGGCACCAGAAACCATGCCACGTTCAAAGTCACTTAAATCGCCTTTTTTCCCTATTCTGATGCTCGGTTTGAACTGCAGCAGATCGTCTGGACCATGTCTACATGCCTGAATGCAGTGAGTTGCTGCCATGTGATTGGCTGATTAGAAATTTGCGTTAATGAGCAGTAGGACAGGTGTACCTAATAAAGAGGCCGGTGAGTGTATAAGAAATAAATGAATAATCTGGTGATAGTTGGAGCCAGCTTAACTTGTTTTCCCCAAAGCTTATAATTCTCAGAAAGCCGATGTTTCTGCTAGCTGTCGTCTGCGGCAAGATGTTTACTGGAATATGAAGACAACTTGGTTTTATTCCCACCACCGGCCATGATAAATGTCTAACCACTGCTGCCGTACTGTTTAATGAAAGCCGTAATCAAATCTAAAACTTATGAAATGTTGCGACAGACTGAAGCTTCTCCCACAGCTGCACTGTTCATCTCTGAGACTCTCATTGTGAATGTCACAGTTGGTTTCTCACATGTTGTCAGAAAGGCGGTTGTTTTTCACTCTGCACAGGCATCTCTAAAGAGAATCAACAATGTTTCTATCTGCGACTCAAAAGGAAACGCAGAAACAGCATGTTTGCTGTTTAACACAAAAACAACTACGGTTACTCTCGACTCGCATAATTCAGCAAAGAGCTAATCGATGACAAGCGTGCAGCGGTGTTTTCTTTCACAACCTGCGCACTGTTTTGTAGGACAATATATATCATGCTTCTACGCCATAAATTGCTTAAAGGGCTTTTTTAATTGTTGTATGAAGGGAAAAAACAATAACTGCTGCAGAAATTGTGGAAATAAATGTGACATGTTTTTCTTCTCCTTGAAAAGACTCTCCAAAGATAACGTTGGATTAAAAATAGGATTAAGTTAACCTTTAGGACCTGTCCTGATTGTGTGGATTTCTTCTAATGCCTAAACTTACAGCAGTGCTAAAATACCCAGCTTGTTTTGGAGAAGGAGATTGGTCCGTTTTGGTAATTTTCCAAATCATGAAAGGCAAAAGTGTGTTGGAATATAAACAGCCTGAGGCTGAATATAAAAAAGGGTCCCTGAATCGTTAAATTAAGGAATGCGTTTGATTTAATTTAGCTTGCAAGGTTGGCTGATGGAAAAATTTATGCAAGGAAATACAAAATTAAAGAAAACAGAAACAGTTTTCTCAGCCGGTGGTAAAAGTAAAAAATAAATAAGGAAAAAAATGGCTTTTCTTTGTCTGAAACATCAGATGTAAGGTGTACAGAACCTTCAATGACTTAATGTCATTAAAAACTTTCATTCCAACTTCTGGTTTCTGTGCATTGCATAAAATTAATAACTTTAAACAAAATATCAGATGTGAGTCACAAGATTAACAGTTTCTATGGAGTAAATGTACCTGAAGGCTCCAACTTCCTGTTTTTCCTAGTACTGTTCAAAACAAAACGCATATATGTGTTGATCTTCACAAGCCAGGAAATGGTTACACAGAAATATCTACTGCCCATATCTACAGCCAAGGAGCTAGTCAAAAGTTAAAACTTAGTTTATCTGGCTACTACACACAGTTCAGAAAAGAAAATAGGCATCTTGGGGTCACCAAGTCTCTGTGGCAAACATTAGCAAGGCAGGTCTGCAAAGCCCCATAAATACAAAGACTAATTCCAAGTTTGGTCCCGGAAAGTAAAGCAACTGGAATGAACGAAAATACATTAAAAACACAAAATATATGAAATCAATCATGGTAATGCCTTAGTGTCAAATAAAGAACCAGTAGAATGTAAATTCAACATAAATACATAGCGAAGGTGTTATAAAACTCACTTGATGGAGCAATGTTTGGCCTTCAGGTGTAAGCAGCAGTAAACAGTGATGTTTTCAGTTCTGATCCAACAGTTTCTGCACACCTTGGGTTTTCAGGGAGCTGGTTCCAGAGCTGAGTAGAAACCTAACAGCAACCGTGCCAACTGGGTCTTTCATCATGTGAGGAAAAAACCTTTTCTGTCCCACGATCGCAAACTGGAACATACAGAGTCTGCCGGACCCGCTGGGTCCACAACTGGAGTTTTGGATACCTGGGGCTAGGGTTGAGCTTTTAGTAACAAACAATCTGGTTGGTTCTGTTGTGAAACAGTGGATAAATATGTTAGAAAAGCTACGTACGGTAGAGGAGCCATGATGCTTTGTGCCTATTTCTCTTGTGGGGATCTTGTTAGATTTCATTGCTTTTTTTTTAAGACAGGACATTAGAAATAGATATCTGGTGGCTACTGACAGAAAACTGAAAATGAGTCATTCCCTTCCTCCTTTGGGATTAATAAAATATTGTCGAATTGAATTAGTGGGTTTTCAGCCGGATAGGGACGTGAAACATTGCACCACATTTACGCAGTAATGGTTTCAGCAGAGAGAAAATCAGCCTTCTTCAACGGCCGTCTCAGACCGCAGACAAAAGCCTTGAACAAAATCGGATCTGAGCGTTTTTTAAAAAACAAACAAAACAATAGAATGTTTTTAAAAATGTTTTCCTTCAAAAAACGTAATTAAATTCCAACATTGGTATTCTGTAATTTTGCTGGTGCAAAATAAGTCTGAATTATTTCACCCCTAAAAGCCCAAATGTATCATTTTTGCATTTTGTAAAACAGAGATTGAAATTGAAAAGCAAACTTTCATTAGGTCGCGTAATAAAACTGAACGGCTGACATGAAACTTAAAATATCGAATGTTTAATTGAAAAACTGCTGAAAATGTATTTGTTGAAATTTATTCTGTGTTATATTATTTTTGGGTTTTTTAGGGCATACAATCCATATCTGTCATTTTAGGAAATTCTGATAAATACATGTCTAATTAGTAAAATTCATGTTTGGGGGATATTTAACACATGTTTTGCATCTGGTAAACGATTACAGTTTTATTCTAACAAATATATCTTGTGTCAGACCTTACAGGGTGAAGGCTTTTTGCACGTCTTTACCGGGGCTGACAGGAAGTGTTGGCGGCGCTGTAAAAACCACTAACGCAACGACGTCATCACAGTTGAACTCAAACTCAAGCGATGAAAAAGTTGTAGCCACCTGTGAAGCGATAAAGATTTCGCCTCCCAGTAGCTGGCCTTGTGGCGGCGTATGAAAGACGGGCGGGAAGCGGCGGAGGCCAGCCTGTCGTCACCCAGGCCACGCGGACGGCGCTGGCCCTCCGTCCACTCGTCTCATTTCCATCCCAGTGGCGCGCTGGGTAATAGAGATCAGTAATTGGTTGCTATAAATCCCGGCCGAGGACAAGGTGGGTCAGAACAGGCTGATTACTTAGGCATTACAGTCAATCTAAGCAAGTCCTTGAATTGAAAGATTTGGTGAGGTGGATTCTCATTATCGAGCTCAGTGAACGCGCGCATTTGAGTGAAAGAAGAGGGGCCAAGGTCCCTCTCCCATCCCCTGTTTCAGGACGACATTATGCAATGCTCCAATGCCCTTAACGGTGCAGACTTGTAAACAGCCCAACACATTTATTCTCCCATGGACCCCACCACAGTTTTATAGCAATGTGTTTTTGGAATTGCGGGAGCTCGTTCGAGGAGGGAAGGGTCCTGCCTGGACTTTTAAGGCCCGTCTGTGCATCAGGGACCGCTTCCTGGCGCTCTCAGCGGGTTCGGTGTTAAATCACGGGTCGGGCTTCAGATTCAGGGAGCACACGGGCCCCCCATCTCTTGGCATCTGCCTTCAGTTTCGCAGAGTGGTGTTTATCTTTCGGTGTCGCCGGCAAACAAGCTCTCAAGGTGATTAGCTTTGTCATTTAACATGAAGCAGATTGATGGCTTTGTGGTGAAATGCACCTTTGTGTTATTTTTCATCTCGGAGCCCGTGAGCTTAATCCATTTTAAGCTTCTCGAGGTGAAAAAGAGTCTGTGGAAGATGAATTAGGGTGTAAAGCTGATAGTCTTTCTCAGCATTCTCTCCAGCTGAAGGTGTGACTTACTGGATTATGGGAACAGTAGTTTCTGCTCCAACTCCTTCAAGTTCTCAGATGCGCCTTTTATATGGCTGCCTATTTTGATGCCTTTACTTTTCATATATATGTATATATATCTGGAACACATCAACACATTCTAGCTGAGACTCTCCTCTCCTCTCCGCCATCAGTGCTCCATAAAAAAAAGTCTCTGATTCAAATTGTTCAAAGTCATTTGTCGGGAAAAATAAAGTCAGCCCAAAATGTACGAATCATGTCATGAATAGTAATGGAGCTGGGGTCCTAATATGAGCTAAATGAGCAAATGTGATAAATTAAGTTAGCATGCATTAAGAATGGGAGTGGGAAAAAGATGTATGAGACGCTGGTGCTGTGGGAGCGGTGCAGACCCCTGCCGGGGGGAAGCGTTCCCACCCGTGCTAGCATCATCCCTCCACTCCTGGAACAGCACGTTGCTTCACTTAGCAGCCTCCATTTGGGATGCAGCTCAAATGCTGTTTTAGCACTTTTATCTTAATGCACTGCAACAGTCTGTCGCTCTAAAGGCTTGATTGTTGTGCAGAGAGAGAGAGGGGGGGGGGCTGCTTGCATTTAAGCAAGCCTTATTTCAACAGTAACTTAGCACCAAGCTAAACACTGGAGGGCAGATGGCTTCATGATTCTCATTGCTGATTCCCTTCATTGTGCTAAATGGACTCTTTGCATATATTTTAATATAGCACTAATTCTTTGCATCATTATCCCAGTTTAAAGCATCATACCCTACTGAGTGTGTTTACTGTTGGAGAACTGTTAATCTGCCAGACACCAGACTGTTGTCACTTTAACCACCTGCTGCACACTTTGGCTGAAAAGACGACAGCGTTTAACAGGATCACAGTGAAGTCTGATTGCTGATTTACATTTTTCTTTCCTGATGGGCACGGAGCGGCAAACGGCTGCCTGTCAGCAGCGTGGCGCCGGGCAGTCGTGCCACTGCGCTCCATGTGATGGACTCCGCAGCGGCGAGGATTACCCGTCTGTCGCCCTCGGCTCGGAGCGCCTCCGGACCCGAGGTGGCACACACTTTGAGAGGCCACTGATTTAATAGAGGCACAGTGTCGGCGCCGACCTCCCCGTCTCGTGATGTCTTCACAGCTAATGTCCTAACACGCGACAGCGGCGCTCGGCGAGACAAACCGTAAAGGAGGAAGATGGATTGGCAGACAAACTCGTACGTCTTTCCCTGGGTGGAGGGGAGTGATGCACAATATTCAGGAGGACAGCGGCGTCGACAGGAAATGACAAAATCAAGCATGATGTTGTTTATTTGGTGACAGGTCTTGTAATGTTACGTGACACAATGTCGTGTCACATAACATCAAATCATGTTACAGTAATGTGGGCGAGCGGTAGTTGGGTGCAGGGAGAGTTGCTGGGATGCTCGCAGATTGTTGTACGGCCAGTGCTGTATTAAGTACTGAAATCTCGGAGTCAAGTAAAAGTATAAGTACTTCTCCAAAATATGACTTTGGCAAAAGTCCAAGTAACTGACTGAAATGTTACTTGAGTAAAAGTCTTAAAGTATCTGAAATGTCTTGTACTTAAGTATGAAAATTACTGTAAAAATAGATGTACTCAAGTAATGTAATAAAAAGTTTAAGTAAAAAGTAAATCAAAGCAAATACAGTTTGAATGACATTTTTTAGATTTTGGTAAACTTTGAAAGTCAAATTCACTTAAAATAATATAAACAACCAAGTGCAGGAGAAATTTAGACCAAGTTTAGACAGAAAATACAACCTTTTTGTAAGCTTTCAGTTTTCCTTCTTCAAGTAAGGTCAGTGCTAAGCAACCAACACACAAACAAGTGCAGGCAAAGGGGGTGTATACTAAGAACATGGTGAAGTGATAAACCAGGCTTAGTTAACCTACAGGAAGTGGTAAACCTGCTAATAGATACACCTGCAGGCTGGCCAGCTGACAGCTTTGCTAGGGCCCCGGACAACACAGTCTTTTTGGGCTCCCCCTCTACACCTGCCACCAACACACCACACACAAATCTCTGTATTTTATTCTGGATATTTTCATCCCAGCTATTGAATTTAGTGCACTAGATGATCTTTTCTTCATAAGAGAACAGCAAGCACTGCAGCCAAAATATGGCCTTTTTTGACCTGCTGTATATCAGCCAGCCCATAACAAATTTTCCCTTCCATTGCAGGAGGTAGAATATGCACATGCACGCACACACACGTAATAGAAAACAGCCAATCAGGACAGCACAACCAATGAGAGCGGAGTTAAAGGGGGGTCTCTACCTTGTCAATCAAAGGCCAGGCGCGTTACTGATTGGCTGTGCTGTACGCGCGTCTGGTAGAGCCGAACCGACACTTTTTTTGTAACGAGTAACTAAACCAAACATTGAAAATGTATCGGAGTAAAAGTATGCAATTAAGTACGGAAATATAGTGAAGTAAAAGTAATCAATAAATTTTATACTTGAGAAAAGTATAAAGTACTCCAAAATATACTTAAGTACAGTAGTGAAGTATTTTTACTTCGTTACTATACAACACTGTGTACGGGCGAACAAAATCTCCACCAGATCCATTCATCTCAAGCAAAACCAAAAGGTCAGCTCATGTCACCCCATGTTTGTTTGGCTGTGCAATTAACAAAGTTAGTAAATGATGTGAAAGTTAGGGCACCGCCTGATCATCAGGAGACATTTACCAAACAGTTATCAGTTTATATTATACAGCAATATCCAGCAGGTCCTGCACATATATGCAAAATAAACACAATCAGCTTATTCCCAATATGCCAGACTTTATTAACAGAGTATTTTAAATTGCAGTTAAATGACTTTAGTCAACAAACCACTCTTTAATGGGGCTAGAAACAAAAACTAAACAAAAAGAATAAGGAAAACTTAAACTATTGGGAAAGAAACATTAAAAAGCAACAAATAAGAATAAAATAGAAACAGTAATAAAACAAAGTGTTGATATCACAGTTCAGTGGGAATGTGTATATTGAAGAACCAAGGTTTATTTTGAGGCATTGGAAATACGGCCAATAGCTTTAAAAGCTGACTAAGAACAATGGGTTTAAGTTTAAACCACCAATGTGAAGAAGGGAAAACAAGACACTGTTTTAATAAGACATGATTTGCTGAATTACAACTTAATAACAGTTTGGAAAATTAATTATAATGTTCTTGTCAATTAGCCATCACAGCGACTGACTAAATGGAGTGATTGAATGTATAGGAATCATAAGATGGCGAATGAGCAGACAGACAGCACAGTGATGTCACATCCATAGTTAGCTAATCAGCTACCAGCAAAGAAAAATAGCAGCTGTGGCTTTAATTAGCATCCCTTGAAGCTCCAGTAATACAAATATTAATGTGTGAACGAGTGCTGGTGGTGTGCTATGGCCGGCCGTGGAACGACCAGAACAAGCTACCAATGGTTGCTTTAGCATTAGCAGCCGGGATAACAGAGACACATTTAGCACATTTATAAAGACTATGCAGACACAAATGTTTGGACGGGTTAGTAATAGGAGAGGAAGGGAAACCAAAGATGAAACAGCAAACTCATGTGACCAGACCAGCAGTTTTAAACCACTTAGAATAAATTTGATACAACTCTAAAGGTAAATGGCCTTTAGCACGCCATTAGGAATTAAAAACAATTTCTGAATTGAAATACTGCAAGCAAAGCACGATGAAATAAACATATTTAAATAGTTTAAATCTTGAATTTCTCTGCACAGAGGTTGTGTCTGCACAGAGAAATTCAAGATTTAAACTTTTTAATTATGTTCGCCCTGTCTAGAGCAAGGGTGTCAAACTCATTTCTATCTTGAAGTCATTAAAATGGCCGGTTGCACCTGTATAGATGATGCTTTTGATTTCAGAATTTCTTTTCAGTTCACATAGAAATATAAAAAAATACAATAAAAGTAGCAGCTAAGGCCCAGTTTATCTGCAAGAAAAGTGGATATTGTAGTGAGTTACCCTTTGAACTCATCAATGGCGCCACCAGGGGGTGGCCAAGGCCCCCCCGTGCCATGTCCTGGCTGTCATGGTTTTTAAGTGTTTGGCCCACATGCAGACACAGACGGAAGCAGGAAAAGTTTTAAGATGTTTATTCAAAGGCTCAACAAAGGGGAAAAACACACACTGTGTGCAACAGGCGAGGTCTGAACGTCAGAGCTGGAACGACTGCGAGAAGGAAGAGGATATGTTTACAGAGGATCGAACCAGGGGGAAATGTTCCAGAAGCGGCGCCGCTTACCGTTTGGTTGGGGAGACCTGTCCGGGGGGAATGAGTGAAAAGGGAACTCTGTGACCGTAACTCTCTGATGGAAGGTGGTGGCTGAGTGACAGGAGGGCTGGCAGATGTAATGCAGGCGAGGGGCCTGAACAGCACCAATGCGGCGGCAGGCAGGAGGAGCAGCTGGAAGAACCGGAGTGTGACTGACGAACCAGGTGAATCCAGGAAGAGGGTCTCATCCCCGGCTTGGTACCACCAAGGGAGTATGAGTGGAGATGCCAGAGCAAAATCTGAGCGGCGGGGATTCGGATGACTGGTGCACGAAGCCAACACAGGTGAGTAAATCCAAAACACGACAAAACTGGAGGAGACAGGATTAGTCCAAAAACTGGGTTTCCAAAAACTCACAGGTACGAAGCTCGGGAGACAGATCCTAGGCATACCACGACAGACACTCTGGCGTCTTCCAGCTGTCTGTGCACTCCTTTTAAGCCAGAGACGAAGGTTCCTTGATGAGCCGCAGGTGCGGGCCACGCCCACCCGTTCAACTGCAGACACCTGTGAATTAGAGTTAGAGAGCACGGAAACAGAGAACCCTTACACTGGCCACCCCACTCACCAGTGTAAATTGTAGTAGCATCAGTTTAGCATTTCATCTCATTATGCACAGCCAGCACAGCCAGCAAGGCAGCCGCTCATCTTGACCTTCTATCAGGCTTTTATTTGTGTCTGCCAGTATCTACTTTCCCCTGGTAACTGTTTTGTTTTTCAATAAATTAATAAATGTACACCTTATTCCTAATATAACTACACAATAAAAAGGAATGGTTGTTCAACTCAAAATGTTAACTGTACTGTTGTTGGTCTATGCACATTAGATCATTTGTAACATTAAAAATCAAACAATAAACCAAAAGTGTCGACCAGCGAGCTCAACACGTCCATGTGCTTGTCCTCCCCAATGCAGCCTGTGGGTAAAGAGAGAGAATGGGGCTCTGCTCCTGTCTTTATACCCGTCCAGTTATGGGGGAACTCCTCCTTCCTGGCAGCTGTCATGAAATCAGGTCAATGCTTTGCATGCTGGGATTCAGAGTTTTTCACCAGTCTCTTGTTCTCTGTGAGCAGTAAAGATGCTGTTTTCCATCCATGGCTGAGCCCAGCAGCTGTTATCTTCAGCGCTTCTCTCTGGATTTAGATGCGTTTCAATAAGAGACGGCCTCTGTCAAGTCTCTGGATGTAAAAATGTGCAAATCAGCTGGTTTTTAAGTGTGTCGCTGCATATTTGGGGAACAAGAAACCTGCTTGTATTACTTTTACAGTCCTGAAAAGCACTTTGGGCTGCACATGTTTCAATAAAAGTGCTGTAGATTGAGGTTCACATCCTCTTAAAAACCCAACTGGACAAGTGTTTCTGTGACTGAACAACACAATTACATCATATTAGATCATTGAACCAAAGACTTTAGTTATACTTTAGTATCAAAAATCCCGTCTTTGTTCCAGCAGCCGGTGCTCGTTAGTTGCAAAAAAAATTCTTCTGTCTTTCTTGTAAGATTTTTTTTCCATTTGTCATAAATTTAGATTAAATACAGCCTTGCCACAGCCTGGTCATTACCTCCAGTCTCATAGGAAATTAGCTGTCACTTGGCCGTACTCAGAAGCCATCAGCCTCAAGAAGTGAGAGTCAAACAGCAGCACTTCATTTTAAAGGTCCTTTCAATAAGCATTGGTTATCTTGTAATGTGATCCCATAAATCTTCACAGGAATCTTGTTAAATCGCGTTGTTAAAGCTGTATACTTGTGAATAAAAACATAGACCTTTATATGCTATTTACCATTTGCAGAATATATAGGAGTATAACTTGAAGCTTGCCGTTTCATATAGTTACACTGCCATCCCTGAAGAAATAACTTGGCAAAAGTAGCCCCTGTGCTATTTTTAAACCATTAATGTGAAATTACAACATAGTAAGGTAATTGTAACAAATGTGTTGGCCGACCAGATTTTTTCTAAACTCTGTAATTCTAAATCAAAGGTAGACATAGAAACCCTCCATTCTGCAGTCGTTTTCTTGCCCTGACAGCCTGCAGCTTAGCTTCCCAAAGCTGAGCACAATCTAAACGTTGTAATAAGTTAATGCACTTTTCCAGCATTCTCCCCTCGCTGGAAAATAGAGATTGAAAAACATGCCCCCAGTTCTTATGCTACACGAATCCCAGGTCTAAGTCCTCCATGGGTCCAAGCCTTCTTGGAGAGCTGCTTGTCCTTTCCCAGTATGGGTACAACCGGTGGCGGCTAAAATAAAAGATTTCTACATAAAAATCCTGTTTAAATTGAAAATATTTAGAAACAAAAACACTGAAGCACACTAACAAGGTTAGCATCTGCTCTGGAATGAGCTATGCAAAGAACAACAACATCAAGCCTCAAGGGCGTATTTAGTTACTTTGGAGCCTGAGGCGAAACAGGCATGGGGCCCCTGGTAAAATGAGTAAAGGAGGGAGATGTGCTGGTTTGTTTCATTAGTTGACTACTTATTAGCTAACTGAGCCGTCAGCTGATTGATGTTTTCCTGCGTTGAGTTGTACTGTGGCAGAACTGCGCAGCTCGAAGAAGCTCGGACTGACAGAACTCTTGTCATTGGGCTGTCCGTCAAGCTAATAACAGCTGGCGTTAGCTTATGTTGTCCGAGAGGTTTAATACTTCACTGTTGCAGGAACAGGAGCTTTACTGAGCCCTTTACGTTGCTCTCAAACATCTGTTTCTTGCTGTTAGATTAGCATGTAGCACTGTTAAGCATGTTGTTCTTTCCTGACCGCCTGCCCTATGGGAAAGTTCCTCCAAAAAACACTTTTCTGTTGTCTTGTTGCTAAAGAGGATGCCGTGTGTTTTCCCTGTTGAATCCGACATGTTAGAGTTTAAAACTTCCATCAGCAGATCATTCTTGAGATGAGCAGCTACTAGTGATGGGTCCGGCAACACCGATGCGTCAGCGCATGTGTCGGTCTCATAGAGCGAAACCCGTGTCGATGTGTGTATTGCTACGGAAAAGTCACGTGACCGATACAGCAACTGTTTCGGTCACGTGACCAATACAGCACCTGTTTCGAACTGACTGACGCGCCAAACTGTTTCTGTTCCCTCCAAGCTGCACGCGTGTGCACTCGCGCACAGCAGCGCGCACAGCAAAGCTATGCTGCGCAGTAAATAAAATCCAAGCTGAACTGTAAACAAAATAACGGTTAATAATGGTTAATTTTTAACCATTTTGCAACTCTGGTGTGATGGTGTACCACAGTCTCGCTCTGTGAGCGCAAGGTGCTGATCGGAGCGCACCACTGATGGATGGGCTGAACATTTATGGTTGGGCGGGTTGCGCTGTGCGTCTTTGTTCTGAGCGTCGTTTCAGAAAAAACGGCTGATCTACCCTTAGTAGAAAGCTGCTACTCTGAGTAGTTCTTCCTCCCTTTGTCATTCTCAGCACGTCCGATTTCAGAAAAGATGATATCAGAGTCAGGTAACTAAACACAGCGCCCGATCAACCATTTGTAAAAAATAAAAAAGCCAGTCCACAAGCATCCTCCTTCACATTATTTATTGACTGTATCTAAAAAAAATCAAATATATGTTTAATTCAAATGAAAATATAAAATAATACAATTCAACATACAATGATTTAAATTGTATTGTGTATACTTGGTCATCAAATCAGTGTCAGTTAACTCTGTCAACCAGGTTGCCTGTAGGGATTTTTAAGGTCCAGCAGGTGTCAGTATTCAGTGACACAGTATCGGCACAGTATCGGCACAGAGTGGCAATGTGTCGAAACGTTTCATGACGCCTCATCGACCCATCACTAGCAGCTACAGTCGGATGAAGTGCGACAACTTAGGGATTTCACATATCAATCAGTATCTTTGAATAATTCATTTATTGCATCTGGCTCCATGT
The DNA here is from genome assembly GCA_037039145.1 of Fundulus diaphanus. NCBI lineage: Eukaryota > Metazoa > Chordata > Actinopteri > Cyprinodontiformes > Fundulidae > Fundulus > Fundulus diaphanus. The sequence continues at coordinate 39,170,986 of CM073140.1, forward strand.
CCTTTAAAAACAGCAGCGCTCCAACTGCAGGTTGCTCAGTGCGAGACTCCAGAACTGACAGACTTCTGGATAGGTGTCGAAACGTCTTCAGAAAGAAGTGAGCGAAAGTCCGGTTGCCTCCGATTTAAGCCTGTTTGCTGTTGCCATGACCCGGATAACTGAGAATTTGCACAGGCGTACGTTCCACATGTTAAATAGACTTTATTAGCGATTTCATGAACCCCATCACGACTATTGGTCCAAGCTTTTTCCTTTCAGATGTGTCTGGGTTTCACCAGCCTCTTTGTTGAAGTTGTGAGCTAATTTACTTTCCGTAGCCAGTTTAAAAAATTGCTATCTTCCTGTGCATGACTGTGTTGTTTCAGTAGAAAGATCTGCAGAATCCGTCCTGTCCCCATCGCACCTCTTGGGTTTCTTTGGAGTCTGCGTCTCTGATGTTGTTTGTCCATGAGAACCTGCTGTGCAACCGGCTTCAGAGCATACCGACACCATATGTTTGTATTTTGTTTTTCACACGGACTTCCATTAATTAAAGCACTTTGTTACCAAAGACAGCCCAGCCTAAAAGAGATAAATGGTTTCTAAATTTATCTTCAAGCGATCCAAGACACACTCTCAGTTTGGAGGCGCAGACAGGAACACCAACAGGAGGCCTTGCTAATGTAGGCTACTGCTGTGAAGCAGGTCCACCTAAAAATACTTTGCTTTAAGGGTGTGCTCTAGTTGTACAGTTTTAACGTCTCCTCAGCAATTTTACCTTGCTGAAAGAGAGCGCGCTGCTCTTCTGCCTGGATCGATCGGCTTGTTTGTGTTGTTTTGTGACTTTGCAGCTCTACAGCTTGTTTGTTTTGGTCTGTTTAACACACCAAGGTTGAGGCGGCGAACAAACTGTACACAAAGACGTCTGTCTTTTCTGAGAAAATAAGATGAAGATCCTTTTTTATAATAGATTCCCATGAAGCTGGCCGCGATGAAGGCGGTGCACCGGGAAATGGTGGCCAGTGTGCGCTGAAGTGTAGGCAGCTCGGCTCCGTGTTTCTAAAATTTACCGAGCCCTTCGCCACGAAAATCACATTAACAGAGAATTGATTTACCTTCCGCGGTGTTAAAATGTGCAGAGGCATTAATGTAGTTACAGCAAAGTCTATGAACGTCAGCTGAACTGTCAGGTGTGTTTTTGTTCCACTGTGGAAGTGGGAGTGGCGCACGTCTTGAAAGTGCTGTGCCGAGAGAAAAGGCCCTCTAGCAGCTGTCAATACATCGATACATCTGGCTCATCAGAAAAATATGCAGCGCTGCATCTTTAATTTCATAACACCGAGGAACTCTCACAATCTCTTGCAAAAGTATTCACACCCCATGAACATTTTTCACCTTGTGAAAAACCAAAACTTAAAGGTGTCTTATGTGACACACCGACGCAAGGAGCAGACCTGTAAATTTGAGGGGGAAATTATTTTCTAAATTTTTGACAAAAATCTCATGACCCCACAGTGTTGTGCTGCAACCCCCGAGTTTCATTTGTGTTTTCACCCACAAGAACCTTTGTTATGCAATCACATAAAGCAATACATCAAAAGCGCAAAACACTCCTTAAAGTGGCTTTCGAACCCGCAAACAAAGAACGTTTTGGGTAATTTGAGTGTTTTGCACGCTGTAGAGATAAATCTTGTTTTCTGCACCTGATGCCGGGTGTAAGACACGTTAGTATCGGACGGTCTCGGTGGGAGTGACAGCTCGGAAACATCCGCAGTTAGTAAAGCAGAAAGGGAGTCTGTGGAGGAGGCGGAGTGGGAGTGCAGAGGACAGAAAGTCAATGTGGAGCTATGTTTACACGTGCTTTTCCTCTTAGTAACCGCAATAATGCTCATGCATGTAATTTCAGGGCTGATTAGACTAGTCAAAAATTCAGAAAATGTCAGAGGAGCACTAATCTAACATATTCTTACTCAAGTAAAAGTAAAGAGTGGCCACCTAAAAAATAACTCAGGTAAGAGTGAAAAAGTATCTGTTAAAATGAGTATCTAGTTATTGAGTAACTGATCATAATATCTGATTTCATATTTATAAATGAGACAATCAGACAGACAAACTTAGAAAGTGTATCTACAATATCTACAAATTCTGGTATTTTAAAAACTAAAATAAAAAAAATACATTATTATATGAGAACATTCTAGACTAGACTTTTCCAAGTCTATTTTTTTTCAACATCAAACTTAAGAATACTGTACTGGTGCTGGTCATATAACTAGACTATCATGAAAAGGTTGATATTCTTTCAGTAATCCCGTTCAAAAAGTTAAACTTGTATATTGTATTCGTTCATTACACACAGACTAAAATATTTCAAGTGTTTGTTTCTTTTAATTCTGATGATTATAACTGGACAGAATTTCTAGGCGCAGCCAAGGTGTTGAGGGGATCCGTTTTGGTGGCCTTAGGATTGCGTCTCTGCTATTCGCGGATGACGTGGTCCTATTGGCTTTGTGGGAGAGGATATAACCTTAAAAGACAGACAGACGAGACCAGACACCACAGCTTCTCTTCAGTGACCAGCAGGGGGATTCGTTTATTCTGGACTTACAATCATCTTCATTTCACAGCAGTTCCAACAATCCCAACAATATGGGGTAACTTTCAGCCTTTATAGGGATACAGTATGAAGTAAATAGGAACATGATATCTTACTGTGTACAGGCGCTGCTCTGGACCAAAAGCCCTCCCTCCCTAGTTGGAGGGGTGTGTGTGTGAAATGGTGTGTGTGTGCTCTTCCATTTCTAGGAAGTCTTATAAACAGAACTTTGGAAAAAGACAGAAACAGAGTAAGAGCCAAGAGTAGTTTAACTAAAGTTCCTTTGGCCTTACTTTACCTTGTTGTGGTTCAGTACAAATATTGTAGAACTAATCATTCTTTGGGCAGTGATTTCAGTTATTAAGACAAACTGGATTCAATCTTGGCAATAATAAAAGATCAAGCTGTTCTCCCCAGCTCCACACCGATGAATTCCTCCATAGCTTCATCAGGGCGTGATCTACAGCTCTCACTGGAGCGGTTCGCAGCCGAGTGCGAAGCGGCCGGGATGAAAATCAGTGCCTCCAAATCCGAGACCATGGTCTTGAACCGGAAAAGGGTAGAGTGCCTCCTCCGGGTTGGGGAGGATGTGCTGCCCCTAGTGGAGGAGTTCAAGTATCTTGGGGTCTTGTTCACGAATGAGGGGAAGATGGAGCGGGAGGTCGACAGGCGGATTGGTGCAGCGTCTGCTGTGAAGCGGGCGCTGTACCGATCCGTTGTGGTGAAGAGAGAGCTGAGCCAAAAGGCGAAGCTCTCGATTTACCAGTCGATCTACGTTCCAACCCTCATCTATGGTCACGAGCTTTGGGTCGTGACCCAAAGAACGAGATCCCGGATACAATCGGCTGAAATTAGTTTTCTCCGTAGTGTGTCTGGGCTCTCCCTTAGAGATAGGGTGAGGAGCTCAGTCATCCGGGGAGGACTCAGAGTAGAGCGGCTGCTCCTCCACGTCGAGAGGAGCCAGTTGAGGTGGCTCGGGCATCTGGTTAGGATGCCTCCTGGACGCCTCCCTGGAGAGGTGTTCCAGGCACGTCCCACCGGGAGGAGGCCCAGGGGAAGACCCAGGACACGCTGGAGGGACTATGTCTCCCGGGTGGCCTGGGAATGCCTTGGGATTCCTCCTGAGGAGCTGGCCCAAGTGGCTGGGGAGAGAGACGTCTGGGCCTCCCTACTGAAGCTGCTACCCCCGCGACCCGACCCCGGATAAGCGGAAGAAGACGGACGGACGGACGGACGGATTATAACTGTCAACCGATGAAAACCCCAAATGTCAGAAATTTTAGAATATTACTAAAACATAAAAAAGGATTTCCAGAAATGTTGGCCAGCAGAAAAGTATGAACATGAAAAGTCTGAGCATGTACAGCATTCAGTACCTAGCTGGGGCTCCTTTCTCCTGGGTTACTGCAGCCATACGGCGTGGCATGGAGTCCATCAGTCTGCGGCGCTGCTCAGGTGTGATGAGAGCCCAGGTTGTTCTGATTGTGGCCTTCAGCTCTTCTGCATTGTTATTTTTAACAATGTTTATTTTGAGTTATCTGGCTCGAAATAAACATTGTTTAAAAGTTCTGCATGTTCTTTAGCATGGTACTTTTGGAGGTGCTTATTTAAGTTTGTGGTGTTGAATTTACCAACCTTATCACCCCCTTGGAACTTACGCATTGTAGTTGCTGCATGTCGCAGTCGGACTTGTTGGCGTATCAAGTTTGAAATGTTTCCAAATAGCAGACTTGACTCGGTGCGGTACTTGCCCCACGTTGCTCTGTGTTTGCTCACCACTAGCTGTTGTGTGTGATGACGTAACCGCCGTTGCTAACATAGAATAGAAGTGACTAGATCGCCGTAACTGTATTGCTGTGTATGATGTCAATAAAAAAATAAATGACTGGATCGGAATACTGGATCGGCATCAATCATCCGTCATCCGATCCAGCTAATTAGTCAATATCGGAGCCGATATCCGATCCGGGTATGGTATCGGTGCATCTCTAGTTCCAATGCCAGTGGTACATACTGGTACATTGCACAAAGTGGATGGAATAATAAAGGAGCACTACCTCCGTAATCTTCGACTTTACCTCAGATTAACAGTTCAGATGATCAGGTAGTTGGCGTACATGAAGGGGGCTAACACAAAGCTCCTGGAAGGGCGGCTCAGAGGTTTTACACTCAAACGCTAACATGTCTGGACTGTACGTTGAATGGTCGATGGCTTGAAAACAACCTGTGGATGTCGTGCAAAGGATTCTTGCGCTGGATGAATTTATTAATTGTTTTTATTTGTATTTTAAAATTCTGTAAAGTAGATGTTTAATCATTTCACCCTGGAAAATACTGATTCAAGTAAATCTTCTAAAGCACCGGGTTGCTATGAGGTTCTGGTCCATGATGAGGGGATGTAAACCAGAACTTTAGGATAGGTTGTGTGGCAAAACCATCAGGAATTCCCATTAATTTGCTTCACTTCCAGACAAAAAAATAATAATATGTGGAAATTTGTTCCTTTTTCTTTTGTTTTTTGCATCCTAGAGACAAACACAATTATTGTTTAAGCGCGGACATCTTTTAAGTGGCAAAAAAATGGCTCTGGATTTCAAACGGAGAAAAGAAAGAGAGCGGACTGAATGTTTCTGCTCAGAACGGCTCAGAGTGCTCACAACAAAGCCACAAAATCACCAAACAGGTGCCCTTGAGATGGCTGAACAATTACACTCCGATTCATTAGCAGCCTGCAAAGTCAAGCCACTCCTGAATGCTTCCAATGTCTGTTTCTATTATTCTTTATTCTCCTCTGCAGAGATCAATGTGGGAGAGGGAGGAGTTTTCTTCATCCTTTGTTTGTGTCTTCAACCAGAAGAGAAGTTAGAGGACAAAAAAAAAGCAACAGAAATGTGAAGATCTGGCAACGTGTCGACAGCTAACCGTAGTGGAGCCAGAGCCGGCCGACTGGAACCCCTGATCCGGTCGAAGCTGCACGCGGTGCAAAAATAAAAGAGAGGCAACTTGGTGCATCAAGGCCACTCATTCGATTATGTGAAATAATCTACCTTAAGAAACACTCGAATGAATACTAAGCGAGATTCCCGCGTGTGGCTGATGATTACCATTTTGTCTCTAAATTGAAACCCAGCTGAAGGTAGGCGCTAATTTAAATAAGGGAATCTAGAACAGAACTGGAGGTAAAATCAAATTCTGACGGGAGGCAGAACGGATGAAAATGTGAAACCAAAGTAACCTTGACGCGCGGCTTCTCGTCGCCACGCTGTAATGTGTTTTATTGTGTTTGTGCTGTATTGTACACTCTCCTCATTCATAGCCGAGCGCTGCTTAATGGACTAACCTGCCAAACTCACAGCGGCGCAAACACAAAGGGCCTGCTGTTTTTAAAATGATTGAGCCATGACTTGTCAGCAAGAATCTGCTCTCGCCCTTGAATGCTAATTACGTGATGTTTATGCAAAGTCACGAGCACGCTCCCAAAGGATCCGAGACTGGATTTCCAAACTCTTAAAACAAATCGTAACGTGTTGTCAGCATAACAATGTCAATAAAATGACACTTCACTTTGCGTCACAGAAGCACTTCTTCTCTCCCCGAACAGAAAAGGCTTTCAGATCCCCGCCGCCATCAGCACACCCCGCCTAACCCTGCCCACCCCCTCTCAGCCTTATCACAATCTGTGACACAGTTTCTACAGTCGGCCTGACAGCTGCCCTAAAACAAATGAAAATGCATGAACGGAAAATGCAAATGCGGCCCGACTCATTGTGAAAAGTTTTCTGTTTAAATGTTTGCTGAAATCATCGTTCGGGCTGTGTACGGCACACCCGCCGGCTGATTTTATTAATCATTTTAATACTATTCGTGAGCCCCTGACTAAAACTTTCCACGGAAAAATTTCTCCTTCTCCAACCTGCATTTGATCCGCTGCAGAAATTAAGACGGGCCGATTATGCGCTGGCTACTTGCATGCTGATGACCCAGTTGAAAATCAATTGCTGGGGTGGCGGGATCAAGTTAATTACTGCACCCCTCAATGGCAAATAACATAATTGAATCATGATTTTTGCTGAATCACGTGATTTTCCCAGCAGCCTGGTGGTTGTCAGAGGCTGTGGACCATGAAATTAATACAGGCGAGGCGCTGAAATGAGCCCCAGCTGCAGTCGAGTAAAACTACAGGACACTGCAGATCATCCAACAAAAACTTACATACCACGGAAAGGAAGGGAAGTTCTGTGACTGCCAGGAAAATAAATCACAAATAAGACAATTTATAATCCAATTCTGAGCTGTTTTTCAAAAAGAAACAAAAAAAAAAAAAAAAAACAAAGCAAGGGAGCGCCGCTCCTCCCGCCATGTTTGTACCGCAGTCTTGTTGTTGTTAGGCCAGCAGTTTGAACACATTATTAAATGCTTCAAGAAGGAAGTTACTTTAGCATTATGAGGAATGGATGGATTGATGGGTTGGGGGGCAGGTGGGGGTCTAGGTGGATGGATGGATGGATGGATGGATGGTTGGCTGGTTGATTAGATGGTTGGATGGAGGGATTCATAAACAAATGACTGGCTGGTTGGATGTAATGATTTAGAGATAATTGGGTGGAAAATTAATTGCTCATTTCCTTTCATTACATTTGAGAGAAAATCTGTCACAGCAGAAGAACAAATAGGTCCAAGATCCGTTGAAGGATAGGGGAATATTTATCACAGATTAACAGTTAAAAAGTGTAAAATTATCTCCAGGGGCCGCATCTGCACTTTGATAAGGGATGAAAACATGTGAAAGTGAATAAGCTTTTTAAAACTGTCAATCCAGACAACAAGGAAATGAGATCTTGGGTCTGGGTGAGAATATGTGTATATATAAAAGTTAAATAAAATCTGTATGTGCAGGTATTGCAGATATGAGGCACTGTTGTCTTCTTACACAAAGTCTTAGGATGCTTTCCTGGCGTTATGAGGACTCTCTGATCACTGGTAGCTTGTTTGGTGAATTTCTCTTCCTCCCCGGATCCATCACCTTTCAGTTCTGACCAGCAACACTTCCAGCCTTGTGAACAGGTTTTATCAACGGAACCGGGTCCAGACTGCTGGATATCAAGAATCTGACCGGCAACATTAAAACGTGGAAGTTTCTCCAGAAAAGTTTCTGCTTTTTCTGGTTTTGTCCGCCGCTTAGTTTCTGGTTTTCTATCCATCTTTATATTAATCTGGAGCTGTTGCAGTTCTTGGCTTGGGTCTACTTGTCTTTTTTTCTTACAGAGTGAAATTGGGAACATTTAAGCTGTAAAAAAACAACTGTTTTACAGTCTCCCATCAGAAATCAAAGGAATACATAAACAGCTACTAGGAGGAGCGTGAAAACTCTAAAAGGATGTACAAGTTTTAATGCGTTCTAATGAATGAAATGTCACAGGACAGCGTATTTATAGCATGCACTGAAACACATCGAGTGCTGCAAACTGAAGTTTCCTCCTAGCCACCACCTGTCTCAGCTGGCTTTTTCAAAACCAGAGCAAATGGAACAGACCCTTAGTCCTCCAAAAGTCAGTTTTCATCGCTCTGTGACATTTAGGAGCAGATGCCTTCTGCAGGAAGAGTTACAGGCTTTTCTGTATTACCTGCTTGTGCCACCAGGTGAAGCCCCATGCTTTTTAATGAGATGGGGAGACAAGGTTTATCATAACTATTAGGTTTATCTGTGGGGGAAATAAATAAAAAAAATCTCCTTCCCTTTCAAGCGGCTGTGGGGGTAAAGAGTCCCAGCCCCCCTCAGCTAACTGTGTCAGTTGTGTTAATGAAAGCCTTATAGAAACTCTTTGGCAGTTTAGCTCATGGCGGCTCCTGGTTTTTCTCCCACCAACACTGAGCAGCGCTGAGTGTGACAGCAGAGAGCAGCTGCAGCTGCTAAGTGCTAACGAGCTGCAGAGAAGCTGATGCTCTGCTTCCAAGTCCAATCAGGAGAAAGACTTTCAGCAACATGTTGGCAGCGCTGGGAAACATACTGATGAGTGTCTTGGATCGTAACCTTGGTCCCGGAGCGTTGGTGGACATTAGGCCCAGCTGAACAGCCATTTTCCTCACCGCACACATGGCAGGTAGGGCTGTTATTTCCTGTACCTGTAGCAAGGGTGTGATTGTGAACGAAGCAGTTAATTATCTGCTTGCTGACTGAGATGCTACCTCCTTTTGGAGATTTTCTCTGCACCAACAGCCAGGAGACTCTGCTGATATTCCCAGGGTGGTTTGTAATAAGAAGACAATAGGTTTTTAAAGGTTTTTAATGTTTTTGCATTGATGCAAAGTGTCCAGTACTGGCACATTAAGTCTCAAAGAGCAGACTTCTGGAGCTGGAGTCCGTCCACCTTTAGATGTGCCTCTGCTTCAGCACACCTGGATCAAATAGTTAGGCCTAGGCCACATCTACAGTGATAGGAGACCCCGACATTAAAGGTTGAACAATTCGACGTTTGTTTTGTACAGATAAGGCAGGTCTCTCTCTTTTTTTGCCACATTAAGTTAATTTAGAGATTCGACCAAGATCCAATCTTAATTTCTAACAACTCTTGTTTTTACTTGTAATCTCTATTTCTTTCTACTTTTGTTTTTTATTTCCAATAATGAAAAAAATATATAAATATGCAAATTGTTTTTACTATGAAACGGGGACAAATTACGCTAGTTTAAACTTTTTGTATTAAGAACCTGAAAGTTTTTTAATTGCATCATATTTTTCAGAAGAGGTCAAAGGCATTGAGTGGTTTTCATGCCCCTCATTCAGCTCAAATGATTCAGTTCATTTAATTCAAATATTTGAACCAGTTGTGTTGGAACGGTGACGTTTTTAAAACATGCTAAACAATTTCACTGTATACTGATCGTATACGATAAAACGTCTTTATTTACTTTTAAAAGCTTCAAATAACCTTTACTTCATGCATAAAAAATAAGATTGATTTGTAGGAGGATTCATCTCTGTGCCAAAGTAAGAAAAATAGAGTCAGTGTCTAAATGAGACCTCATCCAGAACGTACAGTAATAGTTGTACAACTTTTAATGCTGTTTTTGACAAATAAACACCAGTTTTAAAGGTTTTTAAATAATTTTCATTAAAAAAATGTTTTCAACTGTTCCATAAGATCATTATTACAGGTGAGGCTTGTAATGGTTTTAGTCTAATAAGTTAAGAAGTATTTAGTTAAGGTATAATCACTTAATACTTTTCAGCCAAAAGATGTAAAGTTTCTGTAAAAATTACTGATGAATCCATCTGCGTTTGATGAAACATGGACAGTTATAGATTAAATCCTTTCGATCTTACATACTGTTGACTGAATGGTGTTAGTTGGATACAAATCTAATTGAATACTGAAATAAAACCTTTTGGTGAGGAGGATACTTTTAGAAACTTTGATAAATCTGATGCATTTTTTTAATTAACCAGATGAAAGCGCCATTGTTTACATATGTTATGAATTAAATAGACAAATTTAAATTTTCATTTGTGTTGTAATACTGTTAGTATTTGCTAATGTTTACTGTGTTGCAGTCCATCGGTACGTTTTTCTTGGCATGAAACCGTTGCCGACAGATGCTCACTCCTGACCTCTGGCTCCCTCTAGTCTTTCCTGTGATTTCATTGTGTTACTCATAAACTTTATTCCTCTGTAGTTGCCACAACTCTGCACATCCCCCTTGTTCTTGAAAGCTGGTAGCAGCAGACTTGTCATTCCTCGGGCATCTTCTCGCTCTCTGAGAGCTCCTTGAACAGTCAAAAGCTCTGCTGCTGTCTCTCTTAGACACCTCCATACCTCCACAGGTATTTGTCAGGACCGCCTGCCTTTCCACTCCTCCTCTCTTTCGATGCCGTCCTTGCTTCATCCGTACTAATCTTTGCTGCTTCTTGATCCACAAAGGTTGCTTCTTCTGCTCTTTGTTCTCTCTAATTTTTCTCTTCAAAGTCCTCCTTTCATCCTCCAATCACACTTGGTGCACCTGTCAGTAAGTTACATTTTCATCTTGATTCTCTATCTCCTTAACCTGCTGAACTTCCTTCCCCTCTCTGTCTCACACCTGTATAAATCCGTCTCTCCCTCCTTACTGTCCGACCCGTCATGCAAGTCTCTGCTGGCCCTTTGTTGGACCTTACCTGCCTCTACCTTCACTTTAGGTTGTATGTGACTCTCTTCAGTCCTCACAATGTCAGACTTCTTCTTAGTTGACTTCGCATTCCTAGTTAAGGTTCTTTATGCTTGACGCACGTAGGTTCCGCGTAGAATTGAGATGTGCGGACAGGTCTGCAGCTTCTATGCTCCGTGCAGCTCTTCCTGCAAAGTAGCCTTGTTCTCCTAGACCAGAGGGCAGCGTTGCGCTCCTACAGCAAGCGTACTGCACCCCCGGTACGTGTAAATGGAGAAAACACAGTTGTTTCCAACATTTAAGCCGCTTACCTTCTTCCAAGAGTGGATCAGCCTGAACCTTCCTCCTAAGCTTCTACCCTTGCTGCCTTTCCACCTAGCCACCTTCCTCCTCTGGGTCATGTCAGCCAACTCCTGCTTTTCCTGTTATAGTTCCAGCAGTTAAATTCCCTATCTCAGTCCTACACTCTTTCTTTTCCTCTTTCTCTCTCTCTGCCTATGGACACGTCTTCCTCCTCTTCTTCTTTGCTGACAAACAGTAGCCCCATTTCCACCGGTACCCTGACGGTCACCACCACCAGAGGCAAACATTAGCCCAGGCCGGAGCCGATCCGGTATGAAGATCGTCTTACTGACCCACCAGGTAAATGTAGCTAAAGTTTTACACCGGATGCCCTCCTGACAAAACCCCGGACCTCAATCAACTCTTGGGACCCGGCACCAAGAGGGCACAAGACACTGTGCCTCGTTTAGGGCTGCGCTGGCCTAAACAGAAAATATAATCCTACAGTTATATTCATATAAATTCCAATGAATAATTCCCGCGATAATGAATTTTGTTAAAACACGTATTTAAATTATGTATATTGTTAATCATTCAATAACTTTGTTGGAGCATTTTTAGGCCCTCCAAACAACTCTTGTAGTACATGGTGCATATCTTTTTAAATCCTTTTAGGATTTTGTGGACTGACTGAAATCTGACGCTTTTTAAGCATTCTGCTTTTGAATTCAGCAGCGAAAAGATATGTGAATATTTTTTAAAGGTTAGTGAAGAATTTGCAGAAGTTGAAGTCGTCAGAACTATCGCGCTGGACTTTTGTTTTATCTCCGCCTCAATAAACAGAAGACGGACGCCGAAGCTCAGAGGAGCCAAAAATAGAATCCCAATTAGAAAATCTTGCATTTATTTAGCAGGAGATTCCCAAAAACCTGGAGCTGTTGGCTTAATCCTGCAGGACGATCTGTCCCTTCTCTTTTTTTTTTTTTATCTCAACAATGAAAAATCTTAAACTGCTTTTCCTTAAATCAAATGGTGTCCAACTGTCATGTGGAGAAAAGTTATTTCTGCCAAATCACAATTTCTGACAAATCCACTTAACATGTCAACATCTGATCAGTCCAATTTGAAAATGGGAACGGAGAGAAGGATGAGAGGAGAAAGCCAAAGGAAAAACGGAGTAGAGAGAGTGAAGGTGAGGGGGATGGGGTGGGGGGGGTGGATGCTGCCGCCGCCCACCGCTGCCTGGCCCTGACATCTTGTGAAGAGTGCTCATTCATCACACGGCGCAGGGCTTGAGCCCCCGTAAATCACTGTGGATAAAGGACGCGCCATAAAGAATGGAATTGTGAAGGTAAGGGTTTTAAATCCCCCTAGATGATCCGAGATAAACACGGAGAGACTTTTGACAGTCCCTCGTTACCGCCACAAGCGAGAGGAGCTGTCACCGCTCCCTCCTCGCCTTTCATCTCTTGGTAACAGTCTGGCTGCTAATATCCTCAATTATCTCTGCAATATGTTGCCGGGAAAAAGGGAAAGTTCCGAGGAGGCATTCACGCAGCCTGGAAGTTTTAATTTGACAGCTTGTGGCGTAATGATGAGTTGTGATGAGGGGAGAGGGGGCCAGCGGCCCGTTCTAGGACCGTGACAGGTGATTGGACCGGACTGGGAACGGCTTTGGGATGTCAGGAGTTGATGTCAGGAAGGCAAATAGATGTTTCACAGGACGCAGCGAGGGGGGGGGGGGGGGGACGCCGATATCCGAGGTGTAAATACCAGTGGCATTTCATTTAGTGGCTGTTTGGAGAAGGAAGGAAAATGTTTAATTTTCTTCAAGAAAATCATTTTTTTAATCGGATGATAAAAGTGTTTCCACAGAGTACCTGTAACATGTTTTTTCTTGTGTCAGCTAACCCAGCACGCCTCTCACTGGTGTTCCTTCAGTCGTTGGTTCTGTTTTCTGAGCAGATGCCGTTAGTTTTCATCAAAGTTTTCATTACGGGTCAATAAACTGCAGCTTTTTATGATTTATTTGAACTGTTTTTTCCAGCCAAAGCTTCTTCTATGCACAACTTTGAATTTATTGTGGGGTCAAATTATGCCTACAGACTAAAATATGTATAGTCATATCCAATAGAATATGACTATATCAATTAGAATATGGGTTCCATGAGGCTCATTTATCTGAACAAAAGTACCTTTTGAAAATAACATTTAAGCAAGTATTAAACATACTTTTGATTAATCCCCCATTTCTGTATTAAATGTATTTATTTTTTTGTCCTGTTGAAGTAATATTCTAATCTTAAAAAAAATTAACAGAAATAATGGCTTTGAAACATTAGTCTGAATAGTTGGTCTATCTATACAACGTGTTTACCTTATTTAATTGGGTTACTGAAACAAAGTGACTTTTTCATAATACTCTAATTTATTAAAAATGACTATTTATACCTTTTGCTCGAGGCACACCACAATCCCTGCAGTTCTTATTACAAACAATGGATGTCGCTGCAGATGAAATCTCCCTGTAAGGCTTTAGAGCTGCTGTCTCAAACTCCAGTCTTCAGGACTGGTGTCCTGCAACATTTAGATGCATCTCTGCTTCAACTAGGGTTCTCAAAATAATCGATAGTTTAAAAAAGTATTATTTAATGGAGCAATAAGTAATACTGACACCTAGTATTAAAAAAACGGAACAGCACATACACAGTGGCTTCACAGAGAACAGACGTTTCTCAACAGTCCGTTGATGGTTTGAAATGCTGAATGTTTACCTCCACAGATCAGGGGTCCGTTCTTCGTACGTCGCTAACTCAGTTAGCAGGATTTCATTGTTGACGATTTGGCCTGATCTTGGATCGTTTGGTTCTTCGAAAGACATCCTGCACTTGTTGTCATAGCAACATGTGCGCCAGTTTAAGCCTGCTCGAGAGCAGGCTTATTTCATGTAAACAAGATTAGATCACGGCTGTATAAGCGGAGGAGATAGGGAAGTCTGCCGTAGCCATGTCCATTTTTACGACTGCAACCTGTTGCGGAAGGTGCAAGAATAATTTGCAGAGTTTTCGAATTAATCGCGTATTGCGCAATAGACAGGATCCTTGAGCACAGCGCGACAGTGTAATTGTAGAGAGATTTTCTTGGTGGCTGTTATAAACAGACAAACACATCATTTAACAGTGGCTTTTAAAGAGGAAAAGGTGGTGTTGGAGCCATAAATCTAAAATATTCAAGTTATTTGTATGATGGTTTGCTTTTTATTTTTATCCTATTCAGTAAGAAGATTTGTTCGGGCCATTTTATTGTGAAGTTTAGTTTACTTTGAAAGGCAATTGCTTCCTGTCTAGCCGTATATTGTATTAGAAAAAACTATGGATGGATTATCTAGCCACGGAGCAATACAGTTTTGCCGTGTAAACTGTGGATGACTTGGAAAAGGAAAATTTTCATTTTTTATGGATAAAGATTTTTTTTTTGTGAAAAATCCCAGTTTGCACATGTCCTTTACTTCCCGTGTCTAAGGAATGACACTGAAATTTGGATCTCTTGACATAACAAGTGCCTTTTTAAAATAAAGTATAATAATTAAAGGCTACCATTTTGTAGAATATTCTTGTATTTCACTTTTATTTGTCCCCATGTTCTAGTGGGTCCCGTGGAGGCTCTGACATAAAAGAACAAAGTAAATATGAGATTATTAAAATGCAAAAATTCATACTGTAGAAAGTGATAGAAACATCTACCATGGACAGTATTTACGCATTAATTTGTCTGCTGCTTTTTGCCAGCCCTCTCTCCTGGCTTTAACAGATTTTGAGGTGTTTTAATTAATGACTCAAATTCGGCATAACCTTCCAAGATCTTGTTCTGCTTGGGAGAAAAACTGTGGGCGTTCTTTGGCCATGCTGAACAGCCAATAGCAGCGTTGCTGATCAATGTTTCTACTATCGACACATTTCCCCTTTTAAACAAACGCATGAACGCGCCGTTGTCTCAGATAACTCAATCCAGCCATACTAATCCTAAACAACAGGTGTGTTCGAAAAACCCAATTAGCCGGATCATGATTAGCCGGATGAAATCATCTTGGATGTGTCATTTGATCTTGGATGTTTTAAGCAACGTACGAAGAACGGACCCCAGGTCTATGATGTTGTGTTCTGTTCTGTTTCTGGTCTGCTTCTCTTACTGGCTTCCATGTTTGCAGGCTGCTGCTAAGATAAAATACCAAATATTTTGTGTTGGGAACTCTGGGAACTCTCATATGATTGGCTCAGAAACCAGGAAGTAAACACGGGCTGCACTCTGAACCGAAGTGGTTCTGGACCGTACCTCTAGGTTTGAGAGGAGAAAAACGTGACTAAGACATTGTTGATGGAGAGGACCGATTGTTTGTAGGGAATGTTACTTCCATCCTGAGTGACAAATGAGAAGGATTTTGGCTAATTTTACAGTAAATTTTGTACTTATTGCACTTTAACGATAGCGATTTGCGTTAAAATCTATATAAACGCAGCAACAACAAAGGCTCCCTCCGTTCCCCTCAACAATAATCTGCTGCTGGAAGTTCAACTCAACATGTCGAGTTCAGCTGGAAAAAACACAAGACCCTTTTTAGCGACAATTTAGAAGACACAAAGGTTTTGTACAGAAAAACATTCCTATAAGGCAGGCAGTGAGGAAAAACCATGTTTAACAGTGCTACACACTAAACTAACGTGTAGGAAAGTAGGAAATGGATGTTTAAGAACAACGTAAAAAGGTCAGCAAGCTCCTGTCTCTAACAGTGAACTGTAGAGGGCTGCTGCTGAATAACCAGATCCTTAGTTTCACTGTAAAATAAATTGGGTTTGCGCCAGAACCATTTTTGGGGTTTTTTTTGTATAAAATGATAGTTGTTAATAAGTAGTAAAATGTATCTGTATCATCAGATAATTGACATGTAAATTAGAGAACGGAACATTAAGATCTACAGAAAAAAACAGGGCGGACAAGTTCCTTAAAAGAAAAGGAGACTTATGCTATTGGTGTTATCTAGTCTACTGTTTTAAAGAAACAAACAGGGAAGTGGCTAACCTGACAACAGCCAGCTGTATTTCGTTCCGCCTAGCTCCACTCACATACATCTGGGACACCGCCGGTAGCAAGTGATTTCTCCAACCAAATTTATGGTCTGGCCAATCAGGACGCAGGGCTGGAGTTTCATAGATGTGACGTAGTGGAGACGCGACCATGACGTGAGACTGTTTTGATAGCAATGGCGGCTAGTCGATGCTGCTATTTCTTCCGTGTTGTCCAATCTACCTAATATTGTTTCATTAAAAGAACATCAGAGAACGCCTCTGAAGGCTTTTGTTGGTGGAAACGATGTTTTCGCCCTTCTCTCGACCGGATTTGGCAAGTTTTGTTTTCCGGGACCAGCGGACGTGCCGACGCGGAAGCACCCCGGAGCGGTTAGCGCTAACTATGTTAGGAGGCCTTTAGTCCTCAACGTGGTCGGCCCGGAATCGACTCCGACCCGCGGCGCTTTGCCGCCTGTCTTCCCCCCTCTTCCTGTCAGCTCACTGTCAATAAAACGCATGCCACTAGAGCCGCAAACACATTATTATTATTATTTTTTTTTTTTTTTTCCTGCGTCGCTATCACAGCGTCACGGGTTAGCTTCGGTGTGAGTGGTTGAAATAGCACGTCAATAAAGATGACAGACAAGTGGCTTATCCAATCATATGCAAGAATTTTTGATAAGGCCCAGCCTTCTGTAAAGGCAATCCCTATGGCGGTGTCCCAGATGTATGTGAGTGGAGCTAGGCGGAACGACATACAGCTGGCTGTTGTCAGGTTAGGAAGTGGCACCTAAATTATATTTTTTTTTTCTAAAGGGGGGGCTAAAAGTATGGAGGACCAACACTAACAGAATTAAAAATGAAAATCGAAATGCATATATTGCCCAATAAATAAACTAATACACTTTAAAATGTAACAATTTCAAAAATAAGCAAAAATGTAGTCATTTTATGACTGATAAAAAATCTGTAATATATTTACCACATGTTTTATAATGTTGACATGCCTGTGAAAATTCCCAGTTATCCCGGTCATCACAACAGCAAACAGGCTTAAATCAGAGGCAACCGGACTTTCGTTTAGTTCTTTCTGAAAACGTTTCAACACCTATCCAGGAGTCTTTGTCAGTTCTGGTAGCTCACCCTGAGCAACCTGCAGTTGGAGCGCTGCTGTTTTTAAGGACATGGAGGCCCATCCTCCTAGGAGCATTCAAGGTCAGAGGCAAATCAACAACTCACCAGTCACTGTCCGGGGTCATTAGAGGCTGTTGCTTGGTGTGATCGGAGTACTTAAGATAAGATAGGCTTTATTGATCTCACATTGGAGAAATTCACTTGACACATCGGCTCAGTAATCAATAATCAGAAGAAGGTGCCAAAAGTAGGAAAAGGTGCATCAGTTATATACAGTGTGTCCTCATATATACGGTGGATCAAAAAAAAACTTGGTCACCTGAATCATGATACAACTGCTGATCTTGCATGGAGGACCAAGTTGTGTTGATTACCACCCCCCCCCCCATCTGAAATGAAAGGTCACCGAAATGGAAAAAACACTTTAAAAGCATGTTGACCCTTTCTGCAACAGCCAGAGCTAATGTGCTGTTCACTGCCAATGCAGCTGGCTAACGAGTTGGACTTTATATTAAAAGCTGGATCCATACTTAATGCTCAACACAAAAACTGTCAATGGTGAGTATTACGACTGTTAACTTCTGATTGATTTGACTTATGATCCAACCCGTATAACTACACCCAGCCTTACCGCTCTGCTGGACACAAGATACATAAGTTGACCGATTGGTCTTCTGATTGAGTCTAATCAAAGGGGTGTTGGCTAAAAAGGTAGCTGATTCAGCAGTTATTTTCCATCACTTTTACATCGAGTTCTTAAAATTGTAATCATTTTGGTACTATAATATTCTCAAAAATCATTTAAGTGTGGCTGTTTGAGCTTTGCTGAAAGTGCTGAGTTCCTTTAAATCAAGGTTAAAAACCTGTTTAGGGTTGCCTTTTAAATGTTAATGTTAGTTAGTCGTCCAACTTGTCTTACTTATTGGTCTGCTGCTTTCTTCTGTAATGTTCTCCCTCCGCGCTTAAAATGGATAGGGACATTAGTCTCCCAGTAGGTTCCAGATTCATGGGTAGGTAGGTCCATGGTAGGCTTGAGCTTTGGTTAAACTTTAAAGTGTAACTCACCTGATGTAAAGATAACCCCGGCCCAGGCACATTTTTGAAACTACCATGAAAGTTGGCGGTTCTAGTAGACACGGCTGGGGGACGAGTGGTGGAGATAAAGCAGGGCTTGGAGATGCGGTCAAGATGAGGGAAACTGACATGTTTAAACATGGAGTGACGAGGGCGACATCTGGTGGTTTTGCCACGGATCGGTCTTTTGAGGCTGAGGTCACCGGAGGTTGAAGGAGCCCAGTGGAGCCGAACGTCATCAGTTCGAGCTGCTGGCTGAAGGCACTGACTCAGCGATGCCCGGTGCTGCTGAGGCAGTGGAGGACGGAGTGAAAGCAGCTCCTGAGTGGTAAAGCAGTGTTGGCCCACGTCGGCAATGATGCTGCTGACGGTCAAAGCAGTAACAGCTAAACACTATCAATGCTCGAGTCTGACTTGCCACAGAGGCGATGGGTGTGTCTGGTTGAGATGCTTTTATGGGGCTGTAGTGATGATGTACCGTTTGAACCAATAGGAAAATTCTACTGCAGTAGCCGCCATTCCACCCTAAGAGGGCAGTACCGATACGGCTTTAGGACAAATATTGCAGAACCAAACAAGTTCACATAAAAATGTAAAAAAAAAAAAATATCCACAGTAACATTAAAGTCGCGTCCTTAGACCCAGTTTATACAGTTCATCTGCAAAAAAAGTTGATTCTGGGATGGCGTACACTGTAAGGTCATTGGAACTTGGAAACAAAAGTCTTGTTTAAGAAGAGAAAAAAAACCCTGACGTTTTCTGATTCCTCTCTAAATGAAGAATGGCTCATATAACATTAAAAGTCAGAAATCATACACATGATGAATGATAGTCTAAGTGGAACTTTTATTGTAATTTTGGAAAGGGGAAGTTTTACAAAGTCAGAGCAGCCAACTGTAGTAATGATGATGGTGGTCAAAGTGCATAGTCATGGGAACTAGGAGGGCACAAGGTCAATGCAGGAAGGTTGGCTTCCAGAAAATATCTTCTGTCCAAGCTACCAAGGTAGTAATTATCTTTTTCCCTACATGATTTATTTACACACACAACTTCATCTTGGAGGATAAACCACTCGATCATTCCAAGTGTCTCGAGTCATAAGTGCGCATGATAAATCACGGCTTTGCACTCCGGTTTATGAAATATAGTCTATCCTGCAGGTGTGCCGTTGCAGAGTGGTTGGTGGTCCTGGGCTGAGGAAGACGCGCCTCCGAGGGTTTTATGCTCCAGGGCAGTTCATACGTAAAAATGCTCGGTGTTCATACTGGTAAATCATTTCAGAATGTTTTCTCCCTTTTAATGTGACCACTAGTAACTCAACTGAAAAGAAAAGTAAAACATTTTAAGAAGGAAATGAAACACAACTAAATGTGGTTGCAGAGTTGTCCCGTGGTTTATTCGCAGCACTGAGTCATTTTCAGTGTCAGCATTGGACATCGCAGCATGGGGACATTTTCCAACTGTCCGGTGCAGAAATGCTCTAAATCTTTCAGATTGTGGAGGTATCTACTGTCCACTGCCCCTATCAGATTACCTGTCAGATTGGGATTTGGTCTCTGTGCACGATCAGAGTCTTCCAGCAAGACAACGGCTCAAAGCATACCCCTAAAGCAATGTGTTGGAATGGCGTAGTCAAAGACCAGAGCTCAATACAAACCAGAACCTGGGGATAAACTTGAGCATTGCAGCTCAGAAGTGAAAACCATCCAACATGGAGGAGCTGGAGCCGTTTAGCCTCGAGGAATGGGCAGAAATCCTCAAAGAAGCTGATCCAAAGACACTGGCAAGCTCTGTCCATTTTAATTCTGGGTAACATGAAAACCGCCAAGGGGGGTGAATAGTTTTGGCACCCATTGCCGGTGCAGGAGAAAGTGCTCTGGGTTATTCAACTTCAGTTGCTACAAGATGAAATCAGTAGCCTCCGAGTAAGTACTTTCCTGCTGACATTAACATCTTTTTCTTGATGGATAAAAGTCCAAAAGAAAGCCTCCTGCGATGGAGTGAAACCAGGATAACAAATCCCCCCCCCCCCCCTGGCAGCTCTGAGAAGAGTCAGGCCTGCTGCAGCTCTGCACCAGGGGAGCAGCTCCGTGCCCTACCCAAGGAGGGATCGTGTACATTTGCAATGGTTCCTCCGCTTTGGACAAAATAACCCAACCTGCTACTTTCCTCCTCATCGGCGGAGTGAAAGGGCACAGGCAGAGGAGCCGGTCCGAGATAAGTGAAGTCTGCCGCTCTGGACGCCGTTATAAATTGCAGCTATCGCGGTCAGGTGTGTGAGACAAGCAAGCTGTCTCCACTGACAACATCCTTTCAAATTGACATGCAAAAAAAAAAAAAAAATTGATACAAGGCAGACGCTGAGGGACTGAGAGGAATGAAGGCTGAACAGATGCGGGAGGCGATGCCTTCCTCTAACTTTACAGACCAAAGTGAGAAATTCACCTAAATTTAAATAATGTTCACACTGGTAAAGCCTGCAGGACAAAGGGCTCTCAGACGTCTTTTAATTAAACTCCACGGCTTGTTCCTCCTGATTCAGAGCCAGGTATAATTCTGCTAAGTGTCTTAGAGACGTAGCGTAATTCTGGACTTTGTCCAATTACTGTGCGAACGCTGCGAGGAAGCTTGAACGTAAGATTTTGTGCACGTTTTAACCCTCTGACGTAAACCACCCAGCATGAACAGAACCGTTAGCCTGGCTGTAACGGGCCACTTATGCCACCAAAGCTCTCAGTCCGGCTCTTTGTGGTTTCAAGGCTGCGGTGCTTTCCTCATAAATTTGTGAAGCAAATACTTGTTTTGGTAACTATTTGTATTTCCATAGAAATATTTATCAGGTGTATCCCGAGCGGTGTGGTGGAGCCTAGATTAGTATTTTACTTGTTACAAAGGCAGAGGAAAAAAAAAGTGTTTATTTTGATGCTTTCTAAAATCTTTATTTACCTAGGAAGTTGAATTATGATATACGCAGCACATATATCTAGACATGCACACAGAAGGTTCTTAACAATAACACGAGGGAACCCCTGCAGCCTGCTCAGACTGGAGAAAGCCAGGACGCCGGTAACTTTCTTTCTAACAAATAAATAATGTTTGGTTTCCAGCTGAAGACCAGATTAAAAGATGACTGTAGCGCAGGGAAAGCGGCGTTAGATGCTGTCATAGAGTCACCAGAATAACCGGTCAGCCCTTCTTTCTCTACTTTTTCATGTCGGGGTTTAGTTCAGACAATGTCCTACTACTCTCCACTAGTCTGCAAAGATTCAATCCAGGATGTGAGGGAATTAGGTGCACACAGATGGAAGAAGGTATCACACGTAACCCTTAAATATCCTTTTAAAATCCCAACACTTTTGTTTCTAAGAGTGGAAAATTTAGCTCTCCAACAGCTGCTGCGTAAAATGCTGTACAGTTTCCCCCCTTAAGCCTTTAAAACTACTTTCGCCTGCAATATATACATATTAAATTTGATTCTATTCTGGTGTTTTAACCTTTTAAATGCCAGTATTTTAACATAGATTCCTGCTTTGTTCTGCAACACGCACATATTTTCTATGCATACACCATTATCTAGCATTAATAAAATGGCAGTTTATTCCAGGACCAGGACATCTTTACGGAAAAGATAAATGTGACACTTTGCTGCAGGATTTGAATGGGGGGAAAAAGTGACAAATATTATTTGGAGATTGATTATCGGTGCAAAATAAAATCTATGCATAAAGAATGCATTAGTTTATGTTGAGATAAATGTGGGATTAAAAATCACATTTCTGTGGTTTTCAGAGGTTCATTTTTAAATAATTTAGAAAACACGTGCTGGTTTCTTTGCATAATCATTTTAGGATATCTAAAGGATCTGCGACTAGAATCGTACAATTTAAAAAAATTAAAATTATCTGGTAAACCTAAAATTTCGAGCACAAAATGGATTGAAAATCAAAAACATGAGTGAAAATGTTTCCGGTTAATTGTCTTTCATAGATTCTCGCCGATATTCAGTCCGTCTTCTTGTTTGTTCCTCTGACTGCATTTATCTTTCATTATATATTATTTTACGTGACAGACACTTTATGTTTTAATGGATTTTCTTTATTGTAATTTATAGACAGTCTTTCAATAAATATGTTATTCTGTCTTATTTCACTAAAACAGTGAACAGACAAGATAAGAAGCCAATAGTAAAATGGGATAAATCGATAATCTTCTTTCCTTTTTGTTTCATAAAAACATATTGCTGATGTGATTTTTTAAAAACGTACTCTTTCAATAATCTTATCTGGGAGTTGACTTCAATTCAAAGTCCAACTTATTTTGAACTTCAAAACATGCATATAAAGCAAGATGGCGGCCTCGCCATAGTAAATAATGGAAATATGACTAAATGTTTGCTGCTAGTTGTTTAACACATCTAAAAACAGGCTTCACTCTTGTAAATTCACAGCAACTTAAAAAATAAGTAAATGAATAAATTAAAAGGCCTCGTCTTAGGGTAAAAAGGTTTCCTCTTTGGAGTATTTTGACAATATAATTACCTAAGCATATATTCTACATTGCATGTTAATATCAAAAAACTGATATAGTGAAAAACTTTCATGGAAGCCCAGGAGGGTGCAAAGGCAAAAATCCAAGAAAAAAAAAAAAGAAATCTCGATTTTTTTTTTTTTTTTCTAAAATAAATCTTCAGGAGTAAATTTGAATTAATCAATGATATCGATTCATCGCCCAGCCCTAGTAGCATCACCTGAACTTATAGCTTCATTATAATGTTAAATAATTTCTTAAATCAGAGAGAAAGTTTAATGTTTGGACAAACCTTTCTTTTAATTTTTTTAAGGGACTAGCTATGTCATTAGATTCGATTTTTTTTTTTTTTTTGGGGTAGACATTTTTTCCTTCAGTTCATAGCAAATATAAATGTCAACATAAAATGAAAAAAAAAAAACCTAATCTGAAAGTTTTAAAACATGAGCTGTAAATGTTGCTGTCATTACATGGTCCCAATCTTATGACTGATCACTCTCTGTATCTTTACTGGGAACAAAGGTCATTAAAATGGCCAAGATTGCTTCAGAAATGAGGCCAAAACCCGCTCACTTTCCCCAGCTGCACACTTAATTGAACAAAAAAGCCCAGATGTAATTATACTGAGATCCACTGGTGCTGTAATGATGTGGCAGCGGTATTGATCAGCTTATTAACTTGCACATTCACACAGTCCAGACTTTAGCCGCAGAACCTGTGGAGCCTTCAGTCTTTTTATTGGGTTATTTATTATTAAGATCCTACTTTTTTCATTTGGATTTGAGTTAACTAAAGTTCTAGATTCGCTTTTATGATTGAGCCCCTGGTGAGAACTTCATCATGACATTGGAGTTAATCCCAGTTTGGCGGCTTCTGTTCCTCCTCCTGCTTTTTCAGAGCTGACCACAGATTTTCAGACGGGTTCCTAACCACGGATCATATATTCTCAGGTTCTGATCTTTGAGACACTTTATCACTTTAGCCTTGTGATGCATTGCCCCACCCTGCTAGAAAATGCACAGATGTGCACCAAACCGTTCCTGGATTGTTGATGTGGGCAGAACTAGGAGGAAGACTTGGATGAGGAGTAACCCCACATATGGACTGGATAAGGATTCAGTGGAAGCTCTCATCTTTCTTTCCCCCAGTCTGAAGGAGGATTTATCAGAAAATAAATGTAGTTTTCTGCCGTCTATCCCTGTAAGTACAGCTTACAAAATTAAAATGCCATTGAAATGTCAATTTAAATGAAAAGTTAAGTGGAAGGAAAAAATGTGGTAGAACACATGGATCAGAGCTGCTTGAGATCTGTCGAGAAGTTTCTGCAGCTATTGATGATTGGAGGAGGAACATCATCTGCTGGTGTTGATCCACCGTGTTTGTATCACGTACAAAGCCAGATTAGACATCTACCGGGACATTTCTCAATGCTTCATGCTTCCCTCCGCTGACGGGCTTTATGGAAATGCTGATTTTCTTTTCCAGAAGGATTTTATACAGGCACACATCGCCACAGGTACCAATACCTGCTGTAACCATTATGGTATCACCTACAAACTAGCCTGACCCAAACCTTCCAGGGAGTCCGTGGAGTATTGTCGAGACTCAAAAGAGAGACACCAGAACCAACAAAGAAGGCTTTGATGATCCTGTCCACGTTCCTTTTCACTGGACTCTGTTGGACATGCTGAAGCCTTTGATCTTCTCGACGATCCAGAAAACCGTTCTTCCAGCTGCAAACTTCTCATCTGCAGGTTCCAGCATGTGAGGTCGTTTGATGCAAAGTGATGATGGCTGGAGGTCACCATTTCAAACAGGACAGAAGGGATTTCAGTACATCTGCCCCTTTTTTCCATCTGGTAGTCCTGCCTGGACTCTCACAGCTTCACCTGTGCTGAAAACTATATGAACACAAAGTTGGCTTTGTGTATAAAACAGTTAACCTGGACTTTTCCTATAAAGTACTTTTTTTTTACTGTTGTGACATTTGTGTCATTCCCAAACTTTTTGGCCCAAATTGTAGAAGCAAAGACGCTCCATTCTTCCTTTCACCTGAGATGGAATCACACGGGGGGAAAAGCTCCAGGTATCTCTCCTCCATTCCCAGCTCATTCCTGACAACAGTAAAGCGTTTCCAGGCTAGACAGAAATTCCTCAAATGAGTTCTGGGTCGCCTCCCAGTTGAACGTTCCCCATAAAACCTTCGAAATGAGAGATCAGATGCCTGAACCTCAGCAAGCTCTCTACTTCAAGCTCCCCCTACACGGAGCTCCACGCCCCAGGGTTGAGCTCGGCCGCTCTCCAGAGGCACCTGTACCAGGATGGTGTTCTCCGTCCGGATCCATGAGCATGAGTGAGAGTCGGAACTGCTTTTGGGCTCAGCTTTTCCTCCATCGTGTTGAATCGGAGCCGTTCCCTGATCCATCTATCCTAGTATCGCTTATCAAGACCCAGTGATGCTTCAACTCCTCCAGCTGAGGCAGAGACTGACCTTTGACCCGGAGAAAACAGTCCACCTATTGAGAAGTAGGCCCTAAAGCCTTGGATGTGGCGGACGAGACTCTCTCATGCGTGGACCAGGCTTGTTGAAATGCTGGGAAGAGGAAACAGAAATAATTGGCCTGACCGTGCTGAAGGTTGGGATGAAGCGATCCTTTAATCCAGCTGGCACAGCCGAACCAATCCCCACTCAGGTGATGCTAATGTTTTCGGTTAATTAGACTATTTCGCCCTTTCTATGTGGGTGTGCACAGGCTGCAGCTCCTTCTTTGTGCAGCTTTTGTTTGTTGCGGCTCCCATCTCAGTGAATTTTCAACATCCAGCCCATAACAATAAAGCATTCGGTAAAGCAGAACTGCATCAGCTTGCAGAGATTCATTTTCTTCTGGGCAGCACCATCAGGAGTCTTTGTTTTCTTGTTGCTAAGTGCCAAAGGAGTGGAAGAGTCGTCCCTTATGTGTAATGCGAAAGAGATTACACAACCTCAGCTGTGTGTTTATGTGGGTGTTGCCTTGGACGAGAACAGTACTTTGTTGATGAAAGTCGCTCAGAAATAGCAGCGATATCTGACAGAGGAGATGGATGTTCCCGTTTTAACCCACACTCCTACCAAGTCTGTTCTGGCTCTGGAAAACCCTTTGACTTTTTGTTCTTGTTTTGACCACACACACACACACACGCACACACACACACACACACTGTGAATCTGATGTTATAAACCAAAATCCAGGCATTAGCTCTTTGACAAAGACTTGGAGAAGGGTATTAATCACATGACCACAGTTCGCTGAACTCTGTCTTGAAATATGAGACTCATTTCTCTGGGATAATCAACTTACGGGGGGAGGAAAAAAATCTGATATTTTACCTTGAAATGCTTCATAACTTGCCTGCGGGATCTTTGTATGTGCCGTGCTAATGCCTCTGATTATACAAGAGCAAAAGAAATGAAATGAAAGCTGAAAGTCTGCAGCGCTGCTTCGACACATCCACGCTAGGCGGTGTGCGCCAGCAGGAAAATGAATAAATATACATCGACGCTTGTATTAATTAAAACACAGTTTTCCCACTCTTAGAGCTGACAGCAGATGGATTATATTGGCTTTGTTTTGGCCAGTTTTTGCCTGCCTAACAGAGCAGCCTCCTCCCAGAACGATAATCAGTTACAAACACTGTGGGACAACTTTCTGAAATCGGAGACGGTCCTGGATGTCGTTCCTAAGTCCTGAGGACGGGCCGCTCAGCTTTGACTCAGCATCACTTCTCATCATTATGTTGGACTTTATAGAAAGTCGGACGGCATAAAATTGATGTCGGTGAAAGGGAGAAGGCTACAGGTGTGTTTTAGTGTCACATTTTCATTAGTTTTTCCTCCATATGTATTTTTCATCGGTATTTATGTAGAAGAGAGCAACCTGCTCAGCACAAAAGGACAATTTTGTTGCTAATTGTGCAGACTGCCTTTCTTTCCTGGAGCTCCGAGTTCTTTGCACCGTTCATATCAGGGGAAATAATTCCACATTAGGAATAAATGGCTTCAATATTAATTTCTCTAAACTTTCTTTTCCACTCTTTACGTTTGTTGGCTTGTGCAGCTTTAACTGGCTGCTGATATATCTGCCAATCGTAGTTCTCTCTGGGTACTCCTGCGTCCTGTCCTCCAACAAAAACATGACTGTTGGGTTAATTAGTTTCTCTAAATTGTCTTTAGGTGTGATCGTATGTGGATGATTGTTTATCCTGTGATGGACTGGCGATCTGTCCAGAGTACACCCCATGACCGCTGGAGATGGGCACCTGCCCCCTCTGACCCTGCATGGACAAGCGGCTTTAAAGGAGTTTAAAGGAGCTATACCTGATTTTTATTTTTCTCTGGTTAGGAAAAGGCTTTTTACACAATGTATTATGAGTTAAAAGATGAAAGTTGATAATAAGCATTGACTAACTGCAATTGAGTCAGTCCATGCTTTTTTTTTACTTAGTATAAGTTCAATAGACCGGCCAATAAGCAGCAGCAGCTCCTGTAGCACGACAGGGAATGTAAACAGAACCGCATGGCGTGTCTCTAAGTGTTGACCATTTACATAAGAAAATATAATTTACCCGAGACGTAGTCATTTATGTCAAAGAAAACGGAGAAAAGTCCTTTGATTAAGCCTTGTTTTCTCCGGAGGATTAACTGTGGAGCAGGGCTTACAGTTCAAACTAAGGTCTTCTCTTCACTCACGGTTCAAATTTGTGCAGGATCAGGTCTAGCTCCTTTTTAAAGGCCTAATAGTTTGCATTTCTTAAAGCATTTTCCTGGGCTGATAACTGTTGACCAATAAAATTCTTTGTTTGTACCCTCAAACTTGGCGAATAAAGTTAATTCTGACTATGAGTGACTTGACTTGGATCCACTGATTTATTATTATATTCTTCTGCAGCTTGGTACAGTTAAGATTGAATG
This sequence comes from Fundulus diaphanus, assembly GCA_037039145.1. Classification (NCBI taxonomy): domain Eukaryota; kingdom Metazoa; phylum Chordata; class Actinopteri; order Cyprinodontiformes; family Fundulidae; genus Fundulus; species Fundulus diaphanus. The sequence goes on from CM073140.1 coordinate 39,198,731, forward strand.
TCAATGGATCTAAAAGTGACTTTATGATTGGATTGTGCTGGAATGAATTTGCTTGATCTGAATTAAGAATTGGATGAGATTTTGTAACTGAATAAGAATTGGATCCGTCGGTCTTGTATAGTGACCTCAGATGATCTTTGGATTTCTGCTTTATAAAATGAACTTGGAGCATTATGATGATGATGATGATGATGAGGGACAATATTAATAATGCGTATGAGCATAACATGAATACAGCAGGGAATTTTCATTTCAGTTACAAATTGCTTAACAGACAAAAACATTAATAAATATATACTGGATTAAAAGATAATAATATAACGCAACAAAATTAATTAAAAATAATAAAAAATAAAACATCTAATGTAACTCTGTATGGAAGGGGTTTTAAAAACCTTTTTATTGGGCAGATTATTTCAGAGAATTAGTGTCCTGGTGGGAAACACGTGATTACCCCAGCTCTTTGTCGTGATCGTTGTACAGCTATCAACTGGAGTTGAGGACCACATGTTTGGTCCAAGGGCTTTTAGTTTCTGGAGATCTGAGAAATACCCTGAGATGGCCTTTAAAAATGCTCAGCAACTGAATTATCACAATGTAGCACCAACAACTCTTTACTGGCTTCTGCAATCAGTTTAATGTGAATTTTATGGGGTGAGGAAGAATGTTGTTTCTGAATGAGCCTCCAGAACAAGGTCCTTTTTGACAAATGAGACCAACGTTGACATATTTGAAGAAAAGCAAATGCAGCGTTTCGGCACATAAAGCACGGTGGTGGAGGGCTGATGATGCGGGTTGGTTGCTGCACTTAACAGCGGTTTAGAAAGAGTAGTTGCAACATTACTAAAAACAGACTGCAGACCAGAGCAGTGTTCAGTAAGCATCTAATGAAAGCAACCGTGATATGAAGGATTGAAAATTAGCGTTGATATGCTTTTAAATGTTAAATACAACAGACTTTATCCTCACAGTTGGCGCTTTGGATTAGCTCCAGGTTTCCTTTTTGTCCTCTTCCACGTAGCATATTGACTACTTATAACCTCTCCACAGAACTCCCAATCCCGTGTGTGTGCACGAGTCTCAGTTTGAGAAGTTTAGATTTTTTCTTTTTACCTGCAATGCTCCATCTTAGCCTCTGCAACCTAACGTGAAAGGTTTTTTCAAGAGGGACCAGGCGTATCCAGTGTATCATGTGCTCCAGCGCATCTCTAGGTCTTTCAGATTGATGTACACAGATTTTACCCAGTTCCCCCAGGTTGGAGCTAACGGCGAGGAAAGTAAATGGTTCCAGATGAGGCAAGTGACTCCGAAATGACTCCTTAGAAATAACACTTTTTAACTCAAAAGATAAACATCATTCACATTGTTCGTTAGTTCGGGATATCCCAATTACTCGGAGAGGCATGAGGGGAAAAACTGACTATGCATGAAGGTGGTTTGATGTTAGAGGTCAAAGTAGTTCCCTGATGGTTCCACGTCCTCGTGCTGAGCAAAGCCTCCCCTGTCACCTCCACTGTTTCTCTCCCCTCAAACAGCACTCTGCATTCAATCCTTTCAGGGGAAGCTGTGCCCTTCCTACCAGCCTACTGATGTTTAATTCATTCCCAGACGCCCGGGGGACACTCATAACAACAACCACCAAAAAAAAAAGAAGACAAAAGAGAAGCGAGAGGGAATAAAAAGGAAGAAAGACGTTGGAATTAAATGTTTGCTCTGCATTTGCTATTGGCAAGTGTGTAATGAATGAAGGGCCCAAAACAAGACCAAGGAGACTTTAGGCATTCAAGAGGAAGCATGAGGCATGGAAGGCTGCGAGAACAAACAAATCCAATTTCCTTGTTTTGACTGGCTTTAGGGGCAGGTGAGGGCAGCAAGGATGCTGCTGGACACCTTGACGTGCTCGCGCTTAATCAGAGGTTGATTAGACGCACTTTCAGAGCCATGGATTAGCGGGCTCCCCTCGGACGGCGCTAAATTGGTCGGATGGGGAAGAAGGCAGCGCGTTTAGCACCACTGTGGCAACTTTTGATGTGTCAGTCAGAGAGTCTGGCATGGTTTGCTTTTATTGACCTTCCCATTCTTGATTTGTGACGGATCCCCCGGTGCCGGGGAAGGTGGAAAGTGCTTTGGAGGTGGACGAGGTTAGAAAGAGACCGGGCTTTTGAAGAATTTCCACATTGTGCTGATCCAGGAGAGCGGCCACATGCTCTCCTGTGAATCACAACAATAAAGGAAGGAAGCAGAAAAGCATCTGAAGCCCTGACAGTTCCTGAAGATTATTGCTGTCATTTTTGCTTTGAGAGCAAATTTAGAAGACTTTCAGAAAGTGTTTGGAAAAGTCCCCTCTTCAACTTTTTATCGGATGTAACTTTCTTTTGGACTATGAGTCTGCCTAATATAATAATATAATGCTTTTTACCAGCATCAATGATTGTTTTGGTCAGAAGGCTTAGCCTCTTCTCCCTTTAGCAAATAACCATGGCTAGGGTTAGAAAGGATGGATCTGAATCAACGGCCTGAGGCGTCAAGTAACTAAATACAAATACTTCACCTTACTTAAGTAGAAATTTTGGTTATTTATACTTGACTTTTTATTCCTTACATTTTCATGAAGTGATCAGTACTTTCTACTCCTTATATTTTGAAAATAATAATACTTCTATTTTATTTCACCTTGTTTTCATTCTGAAAAAAATTAAATAAATTAAATTCAGATAAATGCCGTTGCCCAAACAGAGGGATTGTTATTGTGGTTGGGGGCAGCACTGCACTAAGTAGTGCATTTTAGGCCCCTGTTGTGTGGAAAGCATTTTTTTTACTTAGTTTTACTTTAATACTTTAAGTACTTTTGAAGCTAGCATTTTAGACTTTTTACTTGAGTATAAGCTCTGAGTTGATACTTCTACCAAAGTATTTTTAAACTCTAGTATGTATACTTCTACTTGTATAATAAATGTAAACACTTTTGACACCTCTGTCAACGGCAAAAACCCTGGAGCAATGTTCTTTAGACAGATGCGATCTGATGTTCAGCCATGTCACACTAAGAAGCATGGTGGTGGAAGACTGATGATGTGGACCTAAAGTTGTGAGACTTTTTTTATATCAAATTGGCACTAAAAAATCTATTATTCAAAAATACTCATGGCGTCAAATCGATATAAACTGATACATTCACATTTGCCAGGATATTCAAACTTTTCCCTGCCGCAGCGTTCCAATAGCAGAGACACTCAGCCCATCGGCTCCTTGCAGCCGCTCGCCTGACCATAGCAATGAGCTGCTGCTGGAAGCTTGAAACTCTAACATCCGACTACACCCAGAAAAAAAAATGCAAGCTTCTTTAGCCAACAAGGTAAAAAAATTATCTTTAAAGGTACTTTTTCTGAGTCAGACAAAAAGCCGAACATGCTAGCTGTGCTAATGCTACAAGCTAACGTAGAGATAACTGAGAGAAACTTCAATGGTCAGTAAAGCTCCTGTATCTGCAACAGTAAAGTAGTAAACTTCTTAGAAGGTATAAACTAAGGCTACGTTCTCAGTGCTGGGAAAGGTGACCCAAATCCGATCTTTTTGCCCATATGCGACCCATATGTGTTTTTCACGGCAGTGTGAAAGGCCCAACTCAGATTTTTTAAAATGTATTTGTTTATTTATTTTTTATCCCTAAAAAATCTTATTTTTACCACTTCCATATGGGGTACTAATTCGGATACGTATCGGATTTTTTTTTCAAAGCGTCTGCTGTCTGAACGGTCAAGTCGCATTTTATCCGTCTTTCATGTCTCTCTCCTGTCTCTCACTACACATCCACGCACAGTAGCAGCAGTTGGCGCTCTCCATCAACAATGTCTTGGTCACGTTTTTCTCCTTTCAAACCTAAAGGTAAGGTCCGGAACGACTTTGGTTCAGAGTGTAGCCCATGTTTACTTCCTGGTTCCTGAGCCAATCATATGAAAGTTCCTAGGGTTCCCAACATAGAGCGCAGCAATGGCGTACCGCGAGCGAGCTATTTTTAGAACGTGACGTCATATCACGTGGTACGAGGTAGGGCAAATATGCGTTTTCCTCCACTCTTTCGCTGTAGTTACCCTTGGTTTTACTCAGTAAAACTGCCGCTTTTTCTAAGTCTAAGACGTCTCCTAACCATGGTTTTTAAACATTGTTGTTATGGAACGTGCAACAGCGACTCGAGGTACGCTGATAGGCCGCATATGAAGGATGTTAAAGCCACAAGCGACGTCGATCGGCCCTCGCAGCCAAGCACCGCTCCGGCCTATTGGCCACCGCTGCGGTGCCGGCCGGCCAGCTGGCCGGCGGGGTTTGCGCACCGCCGGCCGCCCCCCACCGCAGTTGCTGTCAGGCATTTTCCTGGCCCGTCCACCGGGCGATTCACACGAACGCGTTCGGAGACGCTCCCCCATGACTCACAACAAATCTGGTGCAGACCGGTCGATGCAGCGAGGAGATATAGCCGTTGGATAATGATAATGCATTTGGCCACCGGACCGGACTAAATTGTTCGGCGGGCCGGACAATTTATACAGATTCCTGGACGGTGACTACAAATAGAAAAAAAACGGCCGATGACGCCACGAACGTCGGGCAGGAGAAAAACATTGACTTACCGTTCTATCAACTCGGGCCGTTTTCCAGGCTTTTTAAGCCCTCGACACTCAAGCCATCGTTTGAGCTGAACGTTGGTATGTTGTTCGACAGTTCTACCAGTAAACTGGGCGCCTGGACATCCTCTTGTGATAGTTTAACAGCTGAAAAGTCGGTCATATCGTATCTGTTGCACGTGTAATGGCTGGTTGCTACGTGCGCTCTCACACTGTTTGCCCTACCTTAGCGGCAAGGGGCGTTGCTCATGAGATGGTGACGTCACGTGCGCGGTACGCCATTGGTGTTTTATCTTGGTAAAAGAGCAGCATGCTGCTAACATGGAAGCCAGTAAGAGAAGCGGACCAGAAATAGAACAAAATACAACATCATATACAGATCCTGTGGAAGTAAAATTTCACAATAGCAACCTACAGTTTATTAGGTTATTGTGATTGTCAAGTTGTTGTACCAATTTGAGCCACAAGGTGTCAGTATTACTTATAGCTGCTTTAAAGTATATGTACAAGATATTAAACGGTTAAAAATTCTCGTGTAATATGTAATATTAGCGACTATACTAAAGCTCTTTAGTAAACTTGCATATTTAATTGCTCATTAGAGAGTTAGGTGTTTTTTGGGAGTGGCTACCGCTTCAGTAAGTCAAGCAATTGGAATGGGGCCACGCAGTTTTCTCCCTGCTGCCTTCTGGGAAGAGGTTCCGCAGCATCCGCTGCAGGTCCACCAGGTTCTGCAAAAGCTTTTTCCCTGTTGCCATCAGACTGTTGAACTGCTGAACTATAAACTATAAACTCTGTACAACATTTGCATATTTGCACATTTGCATCACTGCATCTCTATCTAGCATTACAAATGCTGCCGAACTCTTAGTTTCTAAATGCATTCTTGCACAAATGCCCTTTGCACAATCAATTCTGCACATACAAATGGTTTTAAAAATACTCACCTGTACGCTGTGATTTTCTGCTGCATTGTTTACATTTCAATTGTTTACTTTTAAATCACTGCTGCACCTTATACTGTAATTTAATTTACTGCAATTTACAATCTGTATGCAACAAAATTTCGTTCTGTACGCACTCTGTGCATACAAAATGACAAAGTTGTCTAAGTCTAAGTTTTTTTACCTCGTTCACATTTTGATAGATATTTCTCATCTGTATCGTTTACATTTTTCAAGTAAACGGTTGGACCTAACTGAGAGGATCCTGTTTGTTTTTGTTTTCTTTGTCATTAAGGGTGTTACAGAGGGGAAAAGGAGAGCATCAAGCTTATGGGTTCATTAATAAAAATCGACAATTAGGAACCCTAAACGCTCCCACGTACTCGGGCGTACTGCGCACATACTGTGGCGCTGACTCTCCTGCAATTCCCACACGTTCTGCCAGTGGGAAGAAGCAGCAGAACGGATGGTAAAATGTGTGATTAGCTAGCTGAAAACCTAGAGCCGTTTCTTTTCCAGCAGGCTCCCACCTGTCAGTGAGAACAGAGGGACTGTGATGCTGCGTCCTGGAGACCGCCTGCTTGGAACAGCTCAGTGAATCAAGCTCGGTGTCTCATATAAAACAGTTAGATGTGAAGACTTATTGCCGCCGAGCAGTTTAGAGTGACACCGTGTACATGTATGCTGTCGTAAAAATTATGTCTCCGCAAGTATGTGGGAGTCTTTAGGAACCTACCCTGCTGCTGTAGTGGATCACTATATTGCAAAATCTCCAGAAAATTATTTTTGCATTGATTTCTTTAGTGATTTTTGCCTTATTTAGGAAGTTAAAACATTGTCATATTATAATAAATACTTTTGCTCTAACTTACAGAGAATCCTGCGTTGCCATAGTATCTGGTTTTGAGTATTTTTGTAAGTCTAGGTGTGGAGTTTGATTTTTGTATCACTATTCAGACTTGTGTCGCTTACCATGTTCTGTATTTTTACATGTTTAATTGGTGTGGAACAGAAATTAGAATCAGAATAAGCCTAATTTAGCCATGATTGTGTGCACAATCAAGGAAATTTACTTTATGCAGTGATCACTGTAACTCCAGACATTAGGTACACAAATAAATACTATGTGTTGATTTTATTTTTCTTGTAATATTAAAAAGGGCTATTACTCTGTGGCAGCTGGTTTTAGCAAATGGTGCTCTGTAGCGCCGCTCTGAAGGTAAAAGTCCAAAAAGTTTGTGTCCAGGATGTGTGCGGTCTGCAGCGACATTAGCTGGTCTGTTCTTGACCCTAGACCTGTACAAGTCCTGGATGGAGGGAAGTCAATCCTCATGATCCTCTTTGCAGACCTGATTGTTCATTGCCGTTTGGGCCGGTCCTGTTTTGTGGATGATCCAAGCCACACACTGGTGAAAGAACACAGGACAGACCAGAGATGGGTACATTTGGCTTGATAGAGTAAAAACTCTGCCTAGTTTTCCTTAGTTTTCCTTCGTCCAGGTGATTTTTAAACATGTGGTCTCAAACTTAAATCCTCTAGCTAAACTACCTCACAAGCAGGCAGGCAAGAGCTGCAGAGGTCTGCTAATAAGCTCATATTGGAGTCATGTGTTGAATCAGAGATGCACCTAAAAGTTTCGGGACAACAGCCCTCAAGGACTGTTTTAAACATTAGTCCCTGTCTATGCTGTGGAGCTGGAAATGCAAATGGTTGGAACTAATCTATGTACCCGTCTTTGGGAAAGACTGAATGATGGTAGAGATGTACGAGGACCGTCTCTGGTCCCAAGAAAGGGTGGTTTCTAGGAACCAGAGGTGATCCATAACAAACGTTTGGGTGAGGGGAGTAGAAAATGCCATCAGGTCCTTGAGCTTTCCTTGTTTTCTGATATCGAAAAAGCCTATTTGTATCTTAGACTTAGACTTAGATAACTTTACTTGTCATTTTGTATGCACAGGGTGCGTACAGAACAAAATTTTCGTTGCATACAGCTTGTAGATTACAGTAAATTAGATTACAGTATGAGGTGCAGCATTGCAGCATCTTCCTCAGTGATCTTTTGTAGGGCGCTGAGGTCCTTGTTATGTGTGAAAGGTCTTGGTCTGCACACATGTCCTCAAAGAAACCCTAATGTTATGAAGTCAAAGCGTCAGGAAATGTATTCAGATCACACGAGGTAGCTTCAAATAGACTCCAATCAGTGCAGTCAAATCAGACCCAGAACATCTACTTTGACTCATCGGTTCATGTCCTAACAGTCCTGAACACAGACCTGGAGGTCTTTAGTTGGTGTCTGTAAGTAGGGAGAAGATGAAGCAGTGATCAGGGAATCCTACATATGCACGGGGAACAGCTCCATATGCATCCTTTAACGCTGTCTAGCAGTGATCCACTGTGGGTTTTCCTCTTTGTGGGACAATTAATATGCCGTCGGTTTTTTGGATGTTGCTTGGAGAGGATTGAACTCTTCTTGTCCGCAAGAACAATGATAGTCTTGGTGTTTATCAGGTCAAAGAGCTGATTTTCAGCCTCTGGTGTGCAGGTTTGTGGTGAGATGTAGACACCCTCCAGAACAAAGGTGGAAAACTCTGTAAATAAAATTGTTTGCAGTTTCTAAAAAAAAAAAAAAAGACTCCAGGTGAGGTTCACATTTCTTTGTAACAAGGTGACGGTCAGAACACCAACCTACGTTTACGTAAAAGCAGATTCCACTCCAAACAGCTAGAAGCCCAGAATCAGAGGTAAACTCCGGGATGTGTTCCCTAACCCAGGGCTCTATAAATCTCCCAGTTACTTGTGCTGAGAAGGAGCAGCTTGTCCATTTTATATGCTTGGAGTGGACATTTGCCAGGTGGATAGATGAGAGCGCAGCCCCAGCTGTCCAGAGAGGACTGCCTGATGCGTTGGAGTTTCTCTCCTGTGAAAAGTGACTGTTTTATGTGTATTTCCTCTGTATATAAGTGAAGGCCAGCGTGGTGCCAGATTGTCCACCCTCACTGCCAATTTGAAAAATGTGCATCAACATAATGCCAGGGTCGAAAGACAGCTTCTTTTGTTGTTGCCCATCAATCTATAATGGCTCTTAACGTAATTTCTAAGAATTGGTGGAACAGGTGGAAAGCCTTTAATAAGGCAGTCGGTCTTCCCCGGCGTAGATGCCCCAGCAGATTCACCCCAAGGTCAGGCTGTGTAAGCTCAGAAACTGCAAAAAATCCTAGAGCTCAGTCTCAGACTCCACAGGCCTTGGTTGGCTCGTTAAAGGGTAAGGCAGGATGATTAGAGGAAGACTGAACAAATATGGCTCTTTTTTTCTGGAAGGATTGCCAGAAACATGAATGTGTTCACCAGAACACCCAGCACCATGTTTGAAACAAGAAATAAAAGATATCAGCACAAGCGTCTGACGCCAACAGTCAAGCATGGCGGTGGAGGAATGATGATTTTTGGACTTGGGCGCCTTGCAGTCGTGTCATACAATGTCTAATCCCAGCAGAAAATCTACATCAGAATGTCCCAGTCAAAGTCCAGACCTCCGCCTGATTGAAACGTAGCGCTGAGACCTTCAGAGAGCCGTGCAGAAGCAAACATTAACGAGCTGAGGTAGAAATGTGGACTAAAATTCCTCCACGTTGATGCGAGATGACCTGAAATCCAAACAGTTGTCTTTTCCTCTGCTCCGTCTGCAGTTAATGGGTTTGCTGGAGTAACCCCGTCGTCACCCCCTTTCAGCCACGCATATGTGTGTGTCATTTATGGATTTATGTTTAATCATGGTCTGCTGCTTTTTTCCGCAGGCCAGTTTGCAACCCCTTCACAGAAGGAATGGCATTATTCATGTTGTGGTGGTGCCACAGCTATTAATGTAATGAGTCAGGCTGTTAATGCGATCCAGCTCCAGACACAAAGGTGTTCTCTCAACCTGAGCTGTTTCTCCCCCCCCCCCCTGCAGACAGGAGACCTCTGTGCCCTACATAACAACGATGTGATGTGTCATCGCTGATTTATTTTGCCCTTGAACCTCCTAGTGATAGCACCTAGTGGGATAGCCTTTAAAAGAAGTGCCCAGAGATGAAATGAATGCTCTGTTCCAAACTATTGAAAGACACGCACTACAGCTAAAGGCTTTTAGAGGGAGTGCTGTAATCTAAAATGTGCTATATTTCTCACACATAGCGCAGCGCTGGGATGGGCTGATCAGATAGCCTGAGATTAATCTGACTTGACCTGTGAGCAGCAGTCACTGCCTTCTGCATTGCCGGCCATGAGAGGAATTTGCAATAGATTCCACAAAGATAGAAATCAATTTGAATTCAGCCGAGGCTCCTAGCAGCGATAAGGGCGTTGCTGCACCTACATGCGGACGCTCAAATTTCATAATGAATAGATAAGGATTAATGTAATTTCAAACTGTCACCTCCTGCCAGACGGGTTGTCATGAGCGGCTTATCGCCGTGGCCTGATTTTTATTTACATCCAGCCGCATAAACAGCCCAGTTTATTCAGGTCCCCTCCATAAACGTGGCTCCATGGTAACCATCCTCCGTGTTTAAAGGAGCCTTATTAACTCTGTGCAAATCCTCCTGTTTATGATGTTTGCTTACAATGCAGCAAATATCCGCCGCGTATCCTGTGAGGACGCGCGGTAATTACGGGACCGTTTGAGTGACAGCGATCCGGAGGGCAAACGGACGAGGCTCGTCTCCAGCCTCGTCCGGAGGGTGTTGGTCCAGGTTAATGGCCGTCCTCCTGGGAGAGATTAGCGGGAGTTAAAGAAGGTAAAGAGGGAGGCATTCAAATTCAGTCTGATAATGTCAAATGCTTTAAAGTGTATCTTTTATAATCTCCTTGTCACGGGCCATTTGCAGGTTCTCGGTCCAGGGCTTTATGAAGTTCCCCGAGCAGGCGTTAAAAAAAAAAAAAAAAAAAGCGCAGAATTCCTTTGAAAGGACATTTCATTTGAGCTGGATTCTGCAGCACCAGCCATAAATAGCCAGCCATCTGTTTCCTGCTTCTGCAGCAGCCAAACACTGAGCAACAAAACATTCTCAAACTGAGTTTTGATCGAGGAACAAAGGAGCACCGAAAGGGCTGCGCAGCACTGTAACTGAAGCTCCTGTTGGACCAGAACCCAGCCAGGTGTCCGGCTTCTGAAAGTGAGCGCCGGCAGGAAAATCTCTGTTTAGAAGGGGAATGCCACTTGTAGTGGAGTGGACCTGTGATCGATTGGGATGTGAAGTGGCTTAGCCGTGCCTCTGTGTGTCAATAGCTTCGCCGGTCCCCTTCAACCCTGCGATAAAACAGAGGCTCTTGGTACGAAATCTAAGCCGGTGTGCCCCTCTGAACCTCCCTGCATGGTCACATTTTCATCTCTGGGTGTCGTGTTGCTGATCTGGAGCCTGTTCTGCCGACGACACAATAAAGAAAAAGCTTCCTTGGAGACGTTAACGGCTGAAGTGACAACAAATTAGGATGCGGTCCACACCCACATGGATTGAGACAAGGATTTAATTGGCTTCATATCAGGATTTGATAGCAATGCTGTTGACATTTGATTAGAGGGAAAAAAAATAAAAGAACAAGGTGACTTGATATTGTAGTGATAAGAAAAATCCCAACCCGATCACATCAATACTTTACTCAGGAGCACGTAGGTGTCTAACCTTGTAACCAATGACAGAGGTTTGTTGGCTTACTGGCAGTGAGGGTTTTTTTTCTCCACAGAGCTTTGTCATTTATTGCTGTGAGCAGCATCTGTTTTCCCTACAATCGTTCCTGTTGATCCTGAAACACTGTTGACCTGCGGGTCGAGCTGCACAAACACATCTCTGAAGCGTTGATGCTGACTAATTCGCAGCTTTTCAAATTAAAGGTCACCTCTGAGCAGCACTTGATGGCTTTGTGTCTGTGTTGCTGGCAACTGTGCAGGGTTCTCAGGATCTGATGCTAAGCCTCTTGTCTTTCAATAGAATTAGATTATTATAGTATAAACTCAGAGTATATGTAAGTATAATTAGGATTTTAAGGCTTACTATTGAAAGAGGGCAATCTTGTCAAGCTTTTGAACAGAGCCCAGTACTCACCCACTGTAGGAGCTGTTCCTGAGTTCTTGCTGGGAGCCTTACCTGTACAGGTGAACACCTGAGGTTTAATTGTCAGCCTCGCCTATACCCAGCTACCCATAAAAATGCCTTTACTTGTTTCTTTAAGTCTTTAGGGTTTGAGTTACTGGTGCTTTGCTGTTTGGTCTCCATGAGGTTTGGTTCCAGGAAGATCTACTATCCCCTATATTTGTTTAACTGGAATTTGGGAACTCCCTGGTGCTGGTAGAGGCTGACATTTCTTTGGGAATCCCGCGGGTCACGGGAATCCCATGGAAATCCCGTAGGATGGGAGTCAGCATTAGTAAAGATCACGTGATTGGGACGGTACAGGATTAAATATCAACAGGAGCAAACCAATAGAAGGTAAAATAATCTAGGATCGATTCCAAAAAATAAAATAAAATAGAAACCAAAAAATGTAGAATCGACGGCGCTGTAAATCAAAAGAACTACTCGACCCAAAAGCCAACAGTGCTTCCGATCTATGTTTTCCGCCTGTGCTCAAAAAACAGCAATGGAGGGAGCCACCGCTAGTGGCGCAGTCGACCTGGAAAAATTGGATTTGCAACGCAAAGTCAGAAGTAAGGACTTATCTATTAAACTCACAGAGCTGACTGGAAAGTTGCAAATATTAGCAAACTTGACGTGAGTTGAATGTCACGGTGTTAACATTCAGTATGCTGCTTGCAAAATGTGTTTCCTGGACTCATTATCATGTTTGTTACCTTTATTTATTTATTTATTTATTTATTATTATTAATTTTACTTTAACTGGCCCTTTACTACAGCTAAAAACAGGAACTTAACTGACCCTTCATAGACCTTCAGGTTTAATGTATCACCAGAAAACTTAATGAAGACAACAAGAATGGGAGTGTCGCATGAGCGGGAGTCATTCTGAGTGGGAGTGGGAGTGATTTTACCAGGAGTGGGATGGGACAGGACTTTATTTTTTACTCTGTCCCGGTATTGGGACAGGACACAATTTTTTTTTCTTTGCGAGTGGGATGGGACAGGAGTGAAAATCCACTCCTGTGTCACCCTCTAGTTTACATCATCGTTGTGCTCACCTATGGAAACTGAACACCAGTTTTCACCCACAGCGGAAATCTTGAGATCCCACTGATCCCTGAATTATGGATCAGTCCTTGGTATGAGTATCGTTTCTTAGAAAAAGGCCCTTTGCTCCCTATGATGTGCCGTGATGTGTGCATTTGCATGAAAACCAGTATGGTGACGCTGACTACTGCATAGGAAGTATCATGTGGGCATGCTGTGAACTGCAGAAATATTTGGGAATCAACACAATTTTTGTGCTTCACCGTTTACCAAAATAGCCTAAACATAAGTCCCAGCTCTCAGCTTTTAATTAGCACCATGTTTTTGTTCCTTGGTCCTGGAGCCCCTTCCCGCTCTGCATGTTTTACATGTTTCCCTGCTCCAACACACCTAATTCAAATAAATGGGTCAGCTCTTGGGCTTTTAATCAAGCTCTGCAGAAGTCTGATAATGATCCATTCATCTGAATCAGGTCTGCTGGAGAGGCAAACCATGTAAAATATGCAGTGTGGGATGTCCCCAGAATCGGGATTCAGAGATGCTGAATTAAGTGGTAACGCCATCCAAATTTCACTGAGAGTGTTTTGGAATTACAAATTTGTCATATTTAAAATCATCTTTTGTGTAAAAAAATCCAGGCACTGCTGTAAAAAGCATGACAACTGTGATCATCATTCAAGTGTAAAATGAAATGTTTTTGCATTCTAAATCCCAGACTGGCCTTTCCTCACCCAGGTTCCACCATCTATAGATTCCCAGCTTAGGAAGCTTTTCTACTCCAGCACTGTTCAACTTTTCTCCTGAAATTTGGGTTTGCAGGGCTTTGGTATGCATTTCTTTTCTGTTAACAAGAATGCATTTAAGATATTCTTTCTTGGTTCTCATGTAAATGTCCAGGAAACACCAACATGCATACAAGTGAGTTCAGATAACTGTCTAAGCATTCAAGGAAAGCAGCATAACGAGAAGTTGAGGACGCATGTTTTGTCCTCTCGTTTTTTACCAATCTCTGTTCAGATTTATATTTGTAAAGACTTTTAAAAATCATGCATCCATGTCCCTTCATTTCAGAATCCTGCACTGCTTTGTTCTGATCCATCACCTAAAATCCAGAGTAAAATACATGGAAGTTTTGTCTTTTATTGTTAGTGACACGGTGACTACTAAAATAACTAGAAACGAGACATAAGAGGGATTTTTAGGAGGTCCGTGTCCTGCAGAGGAGAATAAATGTTTTAGTTGGTACCTGGGGCTGTGTAAGAAAACTTTTGCTGGCCCAAAACTTAAATGGTGCACAAAAGGAGAAAACAAAAATCTCTTTATGACCTCTTTTAAATTTCAAATTATGCAAAACAGCAGGTGCTTTGTTTTACTGGGCAAAGTCAATGAACGGTCCTGGGGCTTTTTTTTGTTAAATTAGCCATAAACCGGCTCCCTTAAAATCCAAAACAGAAGGAAAGTGGCTTTTTAATAAGGACGGTGCGGTACACCATCATAACACTTTCCTATTTTCACACAGAAACATGTTCAGAATGTAGGAAGCTTTAAAAATGATAACTACGCCTGTTTTTACATAAACAATTTTTATGGCATAATAATCAGTTATTCCTCAAACAAGCAGGGAGCCACCTTTGATGTTTCCATATTGAATTTGTTTTGTTAGTTTTGTGTTTTTAGTTCAAAGAGCGCTTTTAATTTAAACGTTTCCTGATGCAGCTCCCCGCGAGTTCAACGCCACATGTTAATTACAGGTGTGTTGACATGGCGTCTCTTTGTGCGAACTTATCTCCGTGCCCCACGGCTCCCTTCAGCCACACCACAACCCCTCCGTCTTCAGCTGGGAGCGTATTGGTCTCCATGGAGACCCATTTTTACCAATACTTCATTGGTGCCAAATGACCCTGTGCCGTTACTTAGCTTCTCGCCGCTTTGTGTGCACGTGTTTTCTTTTGGAGATTAAACGTTCCAAGGCAAATTGAGGTCTTGCTGTTTTTTTTTGTTTTTTTTTTATCGCCTGGATATTGAATAAGCATATGCGGGTAAAATAGCAGAACGTGGAACTGTAACACTCAGAATAAAAGCAGATTGATGTGTTCGCGCGCTTCTTGGGGGCCAGGGGATAACGAGGAGTATAATGCCAGAGGAACTGCACAGTTTTATCAGGTAGAAGCAGCATGTGAAAGTTAGTGCCACAAGTAATTGGCTGTTAGGTGATATTTTACAAAAAGAATAATCCTTGCTCTGTACTACAACATGTCATGAAGCAAAACGTTTCTTCAAATTAGTTATCAGACGTTTAGGGTGCAAATTGTGCCGGCACGTACAGGGGCTGCATGGGCTTCAGTTGGAAGTCCGGTAGTCTTTTCTAGCATTTTGCTTGAATTTAATGTGCAATAAATCTCATTCATTTCATTCATTTAGAGTGCATACTATGTGTTTGTAGTGAGGTGTCACCAGTAAGGTACTCTGGAGCCAAACTACCTGCAAAACATGCCGCCAGCAGACCTGCAGACGAGCCAGTGTCCCCATCAGTGTGATGGAGGGAGATATTACTAAAATGCTGTTTCATTGGCTCATAATCAAAGGCTATGCATATGCTGAATAAAAATGTTTTGTCTGCAGTGCAATTAAATGGTAAGATATGGTCTTAAAACCCCAATACAGCTAATTAAACATTTACGCTTGTTTGTAAAAATAGCAAAACAGATGCTAAACATATGGAAAAACAGGAAATCACAGGATTTGAACTCAAGATGGTTTTTGTGTAATTTATGAAAGCTGATGCATCTTAATTATAAAAATGTTTTTCTACATGACATGCCATACTTTACATGGTACAACTGTAAATAAATTCCAGTTTAATGCAACAGACCAAACATCTCTTGCTATGTTTCTGTTTACCTCTTTCTTGATCTTAAGATTATCCTGTAAAACAAAGAAGAAAAACTAAAAGATCCACTCTCACCACTGAGGAGGCTCAAAGGCAGCAGATTATATTCAGCAAGGCAGGATTTGTCTTCTGTTGACTTGAAAATGAAAACGTTTGTGTAGTTTTGATCTGGAGAAGAAGCCCCAGAATTCAACAACTTCACGGCTGTCTTTGAACACCTGCTGGTACTTATTAATAAAAACCTGATGGAAAAGTTAAATACGTTGTTTAGAAACCACCAGATTATATTTTTCTAAATTTTTCTGCCACTTTCTCTTTACTGCAGCTGATATAAAACACCAGCATACAGGTCTAAAGCTCTTACGTCGTCTTTACTTTGTATTTCTTTGGTGTAGAGTGCTTTGACTATTATCTATGTTCAATAATTAACATAAGATTGCCTTCATTTTATAAAATACTTTAAAAAAATGAACATGGTTGTCGGAATAAGCCTGAAATGGGTAGAACAGTCTCTTGTTTAGTGTTATTTGACCCCGTAGGATGTAACCCATGCATGTGGGTTCTCTCCAGATTCCTCCCTCCAGTGTTGGTCAACTGTCACTGAATGTGTGACGGTCTCTGTTCGCGGTGAGGAATGGACAACCTGTCCAGGGCGTGGCAGCCTCATGACCATTGACCACCACATGTGGCGCGTTTGGAGGTGCAGACGATGGAATGAGTTGTTTTCAGTGATACCGGCACTGCAGCTTAGGCTCATTAATGTTGGATAAAGCCAGCAGTTAAAACTTCAGCATAAATCCTCAAACTCTTCAACGAAAGCAGAGAAATGCATTCATTACAATATTTACACAACATTTCTGTTACTTCTTGACCTCAGGCATGAATATTAATGTCGACGGGCACCTTGGAGGTTCAATGCATGTTCAAATTGATTGACTGTGCAGTAAACGGTAAATTTTTGAATTAGTTGTCAGTTTCTTATGTTTCCATACTTACTATAAATATACAGCATAATGTATTATTGTGGGTAAGATGGAATAAATCAAAAATCTGTTCCGTGACCTGCGGTTTGTGCGTTGGGGGATTTAAATCTCCTTTCTCCTCATATTCCGAAATAAAGCTGTACTTGGCTTCCTGTTGCTTTTACAAGCCTCCTGTATTGACGAATATTTGTTTCTGGGTTCCTCATTGAATATTTACGCTCTTTCTTCCCCCAAAATGTCTGCAGATAATTGCTTGGAAAGAATCGCCCAGGAAGGTCAGCCAAGACTCCCGCTGTAGGTGCCAAAGTGAGATCTCCAGGACTACAATTACTTCGGCTGCAGAGCAAAGTGAATGACAGGTAGGAAATAATTCATATGAATAACCTGCTGTATTATGAATAGCCACCTGCCGAGAGGACATATCGCGGTCAGTTATCCTCAGAATTGCTTCTCAATTGCCCTTTTTTGTCATTTGTTAGTAATTGCCTTATTCTCTTGATAATATGGTGAAATTAACCTCAGAACATTCCCTCCTTGTGACATTTAGGAGACAAGGTTGAAGTTGGCATAGCGGCAGCCGCAAACTTATATTTAGATTATTTGACTCTGATTCTGTTTGGCTCCGTCTTTCATGTTCGGTTCGGTTCTTTAGATTGGCTCTCGTCGCTGCCACTCATAAGTCACTCTCTCCATTTTAACAAAACACACAACATTCAAGCCAAACGAAGGACATCCTTTGAAGAAACTCGGGATCACTCGCATCCATTTTCTATTTGGGGTACATCTGACCTTGTGGTGAACAGACATAAAAGGCTGTCAGTCAAACCATCACGCCGTCTTTGTTTCCTTGTGATTGTCATTCTCTAGAGGAGTCGAGCGGTAACAGACTTAAATCTAGTGATTCTGTGCTCCTGGCGAAATGCTTGTCTGTCCTTCCTTCTACCAAACTCAGCAACTGCCTCGGGGTAAGGTGGAAAGAAGGTGAAAACACACACACACACACACACACACACACACACACACACACACACACACACACACACACACACACACACACAAAAAAAGAGGAAAAAGTTGGGGAATGGTGTTTAAACCATTGGAGAACGTAATCAAGGCCAGCAGGTTGTTGAATAGTTCAGTTTGTTTTTTTCCCCAGATCAGTTCGATGTAACGTGTTGACCTTCAAACGATTTTTCTGTCCAACTTGTAACAAAGAATGTTTGCAGTTAAAGTCAAATGGAGAGTAAATATCTGACTTTCTCTGGGAACGGAGGAACTTGAATAATACCACAGCTTCCAAGCAACATGGTTTAAAAATATAAAAAAAAAAAAAAAAAAAAAAAAAGGTTGCAAAGGCTTGGTATAGGTTCCAACGAACACACTTCCTTAAACGTCCTGGGAAACTTAACCACGGGGGGCTGGAGAGGGGAGTCCAGGAAGCCGCGCGACTTTCATCCTGTCTGGGAATCGAAGTGGACCAGACCTGCTCAGGGGGTCATGGGAGTTTGTTTGTCGAGTACACACACATGGCCGCGGGAAGTGGGGGTGCTGGGGGTGCTGCAGCACCCCCTAGTGGCGAGAGGGAGATTTTTTATAAAATGTATTACAAATACTTTGCACAATTTATAAATTTCTTATAAATACTTTGGGGAATGTTTTTGACTTTTTAAAAAAAAAAAACTTTAGTATTACGTGTATTTGGATTATAATTTAATTATTTTGAGGCCTAATCAACACAACTTCACGGAAGTTACGTTGTCTTGGTAACTTCAAGCAAGATAGTGGTCGCCGAGTAAAGATCCGGTCGCAGGAGCAGACTAGTAAATTTACATAGTCTAAAGACAGAAACGAGGAGGAAATGTGGCACAGAAACGCATTTCGGATTTTTTTTGGAAACCACCACCACCAATGAAGAACACTAGTACCGCAACCACGACAGCGGAGAGCAGCAGGAGTGAGGAGACTGTCCTCCCGCCTCTGATAGCAGTTGCCCCCGCATTGACTTTCGCAGCGCAGAAATTACGGCCGCCATCTTGGGGCGGTCGACCTGCTACCCTAACCTGCTGGTTTAAGATGAACAGACGGATGCCACAGCACTGTGGGGCGTATTTTTGTTTGAATCAACAGACTATTGTCATCAGGGATCGAGAGATAACTTTCACAATTAAGATGAACAGATATTTTTTATTAGACTGTTCTTTTTCTGTATTGTTGTCCACCAACATAATTCAAGCTTGCTCTGGTATTTCTCTATTTTTATTACATTTTAGAATTTAGTTTATTTAGTTCATTTTTATTTATTTGCTTATTTGTTGTATTAATATTTTTGTTTAAATTTAGTTGCTTAGAAAACAATTATTTGTTAGTAATTTTTTAATTAGTTAACTGATTTGTTTGGGTCACTTTTAGTTTTGTTCACCTTTAACTCTTGAGTTTTTTGGCTTTCATGGACAAGTAGTCACTACACTTGTTAATATTTGGTGCTAGTGTTTTGCCAAAAGAGTTATTCCCGACAAAATAGGCTAATTTTCAGTAATAATAGTTATGTAATAAAATAATAATAATAATGATATATATATATATATATATATATATATATATATATATATATATATATACACATATATACACACACACACACACGTATATATGTGTGTGTGTGTCTGTGTGTCCTTGTTTATGTTTGGCATATGTATATAATAATTATTGAACTTTATTGATCTCACAATGGAGAAATTCATTTCTGCATCTTAACCCATCCCCTTGGGGAGCAGTGGGCTGCCACTGTGTGGCGCCTGGGGAGCAATCGGGGGATAAGAGTCTTGCTCAGGGACCCAGAGTGGCAGTCAGTGGGAGTTGAACCCAGAACCTCTGGGCCACCACTCCCCACAATATATTTGTGTATAAATGTGTTTGTGTATATAGTAATAAAAAAATTTATGAGTGGCTGTGTTTTGCAACATACATACATTTATCAGAATATTCTTTTACCTTTAACCCCACTAAGAATATTTACATGCACTGAACCCTTTGTTATAATAGCTATAGTTTTAAAGTTTTCATCAAAAAAATGTGAAAATTAGTTTAATATTCAGCAAGTTATAGTTGATTCAAATTGATTCTGCGCCTCCTCTATTACACTGAGCAGAGCTGTTGACCTCCCGAAGATGGCGCCCCCAAATCTCGTCAGCGCCCATAGGCGAAAGCGGTCGATGCGAGGTCTACTCTTTAGATTATGTCTATGGTTGCACTGGAAGGCCCAGCCCCTGCATTCGAAACACAACCCAGCATGATTGGACTAGACAAGCCCTTCCAGCCAACATCCAGCTTCAAATGTCAGCTTTTCAAATTGGCGTAGCATGAAAGATCAGAGTTGCACAATACAAGTCAATACAAGTTGGCTGCTTTGGATGACGTCTCCATTAGACCCTTGGTTGCGTGCACTCAAGTGTATATGACAAAAAAGTAGTGAATCTCAATCTATTTTATTGTATTTTAATTAGGCCTATAGGCTCATAGGTCTTTTGTCCAAAAAAAAAAAAAAAAATTCACAGCACCCACTGTTCAAAACTACTTCCAGCGGCCCTGTACACACATGTTTTATGAATCTGCCAAAGGCCTGTAGCCCCGGGGTGTTTGGTGGGTGATCCGGCAGTGCCAGGAGTGTTATTAATGGCGGTCCTGTCCTTGTAACCCCAAACGAGCTGTTTGCAGTTCAGCAGGTCGAGCTTGTTCCCAGCGTGGTCTGGACTCCTCCCTTGTTTGTGGTGTTCATGGACAGGAACCCAGATTGTTGTCTTTGTTTGTTCTCTTGATGGTTTAGTAGGTGTTCTGAAACCGTGACCTTCAGCGCGCATTGGAAGGATTCACAGCTGAATCTGAAGCAGCCATGAGATCAGTCGGACCTTTTCAGTCTGAGGTCGTTGTTTTCAACGGTAAAATGGCGGACCGCTGGGTTGGGGCCATAATGCGGGTGTTCTTTTGAAGAAAGACCTGAGGGAAACAACTTTACAGCTTTACCGGGTTTGTGTCCCAAGCCTCCCCCTACGGTCATCAACCATGGATCTAGACTGAAAGAAGTAGATCTTGGTAGATCTACTTCTTGGTCACAAGTGGCCAAAATGAGCTTCCTCTGTAGGCTGGCCAGATGCAGCGTTGGAGATAAGATTAGGAGCTCCATACAGGTGGAGCTACTCTGCATGAAAATGAGTCGGTGGACGTGAATCTGTAGGGGGCGCCGCCTTCCTTGTCCCACCATGAGGAAAACCTGGAAGATGTTGGGATTATATTTGGATGATAAACAGAGTCTTGGGTCTTTGACAGGATCTTTAATGGGGACAGCTGTGGACTGAAGCTGGTCTCGGGTTTAAATCTTTGTCCTCTTTGAACTGTAGGAAATGGGGTATAATGTTACGTATTTGTAACAAAACAAATAGCCCTTTTCTTTAATTTCAAAAATAAATGTGTAACAAATCAAAACTGTAAAGTAAAATATAGTCCAGAGTAGAAATGTTCAAGCAGGACCCTATTTAAGGTGGTTCAAAGCTCAAAAATAGTGAGATTTTATCCTTTTAGCCTTCAAACAAAGCTTTAAGAAACCAGAAATATTGTTTACATTAATCTGTAAGCAGTGTAAAATAGTTCAGGTCAGGTTTCACCAGTGAAGGTATTTGTGAACTCTAAGCAGCAGATGGATACCAACCATTTTTTTTTGTATTGGAGGTTTTTAATGAAGTCAAAGTACAGAAAACTTGATCCATTTGAAGCCTTGGTGATAAAGTTGTTCAACGTTCCCAGGGGTCTTCACATGTGGCTCTTTGCCTCTCATAAAACAGATTAAGAAATGTTTTTAATTATCAAGGCAATAAGATAGGGTTAGAAGTTCTGTATGATTTTATACACTATCTGCATAGAACATCTACACCTGAAGGGTTAGTTGGTGGTAAAGCAGACGGAGTGAGGAGTTTGAAGCCAAAGTGCTTCTTCAAGGTGGAGAACATAAAAGCAAGAACCATCACAACATTAAAGATACTCACAAACTCTTTTTCTATACCTGTTTTAAATGATAAACATCTTAAACCATAGAGAACCTGCAGGTTGCTCCTCAAACATTTATCAGAACAATGAGAAACATCGTCTGTCTTCAATGATCTAGAACCTTCTGCTTTTAAGCGTAGAACAGCATTAGATCTGCATAATATCAAATCCACATCCCAATATCAGTGTTGAATATAGAGCAAATAAAACCATAACCTGTGATATTAACATTTTTAACTGCCTTAGAGCCTTTATCAGGAGTGCTACATGTGTAATATATGCAAACATAAATTACAGTAATTATTGCAGTAATACACATTTTTATGCTTTTCCCACAAGTCATTAAAGTCTCATTAGCTAATGTTACTCCTACAAACTGGTGTCCGTTTTGTTAATAGCATTGATTTTCATGCACAGAGTCATATTAGCCCCGTCCTGCTGATTATACACTGCTTACAAAAATTAAAGGATCACTTTAAAAACACATCAGACCTGAAATTGGAAGGGGGGGGGGAAATCCTGCTGGCTGGTCTGGGATGAGAATGTGTTAGGAACAACAGGATGGTGCATCTTTTGATGAAAATGATCAAACCCACAGAGGGTTTAATCTGAACTCTGAGAAACTGATGCAGCAGGCTGGTGCAGTTTGCTGAAAGGTCCGCTCTAAATGGTCCTCGGTAGTTTGCACTGCCCCCAGGTGCTTGTATGCCTGCCTGAAAAAGTCGGGGATCCTGAGGTGAAGGATGGGATCCTGGGGCTTCTCCTCCCAGATCCTGACCGGGCAGCTCCTGGACAACCTGAGGTGCAACCTGGTGACGTCCAGTGTTGGGGAGTAACGGATTACATGTAACGACGTTACGTAATTTAATTACAAAAAAAGTGTAACTGTAATTCGTTACAGTTACAATAAGATAATATGTAATTCAGTTACAGTTACTTCCGAAAATATTAAGAATTACAAATGTAGTTACATTTTTTTAAAAATATAAAGTATCGCCGTTTCCCGCTACGGCTCCTTGTCTCTATCACTCTGATGATCCATCCTGTGCTGGTGGAGCCTTCTGAAAGAACAGCAAGCGAGCGGACGTTTCACGGTTTTATTTCAGCTCACGCAGCGCATCAAAAATGACAGCCTTCAAGCTTGTTGACAGCCACCTCTTGTTATTCACACACAACAATAAACCGTGAGAGCCGACGTGTGTTGTGAAACTGCAAAACTTTGTCTAAAGCGGAAAATCAAACGCGCGTATACAGCTCAGCGTTCACAGTGTTGAGTTCGTGAGCGTCGGAAAGCTATGGTGCATTCAGGAGCATGGGACATTTCAGTTTTACAACGAAAAAGGCAGAAAACGGAACAGAACTTAACTCATACAATAATGTATTTATCCAGAAACAGTGTGGGCTTTCTTACAATACTGAATGCTCTATAATTGTATTTCTGTTATTTTTGATTATGCACATCTGCTTTTTATTCTAAAAAATCTATAATATTACAGCAGCAAATTATCAAAGTTTTTCAAAGCCTGTTTAAAAGCTCCAAATGGGGCTTCAGATCATACAGCAACAATTGTGCTGTCATTGTTTTACAGGGCAGAATTTGCATTTGCTGACTCTTGTCCTTTAACTACTGATGGATATACAGGAATAGAGTCATACAAGTGTCAATTCCTCTGAGATAGCAGGGGATGCAATTTTTGGCAAGGAGTTGCCGAAAAATCCATCCTCCTTGTTTTAAACTTAAAAATCGTCACACACAAACACTTGTGGACATCCTGTGACCGCCTGTCTGCAGTTCCCTTTCAGCTTAGTGCTTTTTTAAGGTTCACATTCAGTTCTCAAAAATTAAATGTTGAACATGGGTCAATACTCATTAAAACCTTAAAGTAATCAAAAAGTAATCAAAAGTAATTAGTTACATTACTTTTTAAAAGTAATCAAAAAAGTTACACTACAATTACATTTTAAACAAAGTAACTTGTAACTGTAACGGATTACATTGTTAAAGTAACTTACCCAACACTGGTGACGTCATATGGACCTGAACATGATGTCCCAGAGCTCTTCTGTTGGCTTTAGATCAGGGGAGTATGTCAGTAGTATTCTTCATCCTCTTTCCTGCCTGCAGACGCTTCCCACATGTGGCATTATCGTGCACAGAAAGGATCCCAGGACCCATTGCAGCAGCGATGGTTCAAACGGTGGATCTGAGAAATTCAGGGGGCCATGGTTTATCTAGTCCAGGTCTGCGTCTCCCTCCCCAGACCAACACTGACCCACCACCAAACCGGTCCTTCTGAACAATGCTGCTAAATCAAATCTCTTTTGGGAGGGAGAGCTGGCCAAGAGGCACCAGAAACATTTCATACAAAAACATCTACGTGCAGATAAAACTGCAACGATAGCTGTGATTTAATGTTGAGTAGATGGGATTAAATGTTTTAAAGCAAAGGACCCACACTGTTTGCGGTCTATGAATACATTATAAAACAGCTTATGTATTTTGCTCTTTATTCTAGTTTAATAAAAACCTGATGGACAAGGAAGGACATGTTTTGATGCAAAAAAAGAGGGAAATCGTATATTATTTTGACTATTTCTGAATCAAGAAATACAATTTTTTGTTTGTTTTATGGGTCCTAAGAAGGACAATTTCCACATTACAGCCGTTCTTCACTCACTTCGTTGGTTTCCCAGCTCCACTAGGATCAAATGCAACGTTTCTCTCCTCGCTCCTCAAAGCATGGATGGAAATGCCCCCTTACCTAAAACAGCCACTCACCCCACAAACCACGGCACGCTCCCTCTGCTCTGCACACTAAAACCCGCTTCAGATGCCCAGATCCGGGCTGAGCACCATGGCGGACCGAGGTTTCTGTGCCACCGCTTTTCGTTGGTGGAATGTCCTCCCAGACACTTAGAGGTCACAGCGATCCACGGCCGGCTTTAAAACGACACTAGAAACATTTGTTTTGGTCTGTCCCTGACCAAATTAACTTTTTTTTTTGTATGCAACCATTGTTTTTAAAAAATCTGCAGGCACTTTGAGATTGTGATGGTGTAAGGTGGAGTACAACTAAGAGCGATACCTTTCATTTCCACACATTTCCACAAATTATTTGGGATAAAGTGGGGTTTTTTTTTGTTTAAAATAAAGAAAAATAAAAATCTTTTGCCCTTTAAAATTTGTGGGAAAATATGTCTATCATTTTCATAATTACTTTATTATTTACTGATATATTATTTGGGAATATTTCACATCCCAACACCTGTGTAGGAGCATCTGCCTGGCACCGCAGGATTCTCGTCTTCAGTTCCTAGAGCTACGCATGAATAAAAGTTCTAAAATTATTTCAGCCTTATGTATTGTGAAGTCATGAGAGTCTCGTTATGCACCAATTATCTGATCTCTGGTAATATCCTAAAATGATCAAATAACCGTTCAAACACAATCTGTTAAAACCTGAGCAGCTGGAATAAGTGTGAAGTTAAAGGGTAAAAATGAGTGAAAGATTGGTTTGTTCTGCTTGTTCCTCCAGGTGCCCAAACGTGTAAAAATAATTTGGCAACTTTTTTTTAATTAGATTGTGACCAGTACGAGCCCACAGTGAGGGGAAAGAAAGTTCAAAGTTTATTTTAACATTAAAAGTTTTTACTTTTCTAAAAAGTTTGCCATTTTCCTTGAAGTCTTTCAGTTCTGGACTCACAAAAATAGGTAGTTTGTCTATAATTGAGCTGCTTTCAGATGTGCTGGAATATATATGTTGGAAAGGAAAAATGAGAGAAGAAATTACACAACCCGAAGGCGGATGCTGATGCTTCGCGTCAGAAGTTAGGGTTAGTAAGTTTTTTTCTTTGTCTTTCAACCCAAGTCCAAGTCTTTAATGACTGATAAAAACATCAAAACCATGACATTTGGGTCACCACGACCCTTTACTGTACGGTAGGATACCAAACCTCTACTACCTCCTTTAGTCTAAATTACTAAATGAATGCCTAATAATTGCTGCTAAATACTGCTTAATATAATTTTGAACATTTATCAAATTTATCCAGCCCATTAAAAAAATATTAACATATCTACTTTAAGAAAAATAACAAAGGGATAATAAGGGAAACCTTTGTTCTCTAAGCTAAATGGCCAAGCCATCTGTCTTTGTAAAGCACTTTAATAACAGCAGGTACTGACTAAAGTCAAAAGAAATTAATAAAACATTAGAATTTAAAACCAATGAAATTATCAACAGTAGAAATAAAATCCAGGTAAAATTAGAAAAAAGAAAATTTGAATAAATTAACAACTTATATCCGGTCAAAAGATAAGTGGTAAAGATGTTAAAATGTAATGTTTGGCTTGTCCGCGTAGGGAAAAATGCAGACTTTTCCATTATCACTCAAAATTCTTTGGCTTTTCAAATCCCAGATATCCTGTCTATGGACATTTACCTGGCTAATTTCACTTTCTTTGGGCTTTTGGTCCCTCAAGTGATATACAGGTCCATCTCAAAATATTAGCATATTGTGATAAAGTTCATTATTTTCCATAATGTAATGATAAAACTTGAACATTCATATATTTTAGATTCATTGCACACTAACTGAAATATTTCAGGTCTTTTTATTGTCTTAATACGGATGATTTTGGCATACAGCTCATGAAAACCCAAAATTCCTATCTCACAAAATTAGCATATCATGAAAAGGGTCTCTAAACGAGCTATGAACCTAATCATCTGAATCAACAAATTAACTCTAAACACCTGCAAAAGATTCCTTAGGCCTTTAAAACTCCCAGCCTGGTTCATCACTCAAAACCCCAATCATGGGTAAGACTGCCGACCTGACTGCTGTCCAGAAGGCCATCATTGACACCCTCAAGCAAGAGGGTATGACACAGAAAGATATTTCTGAACGAATAAGCTGTTCCCAGAGTGCTGTATCAAGGCACCTCAGTGGGAAGTCTGTGGGAAGGAAAAAGTGAGGCAGAAAACGCTGCACGACAAGAGGTGACCGGACCCTGAGGAAGATTGTGGAGAAGGGCCGATTCCAGACCTTGGGGGACCTGGGGAAGCAGTGGACTGAGTCTGGAGTAGAAACATCCAGAGCCACCGCGCACAGGCGTGTGCAGGAAATGGGCTACAGGTGCCGCATTCCCCAGGTCAAGCCACTGTTGAACCAGAAACAGCGGCAGAGGCGCCTGACCTGGGCTACAGAGAAGCAGCACTGGACTGATGCTCAGTGGTCCAAAGTACCAGTAAGTAAGCAAATGTTGCATGTCATTTGGAAATCAAGGTGCCAGAGTCTGGAGGAAGACTGGGGAGAAGGAAATGCCAAAATGCCAGAAGTCCAGTATCAAGTACCCACAGTCAGTGATGGTCGGGGGTGCCATGTCAGCTGCTGGTGTTGGTCCACTGTGTTTTATCAAGGGCAGGGTCAATGCAGCTAGCCATCAGGAGATTTTGGAGCACTTCATGCTTCCATCTGCTGAAAAGCTTTATGGAGATGAAGATTTCATTTTTCAGCACAACCTGGCACCTGCTCACAGTGCCAAAACCACTGGTAAATGATTTACTGACCATGGTATCACTGTGCTCAATCGGCCTGCCGACTCTCCTGACCTGAACCCCATAGAGAATCTGTGGGATATTGTGAAGAGAGATTTGAGAGACGCAAGACGCAACACTCTGGATGAGCTAAAGGCCGCTATCGAAGCATCCTGGGCCTCCATAACACCTCAGCAGTGCCACAGGCTGATTGCCTCTATGCCACGCCGCATTGAAGCAGTCATTTCTGCAAAACGATTCCCGACCAAGTATCGAGTGCATAACTGTACATAATTATTTGAAGGTTGACTTTTTTTGTATTAAGAACACTTTTCTTTTATTGGTCGGATGAAATATGCTAATTTTGTGAGATAGGAATTTGGGGTTTTCATGAGCTGTATGCCAAATTCATCCGTATTAAGACAATAAAAGACCTGAAATATTTCAGTTAGTGTGCAATGAATCTAAAATATATGAATGTTCAAGTTTTATCATTACATTATGGAAAATAATGAACTTTATCACAATATGCTAATATTTTGAGATGGACCTGTACTTTGCCCTGCTTTCCCGGGGCTTTTTGAACAAACTGTCTGTCACAAGGGGGAGGGGGCAGGAAATTAAGGAGTTGACCACTTTACAAACCTATCAATTATATAACCTTAATTTATCACAAAAATTAGTTTTAAAATGTTTTTAGGTGAGAATGTGCACTTCCAAACTCCATCTGTGCAGTCAGTTCATCAGGATTAAGAGCCAGTTTTAATTCTGCTCGGACTTGTCTGGACGGCAGAGACCCGCTGACAGTCTGGTCTCTCCGGGGAGGCTGCAGGAGGAAACCCCCGCTCCTGCAGTGTTCAGTCAGCCAGACCGTCTGGGATTTCCTGCAGACTGGATCTGTTTGTTGTGGCTGAAAAGTCAATATAAAGCATTTACTAAGTTAGTGGGGAATATCTGCACACACCAAATATCAAATGTGAAAATCTTGGCTGGATGTCTTCAGCGTTTTAAGTTAATTGTAAACTTTTTTGCCACAGTTTTGTAATTAGACTGATATTTTAGTATTATTGATCAAATGAAGGCCTTTAATTTTCCTTGTGCAAAGAAAACACACATTTCCCCTAAGACTGACTGACTCTTTATCTAAACCTAAATTGGTGGACTATGAACTTATCCTATAACCTATAAAGATAATTTTGCTCCCATCAAAAGTCTGCGGTATTGTACTGAAAAATCCCCCTGGTTATATTTGCCATGCATGAGCCAAACCCTACTACAGATCAGTCTGTTTGCTAACCAGGCACACAGAGAGAAACTGCACTTTAGTTTCATTTATTTATACCAACAGGAGTAGCTTAGAATCGAGCCCTGCGGAGCAGAATACGGTAGGATCGATGTAAAAAGGGCTAAGGAGATGTAACGTCATCAGTGGAAGCTGTCCATCCTGTTTTATCTGGAGTCCGGATGCAGGAGGATACGGATGCAACTTCTTAGTCTGCCTTTGTCTGTTTGACCTATGGTGTCTTTTGCTGCCACTCACTGGACTGGAGTGGTACTGCAGTTTTCCTCACAACTTCCCAAGACGTCATTAACCTGTTTAGCATAAACGTTCCTTAGCAGATGGAAACACAGAAACCCAAAGAGCCCCAGACTTTGGTTTACCCCAGGAAACTAAAGCCTGGGGGATTTAAATCAGGTTTTTAACAGAATAGGGGCTAATGTCGGGTCTTGACAAGGAATATAAACCATTCAAATGAACTCTGCTAGAAAGTGTGGTGGGACATCCAGTCTGAATGATGCCAGAATCCTGCAGTATTTGAATATATTCATCTTTGTGCAGTTCATGTCTTTTTCAAGTCATTAAAGTTGCATGGTGTATAGTCATTCACTTTGAAAGAGAACAGTTCAAACACCATTAAAAGCCCCAAATTAATGACATTTATACACATTTACACACTTCTGACCTCAACCATCGTTAAGACAGAGTTTTTATGATATCACTTAATGCCTCAGGGCTTCTATGTAAAAAAAAAAAAAATATATATATTTTATGAATGAAGCTAATAAAACTAAAATATTTAAGAGGAGAAATATTCAGTTTAAAGTGGCCAAAGCAAGTAACTTTGACACGTTTGATCACAGCTACATGTTATGCTGAGCCTGTCTGCCGTCACCGTCCCACATGTTTGTCTGCTGCCACACCCCATGCATCTCCTTTTTCAATTATACATGTCTGCAATTGGAAATTAACATGGGGGACATCATAAAATGCTTGATAACGGAGCTAATGCAATTACATTGGAGTGATTAAAAAAGGTTAAATAGGTGATCTATTACATTGATCTTGAATGCATTCAGATTTAATTTAATTTAAAAGTATTATAATGCTGTAGTTAAAATATGTCCTATTAGTGTTTGGAGCCTGTATGTATAACGATTAATTACTGAATAATTGTTCATGCATTTCAACACTGGCAAGCTCTGAAGGGTGATTTATTTTCTTCAGTGGCTGTACAGAGATAGGGCTTAATTACAGTGGATAGCCTTATCTCCCCTCTCTAATCCGCTCTTTGGAGTCTCTGCGTTCACGCCATCTAGTCGTCGATATCATCACACTGTTGGCAGAGCCAGACGCGGAAAGCAATCCCCAATTTCTCAGTCACATTAGAGCTTATTCATGAAGTCTCCACTGTGAACCTGACTTAAGAACTCCAAAGTGGGAGGAAAGGGAAGCCGCCGAGTGCTGGAAACCTCTTTGCTCGGTCTGACAGCCCGAGGTCAGCGAGCCTGGCACATTACCCACTTGTGCTGTTTTTGTCAGCCGCACGGACTGAGGAATGTGTGGTCAAATCTGATCAGATAATGGGCCGAGCTTCTTGCCAGCAGCAATTTGTTGCAGATATTGTTGTGCTAATGTTGGCAATTTGACTGTTTACCTCCTCACGGCGGGTAAAGAAGCACATACCTCTGCAGCTCACATCCGTGTTGAACAAATACCTGCAAGATAAGCCGCTATTAACCCGGAGTCCATGGACACAAATGTCTGTTTTGACATTTAGCTGATCGCTAGTTTTGCTTGATGATTCAACAGCCGTGGCAGATCTTTATCGGGGAGACAGAGTTTAATTATTACAGCTCGATGGATCATTTCCAGCACACTAACAGTTGCATATATTAATACGACTTGGGATAAATAGGAAGTTGGCAGCCTATACACGCACGTTTGAAGGTGCCAAAAGGGGATTTGGATGTTAGCTGCCAAACATCACCTTCAAAGTGCGCTGCTGCATGTTGTGTTGTATGTAATGAGCATCTCCAGTTTGACTGGGATGGTCTTAAGCTGCTGCTATGGATTTATGATGTAAT
This sequence comes from Fundulus diaphanus, assembly GCA_037039145.1. Lineage (NCBI taxonomy): Eukaryota > Metazoa > Chordata > Actinopteri > Cyprinodontiformes > Fundulidae > Fundulus > Fundulus diaphanus. The sequence continues at coordinate 39,229,274 of CM073140.1, forward strand.
ATGTTCCAGACTTGATGTTGTAAACAAGTTGAAGGTGTTGTATCGAAAGGTTTGTTCCAGAATGGCTGGAACTACAACTATATCCACACTTACCATAAATATAAAGTTTTCATAAAAAAAAGTTTAATTATTTTTTAATTTTTACAAAACATCTTTTATAATTGTTTGTTTTTGCAGCTAGCTGTTGGGGGTTAAATTCATGTTTGTGTCTAAAAGTGAGAAATAATCTAAATGTGATGAGTACAAACGAGTTAAAACATGTGAGATGTAAAAAAAAAAGACGTGGAAGAGTGACGTTACTTTTGGTTTACTCAACCTGGTCCAAATTGTAACACATTCGAGGAGAAAGAATTGGCTTTTGTGATGTGTAAATGTCAATTTTGTGAGTAGAGTAGTGATTAAAGGGTTGTTTCCTAATAGTTGGATAGTATTTTAACTGTAGTTTCATTCAGACAACAATTTCCCCCACGACTTCTTTCCATTTCTGTCGCCAGAGGCAAAAACTCTAGCAAAAATAAAATGGTAAAAAAGGAGGCTGACGTTAACTTTTAATATAAAGATAAGGATAGAAATAAGAATATAGACAAACGATAGAAGTATTAACGTTAACAATGAATCTGGTTAGCATAAAAAGACTTTTAGTTTTGCTTTAATGTTAACTGAACGTATCTAAAACTGTGTTTAGCTCCTGTTTTTAAAGCCCATCAGTGGTCAGGAATGCCATTTTGTTAAACAAAGCACATCAGGGCATTAGAGTGGCGATATGAGGGTATGGTGTTGCAGGAAGAATAAGGAAATGGTGTGATTCATGGAGAAGAACTGCCTCTCTCCACCGTTATCCTCTAATAGAAACTCAGAATACTACATCCAGGTGGAGGATCAGACATTCACTGGAAGACACGGGTCCTTTCCGTTTTTAGAGAGTGATGCAATGACCTGGCAACCGGCCCAATCTCTGGCTGTTGAAGCAAAACTAAACTGTATTTGTAGAAGCAGGTAATAACCAGCTGGAAAAAGTTCAAATACAAGGTCTTCTGAAACTGTGATGGGGATGTTTGCCTCTGGGTATGTCCGCCTGAATCTTGGGTCTCTGGTGGTCGTGTTCACGAGCCCACACAAAGAACCTGCCTCCTAAAGGCTGAAACCGCAGATCCCAAATCATTAGAGCATCATATCCCACCAGTGGCTAAATCTCACCAGCCTGCACAGGCGACTGGGTCTGGTGTCTATCACACAGGGTCAGGACTTTTCAGCAAAACACAAAATAGCTGTACTGTAAAAATTTAAAATGTTCAAAACCAGCTCCAGCTCCCTGTTTTTTGGATAATTGAAGGCAGAGCAGGAAATGCTCAAAACGCTGATTTATCAGGCAGACGACAGGAGAGCCTGGACGTTCTTCTGTTCCTCTTTATTGGCTGAGTGCGCTGATGTTTGTCAGGGCGGCAGGAACGGTTCCGCCATCCTAAATGTCCGAGATGGCAGCTTTTTCCTCGTCTTGAGTGAGCGGAGAGAGAAAAATGTCAAACTGAATGCGTCGACAAATTCATTGCGAAGTCGCCTCTCAGCCTCATTGACGGCTCTACCTGAAAGTGACACAACTTCCAGTGTAAAGAGACAAGTAAGCCAACTAATTAGAGCAGAGATCCAGCTCAAATGTTTAATGAAGAGATAATATATTACCACACAGCCCTGGAATAATAACACTACTTTGTCATTTGTCTTTTTGTCTTGACTGACTCCCCCCCCCCCCTCCCCCTCCTTGCTCTTTAAACGTATCGACTCGCTTTCAGAAGTTTCAGCTTTAGTTTTAATAAGTTTTCTTTTTACTTGCTATTCCTTGCATGCATTAATGATGAAGTACTCTTGGTTTTCATTTAGTTATAGAAGATTAATCCATTTTAAGGCACATTAAGCTCATTTGCTGCCTTTGGCTTCCCTGCATCTACTAAAGATTATTCTATTAAGCTACCTTGGCAATGTGTTTTTTTTTTCTTCCAATTTTTATAGTATATATGTTAAATTAAATACATTGATCACATTTTTATTTCACATACTAATTAAAATCTTACCTCTTCCCCAAACGTCAGCGATGAATTAAAGATGAGCAATTTTGTACATTCAAAATGTACAAAAATGATGGAAATCATTAAAAGTAACCGTTAAACGCATTTTTAAAGGGTAAGCTGTGACATTTTGTTCTTTTTTTAAAAAAGAGAAGAAAAAATAGGGTATCTGTTCCTGAACGTTTTTTTGTTTTTTTCGGAGGGGGGGGGGGCATCTCCCAAACTCTTAAGATTATGCTTACATTAACATAAAAATAAAGCTTATTAGAGGCTGGCAAGGTTATGAAGCTTCTAACCCTCAGATGTCGTTAGATGTTGGGTAGAGACCTGATTTTGATGGAAACCGTGGATGAGGTAAAAGAAAGGACTGAAGGTTCCTGGTACTGACTTGTTGGATGTTCAGAGGCTCCTCACTTCCCAACCGGGTTGCATGTGAAGAATAATTGTTGCCCTTCATGGCAACAACTGCCTCCATTCTTGCTTTTTCTTATCTTTGTTTCTTGCAGCTGATGTGCCAGAAATGAGTGATTCATTGGTTGTGCTGAAGTTTTAATCTAGTAAAGATTTTCAGCGTTGATAAAATTGAGGAGTGGTGACCTAGTGGTTGGAACAAACCACAGACTGCCACTCTGAGCGCCAGAATGCTCCCCAGTGATGACCCGTTGCTCCCTGAAGGACGGGTTACATCCAGAACCAGTTTCATTGAAATCTGTGTCGCAATAACAAATAAAGATGATCATCATTTGTAATAACTGGCTTAAACAGCCTCTTTAAGGTCACATCCCTGCATCCAGACTTTGACTAGGCCGCTCCGAAGTGGTTTTGAGCCAATCAGCTGTGAACTTGCTCATGTCCTTCACATCCCCCGCCCTGCTGCGTTCAGGTGAATTTCGGTGACGTGCGGTAAGGTTCATAGCTGGTGAGGCACTGACGTCATTAGAGTCAGATTTACAATTATATACACTCTACAGAGTAGACTCATTGCAAAGTGCTGAAGGAGATTGATTGAGCCAAATCAATTCACCAAGAGACATGGAAAAAATATTGATTCTTTGATGAAAAAAAATAATAAGTTATTTGTCATTTGATTGGTAACAGTTTGAGTTATGATGGATTTCTATATTTGTAACACATTCAAAAACTACAACCCACCTTATACACATTTCATTACAACAACAAAGCATGAATAATTATCGCTGTCTTACCCCCTGCCTAGAGGCCAAGAAACTGGCGGCCTCACCTGCAAACAGTTCTTTGCCGTCTATGATCGCCCAGCAGCACGAAAACATGTTGCCTGCACACTGCAAACAATTCGTTATTCACATATATTGAATTGTGTAAAATCAGTTCATAACTGTTTGAACAATTGAATTTATGATCTAGAGACAGGAAGATGCATCACAGAATGGAAGCCAGCGCAGTTAACATGGGATTGCGCAATCACAGAGGAGGCCAAGATCGCTGCGGCCTCACCGGCTTCCCTATCAAGGATTTACATGGAAAATAGTGAAAATTCTGCGATTTTAAAGAAAATATGATCAAAGGTGATGAAATTAGATGAAAAATTAAAAAGACTGAGTGAATCACAATTTATATTATGTTATCATCATTATATATTTTCTTTCTTTCTATGATGACAAGTGAGGCCTGGCCTCACTTGCCTCCCCTGACTGCACATCACTGGTGAATTTGGGCTAAAAGTCAAAACCTGCTGGCCAAAAAATCTCCTTTGGTGAATTTTGTCCTCTAGCAGAAAATACTAGTCTGTCAATTACTGTAACTCGTCCAGATCCTGAAGCAACAAAGCAACTTCTCACCATCACGCTGCCACCGCCATACCACTGCCGACATATTTTCACACAGCGCCAGGTTTGCCATGAAATCTTCATTTCAAACCTGTATTTTGTATTTATTCAGCTGCTTTTGTCTGACGTTAAAGGATGTCTGGTCTGAAACATTTGTTTGAATGAGCAGCTAGAACAGAATGAAATCTCTTAAAGGGCACTGTGTTTGCCTTCCCTTTGTGAAGCTCTTCATCATGAGGCAGGAAGAAATGTTGACGGTTCACATCCTCTTTCCTTGTTGTCCCACAAAATGGTCATCTGTGGAAATTCAGCAGATTCGGTGCTACTTGTATTGATTATGGCATCACTCTAAACACGGCTGTCGCTGCGGTTGTGTTTATGGTAGTTTGAAGCCAACGCCTGGCTCCAGTACCTGTGTCTGGACTGTTAGCATCGTTGGTTCTGTAACGTTTGATGTGACACAGGATGATCATGTCCTGATGTGTTCTCTCATGTGGCCCCGAACGTTTATGGTATGCGGATGCTACTGTGTACGCATTGATTGCTGCACCTCCCACATGCAGCTGCAGGTTTACAACCAATCCTTATGGAAACTCATGTTGTGACCCTTATGTCGCCCCATCGGCTGCTGGAAACACAGGGGCTCCATCCATAATACCCCTATTGAGTAAGGACCCTTTAGCCAAAGCGGAGGTGCATCAGCGGACGCCATGATCAGTGCTGTCCTAATAGTGCAGTCAGTTAGGAAGGAAGTAGGAAAAATAGCCTGTATGCTCCCTCCCGTGGCTAATTTAGCATAAGAACCTCACGACATCCCTTACCAGTGCTAAGGAGCTATAAAGTATCCCACAATCCTTTGCATGACATGACATATCAGCACAGCCCACCTCACGGAAATCAATGAAAATGTCCGGATGGAAGAGAGCAACGCACTTTGTAGTTAATTTCCTGAAGGCTGTAGGCCTGGATTTGACTAGAATCATCCATGAGCGTTTCTGTCACGTAATGACGTCGGACTTAAAGGTTGTCCAAAATCGGCACAGCAGCCCGAAGCTCCTTTCCTCCCCATGACAGCGTTCTGACTGTTGACCCTGTGAAAGGCTACGGAGCAGGAGCTAAAAGCTGTTAAGGGTATTTGGGTACGTCTTTGAGACCTGCTCCATCTCTCCTTCATTCACCTGTTCTTATTAACTGCAGGACGCTCTGGCAACTGCCTGTAAAATAATCACACCCCTCATGACCTCTGCATATTTCAAGCACCCTTCACGTGGACCAAAAGTAAATTCGTTCCACACCGTTCCTCCAAGTTGCCTGAACGTTATCGTTACATGAATTAAACCAATCGGAAATGTAAAATCTTATCCGTGTCCACTGCCCGGTTTTATTTCCTCCCGCTTCACATTTTCCTCCCCGAAAAACACAATCAATATTCAAAATCTGTCGGCTGATTTGCTCCTAACTGAACACCGCATTCCACCACCTGACGTTACAGTGATGGTAATAGCACTGTCAGCTTTGACAATGTGGAGAAAGCAATACCATCATTTCCCATATTCACTTTTGAAAATCTCATTTTGCTTTCATCTCTTCACTAACACAGAGCTGTCAACATGTAATTCAATGAGTGTCACAACCGCTCTTGAACATTTTTAATCTCTTCCACCAACTGTGCTCATACTAACCAGACTGACTTAACTTCTGTTGTGTTTGAATCATTTCAGGCCTTTCTTCTGGTAATTGTTCTAATTCGGTGCATCACGTTATCTTTTGTGTCAGAAAGCGCTGGTTTTTTTTATGGGATCGCTGTCTGAGGGGAACGTGCTGTATGATCTGAAACTGGATGTGCCGCTATTGTAAAAACCGCCTTCATTCAAAGTTGTGTGACTGTCAGGATGGAGGAAATTGAAACCAGCCGTTGTTTCCAAAGCAAGCCCGACATAAACGCCTCTCCATTTATTCTGTTTGTCCTCCGCAGGATGGGTTTTCAGCCAAGGTCAGTCCAATGTTTGGCTTGAAGTATCTCTTTTATGGATGACTCTTGTGATGGTCTGTATTTTTCTTATTGTCAGCAAATCCCATAAAAATTCCAATAACTATCAAACATTTTCTGCGGGCTTGGATATTTCTCTCCTCCTCCAGAGCTTCAGTTCTGTCCAAAAATGTAATAAATTTTAAAAGTTAAAGTCCATATGAAGCAATTTGAACATTTATGTTTTGTTTTTTTAGGTATTCACAGTATTTAATCACCATCAAAGTATTTATACCAAACCAAAGGGAAACAATCACTGTTGGGATGTTTAGACTTTCTGATCTGTAGAATCAGAACCCTTATTGCAGAGGTCCGATTCTGCCTGAACAGGCCCGCTCGGCTTATGCTGACCTTTTGCAAAAGGTAATCTCCTGGAAATGGAAACTTTTTCTCCACTTTTCAGTCAAGTCAAAATGTTGCCAGTATTCTATTCTATATTTATGAAATATTTGTAAAATCTTGGTCTCAGATAACCAGCTCTAAAATATCTATTCTGCACCAGTAGGTGGTGACGATGTCACCATGCACTATAACTAAAAATAAGTCCAACATTACAAACATCCTAACTTTCTACTTTCCATGTCCTTTGAGTGATTTAAGTATTTTTCATGTTTTTATGCATTTTTATGACCGTGTAGAACGGGTTAAAGTACCCAGAGCGAACCATGCATGCACAGGAAAATCATGCAAACTCCATGCAGAAAGACCTCAGGCCCGGATGTTGCAAAGCAGCAATGTTCTGGGTCAACTAAAACAATCACTGAATATCAATTGAAATGTTAATTGAAAATGCTTATAACCGTATATTTAATGACTTATAGAGCAATTTTATTTTTATTTTTTTTAAATAAATAAAGTAAGCTTCACAGCTGTATCGAGCTTCCCTTCCTTTGATAGACACGCATCTCTATTTTGTTTCCATGTTTAGTTTTTTAGTTATTTATAATCAGCCAAGTCTTGAAATGTCAAGGTCTGTAAGTGATTGGCAGATTGGATGGTTCATAATTTGATCAGTGTAGGATTTTATAGCTTCTGTATATGTAGATTGGTCATGTGTTTTTTAAAATGTTTCCCCAAATCTACAAACATTAGAATTATGAAACTAAGGGATTTTTAGATATTTTAGCTTTCATTACTTTGATAAGTGGTGTTAAGCATAATTTGAATCTTATGCCCAGAAAATGTTTTCATAAACTACTCTACTTTAACAATCTTTAATCGTTCTTTTCATTAGCTTTTTTGAAATTGTGATTAATATATTGTACAAACTTGGTTTTCCTTAAGTGTTGATTTGTTTGCCAATCCCCGATCAATAATGTGCATATGGGCACAAATGGAACTCGATCTTTTGTACAAACACTGAATATTTATATATTTAAAGAAAAAAAGCTTCTCACGTCATTTTGATTGATTTAGATTGAACTTAATTTATTTTAACACTTTGGTACAAATCGTCCAGATAGCTGGTCAGCCATAATTTTGCTCTCGCTCTAATATTGTTTATTTCTACCTTCTTTTGTAAAAAAATGTATTAAATAATAGAATGCCCCCAAAGTAAAGTCATTTCCATCCACTGATGAAAAAATTCCTTCTACTGGTTTCATTATTGCCTCGGAAGTTGATGGATTACTTCTAAAACCAGATTATCACCTGAAAAGTTTTTTTAAAGGAATTGATCAAGTCTGTTGAAGAAAAATATTTTCTACAATTTGTGAGGATCAGGGAATAAAGGAAAGAAATTGGGCTATAGTTGGTAAATGAGTGCCTACCTCCAGGTTCATACATATATAAAAGCTAATGGTTTAACTATTTCTATAAAAATATTAACTGCATATTGAGTTCTATGCAGTCTGATGGTTTACTTCCCTATTCTTATGTGAAGTATTTTCCACATTTATTATTATGTAATAGTTTGTGATAAAACTCAAACCTCATGATACATAGTTTTTTTTACATATCTTAAAAATCTGCGTCTTTTGTTCTTGTTTTTAGAAACGTATCTTTTTTTTAATTCTTGCATGTATTTGTTATTCTCTTAATAATCCTGGGTTTCCCACATGTTTGTGCTTGTTCATATGTTTAGTTGATGAGAAATGCTTTTAGCTGGTTTTAAACAGAACAGTCCCAATTATAGCAGAAACAATAAAGTAAAAAAACTGTAAAATGTCCAATTTTTAGGAGATTTCGACATATTTCCACTGCTTTAACGTTTGAGGTGCAGAACATTCAGTCCAGATGGATATATTTTATTTAACATTTTTTCTCCCAGTCGTTCCCAGAGATCCACAGATTTAATCGGATCGTTTCCATACAAAAGGATGATCCCTGTTTTCCCGCTGTACAAGTGACAGGAATTATCTGCCGTGGCGCTGGTCGTGTTGTTGGCTCGTCTACGATAAGAAGTGCGAACAACACTCCAGTTGTTTCCAAGCAGGTCGACGGCGCCGTCATTTTCATCAGCACTCTTGTTCAGGTGCTGTTCCTTCGGGCTCGCTGATTTCAGGGCTTATCTTGTTAAGAGCCCCCCGCTTTGCCACGCATCTCAGCGGCTGTCAGACACTGGCCCCGCACACTCACAACTATTATTGGTGATTGTGGAATGACACTAATTAAAGTCATTGATGTTTAAAATCAAGCGTCCCGCTTGTTTTGTCACAAAAGCTCAGAGAGCTCCTGAGCCCGGTCCCATCGTGTGGTTATCATGTCATTTGTTTTCAAGCCTGGTGGAGAAGCTAGCATGTGTGAGTCACTTCATTAAAAACAACACACCTTCAGCTCCGCTTGAGATTTTTACATTTCAATTTCAGCTTTCATTTGCTTTTGCTGGAGTGTGATGCTTCAACTCCGAGTCTACATTTAATCGTATTTTCTGATGGAGGAAGTGACTGTTAATAAGTATCTTCCATGTTTAACTGGCACACTCCATTTTTTTACAAAAAAGCTTTATTTTCAGTCTGGAACCAAATTTCTACATTATGTATTGAAGCAAAAAACATTTTTACAGTTTTGCTATCTGGATTGTGTGGCAAAGCAGTAAAAAAATGAATGAAAAGGAAATTACTTTTCTTATTATCAGCTGCAGAACATGAAAGCTACTCTGGAGTTGATACTGAACTCTATTCTTTGCAGTGAAGCCTGGATGCCTGCAGTTCTTTTAAGATGTTCATCGACGTGTTTGAGGGTTTTTGGTCTCTCAGTATTTTTCTGAAATAATTGACTTTGAAATTATGATTTGGTGTGCATCATTTGGGTCAAAATTATTAAAAAGTGAAGGTTTGTCATCTTCACAAATCGGCACACTTTTCCCCCAGCGGTGCTGCAGCTGCTCCTCTCCCCTGTAGCTTTCCTCAACAAACCAAACCAAGAAGCTCCGTAAAGCTGGTAATGTTTGCTGCTGTAAAACCTGTAGGAAAAGGGACCGTCTTTTACTCCTTTAAAGTATTAAACATGCTGCACGCCATAAGATAACATTACGAGTTTAACTTTTAGAAATGTACTGATGGCCCTAATACTCCTCTGTTCAGTAGTAAAGTATTACCTGGTTATGGCTAATATTGTAAAACAAAAGTGTTTGGTAAAAAAAAACATAACACATGGTGCACATTAATGTTTTCAACTCCAAGCACAAAGAAATTAGTTCTGAGGGCACAAGCGCATCAAACCCAATACTTGGAAGGTGTACCTGATAAAGCGGCCATTGAGTTCCTACATTTTAAAAGATTTTGAGAAAACATTTGGATCCCTTAATAAAAATAACACATTAAAATTCCTGGTTGGGTCTAATGTTTCCTGTAGAGAAACTTGGGATAAATTAAAACTGTTGTTTCAGTAGATAAAAAAAAAAAGGTATCAAACATAAAACAGAGAAAAATCAGTTGCCAAAGACATAAATACAAAAAAGAAATGGTGAGCACATTAAAAACTTTTGTATGAGTTAACATTTCTGAAATGGAGGCCTGCCAGTACACAAGTAAACCAAAAGCATCCTATTTTCTGTGAAGTCTTTTTTTTTTCTTAAATTGCTTTATACATTTCTAAGTTGCGCTTTGGGTCTTCTCAACCATGTTTCTGAGAAACCCAGAGATCCAGAAGCTGCAGACACATCCGTTCCTGCAGCCGCTCCCCGTCCTGATGGTGGAAATGTCCGCTGACTGAATGCCGGACAAATCAGCCAACATGAGCCACTGGCCTTTTCTCTAACATGTCTGCCCTGCAGATTTAATCACAAGCCTGTTTGGTCACATAACTTTAGAGTAACTTGACAGTGTTGCCAGAGAGAAGCTGCTGTGTCGGGTATTTTTGGTTTGCCGAGGGAGGACAGGCTGGGACTAGTTTTCACATCTAATCGGGTGCAGGAGGGCACATAATGTTCTAGATAAGAAGGGTTTTGCAGTTGGTTATCAGGTAGCGACTAACTAGAAACTCCATGTTCTCAAGGATGTCATCAGTTTTACACGCTGTGTTTTTCCTGATTGGACATTTCTGTTATTGCATTTAATTAACTCCTCAAAGCAACATGTCAGAATGAGACTTTCTGCTTCATTACAGTTTTGCCCATGAATGTTGTCAATAAGATGGCATTTCCTATCTGTAGATGAAAACTTCAAAGTATAAATATTAAGAAATATCGCATTTTCTTGTTAAAAAAAACTCGATGTAGAGAAAACTGCAGCTTCCAAAAAAAAAGTGATGTGAAGAACTAAAGGTAATATTTCAGATGGACTATGGGATGCCATCATCCCGCATCTCTCTGTGTTGTTCTACAGTCTCTTGCTAATATAGCCGGATCGGGCTTGTGTGTGCGTGCACGTGTGTGCGTGCACGTGTGTGCGTGCACGTGTGTGCGTGCACGTGTGTGCGTGCACGTGTGTGCGTGCACGTGTGTGCGTGCACGTGTGTGCGTGCACGTGAACAACTCATGGCTCAGCCCCTCCCTGCCTTAAAATACCACCATCAGATCAGCGCAGCGTTGGAGCAACATGGCGGAGAGCACCCTCAGCAGATCAATGTTCTCTTGCTAGCAGCATTATAAAGTTAGGAGTTACTTACTACAAATGTTCCTCTGAAAGGTGTATAAACCAGTTCATGTACCGTATTTTTCAGACTATAAGTTGCTCCGGAACATAATTGGCATCGTCAAAAAATGCGTAACAAATAGGAAAAAAACATATAAGTCACACCGGACTGTACACATTTATTTCACACAATTTAAGACTAAAAACTGACATTTAATCTGGTAAACCAATTTGTTAAATTACACAGCTGCATCCATAACCAGCTGAATTACATGGAACATACCTGGGAGGATTAATGGAGTAAATTAGCAACTAAACCAGCAAAGTTTTATCCAGGGCATTTCAACGTAACGGCCCGTTAAACTGAAAGTTGTCAAAATTACACCTAAATAAGACCGTGAGAGTAGCGGTGCTACGTGCTTAGCTAACGGTACAAGGCAGATGTTTGAGAGCAACATAAAGCTCATGTGCATCAGCGAAATTGTAATCTGCCCGAACAACAGAGCTGTAAATTAGCGCTAGCTGTTGTTAGCTTCATGGACAGCCCAGTAACAGGTTCTGTTGTTGTTCTGGGTCCTTAGAGCTGCAACATGCAACACTCTGTTGTTTCACTGTTTCAGTCTGCATTCAGGCAGCAAACAAACATGTGTTCAGTCTTTGTTGTCTATAAGTTAATATTTCAATATATTTTTAAGTGGTACAGGAGCAGCATAGTTTTCACAAGCCTAGCGAGCCCTCTTGTGGCTATAGATGCTAATGTTTACTCCTTGGTTCATGTTGGTCAATATGAATTATCATTTAAATTTGATATACAAGTCGCTCCTGAATATAAGTCGCAGGATCGGCCAAACTATGAAAAAAAACAACTGCGACTTATAGTCTGAAAAATACGGTAGTTGATATTGCTGCATTTGTAAATTTTCCAAAGAATTTCATTTAAAAAATGTCATCTGGTTTCGTCAGCCCAAATGTCCATCCTCAGCACAGGGTTGGTTGTGGTAATGATATACAGCTCTACCTGGTCCTCCTCACATCCAGCCACAAGCTCCATACCCCAGGCAGGCCTGGTCCTCCTCACACTTCACTCTGATTGACTACAACCATATTTGGAAACCCGGTCAACGGCTGGTGGAAGTGTCTGTTAAAGGATGTTGGACAGGCGAGGCCAAGCTGAACAAAGGCTTTAACCTGGCGGAGCGACTCAACACAGTGGGACTGAAATACTTAGCCACAAAGACCGCAGCGCGGTGGAGAGCTCGCTGTCTCCACAGCCGTGATACAGGAACGCGTCGCAGCAGTGCAGGCAGCCAGCTGCAGCTCACTGCGGGCGAGAGGCCACACCGCGACAGGAAAATCATGCAGCTGGCAGCGGTTTAGCTCGTCAGCCGATCAGCCAGATTTTTCAGTTACAAACACACCTTCCTTACATCTGACCGCATTTAGAGATTAGATCAATTTACAGGCAATGACAGCGTTGTAGTCGCCACCTCCATTGTTTGTACAGAAGTATTTTTTTTCAAAATCTGTTTGTTCGAAAACTCCGACTTCAATTCCCCCATATTCAAGGAAACACAGTTCAGAACTTAGAAAGACAAAACTGGTTTTGAGCAAACAAAGCTGACCAGCCCTGAGCAGGTCATTCACACGGCCTCAGCAGTGCACATCAGAACATATCATACCTCCAAAACCTTAGAAAAACAAAATTTGTTGGCATAGCCCCTTCACAAAGTCAATTTTAGCAAATCATTCAGAAAGGTTAGTTGAAAGTTTTTCTTCTAAGAAAACCCAGCAGAGTGCATCGTTAACTTGAAGCATTCACACCTCCTGGATGAGCGCGGAGCCCCAGTAGACAGTTGCTGGCATTGTGCAACAGATGTTATATAAATATTTGTACAATTAATGAGGAGCAGTTTGTAAAAGGGCCACCTTAGAAGCTATACAGCTTATAATCAGGGACCCATACACATACTCGCAATATAGCAAGTTAAGAAAACAAACTTATGCGATTCACACCCAACAACTCAAACTCCCACCCCACTGATAAAGAATGCTGTCGATTTTAGCCATCATTACTCGTTAGAAACATATTAAACACTGATTATCAGAAACATTGTTAGAACTTACAAGGGCCTTACTAATCCAGGCACAAATGTCAAACTCAGATGTTGGGGTTTATATCAGCCGTAATGTAGCAATGGACTCTGCTTGAGATGTTTGTAGAATGAATTAAGAGACTGAGATTTTTTTAATAGTGTTGTCGATCACAGTCCATATTTCCGGACCTTGACGCTAAAGCTAGTCCAGGAGTACTTTCTATGTGGGAGAAAAGTAAAAGCGTATTGTCAACGCTGGCTCCATAGGTGGCTCCATATGAGAGAGAAACACAGCTGAGAAGATGTACAAGTCTGGAGAATCAAAGAGAGAAAGTACCGTACCACACTGGAAAGCCAAGCCAGTGTGGGTCTAGGAGAGAAACGGAGCTAAACACTGATCATCTATAGAAGAAGAACGTGAAGTTGTTCACAGCAGTAGCTCAACAGATGCGACCCTCCAGAACGATGTCACAGCTAGACGGAACGGCAGGCCAGATGTAGCTACTATGGAGAGAAAAAAGACAGAGCATGAAGTTAAAAGTTTAAATAACGTAGGAGAATGTGGCAGAGAGAGGGAAAGTGATCTAAAAAGATCAGGTTAATCGCTCAAAGTAAAGCTTTTTTCTATATAAACATAGATTTTCTAGGTCCTGAGGAGATTCTGCTGGCTGCAAAGTTCACCTCCTTAACCTGGTCCTAAAGTGTTTTTAAACGCCGACTGTTACGTTTAAACAACGTTTGCCCAATTTTTTATGCTTTTCGCAGCAGACCTGCCTCGGATATCTGCTTTGAGCACACAGAGCTTCTGCACGTCTGTCTTAACGCATTCATCTCTTGCTTGCACCATCGCTTTTTTTATTTTCCAAGATGACTTAGACTTAGAATACTTTATTGTCGTGTTGTATGTATAGAGTGCATACAGAACGAAATTTCGTTGCATACAGTTTACAAGATTATAGTGAGATTCCAGGTGGAATAAGGCAACATTGCAATGTAAAGTGCAGCAGTGATCAAACAATGTATACAATGCAGGAAGATGTTGCATCGTTAACTTTCTCAGGGTTTAAGTTGCTTGGCTTCCTTTTTTATTACAATAAGCAGCATGATGAAGTTTTTATATATTTTACTGACATAATCGGCAGAACTTGTTATTAAATGTTTTAACTTCTTTTATCCCAGATAGTCGGACATTGTTAACGGAGCTGGTGAGTTGTAGCTTTGCCATGGCAGAGTGAATTTGACTTTGGAAAGTGCCTTGAGATGACATGTTTCAAGGATTGGCGCTAGATAAATTTTTTTTATTGAATTGAATGTTTATCTGTGCAGCTCTAACATAGGCGTATTACGTATTATTAGTTGTTTGGCAGCAGAAGTTCCTGAAATAGGACCAACATCACATTCAAAAGAATTTAAGGAATCCTGTCATTTTCTAATAACTTTAAATTACCATATGACAACCAAACGATAATCTGAATGGGATCTATTCCAGCATAGTGTTGACCTTAAATAAATGTGACTTTTAAGCTCTGCATTACGCTGTTAAAGGTGAGGGGTTTAGATTTGGAAATGGGTACTTTTTAAAACTGAAATGTCAAACGACTGAACCTGAAGAGCCTAAAAATCTATTTTAGCAACATTTAGAGTTTTTAACTTTAATTCAGGGTGAGGATCTTTTTTCCTTATTTTCCTGTCTTCATCAGAAAGTAAATGGAAAAGAAAACCGGAGCGGAATAATTAATGGGCTCTGAGAAGTCTGCCAGGGATCTGGTGGTTATATTGTTAATGGTGGCTGAAAATCTTGACGTGACCCCATGTTGGAGCTTGTGCGCAGCAGCATGCTGGTTGTATTCAGATATGACCCTCAGATATAATCTGTAGGTTTCACTTGACAGGATACTCTGTGACGAGGTTCTTATGCTGGAATCTTCCTCTTTAAGAGGTCTTGGGGGTTGCTCTGCCACTGTCAGCTCTGGGGAAAGTCTTTGCACTTTGGAGAGAGCTGCATTTATTACATATGAGAATCACTTGTCCAGAGAAGCACACGCAAAACCCGAGTCTTTGTTTCAACCCTTAGTGTTTATTCCTATCCAGTCATCAGTCTGTCAAGCTCCTGAAGTTCGCGGACGACACCACTCTCATCTGACTCATCTCTGATTGTGACGAGTCCGCCTACAGGTGGGAGGCTGACCATCTGGTGACCTGGTGCAGGGAGAACAACCTGGAGCTCAACGCTGTAAAAACAGTGGAGATGGTTGTGGACTTCACGAAGAACTCAGCCCCAGCTACCCCCATCACCCTCTGTGACTCCACAATCAACACTGTGGAGTCTTTCTGCTTCCTGGGAACTATCATCTCCCAGGACCTAAAGTGGGAGCTGAACATCAACTCCCTCACCAAGAAAGCCCAGCAGAGGATGTACTTCCTACGGCAGCTGAAGAAATTCAACCTGCCAAGGACAATAATGGTGCACTTCTACTCCTCCATCATTGAGTCCATCCTCACCTCCTCCATCACCATCTGGTACGCTGGTGCCACCGCTAAGGACAAGGGAAGACTGCAGCGTGTCATCCGGTCTGCAGAGAAGGTGATTGGCTGCAATCTTCCATCTCTCCAGGACTCTGAGGCGTGCAGGAAGATTGTGGCTGACCCCTCGCACTCCAGTCACAGACTATTTCAGTCACTTCCCTCTGGCAGGAGGCTGCGGTCCACCAGGACCAGAACCTCACGCCACAAGAACAGTTTTTTCCCCATCTGCTACCGGCCTTATGAACAAGGCCAAGAGCCGCCCGTGAAACTGGACACTGTCTCTCTCCCCCGTTCAGGACTTACAAGCTTCTGCGTTACATTAACGCAGTTTACTGAGTGTATATTGCTTCTATATATATATCCTTTTTACTTTTTATTTTACTGTATTATTTTTTAATGATTCAATTTCAATAAAATTGTATTTATATAGTGGCAATTCACAATACACGTCATCTCAAGGCTCTTTATAAAGTGTAATTCAATCGGATTATACAGATTGATCAGAAAGTTTCCTCTCTAAGGAAACCCAGCAGGTTGCATCAAGTCTCTCCAAGCAGCATTCACTCCTCCTGAAAGAGCGTAGAGCCACAGTGGACAGTCGTCTGCATTGCTGATTGCTTTGCAGCAATCCCTCATATTGAGCATACATGAAGCGACAGTGGAGAGGAAAACTCCCCTTTAACAGGGAGGAAAACCTCCAGCAGAACCAGAACCAGGCTCAGTGTGAACGCTCATCTGCCTCGACCCACTGGGGGTTAGAGAAGACGGAGCAGAGACACAGAAAGCACAGAAGCTCACATTGACCCAGGAGTACTTTCTATGTTAGATGGTAATGGAACATGAATTCATCAAAGTGAGAGAAATAGACCCTGATGTCCTCCAGCAGCCTAAGCCTATAGCAGCATAACTATAGAGGTAGCTCAGGGTAACATGAGCCACTCTAACTATAAACTTTGTCAAAAACGAAAGTTTTAAGATTAGTCTTAAAGGCATACTATGCAACATTTTTCAGTTAATTAATGTGTTCCATACCATTTTGGATGATTAAATGAGTCATTTCAGGTCGAATAAAGGTTTTCTCGGCCGCCCTGGTGGTCTGTAGGGAAATACCGCACTTGCAATTGCAGGAGCCCTCGGCCCGCACCCACAGGCTCAGAAGTCTGGTGCATCGTGAGAGTCGGTCTTGCTTTACGGCGAGAACTGCTACGCGGACCTCGCGTTTCTGCTGATGCGATTGTACGTAACATTGGAATGGTTACTCTCTCTCTCTGTGTGCATGTTCAGTGTTTCCCGCAGGAATTTGCTTAGGCAAGGCGGTGAATTGGGGCGGGGGGGGCGACAAGTTTTGCGCGGACCGACTGGTGGAGCGGGGGGGGGACGACAACTAGTTTTGCGTGGGGGGGGGGGGGGGGCATATCCATGTGATTTTGCCTGTTTTTTCCCTGCCATTCACTATATGCACACGGGAAAGCAACAACAAAGAACCGCATGTTAACGTCAGATAAACATGCAAGCACATCGAGTTTTTTTTTTGTTGTTGTTTTTTTTGTTTGGCGAGGCGGTAGCGTGAGTTTGGCCAAAATAGAGCTACGGGAAACCCTGATGTTCATACTTTCATTGTGTTAGTCATTGTTTGTACTGCCGTTTTTTCGACTTTTCGTTGCGTTCGCCTGTCTGCTAAGCTCAAAACAATCGCGCCTGGCTTGACGGAGAAACCAGGAGAACAGCTGAGCATCGTTACGACAGTGCACTTTTACTTTCGACCTCTGGGGGGAGCCTCGCTGGAAAATCAACCCCGGTTACATAGTATACCTTTAAAAGTAGACAGGGTGTCTGCCTCACGGACCAGAACTGGGAGTTGGTTCCACAGGAGAGGAGCCTGATAGCTAAAGGATCTGCCTCCCATTCTACTTTTAGAGACTCTAGGAACCACCAGCAGACCTGCAGTCTGAGAGCGAAGTGCTCTGTTAGGAACATACGGGGTAATCAGAGCTCTGATATATGATGGAGCTTGATTATTAAGGGCTTTATACGTTAGAAGAAGAATTTTAAATTCTATTCTTGATTTAACAGGAAGCCAATGAAGGGAAGCTAAAATTGGAGAAATATGATCCCTCTTGTTGATTTTCATCAGAACTCTTGCTGCAACATTTTGGATCAGCTGAAGACTTTGAACTGCATTTTGTGGACTTCCTGATAGTAAAGAATTGCAATAGTCCAGCCTTGAAGTAACAAATGCATGGACTAGTTTTGATCATGAACAGGACATGCACCTCTGGCCATAAGCATTAAGGATACAGAGAAATGAGGTTTGGAGTCTTTGTCCTGACAGGAACAGCAATAAATTACTGAAATCCCAACAGAACAGAAACACATTGAAGACCCGTCCGTGGTCAGTCTGTTGCCGTCCGTCTTCAGTAAAACCATTGCTGCAAATACTGTAATGAGTGGCCTTTATTCACTCTGCTCTGTTTCCTCTGTGTAGACGTCAAGCACCCGGTGGCTCCATCCCTCTGAGTTTGCTCAGCCGTGGCCATGTACAGACATGTAGGCAGGGTTTCACTTTGTGCTCCTTCTTCTTCCTCTTTTGTCCTGGACCACCCAATTTTTCGAGGTGGTCAGAGTCGGTCGGCTCACTCGAGGAGCGAGTGTTGCTCAGCTTGGGACGCCGTGGTTCACTGATTAGATTTAATAGATTTTTCAGCAACAGTGGAGCTTGTTTCTGTTGCAAGGCAGCGAGGCAGAGCAGAACGGGGTGCATTACCATTCCGTTTCCTACACATTCCTACAGCAAACACGTAAAAGAAAGTGAAGCCGAAGAAAGCAACATTTAGGTTATTTGGGGGGGGGAGTGGTGTGTGTATCTATTTACTCAAACACGAAGATTGGAAGTAGAACAAATGAATCTGTTTTTCTCGGAAAGGAGAAACTGTTTTCCTAAAAGTCTTAAATGAAGTTGTTAGCTTGTGTTCAGCCTTCACCTGTCAGGGCAAAGTTTGGAAATTCTGTGTTTTTCTGGTCTGAATAAATGTGAAAACAGTAAATAGAGTATGAAAGAATCTGATTTTATTCACTGTACCTTTGTTCATTTATCAGCCATAAATTCATTGGGAATGATTTTTGCTGTAAAGCACGGAAGGTTTAGTCTGGAAAAGCGTGTAAGGTTCAAGGTTACTTTAACGGCCGCTGGTAATTTGTTTTTCAGTGCTTCACAACATTCACACATTCATGCAAACATCTTAACTCGACCAGAACCTTTCAAAGCAAAATATTAGAGCAAAAATCAAGGCCGATCTCTTATACCAGGCAGTATAAAGGAGACGGCTACAAGTGTAACTCTTCCTGGCCAGTAGGTGGTGCACTCGCACTCACCTGCTCTCGTTCCAACCTTAAACCGTACTGTTTGCCAGCCGGTTGCCAGGTCCAGCAGGTTAGCATTAGCAAGCATTTAACTTACCTGTTCAGAAGGAAAGCTGAAACCTCCACGTGGCTTCGGAGCCTATTTGCTTCCTTAAGTCGGTAACAACTCTCAGAAGGTTGACCGATGTCCACCTTCGTTTTGCTTCTTTCTTTGTCCGCTTGAATCTGAAAAATGTATCGCTGAGAAGGAGCCATTTTTCAACGCCGTCACGGAGCTATCTACTACTATCAGGCAACCCCTGAATTCTGTCTCACAGGACTTCTACCTGCTGTTCCTATTGGTGCAGAATCTTTTCACATCGATGTTGGCATCATAACCAGAAGTAGATATTTATTTATTTATTTTGGACCCATCAAAGTTTATAAACCAGTTAATTATGTACTTTATATTTAATACTTCTGCACCTCTAGACGTTCTCTGGGTGTATGATTTTTTTTTAAAACAAATTGTTTTCATGAACAAGCACTGAGAAAAAGCTCTAACCTTAAAGTTGGGATCGGTGCAAAGACGGGCAGGATGGCCACTTCCTATTGAACCAGCAGATCAATTATCCCTCCAATTAGCTGTTCACAATCGCTCAGATCGCCTCTTGAAATGACTTAAGGGTCCGACTCCATCCCAGCACCATTGTTTGAATAACCCTGCCGCAGAGGGTGAGAGGAATTGACAACTTTTGATTTGTAGCGGCAGTTCTCAGCCTCTTTTTGTCAAAACGTCTTTAAGGGATTCTCGACGCACGCTCCACCTTTTTATTTATGGCCGTTTTAGCATCTGGCTGGCAGCCACAACCAGCCGCACCCCCCGCAATGCCCCTGCTTAAGATGCAGTGGAGCCTCTATGGGTTAGGAGGGCCAGCTCTATTAATCTGCTTCCTTCCGGCCCCCACGTTCCCCTGTGTGGTTAATCACTGCCACTAATTAGTGCTAATTACTCATTTCTGCCCAGGAGAGCCCCCCTCACTGGCTCACATTGATCTGAAGGTCCCCCGTTGCACCCCGCTGCTTGGCATTCCTCAGGTATGGGAGGAGAGGGTGCAGGTAAGAGAGGGAACTCTTCCTCCGTCGGCTTCAACGCCGACTGGTTTGTTCTGGTCGGCTTTGGTCTGGTTGCTGGCCTCGTCTCCACATGCAGGCCCGGCCCGGCTTAATGAGCCAGCACCTTTTGCTCCCACTGTCATTAATTGTCCGTAGCCGTGACTCTGGGTTCCACCGCGTTTGTTTCTTTTCTCCCAGTAATTTTGCTTTAATAGATTCAATTTGCTTTCATTTGCCTGGTATTGATTTATTTGTCCTGCTTTGTCCCGTCAACCATAGAAACCTATAATTTCTCTGCAAAGTTTGAGTGGGGGAAAATAAGGAAGAAAAAAAAACTCATTTAATTTGTTAATATTGAAGGAAATATTAAGAAAAGAGAGATGACAAATGATGTTGATATGAGGTGGAAGTGAGGCTTGACGAAAGCTGAACTCATTTCTTTGAAGCGCGAAAAGCTCATGAAAATATTAAGGATTTCAGATCAGGTGCAAACAGGGAAGTTTAATGAGAGGCTGAGGGGTCGTTGAGTCTGACGATCACGTTGCGAAATTCCATTATTTTATCTGACAGATCTTAACCTGTCAAAAGTGAAACCTGCTAATGGAAGTTGAGTGCTTCATGTCAACCCTAAATAATTAGAACAATGACAGCTGATAGGGGGAAAAGAGTAAATTGGTATTTTGCAAAGACATTTTAGACAAAAGGGTAGCGGATGTGTCTGTAATAGATTGCTCCGGCTTCTGTCTGAGGACACGGAGGGCTCCACCGAGTGTCACCAGAAATCAACACGAGGGTAAAGACTTTACCTCTCGCTGACCTCCAAATGTGTCCAGCTGTGGTAACTGTGACAGATGAACCGGCCACAATCATACCCCACAAACAGTGTTCCAGATAAGACTGCCTGTGCCTCCAAGCAAGAAAAAAAATGACAGCACGAGCTCTTACAATGAAAGAGAAAAACACAATGACTTTTATTCCCAATGGCCACCAATCTGAAGCAAACCCAGCCTCCTGGGATTAATTACACCTAAAAAATATTCCTCAGATCACAAAGAGAAACTGGTCAGTGGAAAGCATGAGGCTACCCTGAGCACGATTCTCTATTTTATTTTGTTTTCAGCCAGCAGCTGAACCAAACTGAATGCGCGTCCTCTTGTCGAAGCATTTATCTGTGAGATATTTGCCACCAAGGCCAAATAACAGCCATTCACGGAGGCCAAACCATGAACAGAAAGTGCTGTTTATGTCCCTGTCATTACTTTGAGGGCTGCAAAGCAGCATATTTGATAGAAATCACTCACGGCTCTCTCAAAGGAAAGGGAAGCGGGCAGGATGGCAAACTTCACACTACGGTGCAGACGTTACACAAATGACAGGATCGCGCTCTCTTTCTGCGCCGACGGCCTGATGGATTTTACGTGTCTGATGACAGCAGGGTCAAACAGTGCCGTGGTTAATGCTTTTTTTTTTTTTTTTTTCTTGACAGCAAACGGTGTCACATACTTTGGACGTACAATATGAGGATACAGATGAAAGGATGAAGCTTTTCATTTAGTCATGGCTGGCTTCTCTAACCATCCTTTGTTCTATTTAGACTGCCTGTAAGTGTAACTTTGTAGGACACTTGATTTGCTTGATAAGTAAGGAAAGAAATCCCAAATTTTATTTTTCGATTAGTTCCTCTTTGTAGTGAAACCTGTAATTTTAAAACAATTAGTCCCAAGTTTTGCTTCCTTGGCTGTTCTAATTAGTAGAAATACTAAAACGCCAATTCATCATGCTGTCGGGTTCTATTTATATTCTTTAGCGTTTCAGTAATTTTACACTCTCCAATCAACAATGGTGCAGCTTCCAGCACTGGAAATGGCGGCTTTATTTCAGAATCAGACCCAAAACATGTTTTCTGCAATATTATGTATCGGAACAAAGGTAGAAAATGTTATAAATTAACAGTGGAAGCTCAACAGGTTTGCTTTCTTTCCAGTAGTAATTCTGTAGGAGGCTGATCTCGTAGCTTCTTGCCTGCTGAAGAAACCATCACCTTACAGCGGTGGATGGTATTTCTTTTGTTACCTGAGCTGTGACTTTATTCCAGTGATAAATATTTTTCGGTTTAATGGTTGAGATTTTCCTGTAATTTTTCACACCTAACTTGACTATGGATGCAAATAATCGACTTACTGATGTCAAATAATGGTTTATTGAATTAAAGATTGTTCCACCTTACTTAGACGGGGCTGTCACTACCTGATCTGTACCGGTGGCACGATCCGTACCATCAGTTCCTTTGCGTACGGGCAAATACAAGGACTTCCAGGTCGCCATTGAATGTACTTTATTAGTTTAAAAAGGACAGGAAAAAAAGTATTTTCATCCTTTTCAACAAAATGCTACGGTTCACTTTATAACAACTGCCAATGTTTTGTACGAAAATATATTGTATTAGAAAGTTGTTTATTAAATTTTAGTGAGCTGTAAGTATTTATGCTGTCAATGCGCCCTCTGGTGGACACATCCCAGACAAAAGAAGACCTTGTTATGGCAGCCATGTCGTTTATTTCTTGCCACGCCGTAACTGCAGTTGATAAGAGTGCAAACTGCTCCATTCTTAGATCAACACTGTTGGAGTGCACAGTTAAGTTCAGAGAAAATAACATTCAAATGAATAAAAAATTTTCGCGTGTGTGACGTGATCAAAGCGTCCATTAAAATGCGATTTAACCATCTTGTGCTGTATTTTAGTTTTTTCCTTTAAATCCTGCAATATTCGCACAATTACAACAAAATGCAACAAGAAACATCCCACCCAAAATAAGATTAAAGAAGAAAAAAGCAAGAAAATCGATGCACATGCGCAAAAGAGCCGACGGTACGGACCGTGCTTCTGGTGCAGATCTGGTAGTGATGGGGTCTTCTTTCATTGTTGTAGTGTGTTCGCCATCCAGAAGAGGCCGACGCTGCTCATCCTTAAGCGGAGCCAGACCATGATAGTTGCAGGAGAACTAATGGTAACGGTAACTGGCTTGTAGAAAAGCGCTTTAAACTACAGTCAGTCTTTCACAGCCTGACGGTGGTGAGCTATGTTGGCAGCCAGAGCTGCCCCGGGGCAGACTGACAGAGACGAGGCTGCCATACTACGGCGCTACCGGACCCTCTGACCACCGCCAGCAGGCAATTCCATGAAGTGTCTTGCCCAAGGACACAACAACTGAGACGGTGGAAGCGGGGGTTATCGAACCGGCAACAAGTCAATTATCAATTATAGGATGAGCTCCCTAACTCCTGCATCTCTGTCACCCAAATAATCATGGCGAAGGCATCCCAGGAACGTTAAAGGGTCCAAACGGAGTCCCGTCTGGTCTTGTTACTGTTTAATGACGACAAGGATTCTAAATTCACTTTATGATGTTCTGTTTTTTAATATAAACGCTTCCCGATGTGCTTGGAAGGATGCGACTCTCTACTGGAGGAAATTCTTGTCACTACAGCTCTTTCTCTGCTACTTAATTTAAAGTACTTAAAACCGCAATGAATGTCTAAAAACATTTCAGTGGTTTTGGGTTTTTAAAACCTTGGCAGAGCCTAAAACCAAAAAACTGGCAGATGCCTACTTAGAGCTATGATGTCTGCTGGCTTCTAACCCTAAGCTTTTCAGATTTTTTTATTTTTTTTTAGCATAAATATCATAAGGGCTCTTTTATCAGTCGCACCCAGAACCTAAATGCCACTGGGTTCTGTTAAGGAGCAAGACGATTATTGAGCTGTGGATTTTCCTCTGCCCTGGAGCTCTGTTTAGCTTCATTTTAATACAAAATGCATTTAGGGGTACTTGAGAAAAGTGTCTAAGACCAACAGGGACGCATATTCCCTCAGGTAAATTCTGGAAATGCCCTGCTGGATCAGGGGATGTGACTGCAAAATCCTCTAAAGATGATGTTGCTCCTCAAAGATGATGGAGCTCGTCACTTTATCACAAAAGCTGAGCCCAGACACCCCAAAGAGGAAGCTCAGAATCTCGATGTCATGACCATAGATGATTGGTGGAACATAGTTGGACCTGTATGTTCTGTGTGGAGCAACCGCCTCATTACTGCAAACGAAGCCCGCATCTTTTCTTCCATCTGTGTCTGGAATAAGGTGGCAAGAAACCCAGATCATTTTGCTTATCCCCATCTTTACTACAGCTGACTCTCATCTGTCTGCCAGGTGAATCCCCGATCCATCTCTCCATCTGAACAAGTAGACACCTCGATACCTGAGCCCTCAAGGCAGAGGCTCGCCTCCAACATGGAGGGAAATAAATGGACATCATCAAATTTATTTGTCCTTGCAACAGCCCTCCCGTAGAGCAGTGGGCTGCCACTGGGCCTGATTGGCAATCTGTGGGGTCCGAACCGGGGAACATGGGTCCTGCTCTAATAACTAGGCCAACCACTTCCAAATAGTCACATTTTAAGCTATTTAGAAAAAAGATGTCATGGATTTTGTAATTATTATTTTTTTAAATGCATATCTCTGTATACATATTTTTGCCACAATCCAGTTTCTTTTTCCTTAAATTATCCCCAGGCTTGTAAAACTCAGGCCTGTTGCAGAGAAGTGGTTATGAGGAGTTTCAAACATGCAGTCAGCAGAAGGCAGTGGGGAAGTAGTCCAGTAGAGCACTACTGCAGCTGTGGGAAATGTACATCTGTAACAATATTAACAGTTAGAGTAAATAATAAAAAAAACAAAAAAAAAAACAAG
Organism: Fundulus diaphanus; assembly: GCA_037039145.1. NCBI lineage: Eukaryota > Metazoa > Chordata > Actinopteri > Cyprinodontiformes > Fundulidae > Fundulus > Fundulus diaphanus. The sequence continues at coordinate 39,254,006 of CM073140.1, forward strand.
ATTGTTCAAGAATGAATTTTAAAGTGCTGCATATTAACTCTTGCCTTGCGCCGATCCTTTTTCTGTGTTTCTGTAAGTCTGGGTTTTCTGCAATCCGCTGAAACGTGTCTGAATATGTATTAAAAACAGTAAACACAATCAATCACGAGTCCAGAAGCGACAAGCAGTTTTGCACTGAGCTGTAACTGCAGCAGAGCCCCCTGCAGTGCGTCCTCACGCAGCCATTGTTGCTTCCTTTTTTTTTTAAACCCACTTCTTGAAACTGAGACACCAAAGCTAATTTTTCCAAATAAATTTCTCTGAATGCAAGATGCCAAGCCTGTTCTCGGTTTGAAAAGACATTTATTTCTCGTCAGTGAGGCTCCCTCGAAAGTGTATTCATCTCTTCCAGTAAGATAAATCCCCTCCACGCGATCGCTGTTCATTAAACCTCAGAGATTCATTCAGGTTTATTTTTAGACAGAGAGATTCGTCGTTGGAACCGTGTTGATTTTCCACCCAGTCTGAGGGGTTTTTATTCTGCCGCCGCCGCGCGTACAGAAGCAATATGTTTTCTTGGAGCAAACACAAGGGAGATGAGGTTAGAGGTGGTCTCCTCCACCGTGGCATTCAGGGAGTTTTTAAAAATTCAGGGACAGGAATGTCATCTCTGCACAACTCGTATTTCTTTGTCAGAGCCATTTTAAATGGATCATTGGTATTCACACTCCCTGCTGTGTTTGCAGGCTCCTGCCAGTACGAGGTGTGTCTGTCGGGCTTTTTTTGGAATCACAGGTCTGTAATTTTAAACATTTGTTGTGTTTTTATTTTTTTTATTTTTTTCAGCCAACTGTGTTTAAATGAAATTAATTAGTGCCTTGTTATTTTTTTTATAAACTCTTCTCAAATTACTGAGCAAGTAGCGGTACCAAACTAAGGCAGCACAGAGGAGCAGGAACAAAGGGAAGCTGATAGTCGGAGCCAACGTTTCAGTTGCAGAGGATCTTCTCTTCTCGTTAGGAAAAGCTGCAGATAAACAAAAGCTCACCCTTAGAAAACACGCCAAATCTGTGCTTTGTTTACGGGGCTCTTCTGGAGGATTTGTCAGCATGATACTTTGTTTGTTTTTGTGTTTCTTTCCCCGAACGCCCTAAACCTAAAATACTCCAACACAACCAAGAAACAGCAGGTGTCCAATGAAGATACCCTGTCTGTAAATAACATTTTTGTCACAACATTGTTAAAGTGACTTGCATGAAGATGCCTCCAAATGAGCCACGGTGCCTCCTCGAAGAGAACAAAGAAACAACCCCTGAATCTGCAGCGACCCCCAAACTCTTTTATTACTAAAACGAGTAAAGACAATAAACCAGCAGCAATGGTGGGTTGTGCTAAATGCTGCTGCCATTTCCTTTTTAGAGAGTTGAAACCCACGCCAGCCACACAGGACGGGTCATTTTCTGATGGCCTCGGGTCAGACCTTCGGGATGTTCACTGCAGCGGTCATAAATGTGTCCCAGCCGTCGATCTTTCTCTCCGTGAAACAATGACGATGTGAAATAAGCCCTTCTTAGATTGAGGGGCAGCAACAAAGCAATTGCTGATTTCTCCCCGCCTTGGCATTGTGATGAACGAGAAGTGATTCAGATAGCTGCTGAGATGGGAGATCTTTGTGAATACACAGATCATTTCATTATGGCCTGGTTCCTAAATCCCTCAACTTAACAGGATGTATTCATGGCTGCATAATATATTTCAGCATAACTGCCACAGCTGTCAGGTATTTGGGGACGTCACATGAAATGTTTTCTGTTGCATTGCACCAGGCCCTAATTGACCTTCACTTTTCTGGGCCTCGTACTCTTTATATTTCAATCCATAAAGTCATGATTTTGAAGCAAAGTCATCATCTTGAAGCACGAAAGTCCTGCAAACGCCAACCTAGAGGCGGTTGTTGTTCATTAGACGGGCCGGCGTGTGTCGTTGGCTGTCGCTGCCACCGAGGGGTCCGTCTACGGCTGCAGCCGACATCTGTTGGTATAATGTAGCGTTCGGGGCTCCGTCGGGCAACAGGAACTGATTTATAACATTCTCTGTTTAAGTGGCTGTCTTAAGGTAATTATAAACTGGTGGGGGGGTTTTCTACTAATTGCACCTTCCCTGATCTGTAATGAAGGCCAAACAGCATGAATGGGCCCATCCTGCGTGTCTCAGGCAGTGGAGGAGCGAGGGCAGCTGAGCTTGACCAGTTAGTGTTGGTTTAGCTCTGGGCTGGAGCGCCTCACCTGCTGTTATGCCTCGTCTTCAGCCAATTTCTCTTGAGTAATTAACTGTGATGCCACATATGGCGCCTTGGTGGAAAGTCTGATCGCTGGCGGATGCAGAGAAGTCGAAGAGAAGAAGTGAGCATGGGGAGACCCTGCGGTGGCCAAAGCGCCGACTGCTCTCCGCCGAGCCTAAATAGGATGACTGGAAAATTCTTTTGACATGCACAATTAAAAACAAATGTTGTTTCCACATGACATAAATGAGTCTAATTAATCACTGAACAAATGAATTATTAGGAAGATTAGAAAATGAGGTAGATTAAGTACACCAATGAGGCTTGAATTATTAACAGTATTTGTATCGGTTGATTAGGACGTTGTATGAAAAGAGAACAGATGACGAAGTAATTAAAGCTAGAGTTTTAACATACTTGATACATGGGAATGCTCATGCAGCAAATGAATAAAAATGTTCCCAAAAATGCAACAGCTGCCGTTGAGAATGTTTTCTCTTCCGTTTCTCGCTTGAGCCTTCCAAACATTTCAGATGGGCTCCGCGTTTATTTCGCTTCTCACGCCATCCCAGGTTACTACCAAGCACTCCAGATGTTTGAGTTTCTCCTGTCACCTCGAGCCACGGCAGCAGAACCGCTACATCTAGAGAAAAGCTGCAGCAGATGTTCAGAAAAACGTCTGACGAGGCCGAGCGTTTTGCATCAAGCTTAAAGGGTTGTTGCTTCAGAGGCGTTTCTATTGGAGGTATCATTTTACCAAATTTGTTTGCAAAAAATGTAAGGATGACCAGTAGTTTTGGAAGGAGTTCTTGAAAAATGTACCAGAAAAAACTGTTACTAAAACTCAGAACATTAAATAATTTAAGGGATGATCTTCAAAATAAAACAAAATAGAAAACATGTAATGTAGCGAATATATAGTGCAGTACTTCTCAAGTAGTGGGGTGTGGCACATGCTTCTTATTTCCTAATTTTAGTGTAGTTGGACTAGGTGGCAGTGTAGCGCTCTCATCGTCACAGTTCGTGCAGGGATTATTCACTCTATGGTGTTAATGTACCGTTTGTTGTTGTTTTTTTATTATACACATATACATATTGCACAGAGCAGTAGATATGGAGTGTGGTCAATAAAAGCCCAAGAGACACCATGGAAACATACTTAACAGGGATGAAAAGTAAGGCTGAGTGAGACAGCGCTAATGAGACAGTCCCCCGAAACTTAAGATGAGGAAATACAACAAAGCGTATGTAGCACTTTGCTTCACTGTTACTGCAGTGGGAAATGAGGAAAGTCCAGTGTGTTTACTGTGTCTAAAAATGCTGTTAGTGGACAGAAACCAAATAAATTAAGGCGTCACTTAAAGTCATTACACTCAATAAAGCTGATATGTTGCTTCAGTTTTTCAGCGAAAATGTGCCGAATATAGCCAACATTCCTTCTACTTTGTGAATACTACTTCGGTAAACCAGCGAGCACTGCAAGCATCATATAAAGTGGCGTACCAAGTTGCTCCATGCAAAAAAGAACACACTAGCAGAGTTCATACTGACTCCAGCAATAGACATGGTTTCTTGCTGGACGACACAAGAGCCATAAAAAAATAAATTATCCCTCTGTCGCCCAACATATAAATGACTTCGCTAACAATCTTAAAGAACGGCTGGTTGAGAAACTCGAAGACAAATGTTTTGCTTACAATTAGATGAAGCAACTGACGGCAACAAAGACTTTGTTGCTTATGAACGTTGTGATATGACAAACTCCCTGTGTGAGGATCTACTTTTTTTTTTTGTAAATGTGTCAGTATGAACATATTTACAAGTATGAAGTCGCAGAGAAATGTAGTTTTTTTATTTTGGAAATTGCAAACACTTTGATACTATTTAGACGCTTTCTTTTAGATACTAAAAAACAATGTTAATAAAGTTATTCTAAAAATATATTCCTTTAATTTTTTGTCTTCTTTAATGGTAATAAGGATACGATGTTATGCAGAGGTGTAGCCTACTTGCATTATAAGTACACCTAACACTTTTTATAAGGCTTATAAGAAATGTATGGACAAATCATACTATTCAGTCGCAGCGGACAGTGAGGGGTGCTTAAATTATTTATTTTTATATATTTTTTTAAGAGGGGGCGTGAAATGTGTTCTTCTTCCTGGAGGGGCGTGACAAAAACTAGAGAAGCACTGACTAAAGGAAGTAAGAGCAGAGAATGTATCTTTAATATTAATCACAAACACCTTGGGTTTAAAAAAAGTGTGTATATATGTACACACACACATATGTATTATGTAAATGGACTGAACTTATATAGCAGTTTTCCAGTCATGCTGACCACTCAAAGCACTGTACACTATAGCCACATTCACCCAGTCACTTTCACTAACGAGCATTTGTACACCAAGACGCAAGCTCGGTAGGCAACTTGGGGATAAGTGCCTTGCACGGGGGCACATCAACATGTGGCAAGGGGAAGCTGGAATCGAACCCACAACCTTCTGATTGCCAGACGACCACTCAACCCATCAAGCCACAGTCGCCCAATGCTGTAAAAGAGGTGCCGATTTCTATGTTGTTGTTGTGACTGACAGGTAACAATTTGTGTCTAATCAACGTTAAACTGGACAAATTCACTAACCTACGGCATCGCTGGTCATTTATTTGCAACTGATGTTACCTCTGCATCAGACAGCATTTCCTGTTTTCACCTCGGTATCAGCACTTCAAAGTAAAAGCATACATGAAAAGTTAAAAACATTACAGTTGGCACAGACACTTTTGGTTTATTTGTTTTTAAAGCCCAACAGCTCCAATACGTTGATGTGGAAAGGAGAAAAAGCGCTTGCAGGTCAGCTGTTTTACAGACAGTGCTGTTCAACACCGCTTTTATTTTGAAGGACTCTTACTGGAGGTTTTACCTTTGCGGTACACTGCCCCCTATGTGTCTGGCATGATTAAAACGACGGTCAGTGGTGAATTTATACGGGTTTATGTGGATGAAAACTCTTCTAAAAACCATCCTGTGTGTATGTCATTATTTTTAAAACCGATATTGGGGAGATATTTGTTTTTATAAATACTAACCTATGTGTGTACAAGGCATTCGTTTTTAGCTTGGTTCAGGGTCATTTTGCATATATTGCATCCTTAACCCTCTTTCAAACCTATCTTTTCTACCTATATGAACATTTTGACCCTCGAAAGAGCGTCCCTTTTCCTGGAGCTATAGGTGCACTGCTGGGTCTTATTTTTCGGTCCCAAGGTGGATTTGAATTGGTGCGATGTCGGTTTAAAAAGCGCCATGGCAGGTGGCTCCATTTCATCCCTGAAAGTCAGGATATGAAAACAGCAAAACAGAAATCGCTGAAATTGTTGTCACCACTGTGGAGCATTGGGAATTAAAAGTATATAGTTTATTTTTCTATTATTTTTAGACCAAATCTAATACTAACCAAATCAGTGGCACAAAATCCTTAGAAACACTTTTGTTTCTCTCCATGAATTTATCTTGGGGATTGTGCATTTCAGTTTAAAGCTCCATCAGTTTGGAATATTTTACCTTCATGACTTAGCAGTATCACTTATTTTGATATTTAAAATAAGTTGTCCTTATATACTTAATGTCAAACATCTTGCTCTTGCTTGCAAAAGACTTGTCTTTGTATTTAATTGTCTTGTGTTACATTTTGGATTTACTTATTTGTATTTTAATTCTTATGTTTTTGTAAGGACCTTGTTGAAAATGAGATGGTACATCTCAAGGGGATATCCTTGAAATAAACTAAAAATCTTTCTCATTTTCTTTTTGTACATCCTTTCTTTTTTAAAGGAGTATTTACACCAGTCAGTCTGCTCTGCCAGGGTCATGCAATGTAAATCACATCTCTACCCACCAACTGTACTTTAAAATCCAAAAGCATTTAAGTTTTTTTAAAATTATAGTGTGTAACTTTGTCTCATTACTTCCATTTCTGTGTGGACGCCCCATATTTTTATTTTGAGTTTGCAGTTGGTTAGATATTGACTGTGAAGTAACTGGTTTGAGACAAACGCTGAGGTTTGGTGGGTGAATCTCAGCTGAAACATTACAGGAAAATGTTCAGTGATCTGCTCGAAAGAAATAAAAGATCAAATCTGAACACCCAGAAAACCACTTTCATTAGTTTCTTCTCATCCAAATGTTCCATGTGGGGAGTCACGTCTTGTCCTGATAATTTACAGCAACATTTGCTTTTTGTGGTCCTTTAATCCAGATGTAAAATATGTGACCTTTTCTACCAAACATGATGAGGCCTACACGCAGAACCAGGACACAGAAATCCAAGCGTTTCAGGGCAAATTCTTGTTTGAGCCAAACCTGCAACAACTTACAGGTGGACTTTGTTGCATCTGTAAACATGGCTGTTTTGTTTCAATCATTGGGCAAATTTATCTGTTTTGCTGCATTTTGGCTGCGTTCGTTTCCCAATACAGGAATTCAGAGTCATAGAGGTTGTTGAGTCTTTAGAGGACTAGTTGTGCCGTGATCTGTTAGAGCGCTGTGGTGCAGGAAGATTGACTCTGGAGATCCTAACCATTGATAAAATACCAATCATTCCATGTTTCAAATGCAGAGAAGTTGTTTCTTTTTAAATCCTTGTGTATTTTAGGTGTTGATATAAACATGGAGGGCCTGGGACAATAATTCAGGGTGGATATTTCATACCATCCCAGGACACGCCACAACCAGCATAACCTTATGACCTGCAGGTGTGTTTTGTGCTCTTATATTCAACCTGAAGGTTGCTGCTCTGACTCCTGATTGCCGCTCTTGACCACCTCCATGTCAGCAGGAGCTCTTGCAGCACTACTACTGCACTCAACTGACATATTCTTGACCACCTTTGTTAAAAAAACTATTCCAAATCCATCTATTGAAATTACTAATTGACTTTATGCATTGGCTACATTCATATCAAAGCATTTTCTTTATCTCACTGGATTTAACCAGGTCAAACAATAATAATAAATACAATAATATAACTGATTTAAATATTTCTGCGATTTAGTAGTGGAGATTATGAAAGGTACACTAAATCTGAATTCCTGGACATTTTAGCATTACATACATTTCCATAACCTTTGTTTTATTGAGTCAGTTTATACCCCCTTGGCTTCTCAACATGATACTAACCTCCTTATTAAACTATTTTTGCAGGATAGGCTGTTTGCATTTTCACTGTTCACCACTAGTGTTTATATCTTATCTGCTCCCTTATGAAAAGAAAACGTCAATTTAACTTTTTTAACTTTCTCGCTCCATTTATATGATCAAGGAATGCAGCCATAGTGTTATAAATTAGACTAATTTATAACTGAATTAAACTAAGGTGACTGACAGCGCTGAGATGTTTGGAACTATTGAGGGCTACCAGAACCTTTTGGCCGGGTATCGAGTTCAAAGAGTCGTAACTCTTCTTCTCTATACGGTGCTTGGTCCATCGCACAGCCTATCTCTCTGCACTGCTTTTGCTATGTTTGCAAACAAAGTGCAGAGGTTAGTGGATGGCTATCCTCTCTGCTGTCTCTGCTCCGGCTGTAAGCGAGGTTTGCAGGATGAGGCAGCTGCAGCTGTCAGTGGAACTGACTACAGCCTTGGGGAAGTGGTAAGCGACTCACAGCTCCCTCCAGTACCTGGAGAATGATTGGAGCTTTGACGTGAAGTCGCCAAAAACACAGAAAAAGGACGCAGGTCACGTTTTTGAAAATAAATACATCGCAAGAACAGTCCTAAGATGGCCCAGTTGGTTGGGGTGAGGGGGCTATTGCAACTGCAATCTGTGGGAGTTTCAGTCAGGCATATACCCAAGAGAGCTGCATGAATGGATTATGACCCGAACCTTGGCACTCGCTGAGGAGGTCGAGCCATGCCACCAGGGAAAACTCCCAGTGTTCCCAATAGCCAGTCCGCCCCTGGCTATAAATAACACAGGTGAGTCACTATTCATAGGAAACTACCTTTACCTCAAAGTGTCAGTTTCAACATGCGTTTAACCAGACATTGTTTCATTTATTATGCGCAAGTCACCTACAGCCATACAGAAGCTTTCTGAAACAGTGTTACTCGGATACACCTGCAGCTGATGCAACGATTACACAAATTATATATTAAGATAATTCCTGTAATGCCCTTACAGAATCTAGGGGCCCCATAATTCAGCCGACACAGAGAATGAACATTTAGCAGTTTATTAATAAACTGGTGTCACGGAACAGGAACTGACTGGATCTGGTACTGGAATCACTGCGGGGGACAAGAGCCGGGTTAGTGGCGGAGAACAACTCAATGGTGATGATGGTGCACTGAATGAAAGCCACTAACATTCTCAGATGCAGGGAGGTTGCACTGGCTCTGAAGATTGATCCCAGCGGCTCCATCTGGATGATCCGGATCACTGACTGACTGCCCTGTCTAGCCACACCGAGATTCGGTTCAAAGGCTAGCGGAGAAGTTCGGAGGCCATGCACAGGGAGCAGGTCCACAGGGCAGAGGTTTCCAGAAGAGCTAGGCAAGGAGTGAGTCCAGCATCTGTAACAAGAGGCACACACACCAGGCAGAGGTTTCCAAGCGGGCCAGAGACAGACTGGTCCGAGGTCCAGGCTTGGGTCAGGAGAATCCAGATGGGCAGAGACAGGCAAACGTAGTTGAGAGGCAGGAGATCAGTGTTCAGAACACAGAAGCCAACAGGAGGATCTGATAAGGGAAAGGCAGGCAGGAGAAAACAGCAACGAGACGGGTCGATAAACAGGAGGTCAAACGAGGAATGCTGGGTGATTTATTCACATGATGTCTTTCAATAATCTGGCGATTACCCACTGGGATAGCCAGGAATACATAGCGCTCATCCCAGGTGCAGCGACTCCCAGTATTTGGAGCTGCCGCAGGTGTAACCACTCAGACCTGATTGCCTTTGCAGCAGCTTTTCAGGCAGGAACAGATAGAAATCATTACAGATCCCTGTCAGATTTAGCCTTAAAGTCATCTTTTAATGTTAGGGCTGCTCCAAAACATTGACATTACTATCCAGCAAAAGCATAAACCTGTCAGTTTATTTTGACTTTTCAACCAAAAATTACACGGCTCACAAGAATTACATCTCATAGCTCCTCCTTAATAGATAATATTCACAAATGTACTAACCAAAGATATAATCAGTGGGATGATAATAAATTAAATTAGTAATCATTTGCCTGTATTTATCATTTGTAATATTAACAACAAAATTAATAATATAGTTAATCCAAATTGTGTTAAATACACAAGAAGAGGGGCCAAGGACTCATTAATGCCATTCCAACAAAATCTTCAACTGATTTGGGTGTCGGCCTTGAAAGAATCAAATGTAAATGCAGCTTTTAATATTTTTTTTTTAACTTGTATGCATGAATATGACTAACACTGTCCCATTGTAGAAGGTAAGGTTAAAAGGAAACAAATACACAACCGTGGATGATCAAAGGTCTAGTGAAACACATGAAAGAATGTATTGTATACAAATTCCTTAAGACCGATCTATCCAATCAGAAAGCATAAAAGATGTAAAAACAAATTGACTCGCATATTAAAAAAACTGCAAGAAGCAGTATTATAGTAAACTAACGGAAAACAACAAAAACAACATTAAAGGTCTTTATAAATAGTGTCATTTGTAAGGAAACAAACTTCAGCTCTCCTCCAGCTTGTTTCATCAAACATGGAAAGACAATAGAAGATACAGAAGGGATTGTAAATTAATTTAATACATATTCTGTTGATACTGGTTCAGAACTGGCAGCCTCAATACCACCACCAAGGGGCGACTCGGAAAATGAGAATCTCCCTACAAATTGAAATTCCTCTTTTCTTGCTGAAGCATCAGAAAATAAAATAATACAGTAAATAAATGTAAGAACAAAAAATCTATGGACACCACTAAGCTTGATATTTTAGTCATCAAAAAAGTAATTAATTATATTGCAAAACCACTCTCCCGCATCTACAATCTATCGTTTTTGAATGGATAAATTCCCGGATCAGATGAAAACCGCAAAAGTAATACCCATTTATAAAACTGGTGTAAAACATGAATTTTCCAATTATAGGCCAATTTCTATTTTATCCCAATTTTCTAAAATCCTGGAAAAATTATTTACTGACCGTTTAGAAACATTTATAGAAAAAAATGAAATACTAAATGATAATCGATACGTATTCAGAAAGAATTGAGCTACTTCACAAGCACTATTAGAACTTATAGAAGAAATCACAAATAATCACACTGGGGATTTTTATTGGCTTAAAGCGTTTGATACAATGAACTATGACATTTTTTCACAGAAAATGGAAGCAAACCTGATCAGGGGAATTTCCTTAAACTGGATAAAATCCTATCTAACTGGTAGATAGGAGTTCGTACAGATAGGTGAGCACAAATCCACCTATAAGGTGAAAACCTGTGGAGTTTCACTCGGGTCTGTATTGGGACCTAAACTATTTTTACTGTACATTAATGACTTACATTTGATATCAGAGAGACTTAAGTTTGTCCTATTTGCTGATGACACTACAATAATATGCTCTGGGGAAAATGTACAATTTGTGATTGAGATTACTAATGAAGTGGTTGAATAAAAATAAATTGTCATTGAATGTAGCAAAAACAAATTAGTTTGAACCACAAACCATATATTTGATAAATATGCCAAGGAAGAGAAATGATGATGATTATGAAGTTTAAGGATTATTCGAATAGCATACTTACCTGTACATGAGCATACATTCTGTCCCATACTCAATGGCCTTAACAAGTGTGCCTGATGGAGTATGCGCTCAGGCATGCATTGTATGCATGGATGTATGTACATCCAATATAGAACATGACATTATAATGAATAACTAAGAATAAACACATGTATTACTGGTCTACCTACAAGTGTGCACATGCATATGGTAGAGAGCTGTATCAAGGAGAGAAGTGGGGTAGCACCCTATAAGTTTTTAACTTCTTCCTACTCCATTTATGCAGTTGTGCTATGTTTGATATTTAAGTTTGTATATTTGTATATTCTTCTTTTGCTTTTTTGCTCAAATAAATAAAATTAAATCATGAAATCATCATTTGTCAGGGAATAAAGAGACGTTTCCATGTTTTACAAAAATTCTATACCATATATTTCCATTTACAGTCATCAGTATCAAAATGTGCAATCACTGACTAGTTGAATACTATGCTTGTCAATCTGTTAGATTTTAACATTTCCTGCATTCCTGCCCTGCTTGGTGATCCTACACTGGGCCTCTTCACTGGACCGGCATTGCTTTTAAAACTTGACTGTTACAGGTTTCACTGACTATGATGCTACAGCTCAAACAGAGTGGTGGGGGCATTGTGAAAACGGAAAATGGTGTGGAAAATGTGTGTTCATAAAAATGCCACTGCAATATGTTCATGTTCTGCTAATACAAGGGTGTCCATCTGCAGCCCTCAGTGGCTGGTGTTCTGCATGTTTTACATGTGTTCCTGCTCGTCCACACAGCTGAATGGCTGAATTCCCTCCATTCTGCAGAAGATGAATTATTCATATGATCGAGGTGAGCAAAACCATGGAAACATCTAAAAAATGGAGGACATTGGCCCAAGTTAGGTGTAAGAGGAAATGATCAACATAACTACATTCGACTGCACTGAGAATTTTCATCAGTCTGAGTGACGTACAAAAGTAAAAAAAAAAATATTCTCAGAGCAGCGAGAACTCATGGAGGAGGTGAGGAGCAGGGTGCAGAGGTCTACCACCAGCAGGCCACCTGAGAAGGTGATGCGGTCTGATCGATGCTTTTTGTACACATTTTCAGTTAAAGTAGCTAAAGCTGCTGTTTGGGTTTGAATAGACTTACAACTTTGCTTCAAAGTGAATATTCAATGATCAGGTATAACATTATGACCACCTGGCTAATGGCAAACATTTATGACTGTTTGCTGTTGCCATGACCCAGATAACTGAATTTGCACCAGCACCTGGCTACACGTGTGCCCCTCTTCTGTTGCAGAGGCATCGGGTCATTTGAGCCCTGAAGGCGTGCTGTTGTATCAACACCAAAGTCTGAGCAACCACACCTCTTAAATCCTGGAAGTTATGAGCTATGGCTAACCTTGAATTGGACCTTTTTTTTTTTTTTCCAGCAGAAATACCTTTGTCTCACAATGGGGAAATTTAAGCATTACAGTGGGAATAAACAGAGTTAAACACTAAACCAGTAAAGAAAAACAAGCAACAGTGAATTAAATAAAAACGGAAAGTATTGCACAATTATTGAATATGACATATTTAGATAAAGGTGAAAATATTCAAATAAAACGGAGGAAATGCACTGGATTGGCTGGTTGGCTGGATTTAGGTCTGGGGAATCTGAACGGCAAGTTAGCACGCAGGACTGATGGCAGTTTCCACGTTCAGATGGCAGGAACTGTTATTCCGCTGAAAAAGGCAGCAGTCATCAGGGTACATGGTTTCTGTGAAGAGTGGACATAGTCTGCAGGTTAGGAGGGTCAGGGTGGTACATCTCAACATAACTCCGGATAGATGGCAGGACCTAGTTTCCAAGCAGAATATTGCCCAAGCCCTCACCCTGTCTCTGACAGCTTGCTTTCTTTCTAAAGTTCAACAAGGTTCTTCGTGTCCCCCAGGGAAAAGAGACTGACTCGTTGCTGGTTGTTTCTGAGGTGCACAGGTCTGCAGACTGGAGGCTGCATCCTGGGGGACCAGGCTGGAGGGCCGCAGCCTGGGGGGCTGCAGGCTGGGGGGTTGGAGGTTGGGGGGCTGGAGGCTGGGGGGCTGGAGGCTGCAGACTGGAAGCTGCAGGTTGGGGAATTGCAGGCTGGGGCTGGAGCCTGCAGGCTGGGAGGTTGGAGGCTGGAAGCTACAGACTGGGGGACTGGAGGCTGCAGACTGGAGGCTGCAGGCTGGGGAATTGCAGGCTGGGGGTTGCAGGCTGGTGGGTGCAGACTGGAGGGTTGGAGGCTGGAAGCTGCAGACTGGGGGGCAGCAGACTGGAGGGCTGCCGGCTGGGGGGCATCAGACTGGGGGGCAGCAGGCTGGGGGGCTGCATGCTTGGGGGCTGCAGATTGGAGGCTGCAGGCTGGGGGGGGGGGGGCTGGAGGTTGGGGGAACAGGCTGGGGGCTTGGGGCTGGGGGGCTGCAGGCTGAAGGCTGGGGGGTTGCAGACTGGAGGCTGCAGGCTGGGGGGTTGCAGGCTGGTGGGTGCAGACTTGGCGGTTGGAGGCTGGAAGCTGCAGACTGGAGGGCTGCTGGCTGGGGGGCAGCAGGCTGGGGGGCTGCATGCTTGGGGGCTGCAGATTGGAGGCTGCAGGCTGGGGGGTTGGGGGAACAGGCTGGGGGGTTGGAGGCTGGGGGGCAGCAGGCTGGGGGGCTGCAAGCTGGGGGGTTGCAGGCTGGGGGGCTGGAGGCTGGAGGGCTGCAGGCTCGGGGGTTGGAGGCTGGGGAGTTGCAGGCTGGGGGGCTGCAGGCTGTGGGGTTGGAGGCTGGGGGACTGCAGACTGGAAATGCTCAACAAGAGCTGCCTTTTTCTCTGATCCAGGCATCTAGCCATCACAGTTTGGCGCTCAACCTCCTAGAAATCCTTACGGTCATTTTGTCCTGTGTCTAACACTAACTTGGAGGACAAAATGTTCAGGTGCTGCCTGAGCAGCTTAACCGGTGCCATCAGGGGAAGTAATCAGGTATTGAACTTAACCTGTCGGTGATCAGACTGTACCTGAGTGGCATATAGTAATAACTCAAATACTGAGAATATATTAAAAACCACAGGTACACAAGGAAGTAATGGGAAGGATTTCTCTTTAGTAAAAATACTTATTGCTCTGGGCTTTATAATGCATTTTATAGAACTGCTAATATTTTTTCCCTTTAAATGCTGCATTTATTTTAGAGTAGTTAAAGCTTAGACATTGAAACATCTGTGCTGTGTACTTAAAAGCCCACCAGGAATAGGCTATGTATGTACCTGAGAGGATATTTAAAATTAATTACAAATTATGACCTGAATATAAAACTTACCAGTGCTCCTACTAAAGTTTATTTCTTTAAAGAGTTGAGATTATAACACACTTGTTTTTTTATAGAAGTGAACCTAACTTATCGACAGACACTTTTCAAAAGTTGGGCCCAAACTTATATCAACAATAAGTCTTGAAATATCTTAATCAAGATAAAGATCCTTCCTTAATCATAACGAAGAGCTTTGAATTGCCTAAACTGACAGCCATGAGACATTAAAATAAGTGAAGAATGATTCCTCAGTTTTCACAGGCAGATGTTGAGTGAGTGAAATAAATGTGCTGCTGCTTAACATTTTTCAAAAACCGAGCATGCATACTCAGAAAGTTAGCAGAAGTATTTACATAATGAACACAGCAAAGTAGAAAATCTGGTGGATACATGGTGGAAAACACATCTGACAGTCGATTCATACTGGCACTAAAACGGATTTTATTATATGAACATGCATAGATGTGTAAAGACAGTGATTATAAAACCTGCCTAGATTGATTAATGGCTTGTATAGCCCTGCAGAAGGAATGACATTTCAAATTTCATGCATTATTTTGGCTATAAATCATTTGTCAAGTGATCAAAGCAGCACAATAATCTATAGTTCACTCTGACTCCTGTACGAAGCAGTGCGGCGTGATTAAAACAGGTACTGGAGGTTGTGTTTTAAGTGCCGAGCTGCGGAGAAAAGAGTTTCCAGCGAGTGAGTGACACCAAAGCAAGATTAGGGGATCAGGTGCAGAAAGATGAGAGAGGAATTTAGTGGAATTGACAGCTTGTTCGAGGGTTTCTGAGAGGAAGAGGAGACAAGAGACAGGGCGATAATTTTCCAGATTTGGAGGGTCAAGATTAAGCTGTCTGATTATGAGGAGAGTGAAATGAACCAATTCTGAAGAGATGTGCTGATGCAGTGTGGTATGATGACTGTGGTGATGACAAGGATGTCAGTGTGTCCGATGACTGACCCGATATGAGACAAAAGGCGGGCGTGTTCACCGCCTGCAGCCCCAAACGCTCACTGGCCACTTTAATAGGTACGCCTGTTCAGTTGCTCCCATCAATCCACTGTGGGATCACGGGGGTAAACGTTCTCATATGTTCTGGGTCTGGCCTCGGGTCGTTTCCCACCGGCACATGCTCAGAAAACCTCCAAAAAGTGGCATCCTGTTAGATCCATGCCCCGCATTGACTTCCTCCTTTCCAGGCTCCCCTCTAGATGAGGGAAGACCTCAATCTGTCTCCTAGTTGTAGCTGCGGCTCAGTGGGAGCAGTAGACCTCTTAAAATGTGAAGGTTGTGGTTAGATTCCAGCTTCCTGCAGTGTGCCCCGTACCCGAAGCAGCCTACAGATATGCGTATCGATGTCTGAATGTGACCAGGGACCAGGATCTGGTTCTGGTGGTCATGATCGGCATCTCATGAGCATAGCAGAATATAGATCAGGGGTGTCCAAACTTTCACATGGGCCGAAATTGTCAAAGGGCAAAAAAGGGATGATGCTTTAGAAAATATGATCATTTTTATATAAATCAATCATAGATCCACAGGTAAAAAAGGGTTTTGCTTATTTGTCGTATTAAAATATGGTCATTCAGTTTGCAAATTATTTTTAATGATTTAATTTGACTCTTTAATAACAATAAAAAACTACTTTTGGTCCAGGAATATTAGAACAGGATTTGGGTCAGTGGTTCTTTGAAAAGACTTGCTGTATTTAGCCAATTTAAATAAATGAATTCAAAGCACAATTTGATGCACTAAAGTCTGTGTGATTTGAGTAATCAAATGCGAGAGGTCCTATTTATAATGAAATTAATTAGAATGTGTGGTTATTAAAAGATGAATACTTTCTGTTGTACTTTGTATTTTCAAAGTAAGATTTTAACTTTTCTGTAATAATTTTTCCCTAGTTAAAAAAAAATCTTCCATCTTCATCAGCTATCTGCACTGGTGGGTCAAATCTTTCTTGAAATGCGCTTGAGGGACCAACCAAAAACAGTACAGAGGCCACAAATGGCCCCCAGGCCGCACTTTGGTGCTGCCTGGTATAGGTGTTGGAACGTGGACAGACGGTTAAACGGAGAGCTGTGCTTTTTGGCTCAGCTCTTTGTTCACCTCGCGACGGGAGCACCTGCTGTGTAGCACTATTGTCTGGGAACTAGACAACAAAATGCTGAAAATCCTCTTGAGTTCAAGAAATGCCTTATTACTCATTCCCTGTGAGCGAGCCAACCACCTCAGAAATCCAGAGCCTTTTGGCATCTAGACATGTTCAACATGACCTGCTGAATTTCAAACCTTTGGGATTTAAGTGACTGGTCTGAGTATTTTAAGAAACTGCTGATCTACTGGGATTTTTATGAACAACCACAGAAAGAAATAACAAGTTGTAATGACCACGGTATGCAGAATGTTGTTTCTGGAAACATTTCTAATGAGAGCAGGGCAACCTGCATAAAAAAAACAAACAATCTAAATGTTTTTTTACTGCATTGAACTGTCGATAATTGTCAGGAAACGGTTTCAAATGAACAATCCAGTACTGAGAACGCCACTGGTTTCAATACTGCGAACAAATCAACTCATATTTCTCTTAAGCATTGTTGAAATTTCTAGATTACAAGCAAATAAATACAAATAAATAAGAGACTTCAGCTGTTATAGTTATCTCACTACCTCACTGTTGTTCTTTACCTGGTACCACTTTAATGTACAACGTCAAATCCAAATGTATATAAGCCACCTTAAATGTACATAAGTCATCTTAAATCTCTGCTTTATTTATTTATTTATTTTCCATCCACTGTATATATGTGGACGCACTGTATATACCTTATGCACATTTTCCTCCTTTTGGGACCTTCTTTTGATTATTGAGCCGACGTGACACGTGAATTTCTCCACTGTGAGATCAATAAAGTCTATCTTATCAAACAAACATTTTCCTCACTAGCTTTACATCACCGTTTTAACCCATTTGCACTGTTGTTTTAGCTCAAACATGTTGCCTAAAATAATGCATAAAATGATGCAAAAATAATAAAATAATGCAAATCAAGCTCCCACTACTGGTTGCAATCTCCTCCGTCCTGCAAAAATGCTTTAATGGTAGCCCTACGTACTCTCTGATGGTCAGTCTTTTTTTTTATTTTAAAGCCTACTTTTATAATTCTCATCATTTTATCTTTATAAAATACTGTATTGTTGTTGTTGCCCAGCTCTACATTGAACAGATGGACTGCAGTGGTGCCGGGGATCATTTGTGGGCTTTTGCATGCCGCCGTGTCTTCACGGTAAATCTGAAGAGCAATGAAGAATTGGGATTTCTCATGGATGTAATTAGCCAATCGTTTCTAATGGCGTCCATAGCAATGCATTTCACGGCGGTGTCATTTCACCCTGGCCAATATGCCTTGAAGTGTAATTTCTGCCTGAGCATTTAGACGCAGAGCTATCGATTGCATTCAGTGAATGATCTGCTCAGAAACCCATCATCTACCTTAATAATGTCACTCGCCGCAGCATTCTCTCTGCTTGGTTTCCATTAATACCAGGCCTACGTGACACGGTCAACATTCAGCGCTCAGACAAGGCCTCCCAAGCAGGCTTCGTTTGCATCTGGGTCATTTAATCAATTTATACAATTGCACCTCTTTAACATATCGATATGCAGTTGCCCTGTAATGCGTCTGGCCTTTTATCCCCTCGAGTGAAACAAACTCCGATGGAGCTTTTGAGATCTTCTGCTGTTATTTATCATGTGGCATTTAGCCGGGCCCTGATGATGGCAGCTCTCCTTTTTAATTAAAGGTTCAACCTCGTCACTGGGTGACAAATTGGCTGTTTTTTTTTTTTCCTTGGAAAAGAGGAGGCTCCACATCGCTCCTCCCAGATGATGGGCTGTAATCGGGGAGTTTAGTCGTATCATCCTTGACTGACGTCAGATTGTGTGGAAGAAAAAGTTTGTCTTCAGCTTCTCTTTTTAAATTACACATTTCCTCTGTGTCAGTCTTAAATTTTATGTGACCTTCTGTTTGTGCAGATACAGCACCTGCAGCCCGGTTGGTAGCAGCAAATGGCTAATGGTCCATCCTCCGGTTATTTTACGGCAGGCTGGAGAATGTGTCCACTTTGCATGGTTCCCTTCTTCCATTTTTCAAACTTCGCCTGGGTTGGGGGTGACACAGCTTGAAACGGGTTTCGGGAGAAGCGGCAACAGAAATGGAAGAGTGGGCCCAGATGATACAATCACTTTGTTCAGCATGAACACTTCTGCAAACATGTAGGGGCTGCAGCGGAGGGGGGCTCCGGCAGGGCAGGCGCCAAGGCTTCAGTGTAAGATGAGATGATGTAAACAGGCAGATTGGCTCTCTTCACAGCGTTGGCTCCTTGAGATTTCATGCTAGCTGGATTTATAGAGAGTCACAGTGCAGTGAAATGTGCCTCGGGCTCCTCCGGGGCCAGTCTCAGAGCGGCTGCAGAGCTGTGAACCTCAGATGATAAACCAAGTATAAATCCATAAAAAGAGAGGGGGAAAATATATTTTACATTCCTCAAAATAGAGGCTCATCACTTTAATGTGACTTTCACATGGGAGCATCCTACCTTCCCTGCCTCCATGTTCTTCCTATCTGTGCATTTATTGAAGCTATTCTAGGTTTGCTACAGCTTCCTTATGATTGAATTTAGAACTCACAAATTGTATGAAATTAATCCTCTTTAGAATTACAGTTTAGTTTCTTCTTAATTATGAAATATCTTAGATTGTGGCGTCACTGAGGCGCAAAACAAGGCAAATATGTCTGGTTATTGGGTCCCAGGCAACACAGTTCAGTCCATAGTCGTCAGACTCGGTCCAATTCATTTGCTACATTCCAGAAGTAAACAGCCCAGTTCAGTTTATGTTTAAATGCTGATGAGTAAAAGCTCCTCTAAGGAATTCAGCAGATTGCATAGTGGGGAAGGTAGCTATATGTTTATATGTTAATAAACAGAAATCTATAAATGAAAAGTTAAAGGATTCCTCGGCCTGTCTTAGAAAGTAATGAAATCCCTTTAACCTTTTCAGATTTTGTCATGTTATAAACACAAACCATGGTGTTTTTTTACTAGGATTTTATGTGACAGACACCAAGAAGAGAACTGAAGTGGAAGAAGAATGATGCGTGATTTTCAAATAAATTAGATTAAATTAAATTTTCCACAACTTAGAATCTGAGAGGTGTGGCATGCATTTGTATTCAGTTCCCTTTACTCTGATACCTCTAAATAAGACGAAAGCTATTAACGAGTGGCACAGCAAACGGGAAGAAGAAGGTGCTCTGGTTTGGCCAACGTGCAAAATTCTGTGTGATAAATTTAACCCTGCATATCCCTCTAAACACACCATCGTCATGGTGAAACATGGCGGAGACAGCATCATGCTTAGGGGATGCTTTTCTCCTGCAGCAAGTTGATAGGAAGTTGGATGGAGCTAAATCCAGGACAATCCTGGGAGAAAAGCTGCAGAAGTCCTGACTTGGGAGGAGGTTCACCAACCAGCAGGACTGAGACCTTAAGCATGCAGCCAGAGATGCAATGAGATGGTTCTGTGTTTGAATGGCCTAGTCAAAGCACCTAAATCCAAACTGACAATTTGCCAAAACTGACAATGGCAGATTTCTATCATCCAACCCGTCTGAACTTCAGTTATTTTACAAAGAATGGATAAATGTTCTAGTCTGTAGATGTTCTAACCTGATGGAGACTTACCCTGGAGCTGCAGCCAAAGGTGGTTCTACAGAGTATGAAACGCCTGCCACACTTAGATCACTTTTATTTATAAAATATTGTAAAGCATGCATCATTTCCCTTTGCTTTGCCTTGGTCTATCACATAAAATCCCAATTAAATACAGGTTAGTTTTTGAAATGTGATAAAAATGTCCTTTGTTTTTAAGGTCCTAAAGCTGGAACTCTCAGTGACAGAGTTAAGCTGATGTTCGTTATAACTGTGTGATATGGTTAAACAAAATGGTAAAAAAATATCTGATTTTAGGGCAAACGGCATTTAATTAAAATATTAACTTTCCCAATTGGGCGTCAATAAGATATTTTATTGAAATATAGTCAGAATTAATAGAATATGCTGTTTAACTGCTAGGATTCATGAGGACATGAATGACGAAGCGGCACAAGCTGAGGCGCAAACCTTCAGCCAACAACCGTCTCAGCTTAAGATGAAAAGACCAATGTTTCCCCATCCTGCTCTTTGGGGCACGGTGCCCTGCAGGTTTCAGATGTTTCCTGGGTTTGAATTGATGAGTCATTAACGAGCTTCTGCAGAACTGGACGACCTGCTGAGGAGGTAATTCATTTCTTTGAATGGAGTACGTTGGAGCAGAGGCATCTGAAAGACACGCGGGGCAGAGCGCCCCGAGGATCTGGATGAAGATAAACTGGAATAGATAAATGGTACAAATATATATAAAAATAAAAAACCCAAAACGCTGAAAGTAAATAAGAATATTATATGTTGCATCAAAGGCATCATATGAATTATTTCGGGAATGTTTTTTTTTATTTTTTTTAAGAAAATAGCAGAATTAAGCTGCACATTTTTGTTTTAACCTGACTTTAACCTATCATTTCTACTAAAAAGAGACTGCAGCAGTAAAATTGGTGCTTTATGGTCTATTATATATTTTGTTTTGTTATTTACCTTTATTAATTAGATGTCGTTCCCTCTCTGTTGCCTAGAGAGACAGGGTGCTGCCTTGATCAGAAACCAAATGATTTTGCTTTAAACGTCTATCTAGTGATGCATTTATAGGCTGGACATCATGATAAATGATTCAAATAACTTTTTCTGCTGTACATGCATATGACCCGAGAAGGAAACTGGCAACATTTGGAAAACTGTTGGCAATGGTTGTTTCAGCAGCTGTAAGTCAACCGCAACACAAAGAAGTCATAAAACATTTTGTCATTTCAGTTTTAGTGCTTGTATTATGTGTACTGCCCACAGATATTGGTTATAGAAAAGAAAATCACCTAAAAGAGGCTTTACCCTTCTCTGAAACATGTCGAGGTCTTTTAGCCTGTTAGGTGAATGTATTGTGTAAAAATGTTATAATAGCGTTCACTATGATAAAAAGTTATGTCAAGGTTATTAAACAGTTATTCATTTAGTCAAAGTGAGGGGATTTTTTTTTTTTTTACTGATGGTTGAAATAAAATCAGAACTTTCCAGCTTCTGTTACAGTTGTTCTTTTATAGTTTTATAAAGTGTCAAGTTTTCATCACCTGCATTTTGGAAATTATTAAAAAGTTAAACGGACAGTGTGTAGCTAACTTGGCTTTTGATTAGCAACAATCAAGTATTGCTTTTACAAATACATATTATTGCAAAGCCTAATAACCTGAAATCAAGAATTAAAGCGTTCTCATAATTTAGAATTAGTGGTTTATAAATACATAGGTCAGAGGCACCATGTTGCGTCGCCATTTCTGATTTTAAACTTGTCAGCCTTAAGCGTTTTCCCTAACTCTCCTCTATGAGGACGTACTGTTGGTGGAGGAGTAGTAGAAACAAAGACGACCGTAGATCATTCTGTTATTTTCTGTTGAAATAGAGGACCATCCATACTCTTTGCCCAGCGAGAGGGAAGAGAAAATAACCAAGAAAATTAAATGTAATAACCGGAAGAAAACGAGAGTCTATATCGATGTAGCTATTATTACCAGGTGGAGATAATTCATGAGGGAGCGGGGATTTAAAACTGACGCAGAGGTTGCAGGCTTTCTGCTGGACAGGTAAGTTAATTCAATGCAACAGTGAAGTTTATTTTGCCGTTATGTTAGAAACAGGGCAGTGTGGTCCAGCAGCTATTCTGTCCTCCCTGCAGCAGAGACGGCTAGTTTGTTTAGCCTAACAGGACGGCTGAACTCATGCAGGATGCTGACATTGTCCTATTTATGACACTCTGCAGCTTCTGTAGTAGTTATTATGCGCTTAATGGCGAGGCACCAGAGCGTGCTTCTTGATTGCTTGTAATTCATAAAGCGCACCGCTACATGGAGGTACATGTTAAACACTCGGTTTTTAAGGCACAAAACGTGTTTAACTGTTCCGAAAAGATTATATTATGGGGTTGTTTTTCAGCTACCACCACTTCCAGACCCTCTCATCAGGATGGCTGACATCTCTCACACCTCAGTGTTTAAGATGCCTCCATCAAATCAATAATTTATTAGATATTGGTAAAATAAATAAATAAACTGATGCAGTGTGTAAAACCAGTAGGAATGCAGCGACTGGCTGAGCGTTGGCCATTATTGATGCTAAAGCTAGCTTCTGTTTTATAGCGTTCCACCAGTCCCAAATTAAAGGAGCTATAAGTAATACTGACACCTTGTGGCTCAAATTGGTACAACAACTTGCCAATCACAGCAATCTAATATGCCCGTTTTTAAACGGTGTGTTACACTGATTTTTTTATATCCACATGACAGGTCTATGATGATGTATTCTGTTTTAGTTCTTGTCCACTTCTCTTACTGGTTTCCATGTAAGCATGTTTCTGCTCTTTTGCCAAGATAAAATACCAAATGCTTCGCTCTGTGTTGGGAACCCTGGGAACTCTCATATGATTGGCTCAGGAACCAGGAAGTAAACGCGGGCTGCACACTGAAAAGGAGTAGTGCAGGACTGTACGTCTAGGATTGGATGGAGAAAAACGTGGCTAAGATATCGTTGATGGAGAGGACCAATTGTTTCAAGGGAATGTTACTTCATCCCGGGTGACAAATGAGAATGATTTAGGTTTGTTTTACAGTAAATATCTTACCTATAGCTCCCTTAAACACATGTTTCCCTTTTTTATAGTCACTTTTCAAACTTGACAGTTTTAGAATATTAACACAGGAACAGTAGTGTTTTTTTATATATATATATACACAGTGTGTGATTTGCAAAAAAACAAACAGAGGGGGGATCATTTCAAAAGTTGTATTAATGAATAAAAGTTTTATTAATAATGGTTAGCTAGCAGGTGCTCTTTCAGGTAGCTAGCTAGATCCAGTAGGTTAGACTATTGTTTTTAAACTTGCGCCATCTACTGTTGGGACTTGGGAGTGGGTATTAGTTTACTTTAACCAGTTTGAGCAGAAAACGTAATAATACTCTTTAAAAACAAACAAACAAAATTATTTACAAATGTGAAGGACACAAGACATGTATTAATATAAATTTTGAAAAATCCATAATATTCAGGGGCTAAAGCAAAAAATAATGAATTTGACTGAAAAAAAATTCTAGTCAGCCCATATATTCCCGGGGCCGTGGACGTCATGCCACCTTAGTAACCTCATTTGCTTATTGTGCAAAGTCCACTTGAACCAAATCTGGTAGTTCTATTGACAATTCCTGTATCTCTCCCACCTTCCAGCTTCAAAGTCTTGGCACCATCCTCTCCATAATCTCCTTCACTTTCCACATCCAGAACATCACCTGGTTAACTTTCATATTTGCAGCATCAAGCAAGTTCTTCCTTCACACTTTTGCCAAACTGGTCCACAGTCCACTCACCTTTCCACTTTACAATTTCAAAACCCTCCATAAACTGCAGCTAATTCAAAAGACATCAGGTTGCATCATTACATCATCTTCTTCACACCTGTACATTCCCTACACTGTCACATTCAGTATAAATCAATCCTATGATCATACAAGGCCAACAACAGCCATGGACAAAGAGGGACACATAACCAACACTATCATGACCTCATACATTTTAATTTGACACAGATCACACATTACAATAATCAGTTTCTGCTTTGCCCGTTATTGCTCACCAATTAATTATCATAACTCATGAGTTTATAAAAAGGCATTAACTTTTTTGAAGTTTATAAAAACGGTTATATTTTAGCCCTGTGACCTGTCCAGGATGGACTCTGTGTCCCCACCTCTCGCTCATTGACTGCTGGAGAGTCAACAGCTCCTCCACGATCCTTTGTTACGTCAAGCCGCGTTTTCCAATCAGATACGGCATGACGTAACACCTGTACAGAAAAGCAGGTATAGAAAATCCATGGATGGGAGGTTACATTTTTAAAAAGTTTAGTAAAATTGCTTAAAGTTTATCAGAAGAAAACGTAACTTGCTTTTAAAGATGAACATTTTTCATTAGAAAAATGTTATTAAACTTCTGTGTTAAGTTAAATATTGTTTAAGGTAATCTTAGCTGGTTTAGCTTGTCTGTCTGGCAGGTGTTTTTGGGTTGGAGTAAAATGAGTCCATAGATTCACACGAGGCTTTTTCACATGTTTCTGTTGACTCGCTTCTACAGTGTCGCTTCACATCCCGCTCGACTCTGTGTAAAAACAACAAATAACTACAAAAACTCTCTGAGAATCGCCTTTCTCTGGTCTCACACAGTTAGAACCCGTTCTCCAGTCCATGTTGTAGCTGCAGTTTATTTGTTTTATTCTTTATGTAGTTTCCTTAATAATCTGTATGCATCAAAATCCTTGTCATTTTATTTAACCAGTGTCCTGGTTCAGCTGCTCATGAGGTGGACACTGCTGCATATTGACTGACAGCCGCTCTGACTGCAGCTCTGTCTTCTTTGTTACAGAAAAGCGCAGGTGGAATAATATTTATGATTTTTTTTTTTTTACTTTTTCCGAATCAGATCCATTCAAACCGGGACATCGTTTCACATTCCGACCCTTCTTCTTCTTCTTCAAAAAAGCGTGGCATGCTAAATTAGCCGAGCTAGAGCGTTACTCTTTCAGTTTTAAATAAAACATAACAGTGAATCATGGGGAGATCCCTGGTTAGTCGTTGCGTTTATCAGCTAAATTACTGGAAGCGAGGGAATAAACACTGACAGGCGACGTGGCCACAGGTGGAAATAACTCCTCAATTAACTGCAAGAGCAGCGACAGATACACTTACCGAGGGAAGTTGTTGTCAGCTGTTCTATCTGCTGAACTTTCTGACCTGCTGGTTCGCATAAATCTAAAGAAACCTTTGACCACCACTACTTTCATTCATACCATCTGCGGTCAGTTTGAGATGTTCTTCCAAAAGTTAAAATGATTGAACACCAACAGACCTCAGACTGGCAGATCTCCGCTTTGCAAAGACCCGCCCCACTCTCTTTCTGATTGGCTAATGTCCCGGCTCTGCCAGATTTCATTTGTTTAGCGCAGCTTCTGTTTAAAATCTTGAATAAAAAGTATTCAACATTTTGGAACATTTTGCGCTCATTTTCCAAATGACGGAAATCCGTCGCAGCGACGGAGAACTTTAACCCCTGATGATATTACTTATTCAGATCAGAGGGGGGAGGAATGTATCCCCCCAGGGATAAAACATGAATGACCACGGGGGGGACATCACAAACAGAGGGGGGGTAAATCCCCCCCCCCCCTGTTTGTGATGTCCCCCCTGTGATGTGTGTATATATATATATATATATATATATATATATATATATATATATATATATATATATATATATATATATATATACTTAATAGATTAGAATATTATTGAAAAACTAATTTGTTCTGGTTTTGTTTTCTGTATCATTGCCATGTGAACACCAGGAATTTCTAATTGCCTTGTTTTGCAAAACCGCATATATTTAATTTTTCAACCTAAGAGTGACGTACCTCACTCATGACATCAATAGGTCAGTGGAGGAGCACCTGTGAGTCTGTTCCAAGGATCCTGCAGCTCCACCACATCCTGTGTGCTGAAGTTTCCCTCACCAGGACCAATCACCTACACAGATTACTAACCTATCAGCGCAGGATTAGCACACTTTAAAATGTGTACATAAAAAGCATATGGTTCGGATTAAAACATTAAGGCACTCTTTAATGGTGGCCCAATCAGATCGTCTGATTAGAGGGCTGTAAAATTGCTCATTTCTGTAACTGACACCATTAAAGAGACAGAAGAAGCAGGTTGTCCCTGAGCACTGCAGAGTGGACCGGGAATGATCGAGGGGCTGCAGCTCCCTAATGATGGTCCCCTGCAGAGGGGACAGTTGTCTCCGCTATGAGCCCTACTTCCTTGACGGCCCCTGGGATTTCTTTGTCCTGTTGTAAACTATTCTGAAGGAAGGACATTTAATTGCCCAGCACACACTAATGAGTTTGCAAACTAATTAAAGGGGGTATATTACGCCCTGTGGAGACCCACATCACTAAGAAAGCCAGGGACATCTTTAATGAGGAGCCTTGATAACCCTTCAAAGGAGGGATGTGTAGTGTCTGTAATGATGCCCAGGGTAAAGCCGGGCTCAGCCAGAGAAAGTGTGTGTATGTGTGGTGCTGTGTGTGTCCCTCACCTCGGGTGTGTGGAGACTTGCAAGCAGATGCCAAGTGTTTTCAGTCCATCGCCCACAGCTACCTACCTACATGTCCTAATCAAAGAGTTTCACTCTCCTTCCAATGGGTTCAAAGAGACCGGCTCCACCTCTTCTCTCAGTGGGTGGTGCACAGAGATTTCTGCCTTGTCTCAGTTTTCCTGCATTATTCTATTATTCACTGCAGAATAATCAAGATTATTAAGGAATCAGAGCATTTTGGAACCGTCTTGGTGGAATTCAAAGACCCCGGAGTCGAGCATGCAGCGGACGCTGAGCAGGAAGTGTCGGAGGAAAAAGGAAAGGCGAAGGTGTGAGATGGACAGATGGACCGCATATGCCATCAGAATCGATGAAGGTCATGATTAGGCCTCGTTTTGGAATTCATTAAACCACCAGGGGCGCTTTTATTCTTGCACGCAAATTAAACTCTGACTGTTGCGCTTGGTCATGTCAGCTGGGGGCTCCTGCTGAGGCTGGATGCAGCCCGCAGCCCTGTTCTCTGCACAGTCACTCCAGCCTACGGTAAAGAAAACATTCCTGGCTGTTTGTGTGTGCGGTCACACTATTTCCCTTCCAGACAGTGACGGCTGTTATTTTGCCCGTGGCTCCTGTCAAAACTAACATGGCTTAATTGACTGTGAGCGAATGAGCTCCTGGATTGATCCTGTCAGGCTCCTCAGGAAGTGATGCTGCTCCATCTGTGAGGCGCAACTCCAGCGACAGCAGCAATCTGTTGCTTGGGAATGAGCCAAGGCTCGGGGTGGGGAGAAAAAAAAGTCAAAATTACAGAAAGTACCTCAGGCGCTGTTTATTTTCTGATCAGCTGTCAGTGATGACACACTCTGATGAACATGCACATGGAAACGCAGCGGCGAAAGAACCCGTCAGGAAGACGGATCCACACATACACAATGTAATTTTTGCGTCATGGTTAGCAATGTCACATTTAAGAGGGGCCTGTGTTTCTCCCTGAAGGTATGGCATGAAATCAGAATGGTCTTGTCTGGCTTGTTAGACATTTGATGTCTGGCGAGGTTGTCCTCGGGGTATATCCAAAAAACAACCTGTCATCCTTTCCTGCACCGCTGTCATTGGTCCCAAAAATGGTGGCATATGCTGTCAGCTTTGGTTTTTACCTGCAGCTCGGCTGAGCCCGGCCTCAGTCTTGACCCCCCTCCCCAGCCCTTCACCTCTTTTTCCTCCACGCCCTTTCATCTCCAACAGTCTGTCTTTTTCACCGGCAGATACTGTACTTCGCCCCGGCTCGAGTGCGGGCTGCAGCAGCGCCTTCTGGCACGATTAAATATTTAGATGGCTGGCTGTGTGGAAGGTGGCTCGGCGACGCGGAGGAATAATCTGGGAGACAGCTGCTGCGGCACATCTGGGTGTCACTGATATCAGGGGAAGGTGTGCGGCGGGCGTTACCATGGAGGAAGGAGACTTAAGAGGCGCAGCTGTCAATCAGCTGGGTGTCATCGGCGCCGAGGCGTCATAGTGTCCCTCTGTGGAGGCACGACTGACGGCTGACAGACTGAGACTGCCATTGATGTTGGAGCCGTATGCTCTCTTTCTGCCGTCATAATACTTCCAGCAGCAGTGGAGTATAGTCTAAAACACATCAGCTCAGCTCCAATATTTAATCTACTACGGTTAAATAAAAGCCAACAGCCTCCTTCTTCTGGTGATTCTCTGGCCGGATTCAGGAGATGCAGACAACATCAAGACGTTCTGAACCAGAACGCCATCAGGATGACCTGATCTTTTTGAAGTTATTTGGGGGGGAATAAAAAAAACTAACCTTGTGTATAGAAACGTAACAGATTTCCCGCTGTCTTAGTTCTAAATCGCACCTGAAGCGAACACCGTGTGAAACGCTCGCCGCAGCCTTCCTGCTGCAGAGGGTTTTAGAGTTGAAGCAGCAGCGGGGTGCTGGGAATCACACGCATTGATCAGTTGATCGCCGGCGGTGTGAGACGCTCTATGAAGGCAGGACTTTTTAGCAGTTTTGCTGCTCAGGTGCACACAGATGTGGAGACAGAGGGAGACATCAGACGCGACTTTAGAGAAGCAACTGTATTTCTGGGAGTTTATATATAAATCTCATTTCAAAAGTATATCAGAAACCATTAGAATATTAGCCTTCAGTTGTCTCTGCAGGTTTATTGCAACCTCTGATCAAAATCAGAACGATCTAGGTTCTTAAATTACCCCGACCAAACTATTCACCCCCCACCATTAACAGCGTTATTTATCCGAAACTGTTTCAAGGTTTTAATTCAAACATCCCAGTCACCCTGGTTGTACACCCCCTGGTCCAGAGAAGAGTGTTCAGGATGTCTGCAGCATCAGTCTTCGTTTATTCCCAGCAGCTGCTGGATGCTGAACAGGTTTAGAGAGTTTGCCTCTGGTGCAACAGTGATCCAAAAAAATAGTGCTGTGCTCCTTCTAAAATATTAAAATCATTTGAAACATGAGCTTCTCGTGGCTGAGACCTCGATGGTAAGATCAGAACTCGTCAGAATCATTAAAACGGTAAGTCGTTTTCCTCTGAGGTGGCTGGAAATCTGCATGTGAAGATGCACAGAGAAGACTTTTCCATCTGTGTTTCGCTTTCTTAAAAGCTCCTTTTTGATGTTCTGCTAACTCAATCTGTACTCTAGTCCTGTGGTGGCTCCTGACATTCTCGGGGGGGGGGGGGGGGGGGGATTGTTATGATGAATGCTAAGGTGAGCTGTTGGTGAAATACTAAAAAAATAAAAGTCAGATAGCTAATTTTACAGTGTTACATTGCAATGTTTAATTTGGTTTCTTGTTCCAACACATGAATTGTAAATACTTATTAGCTGTACAAAAGTACTGTACAGTAACATTTTCAAATACAATACATCTCTGGTGCCACAATAGAACAGTTACACTGTGGCAATAAAATATACAATTGTTATCTAATATTTTGGCCTTGAAATCCCTGTAAGCACAGCCTGCTATATACTGCTATCATGGATACCATAGCGGTATTCAGATCAGATTATACTAATGAGTGCGCGCTGTACATATCAGAATCAGAATCAGAAATACTTTAATGATCCCAGAGGGAAATTACATTTCCAGTACAACCATCCGGGAACGATTGACTGAGGCCTTGCTGCCGAGGACACTGCCTGACGCGGTTTCCATAGGGCGCTGCCTTTAACTCTGAGAACAGAAGTTTTCGCCCAGCATGCAGAAGTGTGATGAAATCACGTTGGGGCGAGCCCCCCAGAGCCCATAGAAATAAATCGCTGTGTCCAAAATTTTAAAAAGACTTGCCTGGGCGATTTTCTTTTTGACGTGTCC
Source organism: Fundulus diaphanus (assembly GCA_037039145.1). NCBI lineage: Eukaryota > Metazoa > Chordata > Actinopteri > Cyprinodontiformes > Fundulidae > Fundulus > Fundulus diaphanus. The sequence goes on from CM073140.1 coordinate 39,284,058, forward strand.
TGTCTGGCAGGGTAGCATTAAGAGCCCAACAGATTTTACTTTCACAATTGGAGCCTTACTGTTTTCACCATAGTGCTCCGCTTGATTTATAAATGCAAGAAGCTTTATTAGATTTTATGCTGGGACTATTTCATGTTCAATGGACACTGAAACAGGAAGGTAGAAGAAAAAAAACGGAGACAAACAGGGAAAAAAGGTGAAAGAGCAGAGGAAATGGAGAGAACAATATAACATCCTCTGAGTCTGCTTCTACACCTGCAAAGAGAGATATAAAAAGAACAGCAAAACCAGCCGATAAAGTATTACAGATACAAACAACCAACGCCTTGATACATCACTGAAGAATATACAGTATTATTTAATAAGAAATGTATAAAGTGACAGCTGAAGATAATAATAGGGGTTTTCTGTACAGAGGTTAATCTGTAAGCACCTGAGTCCAAGCACCTGTAGGTGTTTGTGAGAGTGCACTTGTATATGTAAGATATATCCATAAGAAAAATGCTCAATAGTGGTTGTGAGGAGCCAAAGACCCCCAGAGCTCCGAGGCAGACGCCAGGGGAACCAGAACCCAAGATGCCCAAAGGGAGCCCCAGAGCAAAGGTGCCCAAGAGTGGCCAACACAGGAGAGGAGCCCCAGGGAACCCCCCAACAGCCACAATGCCGAAGCCCCCAGGAGCCACAGGGACAAGCTACACTGGAGTAGATCGAGCCATGGGCCCAGTGACCCGAGGCCCAGGGGCACCCCTCCACCCGGGGACCACCAGCTCACCAGTGGGCCAAGGCACCAGCCAACGGAGGGGAGAAGGACGTGGGGGGATGGGTTCCACACTTAATGGAGACCAGAGATGTCTCAGGAGAGGGGGCAGTCCAACACCCAACCTGACAAAAAGACAGAAAACCACGGACACAGTCATATTCACACGTTCCCACCCTAGTGCCCCCACATGCAAACACTCCTATAAAAAAGAAAAAAAGGGGACGCAGTACAAACACTCGTACTCATCACACATCTTATATTCCCAGGTCCAGGCACCAGCCCCCCCAGAGGGGTGTCCAGCCCTCGGGCCCGGGAGGTGAACCCCAACATCATGATGGGGAGTGGAGGGGCTCTTACCATGATTGTGTACGGGAACGCTTGGGGCAATTTTCAACTCGACTGAAATCGCCCCAAGGGGCGGGGCTTCTGGTTGGAAGTGGCAATGATATTCAGGATGCTGATTGGACAATATTATTAAGACTTAAAACAGCAAAAATAATCTCCTTTCACTCTACTTTTCATGTGGTTTAGGGAGGGCGGTGCCCTATCGCCCACTATGGGCCGGCCGCCCCTGCTCCAGTCTCTGCATGCTTATTCAGGGAGCTGCCTCTGCCTGTTGCACCCAGAGACTCGTTTAGTCTGCAGGTAATTTATCCGTCTGCATCGTTGCTGTTTTTGACTGAGCTACATCAGTTTAGTTTGCTTGTATCTTTTGTCTGAAAGAGACCAGCTCCTATGGCATTCCAGGTTTTCCTCTGATTTTCCTCACTCTCTCCGTCTCACTTCCTGGTAGCAGAAGTACGTTGCACCACCACAATAACGGTCATCATCATCTAGAAAACAACTTTAAAAGTTATTGTTACTAAAGCTGGTTCTACTAGATGGGGAATGTCGGGGTGCATGCAGCTTTTTTTTCATTTTGGCTACATCTTTTAATGAATAACTGTTTTGAATCTTTAGTTTTCTAAGTTGAGGTTGGATTTAAATAATTTTAGGCCCCTTTAAAAACTGGATCATTTTATTTTTGCGACAGGAAACCCTGGAACTGAAACAGGCTGCACCCGATTAAGTTTTTATTTTTTATTTTTAATAGCAGCGACTCCTGTTTAGCTTTGCCAGAAACAGGGGTGGCTGTAGGTGCAGCTTGTCAGAACATTTGAAGAAGATTGAGTGTGAATAGACCCCCACCCCCCCCCTCCACTCTCCATCCACCGGCAGCCTCAACTTGGAGGCTGCACAGCGGCACTACGAGGCCGGCTGGCCTGAAAATCACTTTGTGTTCCTCTCCCAGGCACATGCGATATGGATGCGTCTCCGCTCGGCTCAGGCCCTCCCGACACCGTGATTAATGGCACTCGCTTCTCTCCCCATCTCATTCTGTTACTGTCAGAGTTAAGTGGGCCGAAGACAATAATAAACAGTCAGTCTTCTGTGAACCCCCTAACACGATCATTCCACCCCACCCGCTTCCCCCTTCCCAATGAGAAAAAGAGGAAGAGAGATGGAGTGGGAGATGGAGGAAGTGTGCACGTGCGTCTTTTCGTGTGTGTGTGTGTGTGTGTGTGTGTGTGTGTGTGTGTCTACAAGCGCTGCACTAAACAGACAAATGCAGAGTTAAAGACACAGAAACGGGGCTCGGTAATGGAAGTGGGAGCTGGGAGATGCATCAGTAAATCAGATTGTACCTCATAAGTACGTGATGTTAAGAAGGGGACCCACTTGGTTTAAATCCTGCAGGACAGCAGTAGTAGATGTGCAGCAAATATCTACAAATTGTACTGGTGAAGAAAAGACTTTCTTGGGTTTCACTGTTCTTGTAGTTTTTAAATGTGAGCTCAACTGTTGTGCATCTTGTTTATGTTCCTCGATTGCATCTGCTTTACGGATTTCATGTATATAAAGCAGGCAAACCATGAAATGGGAGCTTCTGTTTTTATTTATGCATATAGTATACAGTATGTAAATATTGTTTATAAAAAAGGTGCATTTATTCACCTTTGTGAACTGAGAACCATCTTGCAGCTCACGACAGTGAATAAAGACTGGATCTGTGCTGTGAATATTTAACAACTCAAGCAAGTGTCGTATAGATTGAAATATTGTATGCGCATTAATGGGAAAGCCGATGGAGAGCACTCACCATGATGATCTAGTCAGCATCAATACAGTTTAACAGCGACTCGCCACATGCCGATAGTGCATGAGATTCACGGGCGAGAGGAAATATTCAAAAGATGTGGAAACTCTCTCTCAATATCCTGAAACAAGAAGTTAAATCTATATTGTTTTAGCATTTGTGTACTTTATACCTGGCAAAGTAGATAATTCAACACTAAATCGTTTTCCCCCCTTATTGGTCACTCTGCATAGTTTTTCTTCTGTTTTTTTTTTTTGGGAAATAAAAAAAAGGTTAAATTTACCCATCCCCTGCCACTAGGTGGCGATCACAGTGACATCAATTAAATGAATGCAAAAGACTTGATTTTCAGGTCGTTGGTCATGTTTTCCTTTAAATTACAACAAATTACAAATTTTTGAGGTTTTGGGGGTATAATATGGTCTGTTGTGCACTAATGAGGCCATGTCAACGTCAAAGCTGAATATCAAAGGACCTGCTCAGGGGTGGTCAGCTTTGTTGCTTTGCTCAAAAACGCTCAGATCAGAAAACGGGTTTTCTTTTTGCGTAATTCAAATTGTCCAATCCAAATAAAACAACAACCTGGCGTTATTTTTTGGGGGGAAATTCTTTGGAGAATTTACATATGCAGCAATATCAACTGCATGAAATGAGTTTTATAGGGATGTCATGGCACCTTTAACATTATTTACCATTTACTGTCAGAGATTACGAGGATCTGGAAAACAGTGTACAGATGTGGAAATTTTAGCAGATGTTTTGCTGTTGCTGTTGCTGCTTTTATCACATCATCGATATGACGGCAGGTGAGCTGTAATTTAGGCAGAGACTTCATCGTTTGTCTAAAATGTTTGACAGATAAGTGCTGAAACTTTCAAACTTTGACAAAGATATTATCTTCCAAACTTTTTTGATTAATATAATTCATCAGGTGAACCATAGAAAACCATATACTTGTCAGTAATTTTAATCCCTTTAATGCTGTTTTCAGCCATTTCTGTTTTTTTAACAAAAACACTCATAATTCAAATCACAGAATGTTAAAAAAATGGCAGCTATACTAATTCTGATCAATTATTTGTCTAAAGGGTCATTTCAAAAGTTTTATTCCTAAAAGGCAATGCAGTTGCTTAGTTTACCCCAATACAAGGTGATACATTATTACATTTTGAAGAAATTTTAACACCAGGAAATCCAAAAATCCAAATTGGAATCCAGATTATTATGGTAGTGTTTTAAAAATATATTTTTTAACGTGAGTCAATGGTACAAAATACACTGAAATGGAGCTAGTTTCTCTGTTTAATTTAAAAAGGACGTTGAAGACTCGAAGAACAGAAAATTAACCAAAAACCTGAAAAATTAAACCTGGACAGATCTTTTTTTTTAACCAGTTCCCAAAATCTGTTTTCACAAAGAAACATTTGTACGGAGATGTAAAGGTAACCAAATTAAGAAAAAAAACGTTTATGCAATTTCTGAATCTGAATATTTTGTCTTTGAATCTATCATAATCAAAAAATTATTAAAATTAATGATGGGGAAATTTTTTTCAAAACATCATGCAGCAAATTGCAGCAAATCTCAAACTTTTGTGTTAAATGGGTCTATTGCTGCATGTAAGATGCTGAACACTAATAAGTACTCCACATAACCATGGTATGAAAAAATGAAACATCCAGAAATCTTCTCATTAAAAACATGTGAAAATCCAGGTTTATACAGTGATGAGTTTAAATTTATTAATTTCTCAACTTCAGGGGTGTCCAAAGTCGGTCCTTGTGATTCCCCTACTGCATGCTTCAGATCTTTCCCTGGCTCAGCAGACCCTGAATCAAATGAATGGGTCATCACTGGAGCTGCTCACAACCACTTCAGGTGTTACAACAGAGAAGCATCTAAATCCTGCAGGACTCTGACCCTTTAGGCCTGGAGCTGGACACCGCTGCCACAAGATCAAGCTCATGAAAACCCAAAGCTCACTTTCTCAGAGAAGTAGAAAATTAACTCAGACCAATAAATGGCTTTTAATACAGGAGCGTTCCACACAATAATTGCTAAAGTTAGCAGCCTTGCCTGTCAACCTCCACAAGAACAGCACGCCAAAAACGAGCTGGCTGCTCACAGGCTGTTATCTGACAGCTCAATGGAAAGAAGGTACACAAACATCAACTGCAGCCTTCATAGGACTGTTGATGAGGCGTGGACTCTGGCTTCAAAGCTAGCCAGAACATGCGCTGCCACTGTCGCCTTCGCTGTGTTTAACCGATCCAGAACCACAGACCATGTCAGAAAGTTCCCATCTGGTCTTGGAAGAAAACTGTGAAGATGATGCTACCTCCCCACACTCCCAGAAGTACCAGTACTTGCCTTTATCACCATGGCCCGACTGGCCGGCAAACAGGCCTCACTTAAACCCCCCTGAGACTCTCTGGAGCATCTTTGAGAAGAAGAGGAGAGGCACCAGAGCCAACACTGCCTCCACTCGGCTAATATTACGTTAGGTTTCTCCATAATAAACACAAAATTCAACTTTTAATTCAACTCAAAATTGAAAAGGACATTTACTAATTACCGTTGAGCCATTTTAGTGTGATAACTTGCTGCAAACAGGATTCAGAGCCAGAGAACGACTTCTGGCAGCCCTCCTGATAAACATCATGGACAGAAACCTCCAGATTGATGATGGTCTTGGGCTTAGTTTGCTGCTACCACCTTTGCAAATCCCACCAGAGATTTTCATCAGAGTCCAGCTCACGCAGCTATAAAGGCTGCTCCGGTATCTTCCTGAAAAGCAGCCGGTTTCTTACTTGTTTTCACAAATGCTCATCGTCTGTGTTCTGTTTGAAGGTCCGATGATACCCAAGCTTCAGCTTCCTCCCAGAGTGCAGGACATTTAATCCACCAATTTTCTGATACCTGGCTGGATCCATCTAGCCTTCAGCGCGCTGCAGCTGGAGGAAGCAGCTCCACAGCATCACTGGGCCACCGCCGTGCTTCACAGCAGACAGGATGCTGTATTCTTCATTCTTCCTCCTCAGGCATCCTGCCGCTCCGTAGAGCCGGTACCCTCTGGTCATCACGGTTATTGGTGCTGAAGTGTCTTGTTTTCGGGTCAGTAGAGGTGCGTGTCTTAGAGTTCAGGCATGGAGGCCTTTAGGGTTTAGTGTGTGCCTTACTGTGAGAACCCAAACTTCAGCAGCTGCTGCCACCTGGTCCTCCTGCAGTCAGTCACCTCCTGCTTCCTCAGGAATCTGCTGAGCATAGTTCATAGTCTGAGATGTATTGTTCAGACGGTTTCTCTGAGAAGATTTAGGGCCTCTGCTATCACCTTTTGTGTCGTTTTCCTTGTCTATGTTGCGTTAAGAAAAGTGGACAAACTATTCTTGGAGATATTTTGGCATATCAAGAAGTCAATGCTTCACTGTTTTAACTGTAGAAAAAGTCTTCTGGTGACAAAATGTTGAGCTAATAATATTCTATTTCAAACTCTTCTCCTGAAATTGTGTAAAATGGAACGACTATGAAGCTGCTGGGACAAAAAAATGTAAAATATAAATGCATTTGAATGATCTTTTCTTCTTTTATGAGGAAAACCCAATCAACAGAATCTAGCCTTGTCCTTGTAGAGAATATCCCTGTGCCAGCAGCAGACCTTGAAGGAATAAACTGCTCCAGGATTTTATCTGTCCTCTGAAAAGATGCACAAAGGCAAGAATTGATCAAGACATTTCATAAAGTTTTGCGACCCCACGAGGGATAACTGTGTCGGAAAATGGATGGATGGATGGATTTCATAAAGTTAATATTTATTAGCTAAAAAAATCTGAACCTTTGTATCCCAGTGAGTCAGTAACATCTCATATTTGTTTTGTTAATCATTCATGATATTAGTTTGATTACTTATTGGTCAATAATTCATTCTTTTATTGACTAGATGCAATTCTCTAGTTTCTTATTCTTATTTTTAAATGTGTACCGTTGTGTGAATATTCATGCTGTCCTTTGCTGCTGGCACAACCGGGTTTCCCCGTTAAGGAACAATACATTTTTATCCTATTTCATTTATTAAACCATTGAAATTACAATTGAGTGGTTCATATTGTATCTTTGATAGTAAAACTATAATCATAGTATTTATCTCTCTGATTCCTTTCTTTAATTGTGGGAATTTTAGTCCCTCTGTTAATCAATTTAGCTGTCAGACAGAATTGAGACACAAAGATGTTTTGTTTTTTTTACAATAAGACTGATATGAATGTAACACATGCCGAAGCTTTGAGTAATTATCCATATTCCGTTCCTGACATTTTTTTTTTTTTTGGACATTTCAAAAGTTTCGTCACCAGTCCATGTGTCTGAGGCGATCTGTCTCCAGCACGCACGGCGCAGCTATTCAAGGATGAAGAATTATGAGTAGCTGAATAATTTTGAGACGGCAGTAGCCATTAAAAAGTAGATTTTAGTGTTGGACTTGAATAAAAATAATTAAAATATTATTTTGATTAAACATTTCAGTCTTTCTGGAACAATAATCAGGTTTTTCAAGTGAGCGTCATTTTAAGTATAACTGAATGCAGGAGTGTGGTGGCGGCGTCCACAGATGGTAAAGCCACCAGCAATGAAAACCCATCGGTGTGGGCATAAAAAGACCCATTAATGTACTTTAACCCAGACCGAATCATTGCACTGGAACAGGAAATTCTTTATTCACCTCGTCAGGGGCGTGAGTGTCAGAAAAATCTTCAGATGTCTCTAAATGAAAGTTTCATGAAAATATAGATGTATTGAAACATTTCCTGGACAGTTTTTGTTCCCATAAAACAGTTTTCTCACAGTGGAGGAGGAAGATGGTGGAAATTACCTTTCACAGAGTCATTTTGATGGAGGAGTCCTGAAAAGAGTACAAAGATCCGGTCCAGAATGCTGACGGACTGAGTGAAGGAAGACACTTTGAATCCCAGGCCTGTTGTTTTAGTCACTTGTCTCTCTCTGCAGCCCCTGCCTCTTCCTCCCAAGGCCTGTCACTTCACTCTGCCATATCCTCTTCAGTCAAGCACTCCCCTCTTCTCTCTCCGTCTCTGCAAGACACTGACCGAACCGCCTCACAAACAACACACAGCTCGCACGGCGGCAGCTCTGTTCAATTCTCCAAGGGCCTCCGTACACAAGCAGGAATAAAGGATCCGAGTTTGAGTTCCAGTCACTGACCATGGTTTCCTCAAAGGCCTCCACTGAGGATGAGACCCTTCACAGGTGCTGCCATTACATCCCTCTCTCCGTCTTCTTCCCTCTCTTATTACCAGGGATGACCCGCCTGGCAGCCCTGGGCTCAGTGACCGAGAAATCCTGCAGCCCTCGCTGTCCCTCGTCTTCCTAGCTGCTGCTAGATTGTCTTTGTGTCTACCGGGCTGGCCTCGGAGAAATGAAGTGCCGTGATCTCATCACGCCAGACCCATTGTTTTCACTCTCATGCACACTGTGTAATAGCCATGGAGATAAGGGGATGATTCAGGCCTTTCACGGAAAGAAATATGAAAAGCCTGGCTGTGAGAAAGTGAAATTACTGTTTTGATGGCTTTTGATGGCAGGGGGCATAATTGCTGGATGGAAGGAAGGATGGAGGGTGAAATCCACATAGGAGATTAGTATTTCTAATATGGGAGACGATTGGTTGGAGGCCTGCGGAAGGTTATGTGCACAGTGGGTAGTTCTAATGAAGCTGCCATGTATGTAAAACAGCAGTTAGACTAAAATAGCTCATTGTTCCTCCTTCCACTGCAACCTTTGCCCCCCCGGATTGAATTGAGTCTCGATGGCAGCGCTGATTATATTGTTCGATGCTCATCGCCATAGAAACGGTGATGAATCTAGTATTGTTGGCTCATAAAGCGGTTGCGGAAGCCTTCGGTATTTTCGTTTCATCAGCACATGCAGACAACACTGGTCTGCAGGATTACAGCTTGTAGTAATGACAGGAGCAAAGCATAAATAGTATAAATACTCCATGGGATTATAATTAGCCTTACGCTGCGCATTTAGACACACTCAAGTGGAACTAAAACCTTATTGACTTCTGGAGACAATTTCATATTAATTGGATGCCCCTTCTTTCCCGCAGTCTTCTCTCGGTTTGTTTTGGAGCTGCTGACAAATGTGCTGCGGCGGAATAACGGGGAGTGGAGCGGATTAGCAATAGCCACAGCCGCGACTCGAAGGGAAGAAATCCCACCTTCATCTCTGAAGGGGGGGGAGGCAAGCGAGAGGAAGTCTGGTCCCCTTTGAAGTAGCCGAGCCACTAAAAAGTGCAAAAATAAAGGGGATTGTTGAGATAAAACACCTGCTGCTGGGGCTTTACGCCACAGAATTGGGAAGGACGGTCTTCCCTGGTGATGCAGGGTCATAATGTGACTCCCGGCCATCGCCACCGCTTCCTCAAACAACGCGCAAACGCTGTTCCTTACTCCCTCGACTTACGCATTCAGCACATGTCCTCTCCCTTCTGTTTTTTTTTTCTCCTGTCCGTGTGCCGACCACAAATTTCTCCCTTATTTTCCACCCAGAAGTGGTGGAAAGTTGTAAAGCTAATTAAGGAGTGTGGATGCAGCAGTTCGACAGATGTGCAGCGAGATGGGTGCTATTGAGTCGCGGGGGATAATGGTGTGCGGACCTGGTGGGCAGCGGGGTTGTGTTGGAGGGAGCTCCTACCTGGGCGTGCATGTTAATCAGCATGCCTGTCTGTTGAGAGCGAGGGAATTAAAGGGGAAGGGAAGCGTGTCGCCAGCCTGGAGTGAGGAGACGAGGCAGGCAAGCTGATTAAGAGCACAAATTTGCCAGTTTGGTCAGAGGAGGGAGATACGTGTACGGAGGAGAAAAAGGGCAAGGAAAGTGTGTATTGATTAACAGAGCCGGTGGTGGAATTCAAGAGTAAAAGGAGAAAACCATGGGAAAGTCGACCAAACGGTGGCAAACAAACGATTTCACAGCCGCTGAAGGCGTCACGCCACTTCAATGGCGCAAAAAAACCTCCATCAAATGGGTACAGCAGGGGTCAGGATAGTTGTTTTACCACGCAGAGCTGAGGTTCCTGCCCTTTAAAGGGTTATATTTATAGTAGATACCGTCTCTGACACACAACGGCTCAGACACCAGCTCAGAAATACACACATTCAGAATCAGAAATGAATGTATTAATCCCCATAAAGAAATTCAACTTGGCGACAAGGCTCCAGAATAAAGATGAAAACGTGTCTAAAGAGATGAGAAAAGTCTAAACATCAATAGCGATTTGATTACTCCACACATCCAACGTTTAAAGTATGCACAGAATGCCTGGTGAAACGGTGTCTCACAGTGACACAGTACGACTGGACTGCCAGAGGTAGGAATGACTTCCTGCGTCTCTCAGTTGTGCAGCGTGGAAGAATGAACCGATTACTGAGTGTTACTGATCAGCTCCTCACAGTGTCCTCCTCTTCAACGCCGCTGTCAAGGAGTCCAGTTCTCTGACTTCAACAGGGCCGGCCTTTCTAATGATCCTCTCTAGTCTTGGTGTCCTTCACCCTCCAGCTACCGGCCCGGAGGATGACGGCATACAGTACGGCACCGGCCCCCTCTTTTTTATAGAACATCTGCGGCCTCAATTGACAGATGTTGAGAGACCTTAACCGTCTAAGAAAATTGACAATAAACTGGACTGGTCCAAAAATGCTGATGTAAAGGCCAGAGTTGTTCGAGTACATGTCCAGGTGCTTATAATCCTCTACCTGAGCCCTTGGATGCCAACAGGGCCTCTCCAGGTTAACCTCCTGTAATCTCGTCACGTTGGGAAGTAGGCGTTTGTTCCTGCTCCGTGTGACAAAGCTGTCCGCCACAGTCCTGTACTGCACCAGCGATGCTTGCATCCACTGCAGGGCCGTCAGAAAACTGCTCGAGGTGGCGGGTCTCCGTGCGGCAGCTGAAGTCGGAGGTGTAGGGAGTGGAAAGGAGAAAGGACAGTCACTGGCTGCTGACCACTCTGACTGACACACAGCGTACTGCCGGGCAAATAAGCCGCAATCCCCGCCATCAGTGGGGCTTCCACCTTACAGGGCAACGTACTGGTGATTAGCAAGTTGACCTTTCTGCAACTACTCCATTTTACTGTTAAAAAAGGATTTAATGGACAGTCAGGGAACAGAGAGAGCAAACTTTATTTAGATGCATAGATCAGAGCAGGGGTCACCAACCTTTTTTATACGGAGAGCTACTTCATTGGTGTCGTCATACGGAGAGCTATCAGCACTGACCTTTGACCTGGAAGAGTCAGAGTTCACCTTTATGTAAAATAAACAAATTTTTCCTGCTTACTCATAGATATTTTATAGATATAGTCATTTTTAAATCAAGGCTGGTGGTCCACGGGGGCTGTAGGCACCATGTTGGTGACCCCTGGATTAGATGCTAAATCCACTACCTGACAAAAAAACTACCTTTTAATAGTAAGAATATATGTTTTTAAAAGAATTTACCAGCACAGCGTTTCAGTCAGGTTGAGTTCTGGTTTATATAACCTGGATTCTTTCCTGCCTCAGTATTTCTGCTGCAGATCAGCTGCTGTGTCTGGCATCGTTGTTCTGTTGAAAACACATTTTGGGTCAAGCTTCAGCTGAGGATTGCTTCATATTTGCCTCCGGAATGCTTTGGTGTGCGGAGGATTTCAGAGACGGCAAGAGCTCAGGTCCTGTGACTGCAAACCAACCCCAGATCACCAACCCTCCTCCACTGTGCTTTTGATAGCTGTTGGAGTTTCTGCTTATGTGCTGGGCTTTATGGTCAAACATGCATCTCAGTGTCATGTGTCCAAAAGACATCGATCCAGACGTTTTGTGGTCGATTCAGGTGCAGCTGTCCAAAGTTATGCTGCCGTATTCTATTCTACTAAACAAGTTAGAAACTTTAAGATTTAGCATGCTTGCCTGTGCTCATAAAGTTGGAGAGGATGACTTTATGGTCCTTACGTGACAGACGGGCAGCAACCTTTGCTTTTCTAAGATGCTATTAGGTCCATTAGTGAGGAGGACGAAGATGAAAATCTAAATTGGAATCATTATTTCACCAGGTTTGACGTACAAACGAGGAGTTTGACTTCAGATAACTAAACCGGCTATATCCAGTAGCTCAGCTGCATCATTTCACGTCCTGATGCACCTCAATAATTCAGGTAAAAAAATAAAAATATATTTTTTTACTTCATTTTACTTGAGCCATCATTGGCAGCGGTGCATCTCTTGACTCTAAACCTGGTCGTGTAATCTTTGCAACTTATCCAGTCTTTATTTCCCCCCCAGTGAACCTCATCCAAACGTTTTATCTACAGGTTCCACTCTTTTGTCAGATAAACAAAACAGACGTTCTAAAGTTTAAGAGGTCCAGTATGGTTGTGGACTCAGTTTCCTGGATGCTGATGTCTTTCCATCTTAACATGGAGTTAACACACACCTGGTTGCTGTTCACACCGATAATGATTAGTTATTTAGTGCTTTTGATTAGTGGCACCTGATGTCTTCATTCTGATGGACAGTAAGGTTTGACTGATCCAAAAAAGGTTAAAAAAAACAAAACTGGACTTTTATTCTGAAGCTGAAGACGTTTCGCTTCCCATCCAGGAAGCTTTCTCGATTCAAGATAAAAAGAAGACTTCCTGGATGGGAAGCGAAACGTCTTCAGCTTCAGAATAAAAGTCCAGTTTTGTTTTTTTAACCTTTTTTGGATTGATCACGACCCGGATTACTGAGAATCCTCACCAACATAAGGTTTGACTGTTTTCACTGCCTCCTTCAGTTATTTTTGTAAATTAAGTGTAATTGTAAACTGGATTTATTGAGGGAGGACTCAGTTTTGCTGGTTTTTTTTTTTTTTTTTTATTTATCCCAGCTGGAAAGAAACACTTTTTGCAGAGTGGTGTAGATCAGAATTATGCCATTAGAAGCAACATTCGAATACAGCTAAAATTATCACAAACTATTGAGATTATACACCACATAATCTCAATAGTTTTTCTCATGAGCACACAACCTGCCTCAGCATAAAGGTCAAAGGTTGAAATCCCGCTGAGATTGTGGAGCCACTGCAACAGAATCATGTTCTAAGGAAGTTTCTACAGGGTTTTATTGGAGCGTTTCGCTCAGAGGAGTTTGTCCACACGAAGTCGGCACCTATAAGGAACAGTGATGGGCTTTATTCTTGCTTGCTCAGATATGTGCAAGTTTGTAATTAGAATCATTTATTTTTTTCAGCAGCGCTCCCTGATCTAATTTCTCTGTAATTGTTGTTGTTTGCTCTGTAAAGGTTTACTGATATTTATCAGCGCCCGCCCCCCCCCCCCCCCCCCTTTTCCTGATCTCACCGCCTGCCGTCGATAATGACTGGGGAAATTATTTGCAACACTTATACATTATCAGTGTGTTCAAGTATTCTTTCTTTTAATATGGTAATGCAGCAGATATAATCAGCTGGTAATTGTGAAACACTCCAGTGCGACACATTTTGTGGCACTCTCCCCTGAATGAAGAAATCAGTCGGTCGGCAGCACGGATCTGCAGCTCGACGTGTGTGAGGATGGAGGGAGAGACTGCGGAGGGATTGCTCGTCAAGCATCCCAACATCGCACAAATCTGAATTACACGCCAGCCTCTATAGAAATGTGTGGGCTGGCATCAATTGAATAACAATATCCTGCATCTTCTCACCTCTCCGAGAGGCTTGATTCAAAAGAGCTTCTTAAAAACAAACAAAAATGACAAGGTTTCACAAGATATAATGCAGAATAAACCCAAAAAAAACTGTCTTTCAAATAAACACAGGCAAGTAAACAAAAAGAATCCAAATAAACTTTATAAAACCATCACAAAACAAGCTGAGAAAAAAAACAGAACATTGAAGAAATTTTAATCAGAAACAGAAAATGATGCCAGGTGGCTCCAGGTAAATTTGTCCTCCCAGTTTGTCCCAATCTACTTTCATTTCCTACTTGTAAGCAAACCCATCCTTACCTCCATACTCAAACCCCGGTGTATACCATTATGTTTTTGTTAAGTGGGGTATGTTTTTTTTTATAAACTATGGAGATAAATGGTCAAAAAATGCTAAAATCATTATATTTTTTATTTGAAAACTTTACTCATTTAGATCACATCTCATCTCAGTTTAGGCCAGTGGTTCCCGAGAAATCCAAGATGTCCTGAAATGATCTGTTGATGTTTGTTGCAGTCATATAACTACAGCTTGTTACGGTAGACCCTGAACATAATGCAGAGGAGTACTTTAAGTCGTTCGTCCTCTGGGACACAAACTGCTGCATGCTCTTTTTAATAAGAAAATAGAAATGCCTCAATTCTCCCACAATGAGTAAATTTGGCCGTGACCGCGGCAAAAACACATGTAGACAGAAAACACCAGACTTTAACACTAGATTAAATAATATGAACCAAAAGCTAAATTTAAAGCACCATAGCGAACAGGACTGCAAAGGTAGAAAATGGCGATGGGCCAAAATGCCCAACCCTTTCCTAAACTGATGGCATGTCAGTTTTTTTCATTGTAGCTGAGGGCTGTTACAAATTATGGAGTTTCATAGCACAAAAAGGATCAAAATCAAACATTTTATTTAAATAGCTCATTATTTTCCGAAGACATTGGATTACTCCCAGCTTCCATTGATTGCGTTTTGCTAATTGACTGCGGTTAAATATGCAAGGTCATGACCCCTGGCAAACCAAAGGAAGTCAAAGTGACCTCTTGCTAGGTTAATATTGGAGTCGTAACCACATTTCCTGAGTAAAAAAACGCAACTGTTTTGGGTATAAAGAGGAGCCGTGTTGGCTCACTCTAACACCTAAACTGCAAAGGTACAAAATAGCAGACCTGAATGACATTTTTGCCATTTTGTGCTTTTTCCCTATTGCTTATCACTGGCCGGTAACAAGATGCTTCAAACTGACCATGCAGAAATTTGAACCCAGCATGACTTTTAATAAATATTATCCTATTCGATGATGCCGGATTTGAGGCGTTTTGTGTTTGTTATAAGACTGAAGTTTTCAGAGAAATAAACGGCAACACGTCGTTTTATAATGGAGATGAAAAGGCAACCAAAGAGAGCCCAAGTGATATTATAATGCATCACAATATAAGAAATGATAAAACTTTTATTTAAAACTTTTCATTATTTCCAAAGTTGTTAAATCTATTGTTCTTTGATTTTAAGTTTTGTCCCAAGTAGGGTTGTCAAAATAATCAATATTTTGATATAATCGACACTAAATGAATTAAACCCTAATTAAAAATGATCAAAGATGCTAATTTGAGTCCAATTCAATATAAATTGAGGCGTTCTCTCAGTAGCAGTGCTGCAATAACAGAGACTCGGCTCCTACGCTCCCTGCAGCTCTGCCTGACCGTAACGATGTTCTGCTGCTGGAGGTTCTAAACTAAACATGTCCAATACAGCCAGAAGAAAACGTAGACAACCCTGTTCAGGCAACAAGGCAAACACAACAGCGTTGTTCGGAGGAACTTTCCCTGTGAGGCAGCGGGCAGGAAAAACAGAACTAAGCTAATACTGCAAGCTAACGCTACAACGCTGGTGTTTTAAATGCAACAGGTCAATAAAGCTCCTGTATCTCAGCAATGAAATGTTAGTGAAATATTCGGCTGATGAATATCGAAGCAATGAAGAAAAATCTTCATTTAATTGCATTGCAGGCTAGTGTGGCTAATCCTATTCAATTAAATTTATTTATATAGTGCCAATTCATGAAACATGTCATCTTAAAGCACTTTCCAAAGTCAAAATTCAATCAGATTATACAGATTGGGTCAGATTATACCCAATCCTAACACAGGTTGTAATGGAGCTAGACTGAAGATGATAATTGGAGCAGAAAAACATAAACGGTAGCTGCTCTGGTTGATCAGCGAAGAAAATGTCATGCAAAATCATCAGAAAGGCAGAAATGGTACAGAGCGTCTGCTCAATATTTTTCTATGGATGATATCCATGTTTACACTGTAAAAAATGTTTTTTTAGGTGCCAGATCCACGCTTGATTTGAAACATTTATTTTAGTATAGTGATCCTTTATTTGTGCCTGAGCAGAAACATTTATTCGTATCAGCAAAATTACTGACAAATCAAAGAACGTGTGACACACTAAAGAAAAGCAGTTTTAATAAAATAAAGTAATTGCATGACTCAATCAAAGGTACATATGTCTATAAAGGTTAATAAATCTTATACTAAGTTTTATCTTATCTACTGTTTAGCCAAACAAGCAGGTGACACTTAAATTATAAATTCCTCTAAACGAGGGCTGAATTGTCCCCTACTTGTTGGGTTTTCCCTAATTAAAGGTGTAAAAATTCTGCCGTATCATTATTATTAATTGTATCTTCTCCTAACTGGAAAGAATTGTGCGCCTTTGAGAAAATGTCGCCACGGTGTCGAGTGTTTTTTGATCTTTTCCCAGTTCGACTCTCTAATGAAAATGTCCTTCATGTCATGGCAAACATAACTTTTTCTCATTTCTAGATTTTTGCTTTTTTGGAGTTCTGTTCAGGTCTTGCTTTATCTGATATTTCTTCAAAATGTTGTTTTAGCTGTGCATAGTTTCAAAATTTTACCGCAGGCTTGAAAAATATTCATGTTGTTCCACAGTTTTGACTTCAGAGCAGACAGGACAACAAGCAAAAGGTCTGTTTTATGTCCTTTTGCCTTTTTAATGTATTTTGATGTAATTTTTTATTTGAATGTTTTAATAATTTCTCATTTTGTATTTTTTTTTGCTGTGCTGATCAGTGAAACATTTATTCCTGGAAAAGCTGCTGTGTAATATGCCGTCTGGTTCTCTTTGGGCATTTATTTTTTTTGTTCTTTGGATGCGATTCTCCTGTTTTTCTCTGTTGCTCAGTTAAACATCTTTTCTCCCATGTCTGAAGAAACGTTGCGGTTTTCTGTTTTGTAAATCGGTGCGTTTTTGCATTTGTTGTCGCTTTTTGTCCAATCTTGTAGTGTTTTGCACCTCGGGGCCGTTGCACACTTGCTTCCCATTCCCAAAAATCCCCCCGTTGATTAGCATTGATCCTCCTTCACACTCGGTTTTTACCTGCCTTCTATTTATGTCCCAGCATCATAAATGAAATATTTTTTTTGTTATTGTGTCTTAACCGGAGTGATGAAAGAAGTGTTCTCCGCTTGTCCTCCGGGGATGCGAGAGCTTCTCTGCGGAACAAGATGGGATCCTGACTTTGTTTTTCTCCTTCGGCTGTTATTTCCCCGAAGAGAAGCGCCAAGTGAAGGGAGCTATGAGTGATCGACTCTGCCTTTATTCTCCAAGTTTTCCGAGGGATCTGAAGTTATTGAAAGTGTAGGGAAGGGTGACAGCTCGGAGATGTCTGTGTGATGCCTATCAGGCATGCGCCGGCCATTCTGCTGGCGTGTTTATGAGCCTGCGAGACGGAGGGCACGGGCGCCTCGCTCTCAAATACATGTTATTCTTTCGGCCAATCATCTCCGCTCACACATGACATCTCTGCCAGATTGATTTCATTCAGCTGTAGAGGGCGGCAAGATCAAACAAATGTTGTTTGGAACAGCAGCCGTGGTGCAAGGAGGAGGAAGAGAGAGGGGGTCAGAGGTGGGAGGTTGCCTGCTTGAAAGATGAAGTCGGGGATGGAAATGGAGAGAGAGGGAACCAGTCATCCAGTCAGCAGCGCCGTGCCATGTGGTGACATGGTATACTGGCGGAAAGTGCTGCTCTATAAACCGGCGCTCCCTTCCACAGCGAGGGGCCTTTTTTTTGTGTGGATGCTGTTTTAGGGCGGTGGTGGGGGCGAAGGCTATTCCTTCACGATGCCTCCGAGTACCCATGCAAGGAATAATGGATGCGTAATATGGAACGACAGCTTGCAGAGGCCTATCATTAATGTTGTAATTCACTTTTAGTGTTTTTCCTATTGCACTGCAACAGGAGGCACAGATGCCACCTGAATCTGCTGCTCCAAGCAGCCAGAGCGCACCCGGTTTTCACCAGCTGTCTTGGAACGCACCCTGCCAGCCCCCCCTGTGTGGCCAAATGTGGGCACGGTCATTTTCCTCAGCGGATGGCGTCCTGCTTTGCATTTTGAATACACGTCATGGATCTTTGGATTTCTTTGAGCTTCATGCATTTTTACGTTGCTTACTTTTGTGAATTGAATGTTTTGGTCATAATTGGGGTAGGGGGGGATCGTTTACGGTTAAGATCTGGGTTTTAGGACCATCACTCGTTGCTGTACTCTTTGTTCTGCTGGATCTGAAGGTGATGCGCTGGAAAATGTGCAGTTTCACTGAACCAAAGAATCCCAGGAGTGAAAGAAAACCCACATAGAAGTATTTTTCTGCCAGTAGTGGGCAGACTACCTACGGTGCTTATCTCAACCTCAACAAAACCTAATCCTCTTCAGCACTCAGTAATAATACATAAGCTGTGCTGTTTGTAGGCATTTTGTTTATTCCTGTTTTTGTTTTTTGGTTTTACATCTGCAGGTATTCTGCTGCACAGACTGCAGAGGTTTTCATACATTTATTCTGATGATAAAACTGCCAGCTGCTTGTTACCTTCAGGCTTTGAGAGTAAAAGGGGTGGCAGACCCCCACCTGCAGCGTAGAAAAGCAACGTACCGCTGTGTGTGTGTGTGTGTGTGTGTGTGTGTGTGTGTGTGTGTGTGTGTGTGTGTGTGTGTGTGGACCACATCAGCAGCAAAACTGCTTAAGCCACAAAGAATGAATAATGATCAAGTGTCTGCTGCACAGACCATTGAGCCCTCTGAGACGCAGACATTTTGTCTTTTTTTGGACAAAAACAATGACTCCTAGTGTCATTTTTATTAGAAAGTAACATCTTGATATTTGAAGAGTGTGCCAGGACGACTACACATCTCATTTCCTTTTTTCTATTGTGATTGAAAATAGATTTCTACTTTTTCTCCTTGTTATTGTACCAAAGGATTAATTTGTTGTACTTAACGTTACGGTCATTTTCATGGCCCGAGTTTGCTTTCCCAGTTCATCTAACAGGAGTTTTTGAACCGGGTATTCCCGTATTCGCCAGAGGTGGCGCTAAGAGTCCCATTAATGGCATCTAATTATTTATTGCAAGGAAAGTTACTGTCTTTCTTGAACCGTTGATGTTTCCGAGTATTTGCTGTGTTTTTATATGCTTAGTGGAGTTTTTTCACCTTCGTGCATCACTTTTCCTGCTACTTAGCTTGAAACCTTAATTTTTCTGTCTAAATCCGTACAGCAGTTGTAATGTCTTTCTGTCTGAAGAGACTTCCTCTAATGACCTAAATATTTGATTCAAAAAACCTCTAAAATATGAAGGTCACAGGCCCCTGAGGACCGGAGATGTCCACCGCTGCCTGGGATGCTCTCCTGGCCCCCAGTCATGCTGTAAATCAGTGACGTGCAGTCAGGGGAGGCAAGTGAGGCCAGGCCTCACTTGTCATCATGGAAAGAAAGAAAATATATAATAATGATAACATAATATAAATTGTGATTCACTCAATTTGTCCCTCAACTTTTATTACAAGTCATTTGTAATAAAAGTTATTTTTTTATCTAATTTCCTCATTTTTTATCATATTCTATTTAAAATCGCAGACTTTTCGCTATTTTTCATGTAAATCCTTGGTGGCGCTTGATAGGGAAGCCGGTGAGGCCGCAGCGATCTTGGCCTCCCCTGTGATTGCGCAATCCCATGTTAACTGCGCTGGCTTCCATTCTGTGATGCATCTTCCTGTCTCTAGATCAGGGGTGTCAAACTCATTTTGGTTTAGGGGCCGCATACAGATTAATCTGATCTCAAGAGGGCCACACGAGTAAACTCATTGCAAGATTAAATAGAACTAATAAAAGTGGATTTGTTGTTGATTTTTATATTAAATGAATTTCACTTTTACACAATATATTATGAATAACCTCAGTGTTTTTAAGAAAAGTATGTGCAATTTCAACAATACTTTTACTCAGTTAAACATTTACTTAAGTGCATTATGCATAAGAACTGATCACAGTGATTGTCCAATGTTGAAAAACATGTATTCACATTTTTTGGAACTTAAAAACACTGTCCTGCATGACAAAATACATCAGATAAAAATTAAGAAATGATTTAAAATCAATTTTTCACATCTGAAGCTCAGCGCTACCATCTGCTGATTAAAACACAGCGCGGACAATATAGGAACTGCAGATTTTCAATTAAACCAAGTACATGTTTTTTTTCAATAATTGTTTTATCATTCTCTTCCTTTTATCTCCTCTTTCTTTCACCTTTTCTATTTTTCTTCTTGTTCTTTCTTTCATCTCCTACTTTCCCATTGTAGTGTCCATATCATTTGAGATATTCCCCGCATGAATCATAATAAAACTATTCACATTCATAAATCAAGCGGAGCACTATGGCAAAAGCCGCACTGCTCCACTTGTGAAAGTCAAATCTGATGAGCTCTTTTTGGCATTAAGACAACAATTCTTATTCCCACATTGCCAGACAGGCAATGTGGCAATAAGAATTGTGTATGTGGATTACGAATTGTGTTTTGGTCATCAAACTGTGTGCAGGTAACATGTTTTCGTGCTGCTGCTGCGCGATCATAAAAGGCAAAGCACTGTTTGTAGGTGAGGCCGGCAGTTCCTTGGCCTCTAGGCAGGGGGCGCTCAAGGAGCACCGCTCCTGATCCTAAAACTGTAGAGTGACAGCAAGTTATGGCTGTATTATTAGCGAGTCATGCTAAACAAGTAAAGCACTAAAAAGACTCAAAACGTACAGCTGGAACAGGACTGATCAAGGAAGGCTTTCCTCCCTGGCAGTGAGCTCCACTGAGATTGAGAGAGTTTTAAAACTGAAGAAGATAAAGAGAACTTTTACTGGAAAATGAAGATATTTTTGTGCAGAAAGAGCGCCACATGGACTTCATTTATTAGTAGAGGTAAGACAGCGATAATTACTCATGTTTTGTTTTTGTAATAAAATGTGCGTAATGTTATATTTTTAGAATGTGTTACAAATGCAGAAATCCATCATAACCTGTTACCAATCAAATGACAAATAATTTAGTTTTATTTTTTTCATCAAAGAAATATTTTTCCATGTATCTTGGTGAATTGATTTGGCTCAATCAGTCTCCTTCAGCACTTTGCAACGAGTCTACTCTGTAGTGTGTATATATTTGTAAATCTGACTCTGACGTCAGTGCCTCACCAGCTATGAACCCTACCGCACGTCACTGCTGTAAATGGTGCATCTCGCTAAATTAAAATGTAGAACTATTAATATATTTCAGTATTTAATTAAAAATGAATAAATGTTCACACATTGCGATACATTTCACTCTTTTTTTTTATTTTGATGATTAGTCCCTTCAGCTAACAAAAACCCCAAATTAAGTTTCCCGGAAATCAGAATATATTGGGTTTGCTTGTTTGTTCTGGACCAAAAAGCAGACTTGATTTTTTTCGTTTGGTGCCGTTTTCTCTCATATTGTACTTTGTGCGAGTGAACTACTACTCGTAACGAGGCCACGGGTGTGACGATCGTTGTTCCCATTTGACAGAAACGACTGGGGCTGGACGTAGCTCAGACCAGAAGTAGAGGAAAACTATTAAGGAGATCCTGCGTGCAGCGCCTCTGTTCGGCATATTTGTGTCGTTATCACAGCTACTAAATCACTGTGGCTGTCAAGAGCAGCTCATTCAATGCAGGTTTCCATTTTATTTTACATTTTTTTAACTGTGCCAGAGAATGGATCCTGCAAGCTGAAGGAGTCCCGCTCAACGCTGGAAGCAGCGTTGTTAAGTTACGGTACTACGTTAATGCTATGGTGGCTCGTTAAGTCCAGCGAGATGGATGATTTCTGTTTCCAAACAAGACCAAAGTTCTTGTTCCCCCCCCGGTGGGAATGTGGTAGGTGTAAATACGCCCTTAATAAAGTAATGTGGGCCGACTGCAAAGGCTTATCATTGCACTGTGAAACATGTACATGGTGGGGGCTCATTTTAATTTTTCAATTCAATTACATTTTATTTATATAGCGCCAATTCGTGAAACATGTCATCTCAAGGCACTTTCCAAAGTCAAATTAAATCAGATCCTCCAGATTGGTCAGAAAGTTTCCTCTCTAAGGAAACCCAGCAGGTTGCATGAAGTCTCTCCAAGCAGCATTCACTCCTCCTGAAAGAGCGTAGAGCCACAGTGGACAGTCGTCTGCATTGTTGATGGCTTTGCAGCAATCCCTCATACTGAGCATGCATGAAGCGACAGTGGAGAGGAAAACTCCCCTTTAACAGGGAGGAGAACCTCCAGCAGAACCAGAACCAGGCTCAGTGTGAACGGTCATCTGCCTCGACCCACTGGGGGTTTAACCGTTCAGAGTATTATGTATTATGAAATCTGGGTTTGGGGGAGGATTTAAAGTGTTTTCGGTCACTTAAATTCACCTTTTAAACTGTTAGAATAATTTTAACAAGTGCATTTTAATAGTTATACACTCTATGCATCTCCAGCTACTTTTACATCTAATAAGTATCCCAATCCTTCCTTTTCTAAGAGACATTCATATGCTCTGTGACTATGATTAGACATGTGACCGGGATATTCACCACCCAACATGTGCTTCTTTCTCTGATGTTTCTTGCTTCAGCCGCATAATATAATAGGATAAACTTTAATGAAATAAACTGCAAAAATGTAGTTGAAGTACTCCTAAAAATGAAAGGATCTCCTTATGGGTCGGGTTGTCAGGTGTAATGATGTTCACTTATAAGGGCAGGTGGTCGGTTACAATTTCCTCCCAAATTAATACCTGAAAATTTCAATACTGTAATTAATCCTTGGTTGTTAATTGGTGTTTTTCTCAAATAAATGATGCTGGAATAGAAATGATACATATTTCAGATTATTATTATTAGAAGCAACACAAACGGGTTTTTACACAGAAATGTTATGGTCTACATAGTTATAGAGAAGGCCGCTAACTTGACAGGTATACGGCAGAAAGACCCACCATGAACTTCTCTCCCTGCTGCCCTCTGGCAAGAAGTTCAGCAGCTTCAGAAGCAGAACAGCCAGATCCCCCCCACCTTCCCATGCATGTAAAACTAGTCACTTTACATGGTCACTGTGACCTCTGTTGCACCGAGTAACTGTATCTGCACCATCATGAGGTCCGTTCATTGTTTCATTACATCCTATTCATATGGTCTTACACATATTTCTATAAATATAAAATGGCTTTTTTTGGTTTGCTGCTACATTCATGACAAATGCATTTATAATGTTTCTCTTTTCTTCTGTTTTGACTTGGAGCCTTGCCGCGAAACTTTGCTTTGAATCTGCAGTTAAAAAAGAAACAAAGTTTAAGTCTAAAAGAGAGTGATTGACACGCTCCACACGGAGGGTTAGCCGTGAAAGGTCATTGCTGAAGGGGGCTGTTGGTTCACAAAGTTCAAGGGAAAGTTTAGTGGAAGGAAAATGTGTGGTAGAAAAAGCTGCAGGAGTAGCAGCGATATAGCTGCAGCCTTGAGAGGATTTTAAACTCTAGTCAAGAGTTTGGAGCAAATCAACAAGCTTCAAGAGCCTCCACACATAAGCATCCAGGAGATGGACTCCAGCTGTCATAGTCTTTGTGTTGAACTTCTCCTGAACCACAGACACAGAGGGTCCTACCTGAGCTGAGCATTGGTGCTCAGTCCGTCCTCTTTTCACAGTCTGGAGGAAGAGTGGCGATAATCCACCCTCCTTAAAGTCCAGTGGGAAGTATCCACTGTCAGGGATGCCATGTCATCTGCTGGTTCTGGTCCACTGGGTTTAATCTAGTCTAAAGCCAGAGTAGGTGTCCACCAGGATGTTTTAGAGCACTTCCTGCATCCATCTGCTGACGTCTTTATGCAGATGAATAAAGACGCCCAAACTGCCAAAGGTACCAATAACTGCTTTAAGCGCTTCAGTATTAAAGGCAAAGAGGTCTGATCAGAACCCCACAGAGAATCTCCAGAACCAGCAATGCAGACGAGCTTCAGGCAGCTAGCAGAGCAGCCTGGGCTTCCTGAACCTCTCAGCAGAACCGCTGGGCTCCTCCATGCCACGCTGCGTTGAAGCAGGAGTTAATACAAAAGGAGCCCGGACCGCGTACGGAGCGCAGGTTCTGTACAGTCCGTAGACATGCTGTTCAGCAGGTCCATATTTCTGGATTAAATCCTTTTTTTTATTTTTCGGACTTAATATTGAATATTTTATGAGTAACTGAGTTTTGTAAGCCAAAATGACCAGAAATAAACACATTTAAAACATACAGTGTAATGGATATGATGAGTTTAAAATGAAAACCCTGAAATAAACTTTTAGATTATTTTGTCGTTTATTGAACATTAAATGGCTTGTGAACAGCTGCCCTGCAGTGACCACCACATGCATGAATGTGTTTCTAACTGGAAGCAGAGGTGTCTGTGTGTTACAGGTGATTTAATCTAGCAAATGTTTAAACTGGGTGATTTAGCTCAAGTTTCAGTAACCGTTAGCCTCCTTCCTGACCTACATCTGCAGCCCTGCAAACATCAACAAACCAAAAGCAAACGCCACGTCTGGCTGCTCTCCGTCCATCACAATCACTTGTCTCCAAAAAGAAACCTAATTGGGTATAATGGATCTGTAAATCTATAATTTGGGGCTTTTTTTCATTAATTTTAACATCTTACATTTTTAGTTTAAATTCTTTCACTCAAACATCACATATTTTTGTCCCGTTGCTTCAAAGTGGAGCGTCTCTTTGTTCAGGAAAATTGTAAAACAATAGGCAATGATATGGATTTCACGGACACCGCGGCTTTAATTGAAACAGGTGCGATTAGCATATTGTTAGCGTTTCATGCTGCACCGTAGGCCTGTTTGTGTCAGACGGGGGACCTTTATGGAAATGAGCGCTTTGGGGGGAGAAATAAAAAATAAAAAATCAACACAAATGTAACCTATTTCTTTAAAAGGGGCACAAATTTACTGTGAAGATCATCCTGGCAAAACCACAGAGGGAAATGTCAGAACGGGGGAGAGGGAGGGAGAAAAAAGCTTCAAAGAGAAAATAGCTGACTGACTCGGTAAGTGAAGCTAAGCTCAAAATGAAAAATGTTCATTATATGCCCGTCAAGGTGAAAGGAAGCCATCTCCTCACCGCTGCAGTTAAAATGTCGACCTCTCCGTCTCCGAGGGCGAAAAGAGGAGAAATGTAAAAAGAGGAGGATTTTCTCCTGCGTGTGTGTGTGAGAGACTGATCCCAGCTTCATTCCAGACAAGGGCAGCAGTGTTAATGGTGCTGCTCAGTAAAATGACCCTTACGTCTAATTCTTCATACGTTTCACAGTGCTTGTGAAGTCCTCGTCTCTCTCCCTCCTGTCAGCTCTGTTTGTGGACGGCCGTTATGTTTGTGTGCGACCTCTACAACGAGTCCGGCGCCCTCCCAGACCTTAACCTGTCACTTTGCATGTACCTGATCATGTTCAGCCTGGAGAATTGCACTCATGATGCAGATTTCTTCCCCCCCCCAAGCTGTGAGACGGGGTTTAATGGTCGACCTCCGCGGGTCACGCATGCCGTCCCATCATTACCGACGATTTATATAATCTCGTGTTACTTGGATCCGCCGTTGCCGTTTCTCCAGCAGCAGGAAGCAGCATGTGGGAGCCGAGCAGCTGACCACATTTTAACCCAGAGGAGAGGAGGAAAAAAAATCGGTTTGAGGAACGACCTTCATGGCCTGACTGCAAATGAGCAGAAGCCTCACAGTTTGGATTTGTTAGCTCCTGCGCCCGTGCCAAGGCCCGTTACAACTTTCATAAGGTTTCCATGCCAGCGTGGCAAATCTCGACTATCTGTTATGGATTATGAGCCGACCTTCCACCTCGCCGTCTTCTCTCCGGCAGCAGAGTTGGCTCAGAAAGCTCTCTTTACAAATGTGAGCAGCTGCATTAAGGAGCGCTGAACTCTGAGCAGGTATTCTGTCTCAGCAGCCGCAGACTTTTCTCTGAGAAGTGCATTATTTAGTTTTGAGAGTTTTTTTTTTTTTTTTTTTTTCTTCCAAGTAAACCAGAACCAAGCAGCCGGATCCGTCGCATGCTGCTGGATCCCGGGGCTTTGTTGTCATCCAAAAAACCGTTAAACACATATTGTGGTTTATTTTAACTCTGTCCTTCTGGAAAACTCTTCGAGGCACCAAGAGTGGATTAGTTCACAGCTGTGGATTTTCCCACTCCTTCAGTACGGATCCAAAAAACAGTTCTCGGAAATATGTTAAGAAATAATTAAAAAGATGAAACTGAATTTGTCAGCAGTTTTTTTTTTTTTCTTTTTTAAAGATTTACAGCTTGAGATTTGGGCCTGAGGAGCGAAGGCAGAAGGGAAGTTGTGGCTTTCTAGTAATCTTGACCAAATGAAAACGTTTCTTACAAAATGCGTTGAAATCTAGGAAAACAATGGGGATTAATTGCTTTTGCAGAGTACACTGCAAAAAGGGAACTACAAGTAAGTAGAATCTTCTTGAAATGAGTGTATTTGTCCGTGATATGAGGAGGTAAATGAGACTATCTGCCAATGGAATAAGATTGTTTGACTTAAAATAGGAACAATTCATCTACAGCATCTTATTTCAAGTGCTGTATATTTCATTTTCTTATTTTAGGGGTCAAAATACCCATTCCACTGGCAGATAAACTTATTTACCTGCTCAAATCAAGGACAAATCCACTAATTCCAAGAAGATTTTCCTTACTTTTAGTTCCCTTTCTGCAGTGTAATTGACATTTACAACAAAGCATCCAACGTGTAGCCGAGAAAGAAAAAATAAAGTCAACAAGAAATGCTGCCTTCCAGTTCAGATCACCGTTGAATGATTTCATCTCTGCTACTACAGCTTGCTCTTCGCAGCGACTTTGTTTTATTGTACGCTCACTCGTCTGATTCCAGAAACTTTTCAGCCAGAAAAGCCCTGAAGGCAAATATCTCCCAACCGTCGCTCTGTAGATCTCTTGTCTTGATGACAGCGTGCCGTATTTAAAACCGGAGATGCTCGTACGTGGAAGAACTGCCTGATTGGATGGCCTCTTCACTGGGATTCACACTTTTTATTCATTTATTTTATTTTTTGGGTTTTTTTTTAGGAGATGAAAACTTTTCAAATAAAAATGAGTCTGAGAACTGCAACAATAAATAAAACCAAACCTCGAATGCCCCAATCTGGGATTTTTATTCAAATGCAGGAAGGGGAGACTGATAATGAAAAGAGAGTCATGAGGTTTTGTCTTGATTTAAGCTTGCTGCATTGCTAAAGGCATCATTGGCTCTTAGTGGAGAAATCCAAATGACAGGTTTTCCTTCTACTGATGACAACACAGAAGGAAAACTTCAGTTTTGTCACTTTACAACCACAAACATGAGGTGGCGAATAGACGGGTTTGGCCAGAAGCTGAGTTTAGCCATAAGTCCTGCCCGCAGTTTGCCACGAGCCAAGCAGGAGCCGCAGCAAGCATGGAGGACAAGGTCATTTATGGCCTCCAGCCTCCCGCTGAACACGCTGTGGGCCTGGGAAACACGGTGGTGGCAGCATCATGGTGCGGGGACGCCTTTCTGAAGCGCGGCTGCCAAGACTGAAGGCGACTGCAGGTAAATGCAGGTCCATCCTGGAAGAGGACAGCAGTCGGTCTGCTGATGTTCAAAGCTGGTTGAGACGTATCACAAGAAACTGAGCCGGATTAGAAAATGGCAAAATCTTTGTTTAATTATTTACTTTTTTCAAAGATGTGGAAGAAAAATGAAAGCGTCAGCAGATTCTGAGCGCACTTTCCGCTTTTAGAGTTGTTTGATGTGACAACTGTTCTGAAATATAGGTAGAGTCACCTGTTAACCAGATCATGTCGACAGAATCTGGTTTTAATCTGTTTGACCTCATCTAAACCCAGAACCTGGTGCTTTTTTGCTATTGGAGAGAAATATTTCATATTTTTGTGTCTTTTTTCACCCTTTTAGGGAAATGAACTCGCTCTGAATGATAAAGAAGCTTTTGTTTTGTGTTTTCAGTGGTTTAATAGTCTCCCATCTTTTCTTACAGTGACCGTGTTTACGCTGGACTCCGTCCTCTGCGCTCACCGCTGATTTCCAACCCCCTGAACCTACGAACAGGTAGGGTGCAACCTCTGCTGCTGTGGGTCCTAAGTGAATGGTTTATGCTCAGTAGAACAGATTTCTGCCAACGTAATGTCACAAAAGACATCGCTGCTGCAGACATGACTGGCAAGCTGTGAAGAAAGTATAAAACAAAGGCAGGAAAAAAAATGTGCACAGTTGGTATTTTCATCGCTACACAGGAGGCAGAAAAAGTTCCTTTGCACACTGGGAACCATACAAAGCATAAAATCCGAGTAATCTTCCTCAGTACACCGCCTCTGTCGTTTCTCATTATTAAGCTCGTCTTTTAATTAAAAGACGTCTCAGCAGGGCTCTAAATGCTGTACTGACTTAAGTTACAAACCACTGGACAACAAAGAAATCATTTTTCTTCTTTTGCCATTTGGTGCAACGAGCCACTGTTCCCGCGTCCCTCTGCAGAGCGTCGGAAACGGCTCCAGCGCCCAGACGTCTTTTAGCCGTCTGAGCGGGCTCATTGCAATGATAATGTAGTATGCGTCTGCACTTATGGAGAATATCTCCAAGCATGTCAGACTTGCATCAAAGCCGCTGTTGTAATTTTCTTTTCAAGGGCAACTTGAAAGGGAAGTGGGGAAGAAAGTAGCATTAGTTCCTTGTTTTCTCCTACGAGGCAGCTGCTTCAAAAGTAACCTCGCGCTTTCTGAGGGGAGTGTGGGATGATTCAGCAGGAACCTAACCGCCCATCTGACGGATTCGCATTCAAACGTAAACAGAAATATGTCCGCTCCAGGGAGCTCTGCGGAGCAACGGAAATCAGCGCCGAATTTCACGGCCGCGAATCAAACGGCCTTTTATTCAACTGTTCCTCTCTGTTTCCCCTCCCTTCATGGCTCCCGGTAGCATTGTGCACGCATAACGGCACCTACTGATTGGCCTTATTTGAAGCACGTACCCCAACAACCCCCCCCCCCGTCCCAAAAAATAAAATCGGAGAGGAGATTCTTCCCTGTGTCACAAAGGGATTGAATGTGGTTCTCCAGAAGAGGAGGGCCTGAGAGGATTATATGGCTCAGTGGGCGCTGTATTGTGCGGGGAGTGGATACTGCAGGTACCCACCGAATCCCGGCCAAGAGACCGGAGCGGTGTTGCTAGGGATAATGCTGCCTCCCAGCAATTAAACTCTGGAGGTTTTGGAGTACTTTAGGAGGGAGCTTGTTAAATCATCTCATCGCTCCTTCCACCCTTTCGTCTCTGCCTCTCTTTTAACTACATTTCTGAGCATTTTTTATTTTTTTTTTACTGCTGTGCCAAATCCAAACCTGATAATTAAAGGGGAAGTCCGCTGCCTCCAACGCTTTGCTGCTTCCGCCTCATTTAAATCATAAATCAGATGAATGCACATTAAGACTTACGTGTACGGACTTATTTAGATGTAAAGGAACGGGACAAGTGCCCCAAACCACCAGATGAGGGCACCTTTTGAATTGACACCAAAAAGGTTTCAGTAAAACAAGAAAATCAAAATCACACTTGATGCCTTTATGTTAGAATCTTGACTATTTCCTTGTAATTTTTAGTTTAATTGCGCTGCCTGGAAATAAGTCGGAGCATTAATTAAATCTGAAGGTTTCTGGTGGGGTTAGTAGAGCTGGATGCCTCCAGTTTATTTCATTAAATTCTTGTATTTGTTGTCAAATTAGCCTTTAAATAAATTCAGATGTTTGTGCTGCTTCAGCTGCCACTGGTTTGTTTGGGGATGAAGTTCCTCAGATGTTTTTTCCTTCTGTGGTTTTTCTCCTCGTCTCGTAAATATGTGAAACTCGGCGTTTCACGTTTGTCTGGAAAAGTTGTTTCTTTTCTTTAAGCTTCTATAAAAAGATCAGCAGAAAGCAGTTTTTTTTTTTGTCTCGTCTGTTTACAAGAGTTTTCTTTGTCTCCATTAATAAATTCTATCGTGGTAAAATACAGAATAAGCCAATGTAAGATGTTCAAAATGGTCAGAATTATAATTTTTTTAAATCACTCACTGTTGTGGAGAAGTAAAGGTGCAGAGGAAATGAAAGACAGCATCACACTGGACACAAAGGTGCATTTATTAATGCAGAAGATTTTTATTTCCAATAAAGTAGGTTAAGAAATTCTTCATGCAACCTACAAAGAAACGCAAAAAAAACGGTTTGGTTTTCCTGCAGCCTGATGATCTGCCATCCTGTCATTATGTCCCCTAAAACATTCGTTATTAGTTAAGAGTGTGCACTTCAGCATCCAGCATGCAGACGCTGCAGTGTGTGTCTAATTTCTAAACTCTCCGCTTATAAGCAATGCGACAATGTTGACCCGCGTATCGCTCTGTATTTAGAAACCAAACCGGCCTTCCAGACCAGTCGGGCTCATGAGCAGCAGCTTGTGATAAGATAAGATAAGATAGGCTTTATTGATCTCACATTGGAGAAATTCACTCGTCACATCGGCTCAGTAATCAGAAGAAGGTGCCAAAAGTAGGACAAGGTGCATCAGGTATATACAGTGTGTCCTCGTTTATACAGTGGATCAAAAAGAAGTAGATAAGAAAATAAGAATAAAAATACAAAATAGAAATTAGGCAGAGGATTTCTTATGTACATTCACGGTGACTTATATACATGTGTATTGACATATATTCAGGTGTAATAGCAGCAGAAGTCACTTCTTTCAGTATTATTGCACAGTGTATTAAATAGAATTGCACATTAGTTATTGCACGTTATTACAGTTACAGTTATGGTTACAGTTGTGGTTACAGTTATAATTACAGTTTGGTTACAGTTATAATGACGTTATAATTACAGTTATAGTGCAGTATTGTATAATCTGATAGCAGCAGGGATGAATGACCTGCTTTAGTGCTCCTTTTTACAGACAGGATGTCTAAGTCTGGCTCTAAAGGAGCTGCTCAGCTCCTCTACAGTCTGGTGCAGGGGGTGGAAGGTGTTGTCCATGATGGATGTGAGCTTGGACAACACCCTCCTCTCAGCTACTTCCTCCACTGAGTCCAGAGAGCAGCCCAGGACAGAAGTGGCCTTCCTCACCAGCTTGTTCAGCCTCTTTCTGTCCCGCTCTGTGCTGCCTGGGGCCCAGCAGACAACAGCGTAGAGGAGGGCTGAGGCCACCACAGAGTCATAGAAGGTCTTAAGCAGAGGCCGGCTCACTCCAAAGGACCTCAGCCTCCTCAGGAGGTGGAGGCGGCTCTGGTCCTTCTTATACAGGGCGTCAGTGTTATGTGTCCAGTCCAGCTTATTGTTGATGTGAACACCCAGGTATTTGAAACTCTCCACAGTTTCTATGTCCTGCCCCTGGATGTTCACAGGTGAGTGAGGTGGGGGTCTTCTCCTGAAGTCGATCACCATCTCCTTGGTCTTACTGGTGTTTAAGCACAGATGGTTCTTCTCACACCAGTCCACAAAGTCCATGATGACCGACCGGTACTCCAGCTCGTTCCCTTCAGACACACAGCCCACAATGGCCGAGTCATCAGAGAACTTCTGAAGGTGGCAGCTGTTCGTGTTGTAGGTGAAGTCCGAGGTGTAGAGGGTGAAGAGAAACGGAGACAGAACGGTGCCCTGGGGGGCCCCGATGCTGCAGAGTGCCACCTCTGACTGACAGCCGTGCTGCCGCACGTACTGAGGGCGGTCAGTGAGGTAGTCCATGGTCCAGTCAGCCAGATGTTTGTCCACTCCAGTGTCCTCCAGCTTCCCCCTCAGCAGCACCGGTCTGATGGTGTTGAAAGCGCTGGAGAAGTCAAAGAACATGACTCTCACAGTGCTCCCGGTGGTCTCCAGGTGGGTTAGCGCCCGCTGCAGCAGGTAGATGATGGCATCCTCTACTCCGATGTCCCGAGACCCAACAGTCTTCACAAATGGCTTCAGAAACCACAGCTGTGATGAGACCCCAACGCGTCAACCAACCGTCAATACATGGTGGGCAAAGTAGACTAAAAAAATGAAGCAATTATCTTGTATTTAAATGTTCTCTGTGAATTGTGATGATATTGTGACTTTTATCTCAAATTAGGACCACCTCAGATTTTATTTAAGAGAGACATTTCCCTCACTTTGTCTAAACCAAACTAAAACAGATAAGCACTGAGAACGTCCATATCTGCATGGTTTGTGGATTTCCATTTAAAAAATTAATCTATGCAAACTCTGTCCAGTAGATGGCGACACTGTCAGTATTAATGACTTAAAAATTCAAAAGAACTTTCAGAACTTTGCTAAAGTTGTTCTGGGCTGAAACTTCCTGCAAAGTGAGCGAACCTTGTTTTCTTCGGCATCGTATAGTCTGTCCTACCAGCAACTACTCATTTCTACTTCTGTTCGCCGTTTTAAATTGTGGAAAAGGAGTGGAAACTAAGCGAGAAGTTACAGAAATATCTTAAATGGTGCCGATATGTGAATTTAAGTGCAGAAAGCGACTGAAGGAATCATTGAGCCTGCGGGTTTAATGGTGGAGCCTTTGTTGGTTGAAGCAGAGCTGGTGCTAAGCAACACCGTTTGGTACACAAACCTCCTCCGTTGGGTGGAAAACAACATATTCCACAGGAAGTAACCTTTATACAAACTTCCTTTTCATTTGATTTGACCCAAAGCAGCTCTGAGGTGAAATGTACAGCATGCGATGAACTTCAGTCATTGTCAACTAAACCTCGCCTCAGAGGAAAGTTGCAGCAATCGCTTGGGGCAGATGCCGGATAAACTTCTTCTCTCCTTTGCCTTTCACTTTAACCTCAATAAATTTCCGTCTTGGTTTTGGTTTTATACTAGAGGCAGCGCTCGGTAACTTTGACCACCGTCCTCGGGCAAACAAGCAGCCCATTTCAAAGGTGAAAGTCCGTGGCTTTCCTCATTTATTTCCGAATGTGACTCCGTGCTTCCTAACACCCTTGGGACTTGTGTGTCCGTAGTTCCAGGTCGCTTCCCGACAGTGCTGCAGTGCTGCGTTAACCTCCTCTCCCCTCCCCTCCCCCCAACCCCCCCACATGCAAACCAAGCAACTGGCCCAAAGCGTCGTCGTCCAGGACAAATTGGTTGCAAGCGGCTCATTTACTCGGAGCCGTCATGAATGGACTGTGCCGTGACTGTGTAAACAAGTGCAAAGACTCCCAAGGGCATTCCTGCATAAATAATGACTCCAAAAGATGTTTGCCATTTGTACCGCTCACTGGTTGCAGACATGGGTCAGGTAGTCTCCTCTGCAGGGAGTCTTCAGTAAACAACAGCCGCGTCGTCCATTAACGAGAGCGTGGGAAGTTTAGCTGGGCACAGACCGGGGCTGTGCTGGGTGTCCTCTGCTAAAGGGACCCAACTCAGAGGCTTTCAAAGTGGACGTTATGTGGAGCATCACAGTCTGAACGTATTTATGTTCCCCTTTGGAAATGTGAGAAGCTGTGTTTTGTCACTCTGCCAGGACGGAGACTTCAGAGGCAGACGACGAGTCAAAACACTGAACGTCTCGTGTTGTTGGTGCTGAGCTCTGGCCTGTCTCCACAGTCTTTAACACACAAAGCAGACGCTGAGTACAAGTGTCATCCATGGACCTTCAGTCGTATTTGGAGGCAAACCAAACTGTTGAGAACTCTTTAAAAAGTTTTTGTTTTCCAAGTTTCTGGTAAACGTTCGTCACTTGGTTTTACCGGCCTTCTCTCTCGGCCGGATGAAGCAGAATGAAGGATTCGACGCCAAGTTTGACTGAATTGCTGCCAACATTGCCGTCTAAACGCTCCGCGCTGACGGAGGGTTTCTGATGGGTCTAGTTTAGCTTTTCTGTTCATGACGCTTTTCAGGTCCAACCTTGATATGTGCCTGGAGATTTCTTCTGAAAGGCTGAGAATGAAAGCGGAAGGTTGTTTTTCACCATGTAAGCCGCGCACGGTTCCGAGGAGAAAGGTGCGGTTGATGTTTTTTACAGAAATGGGTCACTTGTCAAAAAAAATAAAAATAAAAAAAAGTCCAATGGGCATATAAACATGTTAAGTGAATGTAGCTTTGGTCCTTTTCACCTGCACTGAGAGCGCTCATTAAACAAAATGATTAACTGGATTAAAATCCTCTGATCCCTATTAACAGTGGGGTAAGAAGGAAAAACATGCCGTTACCTAAATCAAAAGGGTTTATCCTCTGTCTGAGGGGCATTTACTGCATGTCAAACCCGGCTTGCTGAGCTTAGCAAAGATTGTCAGAATTGCCAGAACTTTCATCAAGCTAAGCTTTGCTGTGAATGCAACCGTAAGGGGTGCTAACATGCCAGCATTTAAAATACACCCTTATTATTTAATCTTTTCTGAACAAGAACCGTGTTTGCATTCCAGCTCGCCCCGTCCCCTTTTAGCTCGCATCTGTGGAGAGAAGATATGTTTGCAAAACTTAAACCTCAGAGCTCCTGCAAAAACCGAAACCTATGCAGGAATGCTAGCGCTGTTAGTCACTAAAGGAAAACATTTTGATTTTATTCACCACATATACCTCAGTTTCTGGCTGTTTTATCGGATTTTCATTGTTATATTTAGTGTGTCTGAATCATGAATATATGCTCAGAAAAATCTGCCTCTGCTGACCAGGATGTGTGATCAGTCTACCTTAGAGCTCCATCACCATGACGTGCAGCTAATGTGGTTTCCTTCCTCCTCTTATACTGAGTGGATAAACTATTCAGTAAAGTGCCTCTTCCAGCATTTCTGTCGTATTTCCTGTTTGCATAGAGGACCACTGCAGGGAGACGACTTAACGACACAGGTCACTGCTTTTGTCCCATCGCTGAAAACATCTAACCCTTAAAATCTACGTTCCAATTAGAGCTCAAATAATTCCTGGTATCATTCAAGTACCTCAATTAATAAAATTCCTCAAAATTAAATTCTATCCAAGTATTCGGTTACAATATGTGACACTTTAAGCACTTTTTGTGACCATTTTCACTCCAGAGGCAGCCAGCTCTGCATTGATTGATGCAGAAAGGCTTGGAACACGCTCTTGTTAGAAATACTTCTTTTAGCTGCAGATAAATGGTAAATGGACTGAACTGATACAGCGCTTTTCCAGTCACACTGACCTCTCAAAGTGCTGTACCCTAGAGCCACATTCACCCAATCACACTCGCTAACACGCACACATCCATACACCAATACGCAACGACATGTGACAAGGGGAAGTGGGAATCAAACCCACAACCTTCCGATAAGATTACTATTCTACCCATTGAGCCGTCCTTTGCTACAAATGTTTAAGTTTACATGAAGGACACGCTGCATTATGGCATTTTAAGAAATAAAATGTTGATTTTTTTTTTTTTTAAAGGAATTTTCTTTTTTTCTTTTCATGTTTCTTTATTACTCATAAAATAAGCTTAGGTTGTAGAATTAAATACAGAATGTGCTAATTCATTCTCAGGATTGTTCAAATACTCGACAACTAAAATGCTCGTTATCTGCAGCCCTAATCCTAATCAATAAAAACATTTTTAAGCGGCAGACTGTCAACATTCAGCGCCCTGCTGGGAGATATTTAGGGCCTATATGGCTGAAAACTGGAGTTATTCGCCTGGTTTTAAGCAGGATTTATAGACGGCAGCTGGTGAAATTGAAAGGTCATATAGTTTTCCTAAATCCAACTTTTAAACTGCGTTTATACGTTCAGCCGTTTGGGAACTCGAAGCAAATACCGAAAAGAGCCAAGACACCGAGTTCCTGCTGCTCTGAAGTCAACCCGACTTTTTATTTAACTTTTAAGCTTTAAGTGTTTTAAATGAAACTGACTAAACCTGAAACTAACTTTGGGTTTTTTAAAACATGTATTTTAATATCTGCTAAGTCTCACAGTTGGTGTTAAAATATTCTACATCAAGTTGTTTTGGACTGCAACCAGTTTGTTGGAGAGAGAAAACATAAATCCTGGGGGAATTTTCTGGGTGCTCTTTCCTGCTTTCTGGCCTCCGGATCAAATTTATCATTGCAGGACAGTCGTTTACCAGCATGTGGCTTGATGGTGCAAATATACTTGTTTAAGCCTGATATTTAACTCAATTCAGAGGATGCAAAAGTTCACGTTGCTTTCCGTTTCCTTGTGGAAACGTGTGATACATCATCGCCGGAATAGATGGGGCCAAATTAAAAAGCCATTGTCGTTTAATTGCTCTGTCAAACCCGGATGGTGGAAAAAGTTCACTTGTCAGGAGACGAATCATTCTCTCATATTTGATGGTAAAGACGAGATTTAATTATGATTTATATCAAACTTGCTAATCAGTTCCTCGTTGAACGTTTGACGGCGGTCAACATGTCTGGACAGATCAAACATGTTGACTCTGTGTCTCAGCCACAGCATATCACAGTTTCCTCCTGTTTGCAGCACAGAATGGGCTCCGGGTAGCTGGGCGTGAATGAACGGCTGCAACAGAACCTCGTGTCAATTTATAATTTCAGTCATTGTTGGAGTTCTGGTGGCTCTTTTTTTATTTATAAAAAAAAAAAAGCAAAAAGCAAATAAAAGGCTGAAATGTTATCGGGCGCCTGGGATTTGATTTTAATTTATCATCTCGTTCTCTTCACAAGATGTTAATGTGCCTGCAGCCATAGTCTGCTCCAACATAATTGGTAAAAAGTAGAAACTGCATAAGAATGACAGACTTGGCCTCCCGTGGCACTGGCAGGGATCTTCTGCAAACCTGCACCATGACCGGCTCACATCATCTGCAGCGGTTGAACAAAGAGAGCACATAAAAGTCCAAAAGAAAAAGTGGGCCGGTCCTGAGCCTATGCGTGACATTAGTGAATGTTTCTGTACCGATTTTCTGGCTTTAATGACTGCTTGATGTCTTTTCTGGCCCAGCCTAATGTCCAAATTGTGAAATATGCTCCCATTTAAAGTTCAATAGACAATCAAAGCAGCATGTGCCTTTAAGTGGATGTTGGTTGTAATTGACGAGGCGTTCTCTGAGGGGAACGTACAGCTTTTGTGGTGGCCAGCCTGACCCGTGGTTTGCCTGTTACTGTAAAACCTCAATCATTTAACTTAAAGCTATCGGCTTAGTGGGACCCAGCAGTTTTTCTGCCCAGCCCTCTTTCAGACAAACACGCTGCTGCACATGCAGTTGGGTACGTAAGCAGATGTGGACACAAATGGCAGTAATATGCTTGGCTAATTTAGTTTCTTTAGTAGTATTTGATGTTTTTTAGCTTTATGAAGACTAGCTTTAGGCTTGATCTCTGGATTGTCAACGATGAACAGAAGAAACCTTTCTCATTTTTAATCAGCTGCGTTAACAAACTAATTTTCTCTATGATGAAAGGCCGTTTGACCTGTAACTGTTATAAGCAGGGTGTGTGTGGACGTAACTTGCATCCTTCTAAAGCAACAAAGAAACCATCAGACGTTGACTGATGCAGCTTTAGTGTAAGACGCTGTTAGATGCAGGTACATTTCACCTGGGTTTTAATAACTTCTGGTCTATTTTTAAAGAACGGGATATATGACGAGTGTTTTCTCTCTGAGAGCTTCGTGTGGCACCAGGTTGGAAATCATCGTTAAACTGCTGCGGTCCTTGACGACACTTTCAGGTAGAAACAGTCAATAGAAAGGATGTTTTTTAACGCTGCTTTTTGCTTTCTTATAGGCCTTGTTGTAAGCTTGATGACAAAAATCTAGCCACTTTCACTAAGTAGCAGACCTGGATGCAGCCATTTGTGTAACTTGGCTAAATGCAGCATTGAGTTTTAAAGACGGAGAGACTCGTATCCCGTCGTTGATCGAAAACAATCAGCAGAAATGTCTTTTTTTTAAAAAGCAGAAGAGGTAGACATGAATCCCTTTTCTAGTGTAACGTTGAGTAGTTAAAATTGTATTAAAATGTGTTGTTTATTTAATAAAATAAATAGTTTTTGTGGCCTGCATGGCTAAATCTTTTGACACTGAGTTCAGAGTCTAATGTTAAACTTAAAACAATAAATACGCATGGTCAGTCATTGGAACCATTATTATATACGTGCTAGAGTGCGTCCTGCGTCGCCACCATCTTGGATGGGTCTCTCCTACTCTAGGCTAGCATAGCAGTTGACAGGAGTAAACACAGAGGGAGCTACTTTTGCCCGTATTTTCTGTAGCTTACGGTTGCAATAACTGCCTAATTAATGTCTATGATTGGAACTACGAGATAATTTCCTCTGCATCCAAGATGGCCGACAGACAACAACCCCTGTCAACCTCTGCTGGAGTATCCTGTCAGTCCTTCTGGCCAAGAAGAACCTGTCAGGTAGAAAAACATGATCACGTCTGAGGTGGACATCAGAATTAGATCTTGAAACGATGACTTTGGTGGAGACTTGCATCCTTTTCTAGGAGACTATAAATTAAATCATGAGGGAAGAGTTCCTGCAGATTTCTTTTGACGACACAGTTCCATATGATGATATAATGCATTATGGAAATCAGAAGTAATAAGCAAGTGTTTGTATTATTTTGAAGTGGACCATGGCATCATGCAATTAAATTTTATTTTATTTATATAGCACCAATTAACAACATATCATCTCAAGGCTCTTTCCAAAGTCAGACTCCATCAGATCCTCCAGGTTGGTCAGAAAGTTTCCTCTCTAAGGAAACCCAGCAGGTTGCATCAAGTCTCTCCAAGCAGCATTCACTCCTCCTGAAAGAGCGTAGAGCCACAGTGGACAGTCGTCTGCATTGTTGATGGCTTTGCAGCAATCCCTCATACTGCAACACATTCTCTCTCCCTACTCGTTGTATATTGACGCTTGGTCAGCTTCCCTCAGATTCGTAATTTGACACACAGGGTACCCCCTTCTCTCCATTACTTGACGTGCAGGGTGTCCTCGTAGGATATTATAGCAATCTACACGTGGTAGAGAACGTGACACTGAACCCTTCGGCAGAACTAATAAAAGAAAGATTGTCTACCTTCCCTGAATGGAGATTATAACTATATCATGCATACGTTTTGCTATAGATGTCATCAAAATGCACATTAGTGCAGATGTTTTGCTTAAAAGTTGTTTGTTGTGGACTGAAATCTCTGAGCAACTCGATGACGTAGGTAGGAAACGTCACTTCCTCCCGTCTTTCTCTTTTTTTTTTTAATCTTTGCAAAATATGTAAGCACAAGTGAGAACCACACATTAATAAACGCGATGTATAAAAAAGGCAAAGGAAGAGAACAATAGATCAGCGTAAACAAAAAGGAAAAAATGAACACAAATAAGAGACAGAATGCTTTAAAATCTTTGGCTGAGCTGATGAATGAAAGACTGTCTTCCCTGAACGAAGATTATGAAAATAATACACATACTTCTGGCTAAAATGCATGAAACGCAGTTGTTTTGCTGAAATGCTCATTGTAGGCTGGGTTGCTATAATATTCTACGAGGGCACCGTGACACTTGTGACTGTGAGGGAACCTGAACAAGCGTCAATATATGACCAGCAGGGAGGGAGGATGCGTTGTTTTTAGCCGTTGTGTTATGACGATAGTAATTGGATAACATTTAGAACCTGAGCCAATCAGACGAGACGAAGGCCGTTTTTCTTGTTGCTTGTTTCACCAAATGAAAAGTTGACATCAGTCACCAGAGGCTGCAAACATTTGCATGCAGTTGATATTGGAGCATTTTGACTTCACCAGCCGGCTCTGAGAGGATTCTCCGTTTGGTCGGGGAATCTCCACAGACTGTTGCAGCTAAACGCTGACGCTGAACTCTTGTTTAACTTCCCTTTGTGCAGGAGTCTGACCTCAGATGATCTGCTGCTTCATGATTTTTCTCCTCCTCTGACTTTTTTCGGCACATCATAAGTTAGCTTGAGTCTTCCAGTCAGCTATATCTTTTAGACAGCCACACAGGCTGCGAGCAGCACCCCCAATTGTGTTGCATAATTGTGTGGCATATAGGTTTCTGCTCCAAGCGTGGGTTTGAGGGAGAATGGAAAGCGGGAGGATGTGTCGGTGGTAGAGAGGGGAAAAAATAAAGAGCCGAAACAAAGCAACACCCACTCCTCATTAGCTTAGACATTGCATGTGTCCGTTATCCTTTAAGATAACATTTGCAGAAAGGGAAAATGAATGAAATAAAAACAGAAGCCTCCATTTCCAACCCCACAACGTAGGACAGAGACATAAAACAAATCTCTACACTTAGGCTCTGCCATCTGCTCATCTTGGAGAGGAGTATGCCTTTGCGACACTTTTTCCCACCTCCCTTAGAGACCATCAAGCTCTCTCAGAAGCTTGACAAAGTGACACGCCTGCATGCCAACCCCGCGGCTGCATGTTTTCTTCTTCCTGCCTCTGTTTTCTTCACTTGAATTTCACTTTTTCTCCCACATAGTTTGCGTCTCTAAATCCAGTTTTCTTTTTTTTTTTTTTGGTAGCATATGTGAAATACAATGTGACATAATATAATCAGAGCTCCATGGGAGAAATGGGATTATCTTAGTGGTGATTGTCAGCTCTGTGTTACAGTAATCATTCCCTTCGACGTGACTCACTCACAACTTGACCCGCTGTCATCATCTATTCACTCTGACAATATTTGTGTTCTTGGCGTCGCATTTTGTTTTCCTTCAGGTGAAGTAGAAATGCATTTGGAAATGGAATAAATAAATACGGGAATGATGAAAAAATGAGTAATCCCCCTGCAAATTGGAAGAAGAAGTATATCCCACCGGCAGTGGATCCCCCCCCCCTGCTTGTGATGCTCTTTTTTTCTGAAGATCATGTGTGGATGCTTTGGAGAAAGCGGTCGATCGTCACAGGGAAGCCATGCCGTGGGCTTCTTGCTGCTGCTGTCCGCAGCCAGACTAACTCCACGGTGGTCTAAGTGATATTGGATGTTTTTTTTATGTCTCCAGATGAAGGTCACCTCACATAAATCTAACAATTATCCACCAAAGAAAAACCTGTTTTGATCATTTTAGCCACCCACCCCCACCCCCACCCCCACCCACTTTGTCAGCTGATGTTGATCAAAAATTCCAGCTTAGTGAGAAAATACTTTTTAAGATTTATCTTTAAAATATCATCGTTAATGAGATATTATTATTATTAGGAGCATTATCATCGTGTCATCATATTTTAACTATGAACAAAGCACAATTTTTTTATAATCATGTACCAATCACCCTCCAGATTTTCATTTTTTATTTTTCTCACTTATATGTACATATGACTGTTTCTTGTTTACTAATTTTGGGGTTAATTATCATTTATTTTTATTAATAAAATAAAAAGATTTTACTGTTGAACCTGCTTGTGAGATGATGTAAAACATGTCAAGGTGAGCTTCTTCTTGGTGGATTTATAATCTCAGACATCTTTATTCATTCTGCCTGTTTTGGTAAGAAGGAAAAATATGCATCATTTTCTCATAATATTTCATCCCAAGCCCCAGGTTCCCAGACTAATAGCTGGTTTTCTATAGAGCTCAACACACCTGAACCTCATTAGTCTACACAACTAGCTTCTAAACTACAACACTCCATACAGTACAGCCTTAAAAGGTTACTCGAAAGAAAATAAAGAGCAATATACAGAAAAGAAAGCACTTCATTTGGTCGTTCGCAGTGATGGGATCGATGACGTCATGAACAAAGAGGAAGTGCTGGTGCCGGCCCCTCTCAAACGGCTGAACCTGGGTTGCAGGAATGGAACAAAGAGACAAACAATAGTGAGTTTATCCAGAAATGTACCTTTTTAAAATGGGTAAAATCAGCTCAGGGGTCCTATCAGGTAGTGACACAGTGTACCGTAATGCTCAGAATATCCATTGAGCGGAGCGGCTTCATTCCTAACCAAAGTCGTATTTACACATTTTAACAGATTTTTTGATAAAATTTAACGATTTTAAATGCGCCTTATAGTCCGAAAAATACGGTGTTTATTTCATTAATCTTTTTAGCAACATAGCTCAAGATTAGTCGGATAAACTGTAGATTCTTCCACCTGAGCTGTTTAACTTCTGCTGCTCCTCCAGAGTTTCGCTCCACTTACTAATTACACAGTACTTCCTGTCAGTATGTCACAAAGAATCCCAGAAAAATACACAAAACCTGCTGCTATAACATGTCAAAATGAGAAGGTTCTCCCAAAGCATTATTAGGGCAAAGTATCTTGGATTAATGTATTAACATGCTTGTATTGTTTTATAATTTCTAAGGAAATTAAATCTTAGAGTTTTGTAATGTTATTTCTGTATTGACATATTTCTCTTTTAGAAAATGACCAGAGCTGTCTTTGGGGAGGGGGGGGGGGATACTAGTTTGATGTATAAATGAACATCAAAGCTTTAAAATGAGCTTTTTACACATTTTTTAAATTAATTTAAATACTGTTTTCATGCATTTTTCTAACAGTTATGAATGACGTGCTGGTTTATTTAAACAAAGCTTAAATATTTATTTGAAAGCAAAACCTAAATATATGGATGGTTATTTTTCTCCCATTTGGGAAAGATACAGAATTTCTTTTTTGTCCTTTAAATTTAAATGTTGGTTTTGCGTTTATCTGAAACTGCTGACTAATCTAAACCAAAGATTTTTTTATGTAAATCAGCTAATTGAAGAGGCCTCTATCACAAAACTAGACTGTGTAGCAGCGTTTCCGCTGTGACAGACAGGAGACGAACATTTGGTCCGTAGTTAAACACAATATGCTTGGTTCGTTAATGACAACGAAGTTAGCATCTGATTCATAGCGCCTAAACACCAAATCCAAACAGAATCGTTTTACTCTATTTATAAACTCTAAGTGTGTTTTATTAAACCTTTTATTTAATGAGTGAA
Organism: Fundulus diaphanus; assembly: GCA_037039145.1. Classification (NCBI taxonomy): domain Eukaryota; kingdom Metazoa; phylum Chordata; class Actinopteri; order Cyprinodontiformes; family Fundulidae; genus Fundulus; species Fundulus diaphanus. The sequence continues at coordinate 39,326,984 of CM073140.1, forward strand.
AAAAAACAAAAGAACATTGACGCTTTTGTATTGGATGATTCTACATTGAATGTAAAAGTCTAATAGTGAGCTATACTACCTTAAGGAAAAATGGGAGATTGTCCATCTTTCTTTCTTTTTCTTCTTAGATGGTGTCCTGCATGAAAACTGCTGCAGGTAGAGAATTAAACCTGAACTCATGTTTCCTCCTCTGATAAGCAGTCGGGTTGAGATTTGGAAAACCTCAACTCCCCTCCACAGTAGCCTTGTTCAGTTTAGTCCCATCTTAGAAACTGATTGAAATAAATAATGGACTAAACATGTTTAATTTGTGTTGGATGAAAGGTTCTTCTTGTTTCAGGGATATTTTAATCATTTTTTTTCTAGCTTTAACTAAGAACATTTAACAAATATCCCCAAAGCTTACAGCGGGCGTAAGCACTGAGCGTGACCAGGCCTCCGTGTGGTTAAACCGTGCTGACGTGAGCACCGTCAGCATGGAAAGGGACGTTTTAAATCCCACTCCTTCCTCATTGCCAGGGATATAGTGGAGCACATGTCTCTCTGCGTTTTTGGCCATCGATATCTGGGCGACACACCCCGCTCGCCCGCCTCTGCCAGGAAGTGACACATGGCCGGGGATGCATCATTTTCCGAGCGCTTGGCCGAAGCCGCGTCCTCTCTCCAGCTTGCTTCCACAGCAGCCAGTAAAGAGGACATCCATCAGACAAAGTGTAATTTGCCATGCAGTCACGCTTCTTTGCTAATACAATTTGTTAACCAGTTGTTACATGTGAGTGTGTTTGGGCTCCTGAATGCCCGGTGATTGGCCTTCAGAGGGCTTCATTTGTGCTTTTATTACATTTCTATCATGACTGTCAACTCTGCAGCTTTTATTTGGGTTTGTTGGTCATTAACGCTGCTTTTTTTCACCCCCCCCCAGTGTTTGTTTAAAGAAAATAGAAGTTTTTAATCATCTGGAGGATGGATGAAAGAGCGAGGAGCTTTAAGCTGAGTGACACGGTGGTAATTTGGCGAAATAACTGCTTTTCTTTGGCTGAAAAGCGACATTGAGGTGACCCAGAAAATTTCATGTCATTAAAAGCTTTGTTCCCACCTCAACAACACGCCGCCTTTTATCCGCCGCCGGACGTCTGCGTGTCATCCTTTTCTCCCTTCTGCTGCAATAAAAATCAACAACCGAGCGACTCTGCTGTTGATTGGGAGAAGATTTCCCGCTTCTTCTGCTTTTTCCTCCTCCCTCCTCCGGCTTTGCTTCACGCTCCCAGCTCTGCACTGAGCACCGCCGAACGGCTTCTCCAGATAGCCTCGCACAATGCAGGTTAATACTTGTTACACAACACTAGATGTCACTCCAATGTTCTGAGATTAGTTTGATGTGACTGCATTTGCCCACAAACGAGGTGGACATCCCCGTCCGCCTTTTAGTGGCTTTCCACACACGGACTCGCACGCTTTCACATCGCATCACATCACACCTCCCCACGGTTAACCGCGGATCAAAAGCTTGTGGCGTCCCAGTCAGAGATGCTGTCTCAGATAAGCAGATTTAAAGTGTGTGTTATTTGAGCAGAAAACCGAAGAGGGGTTACCGCCATGGTGTGATCCCGGGTCTCAGGGGGAGGCTCCTGCATGTCAGAATATGCTGTTGCAGGATCTTCCTGATGAAGTCATTAAGAAGTCATTAAGAAACCATTAAGAATCATTAAGTCGGCGAGGTGGCACTCGAATGCGCACACAGCGAAGCACCAGGCATCAGGAAAACTTGTTAATCACGCAGTTTATTTGTTTCCCCAGTGTGAGACTGTAAATACTATGACAGTGTGTTGAAGTGTGCATCCTAATGAAAGTCTGTATTAGCTCCTCTGCCAGTGTGAGCGGCCGTCTCCAGAGGGGCAACTCTCATCATCACACGATGGCTGCCTCCTTGCCAGCTAACTCTCTAAAGCAATAAACAAGAGCACACGATTCTGATTCTGTTCACTCATTTTCCCCTTAATCGCCCAGGTGGCTGATTTATAAAATGGCAGCGATTTCAAGGAGCCCAGCGCTTTCTTTCCTGTCCTTCCTGCCTCCATTTCTCAGCACCGAGTTGGAAGCTGAGGAATCGACGACTGCCTGCGTTTGCCGTGCATATAGGCATGGCCCGGTGTTTTTCTAGCTGATTGTCTGCAACCACTGGAAGCCCAGTGTGGCGACAGGAAGGAGGAGGGTGCTGCTTGAAAATCTACTGAAGTGCTCTTATCTTACTCATTAGGCCGCAGCGAGATGTCGCCTTCCCCCATAATTATCTCCATACAGTAAATCTCTCATTAGGAGGTCGCTCTAAAGCAAACCCAAAGAGACGCGAGGCTGCGTCGGAGGAGGGAGGGAGGGATGATGGTTCAGGTGTTGCTGTCAGAATTAGGCTTCCTTAGATGAGAGAGGCTGTCAGAGAAACGCCTCAAACGACGATGCGATGGTACGCTGTAGTAGAAAACTACTAAATCTCACCACAAACTACCGTGTATTTTATCAGGATATCCTGTGATACACATAACTATGACATGGAAGGGGAATTATCCCTAAAGACTGCAGTTTGCATTTGTATTAAATCCCTGAGGGTTCATATAGTTGCCGACCACCGATGTCTTTTGGCTCTAGCAGCTGTGCGTCTCCTAAAGTTTTCCCAGATTTGTTGCAAAATAGCTCAAACTCAGTCGGATTAGATTTGTGAACATGAGTTTTTCTGCAGCCTTTTAGAGCCTCTAACAGGTTTTGTTCTCCATTTAGCTCCATTCATCTCCTCAGCTCTGAGCAGGTTCTCTGTTACTCCTGAAGAAAAGCATCCCCACAGCTACAGGCGGGTAGAGTAGCCAAAAAGTTTACTCAAGTAAGAGTAGCACTACTTCAACATATTTTTACTCAAGTAAAAGTAAAAAGTGTCAGCCAAGAAATTACTCAAGACTAAAAAAGCATTCAGTGAGAAGGCTTCTCAAGTACTGAGTAACTAAACTAATTATAACAGCTGATGATTTCATATTTAAAAGTTATGTAATCAGACAGACTAAAATATAAGGTTAAGTGTAAATTCTGGTGTTTTATAGACAAAAGATGCACTAAAGACAAAAACACTTGTCTAAATAATTTTTTAACATTGAACTTAAAAGCAATACTTACAGCAGTTAATGTATATACAGTGTGTTAGAACAGTGCAAAGTACGTCCAATAACAATATATACTGTTACTGTATGTTCATCTGACCTCCAAATGGCTCAATAAGCTCAGCAGGTAGAAAATAAAATTAAAATAACAAAGATTGAGTATAAGTAAGAAGTCTCACTTTAACATAAATTATATTTTTTTGTCTCTCTGGAGCATTTTTAGTTAAAACAAGTCAGTTCTTTATTCATGAAGTTACTCACAGCAGGTAGAGTAGCCAGAAATTGTACTCAAGAGTAACAATACTTGAGTAATAATGTAACTCAAGTTAAAGTAAAAAGTACAGTGCAGTAAAACTACTACAAGTAAATTTTATTCAAAACATTACTCAAGTAAATGTAACTGAGCAAATGTAACTAGTTACTACTAACCCTTGGTACTAATCTACATTTTCGTAACATTTATTTTCAGTCACGTTTCTGTCACTCTCTGCAAGCTTTAGGATCTCGCTATCCTTACATTTAGAATAATGTAAATGTAACTGAGTAAATGTAACTAGTTACTACCCACCTCTGCCCACAGCAACATGCTGCCACCACCTTGTGCCACATTAGGGCTGGTGTGTTTAGTTTTCATAACTGAAATGCGTTTTCAGTGAGTTCTTTTTATTTGAGATTCAGCTTTTCTAAATTTGTCAGCCAGTGTTTACGCTACAGTGTCAACTCATTTGTCCTTCCTTAGGTGAAATATTTCACTACTTTCTCACATTTTAAATGGAACTCCTATTCAATAATTAATGATGTTGATGAAGAAATTATTTTTGATGTAGCCAAGTGTAACCCAGCCGTTTTAGGCTTCTCCCTCTCCGTTTTCCCCTTTCTATTTCTCTCCATACATGCACTAAGTTGGTAATCTCGCGTGACTTGCCGCAAGATTTTCCCACGAGACTTCCTGTGAGAGTTTGAATAAACATGGCCAGGCACTGTCGTGTTGTATGGCGTGTGGGGCGGGGACTGTATGGAGCTGCTGCAGCTTGTAAATACCTCTACCCATTGTGAAGTTGATGTATTTTGAGCCTTGTGAAACTCACTAGAAGACGGAACTGGTCAGGTTTGTATCCTCCCACTCGTTGGGTGGTGAGCTAGAAGTAGGCCTCGAGCCTTAGCCCAGAAAGAAGCCAACTGCAACTCCCATCAGTGCGGTAGGAGGCGCTGCAGCTTGCTTCCCCCCACCCACACACACCCCATATACTAACGTTGCCATATCATACGATCTCTTCCCATAACCAAACTTTTGGGACAATTATACAGCCTTGTGGGGGCAATAAGAACTGTGGACTGCAACCACGCATGGTTCCAGTGCCCGTTTGAAATTTCCTTTCGTTGGACTTTAATTAATTTAACTGATATAATAGAACTGACTTGTCTGTCTTTATCGTGCTCGACTGTACATGTTGTAAATATTTTTTCTTTTCACATATTACACAATCCTGCACTTAAATACTGTGTTTGAGTCTTATTAAGCACACATTCAACCTTCTCCCAGAGCTGAACTTGGACCTTCTGATCATGACTTTTATTTTACATACTTCTACATCAGCATCTACATAGTAAATGCTACACAAGTGGGACTTCTCAGATTTCACGTTTAAACGAAGTCACACAAACACACTGATTGGTTGTCTGAGTTAAAACTAAAAACTGCTGATTGGCTACAAATCAATATCTGAACTCCGACTAATCATCATTCTGTTTATTTGTCCAACAGTCCAGGAGCGACAGAACAGTAGTGAAAAGCTGAGGTTGTCTCAAAGGAGGACGTCTCATGTTGGCTTTAGTAAACTACTGTGTTGGAAAAGTGAATTTTACTGATTTTAAACTGAAATCTGGAGCATTTTTGTCCGGATATATACCATTTTCCCTGAGGAAAGCACATCTGAGTAGAATATAACTGAGACTAGACAGGAGCATTTCACCTGTAGGGGTCCAGGCTTTTGAAAACCACTTTGACCATCGCCAACCTGTGATGGATGTTAAAGTAGGTGCAGAGACTGAAGCATGGTTGTCTTCAGATCCTTTTAACTTCTGAGTCTATTTCTACTCCTAAGTCTTTTTTTTTTTCTTCGCGTGTTCACTATTCGTAAACGCTGCATTCTGCTAGTTTTGCCTTAGCTACTTGCACAAAATACAGCAGCTAGAAAAATCCGTCATATACATGGAGTTGTTGTTGTAACTGATAACACACCTGGATCACGTTTCTTCCAGAGGCAAGGTGCGGCTAATTGATTTGACAGGACCAATCATAAGCTGGCCTGCTTGGTGGGCTGCCTTGGTTTTCAGGTTTCTAAAAGAGTTATACATTTAGAGTAGTTAGCTGAAATTAAATCAAACTGTTTGAGGGAAGTCGTCAAGACGAGCAGGTTGGACTCAATGAAATGTTTTCCCGAATTATCGGGGACCCCATGCATTAATCCCGCTTTCAGCCCAGGGTCTTGTTTCAGTTGTGCAGAACACCATGGAAGTAAAAAAGAATAATAAAAAATGAGGAAAAAACAACACAAACGTCACATTTAAAGCTTGCCTGCCATGTTTGGCAATACCTTCTGCATGACGATGCTTTTTGTGAATTCTCTGAGTGATGCTCATCGAATGTGGAGGTTGCTTTCACTGTGTTTTCCTCACCTGCCATTCATGGTGATTTATTGAAAAACATGTTATGTTGATCTGAATGTGAGGAAATTAGAAAGATTGAGGACAATCAAGCCCTGTTAGATCTTTCAAGTGTGGGTGTTGCTTGATTTATGCTTAGAATAGTATGCTTGTGTTGGGATCAAGGTTGTGGTATTTAGTGTGCAACTGTGTCATGATGGGTATATTACTTTTATTGTGATGTCATTGTCTCCTTTTTCTATATTCAATCATGAGTTCACAATCTGAGGGTAGAATTTTCCTCCTTTGTGTTCTCCCTGGTGGTCAGATGATGATTGTTTTATCGTTTTTTCTTTCAGTGTCAAGCATCTGTCATCCTGAGGTGAGCGAATTGTGAATTGTGCTTCATGTCTGAACAATCTGACACCTTGTCTGGTGATCTAATTGTGTTTTATACGGTGTCAAATGTGTAGGAAGTCCATGCTGGAGCACTTTTTACCCAAGGTGGAGTATCTTCTCATGGCGTCGACAAATCCGGCGAATGCAAAACAGCACAAAGGGGTTATAGAGGCATATTTAGTCCAGTAAAATTATTTGAAGCAAAACACATTTGAAAACCGCAGCATTTTGGGAAAACTATATGTTTTGATTTTAAAGCAAAGATCAACAACTCAGTACAAGGTTTAAATAAGTTAAAACATTGTTGTGTCAGGATATTTAGTTATAGAAACAAAAAAACTGTATAACGAGGATCTATTTAAAAAAAAAACAGTGCAATATGATGTTAAAAAAACTTAATACAAGAGCCACAAGTGGGTAAATATGAAGTAATTACAAGCTTGTTCTAACATATGGGGGTAGTTGGTCCCATGACATCAGGAAGACTTGTATAGAATTTAATTCAATTCAATTCAATTCAATTCAATTTTATTTATATAGCGCCAAATCATGAAACATGTCATCTCAAGGCACTTTACAAAATCAAGTTCAATCATATTATACAGATTGGGTCAGATTATACAGATTGGTCAAAATGTCCTATATAAGGAAACCAGTTGATTGCATCAAAGTCCCGACAAGCAGCATTCACTCCTGGGGAACCGTAGAGCCACAGGGAGAGTCGTCTGCATTGTACATGGCTTTGCTGCAATCCCTCATACTGAGCAAGCATGAAGCGACAGTGGGAAGAAAAACCACCCATTAACGGGAAAAAAAAACCTCCGGCAGAACCGGGCTCAGTATGAACGGTCATCTGCCTCGACCGACTGGGGTTACAGAAGACAGAGCAGAGACACAACAAGAGAGACAAAAAGCACAGAAGCACACATTGATCTAGTAATCTGTTCTACATTAGATGGTAGTAACGGGTGAGCCGTCTTCTCTGGATGATGTCAAAGTTAACAGAACGCCAGACCAGGTGTACCTACTATGAAGAAAAAGAGAGAGAGCAAAAAGTTAAAAGCTGAAATGACGACAGTCATTTCAATGTAATACAATGCAAAACTGGAGAGCCGTAGAATGAAGAACAGTAGAAATCAGTAGAGTGAGAAAATTAGACCCTGATGTCCTCCAGCAGCCTAGGCCTATCACAGCACAACTATAGAGATAGCTCAGGGTAACATGAGCCACTCTAACTATAAGCTTTGTCAAAAAGGAAAGTTTTAAGATTAGTCTTAAAAATAGATAGGGTGTCTGCCTCACGGACCAAAACTGGGAGTTGGTTCCACAGGAGAGGAGCCTGATAGCTAAAGGATCTGCCTCCCATTCTACTTTTAGAGACTCTAGGAACCACCAGCAGACCTGCAGTCTGAGAGCGAAGTGCTCTGTTAGGAACATACGGGGTAATCAGAGCTCTGATATATGATGGAGCTTGGTTATTAAGGGCTTTATACGTTAGAAGAAGAATTTTAAATTCTATTCTTGATTTAACAGGAAGCCAATGAAGGGAAGCTAAAATTGGAGAAATATGATCCCTCTTGTTGATTTTCATCAGGACTCTTGCCGCAGCATTTTGGATCAGCTGAAGACTTCGAACTGCATTTTGTGGACTTCCTGATAGTAAAGAATTACAATAGTCCAGCCTTGAAGTAACAAATGCATGGACTAGTTTTTCAGCATCACCCCTGGACAGAATGTTTCTAATTTTGGCGATATTCCGGAGGTGAAAAAAGGAAACTCTGGAAACCTGTTTAATATGGGATTTAAATGTCATGTCTTGGTCGAAAACAACACCAAGGTTTTTAACTTTATTACCAGAGGCCAAGTTAATGCCATCCAGATTAAGTGATTGATTAAGAAGTTTATTTTTTGAGGACTCTGGCCCAAAGATTACAACTTCTGTCTTGTCAGAATTTAGATGCAGGAAATTTAAAGTCATCCAGCTTTTGATGTCATCAAGACATGACTGCAGTCGAAGTAACTGATTGGATTCATCAGGATTTATGGATAAATATAGCTGAGTGTCATCAGCATAACAGTGGAAATTAATCCCATGCTGTCTGATAATTTTGCCAACCGGAAGCATATATATAGTAAATAGAATTGGTCCAAGGACTGAACCCTGTGGTACTCCACAGGTGACCCTAGAGTTTGAAGATTTATTATTAACATGAACAAACTGGAATCTGTCCGACAGATAAGATTTAAACCAGCCTAATGCTTTTCCCTTAATCCCTACAGTATGCTCAAGTCTTTGTAGGAGAATATTGTGATCAACTGTATCAAATGCAGCACTGAGATCTAACAGGACAAGTATAGACACAAGTCCATTATCTGAGGCCATGAGAATATCATTGGTGACCTTCACCAGAGCTGTTTCAGTGCTATGATGAGCTCTAAAGCCTGACTGAAACTCCTCAAGTAGGTCATTACTTTGTAAATGTTCACAAAGTTGATTAGCAACTACTTTCTCAAGAATTTTAGATAAGAAAAGAAGATTAGATATAGGTCTGTAGTTTACTAGCTCATCTTGATCAAGAGAAGGTTTCTTAAGTAAAGGTTTAATAACAGCTACTTTAAAAGCCTGTGGTACATATCCATTTACTAAGGATAGATTAATCATGTCTAAAATAGGACCACTGATCAGAGGGAATACCTCCTTAAACAACTTGGTTGGGATTGGGTCTAACATACAGGTAGAAGGTTTAGATGAAGCTAAGATTTTAGATAGCTCAGAAAGCTCTACTGCTTCTAAACAGTTCAGACACTGCGCAGGTTCTAAGGATTCCTCCAATGCTGCCTCACTTACTGAGGACGAGGTAATCATGTTTGGGAGGATGCCAATTATTTTATTTTTAATGGCATCAATTTTATTTATGAAGAATCCCATAAAATCATTACTGCTAAGAGCTAAGGGGATGGCTGGATCAACAGAGCTGTGGCTCTGGGTAAGTTTGGCAACTGTATTGAAGAGAAATCTAGGATTATTCTTATTCTCCTCAATTAATGATGAAAAATATGCTGCTCTAACTCTGCGAATGGTCTTGTTATACAACAATAGACTGTCCCTCCAGATTAGGTAGGATTCCTCTTGGTGTGTAGAGCGCCATTTTCTCTCCAATTTCCTAACATTGTGCTTCAAGGAATGCAGCTCTGAATTAAACCAAGGAGCCAGCTTCCTGTGAATAATCACCTTCTTTTTCAAGGGAGCTACATTGTCTAATGCAGAACGCAATGACAAAGTCATACCGTTTACAAAGACATCTATTTGTGAATTGGAAGAAACAACATTGCTGCCATCTACTGGGCATTTCTGCAATACGGAGGATATTAAAAAGGGGACAGACTCTTTAAGTTTTGATACAGCATTATCCGATAAAGATCTACTATAATGGAACCCTCTTTTGGGGGTGGAGAACTCAGTTAGATTAAACTCAAATGTTATTAAAAAATGATCAGATAGGACAGGGTTGTGAGGAAATACTGTTAATTCTTCACAATCAATGCCATATGTCAGCACAAGGTCTAAAGTATGGAGCCAAGAGTGCGTCGGTTTATGCACATTTTGAGCAAAACCAATTGAATCTAGGATAGTTTTAAAGGCTACACTAAGGTTATCACATTCTGTGTCAACATGGATGTTAAAATCACCCACTATAATAACCTTATCAGTATTTAACACCAAATCAGATAAGAAATCTGACAACTCATCCAAAAACTGAGTATAAGGGCCTGGTGGACGATACAAAACAACAAACAGAAGAGGTTTTATTGCTTTGCAGTTTGGATGAGGGAAACTGAGGGTTAAATGTTCAAAAGAACTGTAGTTATTAATTGGCCTGGGACTAATTAATAAATCAGACTGAAAGATGGCTGCCACTCCTCCTCCTCTTCCCACAGATCTGGGAATGTGGAAATTTGAATAATTGGAGGGAGTTGACTCATTTATACTAACATATTCCTCTTCTAGCCAGGTTTCTGTGAGACAAAACAAATCAATCTGTTTATCAGAAATCAATTCATTAACTAACAAAGTCTTTGGAGGGAGAGACCTTATATTTAATAGACCACATTTAATTGTTTTATTTTTAGGTTCAAAGTGATCCGTATGGATTTTTATTAGATTTTTATGATTTGTTCCCTTTAGATCAGTTTTTGATCTGTTAAGTTTTGGCCGTGGGAAAGACACCGTCTCAATAGGATAATGGGTGGGTAACAGTACAGAAGCTGCAGAAAGGTGTGTTAAACTACGGCTCTGCTTCCTGGTCTGGACCCTGGGTTGTCAGCATTTAGGAGAACTAATAAATCCGGCCAGATTTCTAGAAAGAAGAGCTGCACCATCCAAAGTGGGATGGATGCCGTCTCTCCGGATCAGACCAGGTTTTCCCCAGAAAGTTCGCCAGTTATCAATGTAGCCCACGTCGTTTTCAGGACACCACCTAGACAACCAGCGGTTGAATGATGACATGCGGCTAAACATGTCATCACTGGTCAGATCAGGCAGGGGACCAGAGAAAATTACGGAGTCCGACATTGTTTTAGCAAACTCACACACCGAAGCAACACCAACTTTAGTGACCTCCGATCGGCGTGACCGGGTGGCATTACCGCCAGCGTGAATAAAAATCTTCCTGTATTTACGCTTATCCTTAGCCAGCAGTTTTAGGTAAGATTCTATGTCGCCCGTTCTGGCCCCTGGCAGGCATTTAACTATGGTCCCTGGTGTCTCTAGTGCCACGTTTCTGACTATTGAGCTCCCAATTATCAGGGTCGGCTTCTCAGCGGGTGTGTCGCTGAGTGGGGAAAATTTGTTAGAAACGCAGACGGGTTGGTGGTGAACTGGGGGCTGAAATCTAGAGCTATGCTTCCTACGAACTGTCACCCAGCCGGCCTGCTTACCCGGCTGCTCGGGTGCTTCTGGAGGACCACTAAGTGAAGTAACGCTAGGTCTATGTGGCTCCGCGCTAGCAAAGGGGCGGCTATCAGCTGGTCTTTCCATAGCACGGAGCCGGGTCTCTAATTCTGACACCCTCGCCTCCAAAGCTACAAAAACACTACATTTATTACAAGTACCATTATCACTAAAGGAGGCAGAGGAATAGCTAAACATCTGACACAGAGAGCAGGAGATAAGGGGAGACTTAGTAAGAGACGGAGAAGCTGAAGTAATAGTAGGAGAGGAAGCCATTGTGGAGCTAAAGCTAGGCTAGGCTAAAGCTAGGCTAGCGCCCTTCTACCACGCCAAGAGAGCAAACCGTGAAACACGAGGAGTTCCCAAGCGTGATGTGCAGCAACAGAAAATGTTTTAAAAGTGCTTATGTGTTAGAAACAGATGTTACAGCAAAGAGATTAAAGATAAAAGCGAGAGAATCTGGAGCAACAAACCGTTGCTCACGCAGTGAAAACAGGAATTCGCCTTACCGAAAACAGGAAGTGACGTCAGCCAACGGGAGCGTCACAACAAGCCTATATATATATATATATATATATATATATATATATATATATATATATATAAAGGTCCAGCGTTAAATAGGTTGATGTCTTTCTACCTTGATGCATATCTGTTCTCTCTACCCTGGTCCTGGCTCGCCGTTAAGCTCTGGGCTCATGAGTCCTATAACCCCCCCCCCCCCCCCCCCCGGCTCTGCAGTGACCAAACATCCAAGATAAACAATAAAAATGCAGGTGTGTTACACAGAGCCCCTCGTGATCGAGCCACAGTAAATCTGTGAACTTTTTTCCTGCTGTTAAGCTGTTTGCAGCCATCAAAGAATATTGACTTGAATGCTCTCAGCGTAGCCGAAATGCTACATGACAGATGGCTTTCAGCAGGAACATAATTATATTTTGTATTTGCCTTTGTCTGTCCGCGCATTTGGCTTGATTCCTCCCCACACTGCTCTTCAACCCAAAAACACAACCCTCCCGCTGACTGCGTGACCCGGGTCAACCAACTTCTCTCAGGGATTAATCCTTCTTGTGTGTAAACACATCAATTGGCAATTAATATGGAGATTCTGCTCCAGATGTGCCTGTAAAAGTGGAGTTTGGACTTGGCAAGCGGCTTTTCGGATCCATATGGGTTAGCCGGCGAAGCAATATTCCACCTGCTCCTGCAGCCATTATTTTTCGCAGAGGCAAACAAACACCCCAAATGAGAGTCGCGGCATTTGGTTGAGCGGTGCTGATGAAGGTGGGGTGCTGGGTGGGGGGGGGCAGACTTTCCTGCAGTATTCATACACACCTGGTTCGTGTGTGGGGAGTCTGTTTCATCCGTCGCGTTAATGCCAGTCCTCCCGCTCTCTTGGAACTTGATGATGTGAGGGTTTCATCAACAGCTGCAACTGTCTGAGTGATCTAGCATTACTGCAGCATCGGTGCTTTTCACTGCGCTGGTTAAACTCCACAAACTTTGCCTGTCGGATTGCATTGATAGCGTGGCAGGGAGAAGTGATGTAAAAATGTGGAAATGGGGAAAGCCTGGAGCGAAGGTTCAGGCCCGTCTCTTGCGCTTCATCTCACCTGCTACCTCACAAACACAGACGGCGCAGGATTCCTCAAATTGAACTGAAGCCAAATGACTTTCTTTTTATTGATCCGGCTTATTTTCAGGCCATGTAATTTAACACGGTTATTACTGGGCCTATATATCATCTTTGTTTATAAAGAGAATACGATCGATAAAAAATAATACTCCCCCTTTCTTTGAAAATGAATCGGACTGGAACATGATTCTGCAGTGTTGTCATTTAAAGCCGGTGTGGCAACCCGACCCGTGTTGGATGGCTTCAGAGGCGAAGGGCTCGTCTGACCGGCAGCAAGGAGGCATCCAAATAAAACAAAATGCACAAACGACTAAAATCAGATTTCTTGGTTTATTTCAACCAGAGGGGCGATTGTCTCCGCATCTACTGGAGATGTGGGGCCTGTTGCTTTCCCCATCCGTCTAACCCCGTAACCCTCAGATTCCACATCCTCCGCTCCGTTCTAGACCACCTCCGTGAGTCCGTGAAAAGCAAAGCCTGCTACATCCACGGTTACTCCGTCTAGCTCCGCTCTGAAGTTTCTTAGAGCCGGAGGAGAGCATGTGTGACCATGCGAACAAGCGGAATACAAATCTGTTTGGAGGGGATTACCACGTTTCTAATTAAATGTTTAAAAGACAAATCTGGTTCCTTATATGGTGCAAAAAGAGAGGTTTGCGTTCGGTATTTGCATAAAACAGTAGATTTTGTTGTATTAAAACGGTGGTCAACGATCTCTACACCGTTTAACCACCGTTCTTTTTCCTGTTCGCTATCATTGCAACTGTTGAGTTTGACCCGGCTGAAGCCAGACGGACTGTTCCATGTTCTGGTGGTGAACGAGGGACAGCGGGACCGCTCACGGTGACGTTTGGAGTAGTCATGGAGAATGTGGAGCTTTTCTCATTAATCAAAATAAAAACGTAGTTGCTCCATTGGTCGGATGTGCACGTACGTGAACGGAGCGGAGCGGTAACGGAGGATGTGGGTCTGGGGGTTAGTCAGGAGCGGGCATGCCTCAGCTGAGATGTTGCACTGCAAAAAGGGAGCTAAAAGTAAGTCAAGTTTTCTAGAAATGTGTGTATTTGTCCTTGATTTGAGCTGGCAAATAAGATAATCTGCCAATGTAAAGAGATTTCTGCACTTAAAATAGGAACAACTCATCTCCGTCATCTTATTTCAAGTGCAGTATATCTAGTAATCTTATTGTAGCGCTTAAAATACTCATTCCACTGGCAGATCATCTTATTTACCTGCTCAAATCAAGGACAAACACACTCATTTCTTATTTTTAGCTCCATTTTTGCAAGTAGCATCAACCACTTGCAGAAATGACTGGGTGCCAGCTTCGATAACTCAGGTTCCCATCAGGTTTTATTCAATCAGAACTTGGAGTAAAATAATAATTGTATGATGGTTAAATGTGCATGTAACCACCGCTAAAAAAAGACCAATAAAAATGTAAAAGTGCATGATTTATTCTAAGGCTCTCAGGGTTATTTGTGTCCTGGTATTCACCCCTCAAAGAACAGATGTCACACTGTGGTGCGTGCAGCCAGACTAGCTGCAAACTGTTAGCGCTCTGATGCAGAGGAGAAAGTGCTTCTGTTGAAGTGGAAGATAGACTGAACATCAATAGCACTTTTCCAGTGTTCTCAAACAATTAAAGCACTTTTCCAGTACGGGTCTCATCCGCCCAGAATCCCTCCCACATTCGTACGTCGGTGTGAAAGTCAGAGTAATCAGATCGGTAGGCAGTTTGAGGTTAAGTCCTTTGCCCAAGGACATAGAAAGATGTGGTGGAAGCGCAGGAATTGAACTCGCACCTGCCGCGTGTGACAGCTTCTCTTTCCACTGGGCTCCAGCGACTACGCAGCCGCAGGAGAACTTGGGTAGAAGAAACGGCCGTCTAAAGGACCCAATACCAAAGCAGTGCAATAGTGGCTGTTCAGGAAACGTGCAGGAACTTGGAGACCAAGTGGTTAGAAAAGGTTCTGGGTCCGAAGGCACTTAGGCAGTGGTCAAAGGTGATTAGTGCAACTGAAAATGGTCACAATTCCTGTGCTTTTAGGCAAATGGTGGAGTCAAATAATGAGGTAAACATACCAAATGATAAAATGGAAAAACACATCGCATACTAGGGGAATAGTGAGTTTTTTTTTATCATTTTATTTAGGTGGTGTGTGTCTGTATCGTTGTTTTTCTTTTACCAATTATCAGTCAATTAAAAATAAAGTAAGGATGTTCATTCTTTAGCGTCTGCTGAGTTCATTTTTATTTTAATTTAGCTTTTTGATGGGTGTGTCTATTCTGGTGAAACATTCTGGGTTCTTTGAGGATTCATTTTATCTCATTAAAACCCTGGATTCATGTTTGAGTGATTCCTCAATTTATTTTTTTTTACTTTGTTGTAACTAACTTTTATCGTTCTTTACCATCTCAGAACAGATGAAGCAGGTTTTAACCCTGCCTGTTCCTAGAAAGGATGGACAGGCATGGTTAGGGTTGGAACAGGAGTCTGAATGAGCTCTTCTCCACCACTGCTGAGTTTCCTCTTCAACCTTAAGTTTGCTTTTCAGACTTGCCTATTGCTGCTTCTCTGCTGGATGACTCCTCTCTCCAGAGACAGGAGGTCTGCAGGCTTCTGCTGTGTTATAGAGCACCATGAAGTGTAGGAAAGCCACACAGATCGAAGTGTCCACCATAAATTCAGAGGGGTAACTACAACAACCACTAGTCAACCAGAAAAACCTTCATTGGCTCCGAATCTGGGGTGGGTCCACATTCTGGGGACATCTGTTTAAGACAGGGGTGTCCAAACTTCTCAGTACGTGGGCCAAGATTGTCAAGTGAAAGGAATTCAAGGGCCAAAAAATAAACACAATGTTTTTTAAACCAAAATAATAGTTAATATTTTACCTGCTCTAAAACATTATCATTTTAAATAAATAAATGAGTCCATTTTTTTTTAGGAAATAAATGACTAAATCATTGTAGAGCCAAAATTATTTAGAATAATTTAATTTGACTCTAACAATAATAAACTGGGTCAGTTGTTCTTTGAAAACACTTGCTGTAATTTGCCAATTTTAATAATTGAATTTAAAGCAGATTTTAATGCACCAAAGTCTGCATTTGAGTAATTGTCATTTGACAGATGTTACTATGAAATTAAAGTGAATGTCAAAAGTGTGTTTATTAAAAGATGAACACTTTGTGTTGTACTTAACATTTTCAATTGTAGGATTTTTACTTTTCTGTAATAATTTAACTGCTGTTTGGTCTATTCCTGCGGTCAGTAGTATGAATAGAGGGGAATTGTGGGTAATCTGCAGAGCAACAGCTTCAATGAATGTCTGTGGTTGAATAATATCAAGAAACATCTGAGAGTAAAACTTAATGTAACTGTAGTCTTTCTCTGGTATTAGCATCTTGATGTTGTTTTCACCATATTCTCAGGAAGTTTATTTCAGGTCTGTATTTTAACGAGGAGGTTCACGGCTAGCTAAAAGTAACGTGCAGCTGTGTCTGCAGGCAGGGAACATTTTTGTTTGGACTGCGATCACGCGTCAGACTAAAAACCTTTTATACTGTTATTAATGTCATATGGTTTATAAAATGTGGAATGTTGAAAAATGCCAGTAGCAAAAGAACTTGTTATATAACGTTTTTACCTCTAATGAAATTTAAAGGGAATTCTGGGTAATCCCCAGAGCAACGGCTTTGCTGCATTAAGAGAGAGAACATGGAAAGTTGCAACTGTTTCCTTTAAGCTCACTGCACTGGTTCTTGTGTTTAAGTGTCTCTGCTAGTTTTTCTCTGTCTTCCATCTTGTTTTAATTTTTCATTAAACGTGTCTTCTGTTGAAGCAAATTTTTTTGCAATAGTTTTCCTGACAGATTTGGATCCTGGGCTGTTTAGATGATTTCCTGTCGTTCTTCTAAACACCCTGTACGATGGGTCACCATGTTAGCAGCTGTCTGGGCCACAGCTAATGCCCAGGAAAACAACCCAAATCCCAGACAAGTTGAGGAAAAGAGATCTCAGACGTTGGGCAGGAGAACGACGACACACGGTTTAAATCAGAGCAGGGAATGTGAGGTGGCCGTGACGTTAAATAGGAGGTCTTGGAGATCTGAGGAGAACAAAGGAGGGATATCGAGAACAAGCTACTATGTTTCCCTGGAACATGACATGTGTCACTGATGTGGGATGTCTGAATTAATCTGGGATGAACATTAAAGCAAAAATGACCTTTGTGAAGGACTGAAGGCTGTCCACAAGCTGAGACGTCCTTATCTGGTTGCTATAAAACCACATCTGACTTGTTCTGTGGAACAAAATCAGAATCACATTCGGATTCAATTTCTGAAACCATCTGTTTATAAAAGTCTTTACCAAGACATGTAGTCATTTAAAATAATTGATATTTTGTCTCACTTGTACCTTCTTATACAACAATTTCAGACATAATAGCCTTTTTTAAAGGTTAAAGACGGAAAGCAAATAAAGCAGACGGGTTAATATAAAATATGCATTTCCTAAGCTATTACTGGATGGGTTAGAAGGAAGTAAATGTTTTTCTTGTGAGGAATAGAAATAACTATATACTATATTTTCATATAATCAGTCATCTATCCACTGACAGAGTAAAAATATCTAAGTACATTTACAGTCTTTAATAACTCGTGTCCTTCACTGAGTTAACACGACTCTTTAACCAAAAACAATGTTCCACTTTCGTTTCGTCAGAACTACTGGAGGTAGACCATTACATCAGAATAGGTCCTAAAATCACATGAATGCACATACTCATACGCTGCCTCTGCCGATTTGCTGCAAAAAGCCTTAAAGCTCAGCATAGCGTGGGCAGCTATTATCAGGACATGTCTAAAGGTTAAAGTATTGACTCAAAATCGGCAGATGGTGCAAAATCTAATGCATCTCCTTCGGTCAATGAAAACATAAACACTGCATTCGCTAAGGGGCGACTTAAGAAGCAATATGTTTCACTTGACAGGAGGCACTGGGAGTTGCAGGAAATGTGACCTTAATTTTCTGCCTCTGCAAAGAGTACAATTAATTTCTCTTTATCGCGGCACGTTTTAGTCAAAAATGCCCACTATAGCACTTTACAGGCCTCGGGGATGCTTTGGCTTTCATCAGGCATCAACAGTGAGAAACTGAACCAAGATACTAGGCTGATAGCTGTTCCCAGAGTAACGGCTCCAAGCCGCCCACTTGCCACCACATGGGGCCTGTCCTCTAGCTCGGCCCGGATGGACTAGCAGTCCCCCGGTGGTTGCATCCTTCTCCTGAGGTCCGCCGTGCACCGACGAGTACAAGGGAGAGATGCACTAGCAGACGCTGGCCACAGTTGCTCTGCCTGGCACCAGCATCGAGTTGGCTCCGACCAGACCCGAGTCTTCCAAGAGCTCTGTCTTTTCCGGCCGGCCTGGGCGCCCGCGTGGGCCTGGCATGCCGAGCGTGAGCTTGGCATGCCGGACAAACAACAGCGGGCAGAGGGAGGCAACCTTGCTTTTTCTTTCTCCTGATGATCAGCTCCAAGGACGATTTCTCTTCCCTCAATGCTGGCTGCTGTTTTCCACACAGCAGCAGCAGCAATGTTCAGACCGTCCAAAGGAAGAGAATGGAACAAAAAGCTACCGAGGGAACTGGTTGGAGTTGCTTGATTCATATTGTAAAGAATTCATCCAGCCTAATTAAATTGTGTTTTGTCTTTGGATGCAGATGGATTACCAAGCAGAAAATGGAGGCATTATGTGTTTGAAAGACTGATAGGCAAACATTATATAAAGCTTTCAAAAACCACCTGTATTCATCACCATTTCTACTATTCCGTTAAACAGTATTATTAAGTCTTCTTTTTAATTTAACTTGTGATCTAAACAGAGATTTTAAAAAACAATTGGGGGAAAAAATGGATTTTTAAGTCTGGACGGTCCGGTCTGTGTTCCTTTATCTGCTTTGTTCCCTCCAGCAAAAGCCTCATGAAATTATCATTATATGAATGACCATATTTTCCTTTGCTTCGCCCCTCTCTTCTTTATTATTATTGTCTTATGCTTCTCTTTGCATTTGAGGGACATCAGCACATCGAAGCTGCCAGGGGCATGACTTTGATTGACAAGACTGAAGAATTAATCTGATTGGATAAAGAACGAAAGAAAAAATGCTTAATTGGCCATAGGCCCCAAGGAGTATCTTTAAGTAACCAATCAGAAATCAGCCACGTGGAGGCCAAAAGTTTAAAACTATACAGCGATAGACACTCAGCAGCCTGGTGTCCCTCGCCATTATAAAACATGACTTGCACAATAAATATCCCCAAATAATAATACAAAATGGAACAGGAATGCAGAAAAATCAAAAGGCAGACAAGTTTTATGAGAGAACAGATGTGATGACGACTTTCTAGTTTGTACTTTACATTTACACTTTTTTTCCTATGAATTTGATGAAGGCAGTGCCCTGGCGCTCCCTGTCTGGCACTGGTATGCACCCTTAAAGGTATATAGCTACGTAGTATGCTCTTAATAAAAAAAAAAAACAAACAAAAAAGTTTGATCATGATAAAATAAGGTTATATACACCAGGCCTCCATCTTTATAGAGTTTGATGGTCCTTTTTGAGCCGAGAAATAATCCCTTCTTTGGCGCAATGAACAAATATAAACAAATGAGCCTCGGCAGGTTTAGCGTCCGCTTCAGTGAACACCAACAGTTATAATGTATTCCCAGAGACATTCCAGACTTTTCCCTCTGATAATCCTTGTTTCCCCGCTTTTTTCACTGGATCTTGGACCATTCTTCATTGTTTTGCTGGGAGATGCTAATAGCCGATGCTAATAGCCTTCCTTTTTTTAACCCCTGCTGCTCATGCGCTGTACGTACTTCCATTAATATTGTAAATAAACATGAAAGGCTTTATTTACTAACAAACTGAGCAAAAACAAAGCATAAAACACCAAAAAACAACTAATATGCCAGCAGGATGTGATAATCTTTCATAAAAACTTTGTTTGCAACCAGAGTTACTGACGTATAAATGTAAAAAAAAAAGTCAAATAACGTGGCTATGCACCTTTAAATATAAAACACTTCTTGGTCAGGAACAACATTTTGTTGGCCGTCTTGGTAAAATGTAATTATAAAATCATTAGAAGTGAAAGCTTGTCAGTTCCTGATCTTTTGGCGCGGTCCTCTGCTGCTGTAGCTCATCTGCTTCACAGTTTCATGTGTTCTGAATGCCATGGTTGTATTTATCGGTTATTTTGGCTGCCGTGAACTCAACCCAATCAGCCCAATCAGCCCATTCCTCTCTGACGTCGGGGCATTTTAGTCCAAACCAGATCCACTTACAGGATATTTTCCCTTCTTTGGACCATTCTCTGTAAACTTGGGAGATGTTTTTGTGTGAAAGTCTCCGTAGATCTGCAGTTTCTTTAATACTCAGACCAAACCATCTGGCACCAACAACCACACCGCATTCAAAGTTTCTTAAATCTGCTTTCTTCCCTATTTTTATGCTCACTTTGAACTTTAGCAAGTTGCCTTCACTACTCTTAGATCCCTAATTGCATTGATTTGCTGCCATTTGAGCAGATGTACCTAATATACTGGCCTGTGTCTGTTTACATAATTAAAACCTTAATAAGTTCATATGAAATAAAATTATATACTGAAAGTCAATATTTCAGGAACTTGTATTTTTGTTAGTGATGTTTTTCAGATCATCTTTCCTTAGTGTGAACTAGACTCATAATGACAAGTTTAATAAGTCAGATAAATATCTGTTAATGGTTTGTGTGCTTCATTCTCTCCGTCTGGAAAGACAATGGGGGGAACCGTATAAAAAGACAAAAAACGATCTGCTGGATCGGAGGCTCCACCAGAGACGTCACAGCTTCGTACCTCCTCTCTAAGGCACCCTGGTCATCTGCTGGATCCAGAATCTTGTTGTTAATACAGGGGTGTCAATATAATTTCTATACGGGGCCACTTTGACATCATGAAGTCATTAAAAGGGCCGGTTGCACCTGTATAGATTATACTTTTGATTTCACAATTTTATTTCAGTTCACATAGAAATATAAAAGATGCACAGTAACATAAAATTTGCACCTTAGGTCAAGTTTATACAGTTTATCTGCAAAGAAAGTTGATATTGGGGTGAGTTACCCTTTAAACTCATCATTCTGCATCACTTTTTCTCTTTTTGGTCATGTGTTGTGGGAAAACTGACACCTAGTGGCAGGATGCTGTTACTACACAGTTAAAAAATCAACATTCACTACAGGAGGCACAGTTTTAGCCACTTTATACACTTAAAAAGCATATTTGCCTCTACTTTATGAAATGATATGCCTTTTTTGGCTCTTGAGGGCCGGATGAATTGCCCTGACAGGCCGGATTCGGCCTGCCGGCCTGGAGTTTGAGACGCATGTTGTTAATGAGCCGTTTCTCATGACCACATGAAGGTTGCTTTGTAGATTGACCTCTAAGTTCGCCACAACCTACCGGAGCAGCTCTCTCAATACTGCAGATAAAGCCCAGATCCGTCCAGCTCTACTATTCTCTGCCAAACTCCACATCAAGGTCCTCGCTCTCACTTGGTGTAAGCACTGAGGAAGTAGTTGGTTTTGTTTTTGGCACTAATTTTAAGTTTTTGCAATTTAACTTGTACGCTTCTTTCCAAAGTTCCCGTCCACCAGATGCTGAACAAAACCTGAAGTAGAGTAAAAATGCTTCTTGTTGCCTGAAGGTACTTAAACTCTTGACATTGATTGAAATGTCAAGAGTTTTTATTAATTCACAACTCCCCAAAAACTCTTTGGTTTGAATTTTATCTCGCTCGCTTTGTGCAACATTACCGTATCAATCTCACACTGTGGCTAATGAGCTGGAAGCTACTTCCTTCACTTCTCCCAGCCGACCAACTGCAGATTCGGATCCTAACGATGTCCTTCAGCAGTCACGTGACCCGAGGTGGCGTCTCATTTCCATCCGGAGCTCTGCGGTTGGCTAGTTTCCGACCGCCCCGGCTCATGAAAATAAAGGAAACTGTATTTTAAAGCAGTGCCCTTCCAGCAACCCGCATTATTCATGCTGTTTATGATGTAAATATCTCGGTGAGGTGAGATGACCCCACAGCATGGCAAAGGCCATTAATAATCATAAAAATTATCAACCGCCCTCTCCGTGATTAATTGCATGTATTTTGCATAATGCTTTGTTTGCGGAGAGCTTTAAGCAATTTACCATCAGCCAACCAAACTGTCAAAGTAACCAAGGCTACTTGAAAGTGATTTTTCTCCAGGTATCCCTAGCCACTGCTGCCGTATCTCCATAAAGGCTTGAAGATGGAGAGAGCCTGTTGATAAAATCAGGAGCAAAGTGTCCGGCGGCGAAACGTATCAGGAAACAGAACAAATATTAAAGCAGCATCTTAACTGAGATGCTCTACCAGATTTTCTGCCTTGCAGAATTGTCCCTGCTCTTTGAACTTTTTGTTTCACATATTTTGTTCCAAAAAAAACCATTTATTTCATGTATTGAGGTTTTATACGATATATGAACATGAGGATGTCCACAATTATGAAGTAGAAGGAAAATAATACTTGGTTTTCTTTGTTTTCCCCAAATAAAATGGTTAAACGTAGCAGGCAGTTGGATTCAGCCCGCTTTAAGGACTGGGTGTTAAAGGGCTGGTGGGAACCTGGTGGCGACCCGTTCATTTGAGCTGGACATCATTGTTCTGATCCATTCTGCTATAACTCTGCCTGTATTTTCATGGTCCCGCTGGATGGTGGAACTCCATCGCACAGGTTTTCTTCCAGGATTATTGTGTGTATATAGCTCCATCCACATTCCCATCAACTCGTCCCACTGAATCAACCCCACAGCATGACGCTGCCACCACCATGTTTCCCCATTGGCGCGGTGTGTTCAGGGTCAAGTGCAGTGTTGTGCAAACAGGATTTAACACAAATGCATGCACTTACTTTAGTAGAAATTATCAGTTTCTTTCCACTTCATTTAGCCTCTATGTTGTGTTTTTCTGCATAAAATCATGAGAAATTTGAAGTTTGCAGTTTTCACATAGTGTGAAAAAGTTCAGGGGTAAAGATAAGTTTGACAAGGAAGTGTATTTGCTGGCTGTAAGATAATTCAGATAAGATTAGTTTAAAATATTTTGTTCAAAACGATGCAAATGAAAATAGCTTATGTTTCTGAAATCCAACTCAATTTATTAGAAGTTATGTGAGATAAACTGATTTGTGTACTTTAATATATGCAATATTTCACCTGTTATGTTTTTAGCTGTTTTGGCTTTTTATGGTTATTTCCATGGAGTCGGTATTGACTTATTTTGAGGGTAGAAATTACCTGCCAAATGTTGGCCAAGTAAACCTGTTGACTTGGCAGCTCCTGCACTTCCTGCTGGCTCTGCTGCAGACAGTTTGTTAACTGGATCATTCGTATTAATTTATTCAGCATTTCATTTTGCATAAAACAGATGGATCATCTTAACCCCTACTGTCGTGTGAGAAAATTGTTTTGCAATATTGAAGTGCAGTTCTTCTGTATGATGCTTAATGGATTCATGAGACTTAGTTTTCTATTTTAAATTTTCGATAGTTTTACAGGAAAACACAACCATAGGAAGGCTTGAAAACTTTGCAAACCATAATTTTATCTTGCCATTAAACCATTAATTTTATAATGCCATTTTATTTTTGTACAGTTTTTTCTGTATGGGTTGTGTAGCCAACTCTGGTTTTATTTACCTGTTTTGCCAAGTTGACAAACTTAAGGCCTATGGTGCTGCTTTTCTGAAACCTATTTGAATTAGTTTTTGCATTTTGCAAGTTGGATAAATATAGAAAAAAACATTTCTGAATTTCATTGCTTATTTTCTAACAGAAAAAAATGCAGTTTTGAAAAATGTTTAAACGAGGTGCTTATTAAATCTGAGCCATTTTGGTTGACTTTGTCCCAAATCGGCCTGAGTTTGGACTCTGTGGGAAGGCTGAAAATGCTCTTGGTGAGCCAACTAGATGTGCGACTGTAGGTCCATGCAGAGCTGCATGACGCAGTCAGCTTGGAAGTCTGTTTAAGAAATACAAACCTCATCCCTCACGATGTCCAGGAGGCAGCTTGTAATCGCCATCCTCTGTGTTTATGGATGCTGCCCGCACCTTGGAGAGTTTCTGTCTGCCACGGAGCGAGTCGGTGAGCAGTTCTGGTCCTGGATGATTCTTACAGAGCGAGTGGCATTTTCCTTTGATTAAAAACAGATTCAACTGAAAATCACAGAGGCTGAATTTATGGGACAAAATGCAGCCTCAGGTAGAAATCCTACGGTTGAAATTATGACCCGGTTCAGACTTCTAGTTGAGTTTCATCCAAATAGGAGCTGTTTGCTGCTTCGACGTTAATGCTTAATGCGTGGTTGGCACGGCCTCTGGTGATGGCACGCAGTTCAGAGTTTGAACCCCTAGTTCCCCTCAATGCGTGCTGCTCTGAAATTTCTTCTTAAACGTGAATTTTAGATTAAAAAACAAATGCCTACATTGTCAAGTAAATAAGGCCTTGGTTAATCCAGAAAGCAACATTTTTTATTTTTTTTTTATTTAATTTCTGCTGTCAAACAGCACCGGTTTGATTGAAACAACCATGAAAACCAGCTCCTGTCCTGTAGTGTTTTTCCAGTCATAGGTCTGTGCAGTATGCATGTGTGTCTGACCCGGCTGGGCGAACCAGGCATGTCTTCTTACTGCTCTTGCAAACACACAATCATAAAATGATTGACACCGGCTTGCTTGGCTACATTTCCTCTCCATCGGCCGGTCTCCTGCAGGCCCGCGGTTCTGGTCCTCTGGGGTTTTGTCAGCCGTGACGTTGTGCAGACATGTGAGAAAGGGTTCATTTTTTGGTCCTTTTGTAACCACAGACCACACAGTTTTCCTGTAGGAGGGGTCAAACTTATCTGAGGTCCAGCTCTTCTGTAGGACGGGATCAAGGTTTTATGTTGCAAGTCGGTGAAGCAGAACAGCAGAAATGGCCATTCTAGAAATGGAGAAACGCCCAGAGTCTGGGTTTCAAAGAAAGAAACCCTGCACTAGAATTAATCTAATATTCTTATAAAAAATCGCATTGCATTGCCTTCCATTATTCCCTTAAGTTATTAATCGTTGCCTTTGCTGCTGACGCTTGATGATGTTTGGATTATATTTTATTTGCAGTATTCTCCGCTGCCATAAAATCCAGCTCAGCATAACGGAGCTGCTTTTAAACCCCCTCGACTGTTTTCCTGCGACAAAGGCAGATTATTCAACAGGCCAAAACATGGAGCGGGTGGTGTTCTGTCAGAGCGAGCATCAAAAACAAAACTACCAAAGAAAAAAAACAGCCAATTGAGGTTCTGTTTGTGTCCTTGTGGTGAAGAATCCTTCCAAGTAATTTTGGAGAAAGATGAGCCGAAAGAAGCATTCTTGGAGTTTTTTCGATGGGCTGCGTGCTTGATATCACACGTGTGACCAATTAAAAGTCGCAGCTGTTTTCTCTCCCATCTGTTTGAAGCGGCTCTGTGTTATAAACTGTGTTTGGATGTGTCATTCTCGCACTGAATCACCAGGCTCCTTATTTGTTCTCATCAGCTGAGCTGCTGTCTGATTTCTCCTCATCCATCTCGTCTTCCTGCTCTTTTTCTTGTTTGGTGTCTTAAATTGTACGATTAGACAGAAGAAGACTTCAGACTTTTATGCAACGTGTCGTATAACATCTGAAAGGAAATAAAAAAAAATGGCTTTCTTTAAACTGGAAACTGTCAGGAAACTTGTTCACATCGAGGTTTTGCTTCTCTTAGCTTTGATATGTGTTGGAGACCAAATATTTTATCACATTTTTGCATTTTATAGCTCGATAACCTTGCATTGAGCTACATAGCGAGTTAGCAGCTCTTCTCCTTGTGGTGCAAATAACAGAGGCGCCCTACTGCAGGCACAGGGCGCCGCCATCTTTATAATCAACCCTAACCCAAGAGAAAGGTAAAGAAAACTAAACCTAAGGACAGTTCATTTAATACGACTTCATTAACTTTCTCTTGGGTCCGACTTTAAGAGATTTTGGGAGACCATTCTTTTTATTTTGTTTTTTTATTCAAATCATGAACATCATGTATTACCGTCAGGCGTCTCATGTGTCAAAAAACAATAAACATTTTGGGAGGGACTGCGGCACTTCCCGTTGTCAACTCCTGGCATTGATTGTAAAAATGTGCCTTCAGTAGGGTCCTCATGGAGAAAAGGGGGCGTTGAGCTCCTTATTAAGGTTTGACCCTCCCTAAAAATGTAAAACATTGGCGTATTGTTAAATTAGATGTTTTAAATACTCTGGAAGAATGTTGTATGATAATCTCAGACCCCCACCCCCATGGCAAACCCTGTCAACTCTAACCCTGCCATTAATTTAACCTCCTGCCATAAACTCACCATTACTTTGATGCCTTTGTGGTTAATAAAGTATTTTTGAATTTGATTTGAATTTAAACCTAAAGTCAAGCTTATTTCACAACTCAACTCACCATGTTTGGCTGTTTGAAAGACAAACGGCGTCTCCGGTGTCCGGTTGCTGTCAATAATAAATCCACTAATACTACCATCATTAGCCACATCAAATATGATATATACCCTTATCAGTAATCAATGAAAAATTCTTCATTTTATTGCAGATATCAAACCCTTGAAATACCAGCTGAGCAGCTTTTTGCATTTTTCCTTTGGTATTCTGATGAATACTTTAATGATCTTTTGGTCTTTAAGGCTGGAAAGCCTCTGGTCATCACCCTAATCTTTAGCTCCCTCCACCAGCAGATGCAGATTTGGATGCAGAACTCGTCACAATTACTTCCAGTCAGAAGAAACGTAGTGAAATGAATTACTTTGAACATAAATCTGCCAGGGGTATGGGTTATTTTCAGCTCAACAGTTTTTATTGTTCAGACCTGTTTTCCCATTGTGAAAAAGATTTGTGGATTGTAGAAGAATGGCTTACCTAAAAACTTAAAAATCCTTGTAAAGTTTGTCTGCCGGTTGGATAATTATCAAGTTGTGGTGTAATGCCTCTTTTATTTGTGCTTAATGAGATTAATTGAGCCACTTTTTTAGTAAGCAGAAAACATTGGTAATGTAATAGATATTAAAAATTAACCAGTGAGTCAGATTTTGTGTAATGAGCATCTAAAAATAAAAGGACAACTAGCAGTCACCAGAAAATGCTTCAGTAAATAAAACTGTAGTTGACTAAAATAGATTTGTAATGTATATAGACATTTATCAAAAAGTATTAGATAATTTACCATATGACAAGTAAATTACAGTAAAATAGAACATAAATTTTGTTTACGATGAAATACAAAATAAGAGTGAAACTGCCAAAACAGATCAACAATAGTCAATAAAATAATAACTAAAACAACATTTAGTGAAGATTTGAATAAACTGAAAAAAATTAGAAATATCTATACGTGGGTAAAATAAGTTGAAGCTACAAAAGGTTGACTTAATTTGCTTTGGCTAACGTCAGCATTTGCAGCTGCAGTGAGGTGCTCAGGAACTCTGATTTAAAGGTGAAGGTCATAATAAATGAATGATGCCCCTCTGTGGGTTTTAGTTTTAGCCCCAGGTAGGAGCGGCGGACCTTTCTCAGAAGACCTGAGGGGTCTGCAGGTCTTCTGGGTAAAAAATCAGATCAAAAGGTTTGTCTAAGCCCATTAATACTTTTAAAAACCAATACAAACACATTGAAATCAATTTTAAAACATACAGTTGGCCAATGTGAAGGCTTTAAATTGTATGTCACGTGAACTTGATTTCTGGGCCTCCTCAGCATCCTTAAACATGAATTTAGTTTCATCTTTAGTGGAGCTATACATCCCCTTGGAAGACCAGGAAGCAGAGCACTACAATACTTAATTCACTGACTCTCTGTATAGGACAGTCGGAAAAGGGAACAGATTGTGGCCATGTTCTCCAAAAATGCAAATGTATTAAAAACATTAGACTTGAAGGATATAAAACATCACAATTTTTATCTATAATGCAGTTAAACATGCATCAACCAGTTTGTAGTCACTAGGATACAAAGTAACATAGAGCTGTGTGTCATCAGTATATATATATATATATATATATATATATATATATATATATATATATATACTTGCCAGTAACCAACTACCCTGCTGGGATAGTTAGCTGGCCAAAGGAGGAGATCCAGACCTCTGACATTAAAACACAAAAGCTGCTCACCATGCCTGTGGGATTCCACCCCAGCTCCAGTATCCCCAGGCTATACACTAAGCGCGAAGAAGGCAGAGGCCTAGTAAGCATCAGAGCCACCACTGAAGATGAAACATCCAAGCTCCAAGAATATATCAGGAAGATGGCCCCAGGGGATGAAGCTCTCAGTGAATGTCTCAGACAATGGAAGCTGGAAGAGAAGGAACTGAAGGAACCATCATGGGAGGAAAACCCTGTGTGAGATGTACCACCAGCAGATAGCTGAAGTGGCTGTTATGACCAAATACTACGAATGGCTAGAGAGGGTTGGACTGAAGGACAGCACTAAAGGGCTGACCATGGCAGCACAGGAGCAGGCCTTGAGCACCAGAGCAATAGAGGCCCAATAAACCAGATCTACCATACCAGGCAAGATCCCAGGTGCAGGCTATGCAAAGAGGCCTCAGAAACCATCCAGCATCTCACAGCAGGGTGAGACACTAGCAGAGAAAGAATACGTGGAACGCCATAACCACATAAACCACATAAAGTGGCTGGTATAGTGTACAGAAACATTTGTTCAGAATACCAACTGGAGACCCCCAGGTCAAAATGGGAGTCACCTCCCAAGATGGTGGAGAATGACAGAGCTAAGATCCTGTGGGATTTCCAGATACAAACAGACAAAATGGTAATAGCCAACCAAACGGACATTGTGATCATTGATAAGCAGCAAAGGACAGCCGTTGTGATTGATGAGGCCATCCCGAGTGATGGAAACATCAGAAAAAAAGAGCAAGAGAAACTGAAGACATACCAAGGCCTCTGAGAAGAACTAGAAAGAGCCTGGAAGGTGAAGACAACAGTGGTGTCCGTGGTCATCGGAGTCATCGGAGCCCTCGGAGCGGTAACCCCCGCTCTGGAGAAGTGGCTCCAACAGATACCTGGAGAAACATCAGAAATCTCAGTCCAGAAGAGCGCAATCTTAGGAACAACTAAGATCCTAAGAAGGACCCTCAAGCTCCCAGGCCTCTGGTAGAGGACCCGAGTTGGAGAAATGGAGAATCATCCACCTGCTCAGGATGGGATGAGGGGTCGGTGAGAGAGACATTTTTTTTATTTCTATTTACTGGGACCTAGAATTCAGCCTTGTGGAACACCCTTAATATAAGTCATAACATGCAAATCAAGGATTAAAATGTCTGTTAATAAACAAAATCACTATTTTTAAACCAAGTTGAGTATGGCTAATCTGTGCACAACATTCTCAATTTTAGGAACAGAGGCATGTGCCAAAATTCAAACATTGTTACCCAGAGTGCATTTATGTTGTTCCAGCTGGTCAAGTAGCTTTTTCTTTTTTTTTTTTACGCAGCCACCTTTTTGCAACAGATAGCACAGCAAGATTAAGTAAAACAATCATGGCTGTTTAAAGTATTACAAAAACTAAAAAAGTCTTTAAATGTGCTGCAGATTTTCTGTAACTGTGCTTAAAATTGTGTGAGTTTCTTGGTAGTGGCGTCTATCTCTATGGAGAAATGAGTGCCGACTTGCACACAGCTGGCTGTTTTTTAGAATTTCATTACATTATAATACTAGTTTATGGCTCATAAACCAAAAAGAAAAAAAAGTCATCCAATTAAAGCCTCTCCACCACAAACATCTCTGCTTTCTGTTTAGAAATTGCAAATTAAAATCTCAGGGTTTTGAACCGTTGCTCCGGCAGAACAAGGTCCTTTTAACTTAAACTTTTTTTCAGCAAAGGAAGTTTATTGGAATTTACCGGCCCTTTTTATCAAGGCCTTTGTACTCCAGGAAACACTTTTTCTCCACGTCGTGCAGTCTAAACATAATTGCAAACATAATCAAAAGACGGATCAATGGCGCAGCTCATCACTATTTGCAGAATCCCACTTCATAGCGATGTATTGATAGGCTGGGCCTCGGGTTGACTGAGTCTGCGGCATCTTGGATTAGACAGAGACAGACAAAACTGGCCAAACAAAGGGCTCCTCTTGTGGAACATTGGAAGTGCTAGAAGTCAATAGTCTTATTTGATGTGGATTCCTTTGAGGCTGAACTAACTTGCTGCCTCGGTGAAGGCTGGCTGTGGAAATAAACCTGCGCTCTGCGCTCTCTTTGGGCAAAGACAATACATATTGAAGCCTCGTGAAACAGGTGCCAGCAATCTGGGTCTGACCAGCGAGACATGATGTTTGATTGGAGAGGAGCCGGATCAGATTGTCCCCCTCCGATCGAGCCACGACCAGCTGACATTTTCACAGTGTTTAATAAAAGCCACTTTTGATTAGTGGGGCCTTGCCGCAATCTTTTTATTTATTCTCAGCGGCAGGAAAGCATTAATTCACAGTAATTAATGAACAAGTGGTGGAGGGCCTGGGAACAGCTGCATCCTCCGGGAGGCTGGAGGAAGGGACTCTTTCCTTTGCCCTGATTAGATGCACTCCATTTCCAAGCTCCGCATGACACTCACTGTCTAATGATAGTGGCTGCTGTAGTTTATACCTGAGCTTTATGGCGTACGTCGTCGAGCTGTGGATTCATGTGGGAACGCCACGGTACTCGGGTCTCCAGACTCATCAATCATACTAATAATGCTTTTTCAATCTTCAAAGTGCAGGAAGAATGTGCACAATCATATACATACAATACGCCACGTTCTCCCCTGCAAATTAAAAACCTGATAACATCAAACCCTGGAAGAAAATCCATTTCATGTTATATTTTTGCAGCAAATGCGTCCGTTTAGTTCAAGTTATCGTGTAACCGTTGTCCGTTTTCCCTTCTTTTTCCTTCAGTCATTTTGTTGTCTTCTAACGCTTCCTCTCCTCATATCCTCCGTCTTTGACTGTCATTCGATTTCTGTCAGAACGATGAGCTTATCTCTTTTATCCACACTTAAACTTTTTTTTTTTTTTTTACTCATGGCATCCCTGTTCCTTCCAGTTGGCTGGCCATAAAGCTTCGCTCTGTATGAAAACAGTTTAGACTTGAAAGG
Source organism: Fundulus diaphanus (assembly GCA_037039145.1). Taxonomy (NCBI): domain Eukaryota; kingdom Metazoa; phylum Chordata; class Actinopteri; order Cyprinodontiformes; family Fundulidae; genus Fundulus; species Fundulus diaphanus. The sequence goes on from CM073140.1 coordinate 39,358,061, forward strand.
CCAGGCTGAGGTTGGTGCTTCAGGGGTGGGAATGGGGGGGGGGGGGTTCCACTGACCGGTGGGTCTTGGGGCTGAGCGTTGGGCGTCTTGGCTTGGCATGCCGATAACTGCTAATTGTCTCCTTCATATAGATGCAGACTAAAGACTTGGCCCAGGATCTGGACCTGCTTACCAGCCAGAAAAATATCTTTCTTCCCTCAAAGATTCTGAAAAGTACAAAATCAAGGGGATTTCTTTAAGAATGTGTTTTAAAGGTGGCCATTTTAATTATAGGTGGTAATAAAAAAGTAATTGAGGACATTTTCTTTTACATAAGTTTTCAAAATATTGATTACTGTTTTAATATTAACATTTATTGTTTCTCTTTAACGTAATATTTTTGTCCCTCTTTCTTCCAAGTAAAAAAACTCATCCAACTCAAAGTAGGTCATGCTTCCCGTTTTATTAGTTCTACCCTTTAATCCTTTCAGAGTGCGCTTGCATTGGGCCGGAGATGGGGGTGCAGCCTATAGGTTGTTCTTCAGCCCTACCTATCATCCGTGTTAACATTCATACCGCCGTTCATGTTGGAATCACCTCTGAGTCTATCCATGATGGGAGGAAAAAGAGACAGACTATAATTCCTGCACGACTGCACAAATATGGATCCTGGCTAGACATGGGTCATGGTTCAAATTCATGACCACCTTTTAAATTTCCTCTGCGTTCACTTCAACTTATTGAACTGTGGTGGTCTGAATCTCCATGAAATTAATTTATTGTTCATATAGCAATCTCATGCATTTTGTCATCAAAATGAAGTCATGGTGTGTATAATTTGACATTTTTGACAATATATATATATATATATATATATATATATATATATATATATATATATATATATATATATATATATATATAGTGTAAAATAATGGTTTGGACCTGCTTCATAGAGACTTGGCTAATTAATCAGAAGTTTTTCTCGTTTTCAGAAATTGCACGGGAAGTTTTTCTGGCCTTGTTCTATATTTTGATATCTAACTTTAATCTGAGAGGGAAAATGTGGTAAAATTACATCCCTGCTTTTTACAGCAGATTTTTCATTCTTGTAAATAGTCTGTTGGTGTTTTCTTTATGCATAAATGCACGTGTTGTAAGTCTGTATAAATCGCCCTACTCAGCTCAACACTGGTTTAGTTCCTTGAGTATGCCAGTTTTAATCACAGTAACGCCTGTTTTGAATCTTGTAAAAGTGCTCTCTGCTGCTGCTTCACCTGAGTTTCTGCACTGTGGGACAAAGAAGGATCCTCCTACTCTAAAACCCTCCTGAGGGTCAAGCAGCCTCAGCATGTGTCACACAAACTTTAACAACCAGTATCGTTTTTATGGTTTAATCATCTTGAATGATTGATAGTCTGCACTTTCCGTCTCCTGGAACGTCTATCAGCAGCAGAGGTGGGTAGTAACTAGTTACCCTTACTTGAGTAACGTTTTGAGCAAAATGTACTTTAAGGAGTAGTTTTACTGCACTGTACTTTTTACTTTTACTTGAGTCATATTATTATTCAAGTATCGCTACTCTTGAGTAAAATGTCTGGCTTTTCTACCTGCTGTAAGTAATTTCATAAATAAAGAACAAACTTGTTTTAACCAGAAATGCCCCAGAGAGACAAAAAAACAGAGTTTAAAAATAAAGCTTGTGTACAAATACGAAGTCTTACTTTAACATAATGTTATTTTCTATCTGCTGAGCTCATTGAGCCATTTGGAGGTCAGATGAACGTACAGTAAACAGTAGATATGGCCATTGGAAGTACTTTACACTGTTCTAACATACTGGATATACATTAACTGCTGTAAGTATTGCTTTCAGGTTCTCTGTAGCAAAAACTATTATTTAGAAAAGTGTGTCTTTAGTGTATCTTTTGTCTTTAAAATACCCGAATTTACACACAACCTTGTATTTTTATCTCTTTTTTAAATTATTTTTATCTATTACAATATTATTTTTATCTATTAAAATATTTTTATCTATTTTTAAATAATAAATCATCAGCTGTTATTATTTACTCAATACTTGAGTAGCCTTCTCGCTGAATACTTTTTTACTCTTGAATAATTTCTTGGCTGACAACTTTTTACTTTTACTTGAGTAAATATATGTTGAAATAGTGCTTACCCTTACTTGAGTACAATTTTTGGCTACTTTGATCATCAGCAACAGCTCTGTCTCTTACCATGCCAGCCAGAATACATCGGACCGCTGATGAGAGCACCCACAGTGCCCAGTCTCATTGGGAAGCCTTCCTTTGATCGTTTTAATTTACTTTTATTAATTAGAGATATAAGCTATTTATTAATTTTGTATTTCTAAGACCACTTAGTGCATTCTGTGAAAGCTTTGAACCCTGCAAACTTCTCACTGTAAGCGTTAGTGTTTAATTTATCATAATGTCATTTAAAGGCCATACTCTGTAGATATACTTAAAATTTTCTGTCACCCAGTGCAATGCATATGTGCAAATATTAAGTATCAAGATAATGCTCAAAAGGGCCTGTAGCTGTTTTTTTTCCCAACACATATTAAGATGTTTGATTTCTTTGCTCAAAGTACAGCAAGATAATATCTGTCTGTCTCTGTCTGTCTGAATACTTAAAATGGTCTTGGTTTTCAAGAGAAAAACAAACTTTTTTTAAGAGTCAGGCTGTATAATGTGGAATTTTTCTGCTAAATTCTTGATATTGTAGTACTCCTGCTGCAGGTAGCATATTTTCTTTCATGGACCCAGACCGGTTTTCACCTGAGACACATGCAGTCAGTCACTCAGCAATGTTTGGGTGACATTTCACATGATTAGCATTTGTAGATACATCTGTAGTGATACCACGTGCAACTTTTAGATAATACATTTAATATTATACTGCCGATTAGATGGTATGCATGATCAAGTTCTGATGGTGTCACAATGGAAATGGACAACATATTTTATTCAACCTTCTGTTCTAATTTGTATGAATGTATGAATAATGAGGAGTGCAGAGCGGCTGTCTATTGAACCTTGTATTTATAGGCCCAATGCATTAGAAAGTGCAATTCCTGAATGATAGAGAAACCCATTAAAGTAGTAATAAAATTGCAAATGTCTCCCTTCTGTGTTTCCTGCCTTTCAGTATGGGCAGCATGAGCATGCTGCACTCACCAACTGTGTGCGAGCCTCTGGCGAACACATACATAGCAATATGATACGGAGCGCATTTCCCAATCCAATTCCTGCCTGCTGCGTTGGTGAAACACTTGGTGAGATCCATCTTTTTCAATTACGTCCAAAGAGGACAGGCATCCCTTTAAGCCTGGAGGGAGAGGGAGATTTTAAGGACAGGTCTCATCTCCAGATCTCAGGTTGCATTAAAATGTGCTGGTGCCACTGGATATTAAAGGAGAATGTGCTGGATTAATCGATGAGAGACTCACAGAGGGACTGTCATGCAGACAGGCATGATCACTTACAGGGAAAATGGTTTTAAAACACATCAGTTAAAAAAAGCATCAGTTAAAAAAAGCCGCAGAGATGGTTTGTGGGAAAATAGTTGTTTTACAGTTCAGGCGTAATTTTAAGCTATAATTTATTGTGGTTCATATGCCTTAACTTCCAGCTGTAAAATTGATTGTAGTTGAAACCCCAAAGTAAAAAAACAAAACACTAATTCATTGGATGCTTTGAAGATTGGGGTTCTGAATAGTGCTTTTGCACATGGCAAAAAAAGAAAAATTAAAAAGGACAAAGGAAATCCGATAATCAGTGTTGCAAGGAAATGGTTAGAGAACTGCTGCCTGAAGAGTCACAAAGCCAATTTAGACTTGTTCATTTAGAAGCTCCTAAATTACACAACCACTTGTGGGCTAAGTACAGGTAATTGTAGGTATACTTAACAACTCGTGTCCTTTCTTTGTTGAGGATAGTTTTATCAGAATGCTGCTCAAGTCTGCCTGGTAAAGCTGCTGCTGCAGTCACAGATTCAGGTTGTTAAATCCCATATTAAACAGGTTTCAGTGAATATTGTCAAAATGAGAAATATTCTGTCCAGAGGTGATGCTGAAAAACTAGTCCATGCATTTGTTACTTCAATGCTGGACTATTGTAATTCTTCAGTTTTGAAGCCTTCAGCTGATCCAAAATGCTGCAGCAAGAGTTCTGATGAAAATCAACAAGAGGGATCATATTTCTCCAATTTTAGCTTCCCTTCATTGGCTTCCTGTTAAATCAAGAATAGAATTTAAAATTCTTCTTCTAACGTATAAAGCTCTTAATAATCAAGCTCCATCATATATCAGAGCTCTGATTACCCCGTATGTTCCTAACAGAGCACTTCGCTCTCAGACTGCAGGTCTGCTGGTGGTTCCTAGAGTCTCTAAAAGTAGAATGGGAGGCAGATCCTTTAGCTATCAGGCTCCTCTCCTGTGGAACCAACTCCCAGTTTTGGTCCGTGAGGCAGACACCCCGTCTACTTTTAAGACTAAGCTAAAAACTTTCCTTTGTGTCAAAGCTTCTAGTTAGAGTGGCTCAAGTTACCCTGAGCTACCTCTATAGTTATGCTGCTATAGGCTTAGGCTGCTGGAGGACATCAGGGTCTATTTCTCTCACTCTGCTGAGTTCTCCTACTGCTCTCCAATTTGCATTGTTTGTTGTTATTTCAGCTTTTAACTTTTTGTTCTCTGTCTTTTTTCTCTTCATGGAAGGTACACCTGGTCTGGCGTTCTGTTAGCTGTGACATCATCCAGGGAAGACAGATCATCCACTATTATCATCTAACATAGAAAGTAATTCTGGATCAATGTGAGCTTCTGTGCTTTCTGTGTCTCTGCTCTGTCTTCTCTAAGCCCCAGTGGGTCGAGGCAGATGAGCGTTCACACTGAGCCTGGTTCTGGTTCTGCTGGAGGTTTTCCTCCCTGTTAAAGGGGAGTTTTCCTCTCCACTGTCGCTTCATGCATGCTCAGTATGAGGGATTGCTGCAAAGCCATCAACAATGCAGACGACTGTCCACTGTGGCTCTACGTTCTTTCAGGAGGAGTGAATGCTGCTTGGAGAGACTTGATGCAACCTGCTGGGTTTCCTTAGAGAGGAAACTTTCTGACCAGTCAGTCTGGAGGATTTGATTGAATTAGACTTTGTAAAGAGCCTCGAGATGACATGTTTCATGAATTGGAGCTATATAAATAAAATTGAATAGAATTGAAATAAACCAAATTGTTGAACATAGTCAAACATGCCAGATTTAGCCAGCAGACAGGCTTTCATCTACAGTACTAGGCAGGTGAGAGTTAAAACAGACGAAAGATTCAATAAGTTAGAATATTGCAGAAAGAAATGATAGTAAAAACCTAAATAAATATGTATATGCAAACTAGAAACATATAAATACTTTGTGTGGAAATACATAAAACTTCAGTACACAAATATTTTATGCTTTCTTCAGGTATTAGGATGAGCTTTGGAGATGGAAGTCGAAGACACTTGTATAATTAATATTAATTGGTACTAATATTTACAACCAACAGCACAGTTGTCTCTGTGGTTCTTCAGTCTCCTCTAGAGGTGATATTTGAATGTAAAGCAAGTACACACACAAATCTGAAATATAAAGATTATATACAAAAATAATAAATTATTTTCGTTTATACTACTGATACTACTGATTGAATGCGGCCGCCACCAGACTGGAGAAAGTAGCCGTCACACAGCAGCGCAGTGTTTATGGAAGCAATGGCAGATGAGATTGTTACTGCAAGTGTTGTTAAATAAAAAACTGAATTGTGGATGCCAGTGTCTCTGCGTTGTTATGAAGTTGTTGAGCAATGGGAGCTGTCAGTATTAAGACCACATAAGACGAAGAAAGGTTAGGAAAGAAAAGCAAAGCTATTAGAATTGTCCCTTTGTGGAGCCGTGACTGCTACTGCTGTAGGGAAGTCTGAGTGGACGTGTAATGGGAGTAAGGACAGTGACGTAAAATAGATAGGTACCCCTGTCCTGTAAGTTTTTAGATATTTGTTCCAGCTAACCTGATTCTAATAATTGCATGACCTCCCCTGCAGCCACCAAGTTCTGCATAAACCTATTAATCAGACTGCAAACGCTTTAGAAAATCTCTGGTATGTATCCGATTTAGTACCACATTTGAAAGTGTAACAATTGGCTACTCACACTGCCATGAAGACGAGGGATATGGGTCACATGTGGGCAAAAACATCGGATTTGGGTCGCATTTCCCTGGTGCTTGAACTTTAGATATTGACAAATCCGTAAAATCAATATGTTTAGGACTGGAAGAACACAGGCTTGTTGTTTTTCAGTGCAAAAGCTTTTTTTCACATCTAAATAAGGACAGGTAAGAAGTTAGAAACTTGTGATGGCATTGTAAAACAAATCTCACAACCTGTGATACTTAGGCTTAATGAGATCTGGCTTTATGCAGATTAAGTTCATGTATGTAGTTTGATTATCTTTAGAAACTCAGAGAACAGCAGGAGAATCAAACCTTTATTGGAAAAGATGTTTGAGTACCACGATGTCATCAATCTGCCTCTCTTGCTGGTTCTTATTTTTAAATGGTATTGGATAAGAAAAAACGTTAGCACCAGATCTGATCTAGAAGTACTTTTATAATATGTGCCCAATTATCTGATTTTCCTGCTGTTCAACAGCCATCGCCTTAAAGTCATGAGATTAAGCCTGGTCGGCTAAATGTGTTCCTTGAAAACTTTTTCAAATAAAATAAGTTTCATTTATGGTTCTTTGGGGTGCATTGTAGCACATTTAGCGGTACCAAGAATTTCCACAGATGATCTCTCACCAGGTGCCCAAGCTGCTTCAGATTGTAGCTTTAGGTGCAAAAAGTATTGGATCATCACAAGGTCAGAACTCCTAACCCTATCACGGGTAGATCCAATTGGAAAGAAAGTAATTTTGGCCTGCATCATCCTTTACTTTTACCCCAAAGCTCATGTCAGTGCATGCGATGGAGTGGTGTAGTGGGGTATTAACTGTAGGAATGGTGACCAAAACTATAAAGGTAAAGGCAGATTAATGGAGAAGTCCAATTCTTCAGAGGGCACAGCGGAAATGGAGATCCAAAGAAGAGAAATGGAGAAAGGCTAGGATTGTCACCCGAAGGTACAAGTGAAGATTCACAAGTCAGCTGCTAATAGTGTTGTCCTTTTTCAGTGTGAAGTAACAGAGGCTGTACAGTAAAGGTTATGGCAGAGGAGTTTGCCCCCCAGCCAGGCCCCCTCCCAGAGCACCATAATCAGTTCAGTGTGTGATCATGGAGTTTGCTGTGTGATCATTCAAAAAGCCTAATGTGAATGTGGATTGGAAACACCAGGACCTTTCTGAGTAATGGACAAAGAAGAGTCCCTGTTCCCTAACCTGCCTTCTTCATCGCACACACGCCGCAGCGGGAAGGCCCAGCGCAGGGTGGGAGTGCCACGCCGGCGGCATGTTTGATGCTCGCCCTGCCTCGCTGATGATTCACAGCTGCTCATTTGTTTTGCTTTATGTTGTGCGTCCTGAGTGCTGCGGCGGCCTTTCTGATCACCTTAAACATGCACGCTGGTGTGTGAAGCCATGCTGGCAAGAAGCCAGTCGCATCGGCAGCCCCCAATCAGAGAGCCAGGCGCCATCCCTGCTTCATTGAGGCCGCACTCCGCTGACCGACCAAAGGAGGGGAATTACATTTCCCCTGGGTGGCCTTGTGCTGGGGAAACAAGCCCCAACTGGCCTTACATTGGTGGTGGGGGGGCTGGAGAGCCTATTGGGTGGATTGAAAGGAAAAGTGAGAAAATCTTCCCCAAATCAGAGAGGTGACCGAGCCCAGATTGTTTGGCAGATTAAAAGTCGAAGTTTGTGATACTTTTCATTTGTCAGAGTTTGGTGATTGATTTGTTCTCTAAACCTTTTTTAAGTGCAGTAGCATCATGACAGCCGGACGTAAAGATGTCTCTAGCAATGGCCAGAAGAAGTCACAGGAGGGCACAGAGTGAAGTTCAGGTCTAGCCCACGTCTTCATGCTAGTCTTAGAAATGATTAGGGAAATCACTTTTAACGTTGAGGAGAGAATCCTGATCCCACTGGCATCCCGTGTAAAAAGCTTTTATTGCGGTAGCAGGATCTCAAAATAAACATTTTGGAGAAATCCAACTTTTACTTTGAGTAACTCAGCCGGGGAAAAACCAGCAGAGTGAAAGTACGTATTTTCACATGATGTCACGTCCACAATTACTGTCTGTCCTGCTGGTGAGACCTTGGACGGCCTAATTTTCCCACAGACCACCTGGTCTTCTATAACGTTTATGTTTGTTATGGTGGGACACAAAGGCTTTTTCCTGGTAGATTCACAAACAATATTTTGGCATGAAGATGTCTGATGCTTCTTACGGCGACTTTGAGACCCAAAAACTCCACTTTTTGCTGCAGGTGTCCAACAGAGAGCTTTGGAAATGTTTGTTCCTCCATTGTTGTCATCCTTACTGTGCTAGGTGACAAAGTACACTGGGGTGTAGTTCCAGTTGTTTAAACATTGCCCTTACAACACATATGGACAAGCTAAAGCCTGTAGACAGTCATGTAGCCATGTCCTGATGTACGGATTTCAACACTGCCTTACTTAAATCACATTTTCTCTTGTTTTTCCCCTTTGAACAATGGCCGAGGCCGTTGAGCCCCATAGAAAGTGAGGTTATAGGTTTACTGATTAATTTATATATTATTCATATATTTTATTGGACTTGATATTGAAACTGTCTTTTCTGAACAAATGTACTCAGATTAAATGTTGGAGTTTTCTAAATTTCTAAGTGTGATTATGCTATTCCAACAAAGGATGAATCTATTATAAGGATTTTTAGGGGGTGCTAATAATTCTTTAGGGTGCTTTATGTCAAGCAATGGTTTTGACTTTATTTGTACCGAATTTTACTGATCAGACGTTATTTATCATCAGTATTTCGGAAACTGGTTAAACAAAGAGTCTGTCATTTAAACAAGAGACATGAACGCCTTTCTCCTGATTCTCTGACCTCAGGAAGGTCATCATCAGTCTTTGTAGTAAAACTTTACTGGATGAAAGAATCCCCACCTGATAGAGCAGACCTCGCTCTGTAATTGCTTGATACCCTCCTGCTTTAGCACAAGAGAAAGAGTCTCATCTGTGATATTCACTGATGAGATGGAGTGACGGGGAGTCGGATATTCCAGATGATGCAGCGGGATGCACCAATCAGCTTGTTCCGTCATTGTTTTATTTGAAATAAAAGGGATGAGAGGGCTAGGGGGCTTTTGTTGTCTCCATGCTCATCGCTGGCCTGTTCTTTATGATCCCAGTGTCCCAAGTCTGTTCTAAACAGAAGCAGTGATTGTCTACAGAAACAAAACCTCGCTCCCTGGCGATGCCTCTCATTGAACCACGGACACCGAGTGAAAATATGTACTCTTGTATTCAGGCATGGGAAAGGGCAATCGTCAACAATACCTTGGCTTTTTTCAATGCGCCTCACAGATAAAGTACAATGTAGTAAAAAATGTAGCATAGTTGCCAAGAACTTTACAGCAATTCTACCTTTTTTTCCCTTTCACCGTGGCTTTTGTGTCCTCTTTATAAAGCATAACAATAGCTTATTGTCTCTGTCACACATCGGGGACCCTGAGAGGAAGAGTAATAGGACGTACAGGTTGGGGCATATGCTGGCGCAGACATGGCCGCTAAACTTCCTCTCCATCATGCTCTCCATTTACCCACCGCTGAGGCACATCTGGGTCCAGGTGGCATCCGTACATGTTGTCAGCATGTTGTAGTAACTGCCTTAATGGCTTGAGTCATTCTAACAGACAAGATGGGAAAACAGACATGGCAGAGTCTCAGTCAGCCTCTTTATCTTGTGTTTACCCACCACTGTTCCACAGATAAAAAAGGACCCCACACCTCGAGGGCCCACAAAAGCTCCAAATAAGCCGGCGAGGTCTTCTGGGTTTTCATAAAACAGACTTGACATGTGGTTAGCTCGTGTGAACACACAAGTTAATAGCTTTCTTGGACATTTTTTTTCAGTATCGCTGGTCACCGTTTATGGGAATATGTCCAGCTAGCGGTTGTTAAAATAAAATATGAGATTAAAAGATAAAAACATTTAAATAAGTTGCATTCTAAGCCTATTCAGAGGTGGTATTAACACACATTCTGGCGGCTCGGGATGCATGTAAGCCCTACTGTTAAAATCCGTCCTGACCCATTACATCTCGGATACCCACTAAACATACTGAACAACAACATACAAGATCAGAGAGTGGGCCATCAGCTGCACATCAACAGCTCAGCTGATGTTTCATATACATTCCATAACTTCAGATGATATTTATCATCATTAACACATACAGATCATGGTTTTTTTTTTGGGGGGGGGAGGGTTTGGCTGCAAACCTTGTAAGAATTATTGTTACCTAACAGATATGAAATGAAAGAGAAGTAAATTGTTAAATATTATTGGGGAAAAGCTCTTTCTTTGTCGCCACTAAAAATTTTATTATACAAAATGGCCCCAAGTTAAAATAGCCGTTTCCTCTCTGGAACGGTTTTACTGGCATACACACACCACACTGCATGGAAAGTAGCTGGACATTCAACATTCAGAAACATATTTTCCTTTACCTGAATGAATTCATAATGCAGTGACTGAAGCAGGCGCACTCAGCTCCAAAAATGGTAAAAATAAATGCACTAGAGAGAAAACTATTTACCCATAATGTGTAAAGTGTATAAATACAGATTCAAAGTTAATTCCATCCATTTCAAATTGAGCCTGGTTTTAAGAAAATAAAGTCAAGTTCAGTTTGTTCAAATTGGTTAAAAACATTTCTAAAGAAACCCAGCAGATTGGATCAAGTCACTGATTTTTAGCAGCATTTACTCCTCCTGGATGAACGTGTAGCCGCTGTGGACAGTCGCCTGCATTGTGTCATTGACTTTGCAGCAATCCCTCATACCGAGCATGCACGTAGTGATGGCTCTGATCCAGGAATATATTCTATGTGAGAACAGTAAAAGGGTAACGGCAGGAGTAACTCCTTTAGTGACATCATCTAGGAGAGAAACAGAGCTAAGCAGATCATCTCTGAGCCACTTTTCAGGTCCAGAGGATCAAAGAGAGCGTGGACAGTTGGTTACAGTAAAAACTCAGCCAAAAGCCATGTCTAGGAGAGCAACGGGGTTAAACACTGAAAGACAGAGCCAACTGTATCCTCTGTAGGGGAACATGAAGATGTTGGCAGCAGTAGCTGAGCTGATGGCCCCACACAACTTAAAAGTTGAAAAAAACTATTCAAAATTCGGAGTAGTGGGAGAATGTAGCAGAGTTCCAAAAATGAACGTTTTAAGCCTAGTCTTAAAAGTAGAAAGGGTGTCTGCCTCACAGACTAAAACTGGGAGGAGCCTGATAACTACAGGATCTGCCTCCCATTCTACTTTTAGAGACTCTAGGAACCACCAGCAGACCTGCAGTCTGAGAGCGAAGTGCTCTGTTAGGAACATACGGGGTAATCAGAGCTCTGATATATGATGGAGCTTGATTATTAAGGGCTTTTCAGACTGCTGATGATGATGGTAAGCAGTTCTGTCCAGAACTTGCTCCAGGTTCAGGGGTTCATGTTTTTCTGTTTGTGGAGAGCACTTTGAATCGTTTTGTAAATTAAGTGTTTTGTTAATAAACTTGCCTTACCTTAAATGGCTAACGATATACTGTAAGGTGCTGCAATTAAAAACTGATTCCTTGGTTTCAAGTATGAAGAACAAACCCTTATGCAGAGACCACTGGACCACTTCAGCTGATAACAATTCTGTTTTAGTCACCTTTAAATATATTATTTTTTCAGTATTTCTTGGGGTTTGTCATGTTTTTGAACGTGTGACTCTGAATGAGCGCAATAACTGAAGCAAGTGGTAAAATACAAAAATGTTTATTGTTAAGAGTGGAGATGAACAAGAATATCTGCCGGTCGGAGATCTTGTGGCGCTGCTGGGAAAGAAGGAGAGGACGGTGAATACTTGAGCTTGGGATAGTGAAAAGGACGTTTGATGGTTGAACTCACTGAGGTGGTGGCTTGGGCTAGATCTGGGGAAGAGGTGCTGTTCAATAGTCCGAGTTGTTTGTGCAGATCCAGTTCCTTTCTCTGTGTTGGTAGTGGGAGGGTGGACAGGCAAGCGAGCGCAGGCAGGAGGGCTGAACAGAAGGATCCGTGGTTCTTCTCTGGTTTGAGATAGTTTCCAGGTGTTCTTCTGATTCTGGTCCAAGCCATAGGTTACCAGGTCTTTCACTGGTTGGGCTTCGAGGTTCTAGGAGGAAAATGACAACAATGAGATTAGGTTCAGGTTGCATAGGTTCTAGGGTAAACAAGGAGTTAGGTCTGTACCACGCTGAAGCGTAAACAAACTGACACCCTCCTCCTGGTTCCAGCTCATTATGAAGGGTGGTAATTAGCTCTGATGGAACACACCTGCCCGTCCAGCCCTGCAGAGGAGGGAGAGAAGGAAAACCAGACATGCACCTAGACCACAGAGTATGACAGGGTTGGGGTATAGTTTACTACACCTTTTTAAGTTGCTAATCATTCAATTAGTTATCAAATGGCTATTCTTTTTTTCACGTCATTGCTTAATTAACTTTATTAATCAAAGCATCCAGCATCAAAGTCAGCAGACTATATTGGTTAATAGTAACTCTTGTTTTGTATGATTTCAACCAATTGGATTATTTGTATCTGTGCTTGTGTGTGCATCACACCTACTGAAGTATTTCAAGTCTTTATTTCAGATAATTTTGATGATTATGGCTTACAGATAGTGAAAACCCAAAATTAGATTTGAATATTTTTGAAGAAGATTAATTGAAAACTCTGTCAAGCAAATTAACTCAAAACTCCTGCAAAGGTTTTCTGAGTCTCTATATATTGTCAGTCTGGCTCCTTAAGCGACACAATCATGGAGAAGATTGCTGGTTATAGAGAGCTGAGAACGGAGAAGTGTGGAAGGAAAAGGTGCACCAGCAAACTAAATAATACCTCACAAGGAATGAGGCTGGAGTCAGTGCATCAAGAACCCCTACGCACAGATGCGTCCTGCACATGAGCTACAAATGCTGCATCGCTTGCAAGCCACTCCTGAACCAGTGCCTGAACTGTTGTTCAATGGTCGAAAGTCCTCTTTTCAGTTAAAATTAAAGTTTGCATTTAATTTGGAAATAAAGATCCTAGAGTCTCGACAGATTAAGTCATTATCATAAGAATCTTTCACTTGATGGACCAAGCACCAAATGTAGCCACCAGTTTTTAAGATGACCGTCTCGTGAAATAGGCAAAAACTGTTTTCAGCATTTTTAATTAATCCAAACATTAAATAGAATATATTCTTGACTGGAAATTTTTATTTCACACAACTATATTCCAAAATGGCCACTGGTTTTCTTTGCATGACTGAAAATCAGCACTTTCGGACCGAACTTACAAAATTATAACAAATTTGGTGCTTGTACCATCAAGTGAAAGTTGATTGATTATTGACTTAATCTGCTGGTACCGCCGTGCCCATTGGGGTGTCAGAAAGCTGGAGAGGTCTGCTAAGTCTTTTGGATGACCCTTCCACCAAGAGTTGTCAGCAGCTGACAAAATGTGGCTGCAAGACCAAATGCAGAGGGTGAAACAAATGCTATCGCTTCAGCCTCAAGTGTACACAGTTGTTTACGTGTTGAATATGCTAAAGCTATATTCTTCACATTTTATGCAAAAGGTAGACAGAAAGTTGACATCATCCTACCTACCAGGAAAAAGTTTGTCCAATACACCAGCCTGCCCCAGATTAAGGGTACCCCATCTCGTTATACTGTTGAAATGCAACATACACATAACTACAGTAACTCTACATGTCTCTATACTGGTCCTTTGTTCAGATTAAAAGCAACGCTGAGTGTTTTGTCAGGTAATTCATGTCATATCATCTTAGTTTTCAATATTGATGATTTTGTAATTGAGCCATTTCTGTATATCAATTGGGTCCAGTGTCTTGGTTACAAATCTGAGTTGCACAGGGCCACCGCGGAGGAAGCTGGAAAACCCTCAGACTTAAGACTAAAGTTGATATTATTTCCACTAATGGGTCTTAAGATTGATGGGACAGTTGAGCAAACTATTCAATTCAATTCAATTTTATTTATATAGCGCCAAATCATGAAACATGTCATCTCAAGGCACTTTACAAAATCAAGTTCAATCTAGCACCCTGATTAATGGAAGATTGAAAAAAAATCTTTAAATTTAAAATATAATAAAGAAAATAATAGAACATCTTTATCACAGATGGAGGGAATAATTTCTTTTGATTTTAAAAAGGACATGTCCATGCCCTGTTTTTTAAAGACTCATGATGTGAGATACCTGCATCCAGTTATGAGTCTTAAAGCTCCATGAGCTAAATCTAACAAAATAAAGAGAATTGTGAAGAATTAATATATAAAAAGTGACAGTAGCAAGATGCGTCTTGGCATTAAAAGAAAAAAAACATGACTAGCTTCTGAAAAAGGCCTAATTTTAGCCTCAGTTTTTATAAAGGATTGCCAATGTGGATTTTAAAACTTAGGATTTCATCAATTATGCCAATTGTGTCAATTGTGACAGAGAATCGTTCAGTTGTGTCGTCAGAAGGTTCCTTGATTGAACCTTTTTGCTGCAAAACTAAATCGCCTTGGTTTGATTAGCATTCAGTACCAGTCAGTACTCTAGTGGTTGAATATTAGATGCAGACTGAAGATGCCTAAAAGCAAGAGCAGCAGGGTGGACACAACAGTAAACAAAGGTGTCGTCAGCATACAGAGTGACAGATGCTTGTATGTGTTGACCTACAACAGTGTAGGTTCTAACATTGACCCTTGAGGTACATCAGAAGTAAAATCTGAAAGGCCTGAAGAGGATCCGTTGACATGAACACGCTGTTTTCCGATCGGCAGATAATTTATGCCAACTGTATGCTTGCTCAGCCCATATGGAAGATCTAACCTCTGACAAATAAAGATGTAGTGGTGATGATAACGCTCACAGCGTTACCATTGCCATTTTTGCCTTATCTACCAACATTAAGGCAAAGATGATGGGAAGAAATATTCAAATGAAATGAACATCAAGTTAGTGAAATTATTTCAAGGTAACCATGGAAAAAGTTGAAATACTTATACCCAATTAAAAAAGAAAAACTATATTGGTAGCTTAAAACTGTTACTGCAAAGTGCAGTAGATGTTTTCATGCTGCCATTGAACTATCCATGGCAACAATTTACAGAGAAATCCTATAATAGGAGTGCAAAGTTTACATCACACTACTTATTTAAAGCTTTGTCCAAAATTAGAGTCTTGTTAATTGATCATAGCTAACAAAGACTCAACATATGTAACATGAAGTAGCAACATACATATACGCAAAACACAAAACAACACAGAAGAACTAGCTTCAAGCATTACCCTTTAATTTAACCAGTGAACATACAATGTCTTTGTGAACAAAGGCTAAACATTTGCTTGCAGTTGCCTTCGTACAGATGAACATGCTTTAGTTCAGATGCACATGAGGTCGGCTGTATGCCTTCATCCATCATTTCTAGACTCCTTTTAGGTTTTGGGAAAGGAATGAACTGTTGTCCACCTTCTAAATGTTCGGGAGAGCCAGTGTCTGAACTGCACTTTGACCACTGACTACATTTAACCATTTTTTCCTATTTAACTTTTAACCAAATCCCTGTGATCCCTCAAGGCGTTCATCATGTAAAATCCCGACCATGACGTCGGAGGTAAAAGGGCTGCAGCTCTTGCGGGTAAGGAGCGTTTGACGTTACATTGTTAAACCAGCCCAGATCATGGACAGTGAAGGCAATGTCACTGTTTCTGGTGTAAAATGCCCTGATCAACAGTACCAAAGACGTTGGTTTTATTTTCTCTCGATTATGTTAAGGAACTGCTAATTTAGTTAATTATTTCAATTTGAACTCCATGTAATATATATCCCATTTTAGAAGTTAATAGTGTTTTTTCTGACTTATGCATGCTAAACATTTATTTAGGGATTATTTCCTTGTTGTATGAAACTGCACAAAAGAAAGAAACATTAGAAAATCCATTTCATTGCAGCATGGGAGGGTAGATTCACCTGGATAACCGTTTTTCATCACAGTTAAGTCCAATATTTGGGGATCTGTTTAACAGGAAAAAGTCACAGGCTAAAAGTTACTTTTTTTCCTTCATTTTATTCTGATCTTTTACTATTGAAATTTGCATCTAAAACTATCAAAGGCTGGAAAAATAGTCCTTGTCACTCCAAGAAGTTTGAAATCGATTGTATTAGTGCTTCCTAAAAGTCATCAAGGTGTTGTTAATACTAAGAAAAAAAAACACTGCTGATAATTTGCCACAAAATGTTCTGGTTTTTAGACTGCTGAATAAATGTAGCTGCATTAATGTGTTTAAGGTGCATGTATTACTGTAGATCTTATAGTCACCACTGATGCACACAGGTTAATATCTCCAGTCTCTAAAAATAAGGGATAAAAGTAGACTCTGCATGAATCTTAATGAGCTGAACTCCCAAGATGAACCCAGGGATGTTTAATTGACAGCACAGTCAGCTTGTTGCTTGCATGCACACACACCCTTACACACCCATCATGCATCAAATAAATTGGCCCTTGCCTCCGTGGAGCTTTGAGTGTTGTGTAAGAGCTTCCAGGTACATCCTTAAAGCATTTTTTTCCCTGATAAACAGTCTGGGATTAGTCCCTGTTTGCATGACATGTGGATACGTGATGACCCAGAGGGGTTAAGGATATTATCTGGATTGGGGAGGGTCTATGAACCACCATAAGTCATTGTGAGACATGCACTTATGTTTAATTAACGCTGAGTTCAAGAACTGCTGGCTCCATCCGTTATGGAGACGGGCAGACGGAAGCTCTTTTAATTGGGGATGAGGGGGAAAAAAGAAGAAAAAAAATACAATTGAGCTGAATAGATGGGTCACTCATTAAGGTCAACATTTTTCATAGAAACCTCTGATCCTCAGTCTCTTGCACAGCCTGATTAACTTTGTCACAGCTTCATTTTCCATTTGCACACAATGAGAGTAGTTTTAGAGCTGGAGCTATTACTCATATATTCTTAATTTCAGTTTCAGTTCAAAATGCAATATTTATACAATATGTTAAGGGTGGAAATTACTCGGGTTAAGAATGTGGATGTTGATCTGACCTGAGGAAAGGCAAGGTGACCAGGGTAATCTGTCAGCCTTTAGTGAATTTACTGTCTTTAAGGAGCATTTCTTGCCATTACACAACCATAGAGCCAGATCCAATCAACACAAATATGGATCAATACTAGCAAAGATTGCTTTGATTGCATCTCTAGATTTTCCTTATTTATCTAAAAGTGCATTTGTTAAAGGGGCTGCATTATATGCTTGCTGCAGAAAATGGCACTGTAGTTTTCTTCTTGCTTTTGGATTTTAGGTTTAAAGGCACACTATGCAACATTTTTCAGTTAATTAATGTGTTCCATACCGTTTTGGATGATTAAATGAGTCATTTCAGGTTGAACTAAGGTTTTCTTGGCCGCCCTGGTGGTCTGTGGGGGAAATACCGCACTTGCAACTGCAGGAGCCCTCGGCCCGCGTCCACAGGCTCAGAATCTCGTGCAAGATCGCGAGAGTCGGTCTTGCTTTACGGCGAGAACATGTTTGTTGCTAGCGCAGTGGCGATATCTGTGCAGTTATCATGGCGAAACCAGCGATAAAACAGCGAAAGCCCATGTCGGAGCAGGCAAGAAAGAGGAAAAGGGCTGTGGACAGAAAGAGGAGTCGTACACGGGTGAACATCGGGCAAGCTTTTTCCGAATGGCGAGAGCTAAAAGAAAGAGAAGGCTGCAAGGCTGACGCGGACCTCGCGTTTCTGCTGATGCGATTGTAAGTAACATTGGAGGGTTTCCCTCACGCTACCGCCTCCCAACATTCAAAAAAAAAAAAACTAACTCGATATGCGCGCAAAGCTTGTCTCCCCGCTCCGCCTCCGCCGGTCGCTCCGCCGGTCGCTCCGCCGGTCGCTCCGCCGGTCGCTCCGCCGGTCGCTCCGCCGGTCGCTCCGCCGGTCGCTCCGCCGGTCGCGCAAAGCTTGTCTCTTTCCCCCGCCAGCCCGCCCGCTCCGCCGGTCGCTCGCTCCGCCGGTCGTGCAAAGCTTGTCTCTTTCCCCCGCCCGCCCGCCCGCTCCGCCGGTCGGTCGCTCCGCCGGTCGTGCAAAGCTTGTCTCTTTCCCCCGCCCGCCCGCCCGCTCCGCCGGTCGCTCGCTCCGCCGGTCGCGCAAAGCTTGTCTCTTTCCCCCGCCCGCCCGCCCAGTCGCTCGCTCCGCCGGTCGCGCAAAGCTTGTCTCTTTCCGCCGGTCGCTCGCTCCGCCGGTCGCGCAAAGCTTGTCTCTACACCCCCAACAGTGGATGGTGATGACATGAAGAACCAGAATCAGTACCAGACGGGAATGTGGGGTGCAGGAGCTGGCAAGCAGGACCAGGAACACGACAGAGAGGGTATTTGGAGTCCAGAGTAGCAGCATGATCCACAGCACGGCAGAGAGGGAACCAGAGCCCAGTAGTAGGATCCACAGCACGGCAGAGAGGGAATCAGAACCCAGTAGCAGGATCCACAGCACGGCAGAGAAGGAACCAGAGCTCAGTAGTAGGATCCACAGTTTGGCAGGAAGAATACTTGCTGGTCAGAGTTACAACATGATATATAGCTTGACTGGATGGATACTTGCTGGTCAGAGTCACAACAGGATATATAGCTTGGCTGGATGAATACTTGCTGGTCAGAGTCACAACAGGATATATAGCTTGGCTGGATGAATACTTGTAGGCCAGGATGACAGCAGGATAACAGCTGGGCAGGATGAATACTAGTAGACCAGAACCACAGCAGGATTAGCAGCAAGGCAGGGTGAATACTTGCAGGTTAGAGTAACCACAGGATTAGAAGCTCCTCCTGAGGTTCAGAGGGGAGACAGGATAGATCCAGCAGCAGGCAGAGACTAACATGGAAAAACTGAGGCAGGAAACAAACAGCTAGCAGGAGCAGACCAGGCAGACAGGCGAGGAGTGAGTGTAGCACTGAAGACGGACCGGCAGAGAAGTGAAGGTAGAGGGAAGCTTAAGTAGGGAGGCTGGCAGGTGAAGTGAGTCTGGCTAATTAGTGACTGACAGGTGTGACTAACTGCAGTGGGAGTGAAGGGGAAGGCTGAGTGGGAGTGGTAGGAGGAAACTGAAAACTAACCATAAATAAAGCCAGAACCTAAACTAAACCCGGACAAGTAGGAAGAACTGAAAAATAGTAAATAAAAGCCCGATCAAAACTAAACCCTGACAGAAGGCTCCTTGGGTCCAGCATATCCTTCGTGGCTAATCCTATCCCATGATTCATTGCGGTTTGAGGAGGATTGTTTAACTAGAAACAGCAATGGTGGAGAGGAGTGAAAAGCTGTGAATAAAGTTGGAAATATTACACTTTCTGTGACAGGAAAATAAATTAAAAAAATGTCCTTTAGTCAATTTCCATTTTTAAGGTGCATAAAGTCTTTGGATCTTCTAATCATTCTCTACTACTTGTGCTTGTAAAGTCTATTTATGGTAGACTTAAACTCTCAGTTCCTCCTCTCTGTTTGAGACTGGATTCCTCCACTTTACTGATCTGTGGAAGAATTTGTTTTGATTTAGTTCGTTTCTCTTGCATTAAGATCTTCACTTCTTGTCACGGGGTCAGAGAAAACGCTTTCAAATGAAACTGGCACAACTTAAATCAGCTTCAGATGTTTGAATCTTACGTTTCGGTAAAGGAACGAAGGCGTGTACAAGTGTCGATTTTAGAAAAAGCAGACCCCTTGTCTATTATCATTTAAGCCTCTGAGAACCTATCAAATTAAACCATTGTTTGCGCTCTAAGCTTCTGTTAATGATTTACCTTTCCTATGAATGCTTTAGTGAACGGCTAATATGACAAAAGAGGTGCCGTGGCAATATGTCATGGGTCAGTAGTTCACCTTGGATTGGAGACTTTATGTTGGTAAAACTTGATGACTGTCATGGAGATGGCAGTCATCATTTCAGGTTTGGTGATAAAGTTGTGGAAGATCTGAAAGAAACACATCAGTAAAGTATGATAGTTTATCCAAGTTTGGTTACGTTGAAAATCACTTCTAAACATCTAAATCACCCAGAGATCCCCGGGGCATCTTGCTAAATAGTGCAGTGACTTGTCTGTTTAAGGAGTGAAACTTGCATCCTGCTGATATTTTCTTTTTAACAATTCCCAGTTAACTGCAGTGCAAACTGCAGTTTTAAGTTAACCTTTCATTGACGATGAAAATCCCATCGAGATTAGGAGTCTGTGTTGCCGGAGAAATCCTGGTTCAGAAAACTGAAACGATTTCTGTCCGAGTTTATTTCAAACTCGAGTCACAGAAAGTAAAAGTACTTTCCTAACAGAGATGATAACATCCAGGGCCTTTTCCATGTATGTAGCTCAACAAATAAAAGGAAGTATGCCTTATAGACAAGTGTGCCAACGATGGTCTACGGGTGGCCAAGGCTGTCCACCCAACCTGAGCGCACAGCCTCCCTTCCTCTGCTTCTATATGAAAGAGTGCTACAAAGAAGTTAGCAAAATAGTAAATAGGCTGCTCCTGTGGGTAATGTTGTCTCTGGAAATAAGCCGTTCCGGGAGGTTGATAGCTGGTAACTCTGGAGGGGCTGCAGAGATCCACAGCTCGGGTGTAAGGATCTGTCCACAGGACAAGCGTCAGTAATGCTCTTCACAGACCTGCTCTCTATGAAAAGCTTAATGAGGCTAATATTACTCATCCCAAGATGCAGGGCGATTTGGTTTAATATCAATGTCGCGATATATTGAGCAGTTCACCACAATAACGATAAATGGACGATGATACTACCCCCATAGCTTATTTTAACCCCCACAAAACTGAATTAGTTTATTCTTTGCAGTCTTTAACCAAATCAGTTTAATTTCATCACTATTATTTCATCATATAAGCGCCTTATATGCCCTCAGCTGGTTCAAACCCAGATTTATTCAGGCTTTTGATCTGATGGTAAGTTTTTAAAGCTGGTTATCAAATTCAATCAGAAAACAAAGCAGCAGAACGCCCCTTTTAGGAAGTAGCTGTCCTTAATACCTGCTGCTATGACGTACCAGGATACCCATTAACAATGATCTTGTTCATTAGTAAATAGTCCCAGTTGGTTCCCTTTAAAAAAAAAAACACAAAATCCAAACCTTAAATAAAGGAAACCTCCTTTTAATGACGTTTTAGATCACAAAAAAAGACATTAATACGTTTTGTTGAACTAAATGTCAGTCCGCTGCACAGTTTTAACTTGTCATCTCTGATTTACTCTTGCAGATGGAATATTAAGTATGTTCCTTTAAACACAAGAGGGGGAGAAAACTGTAGAGAAAGGGAATTAATCCGCTTGGCTTTATTTTGATAATGTTTTAGAGCTACGCCTGCCCAAATCCGGCGGCAGAGCTGCTCCACTTTCTCTTTCCACAGACGAGCCAATTCTTAATCCCAATTCATCTAATTGTACCTCAGAGTGCTAATAAATATTGTTATGAATTATTCAGACTCTGAGTGGGCTGATGACACAGAAACGGGTGCAGTGAGCAGAATTCAAAGCACTTCAGATTGGAAATGGGGAAAGTGCACTAAATTCTCTCGGAATTTGAATTAATGAAAGTTACATGGAAAATGAATAGAGTGGGGACCCTCTCTGTGTGATTATTGTACTAACGGGGATGTTAGTGCCGCTGTCCAAGGCAAAACACCAGCAGTTCATAAAAATGCAAGCTGATATAAAAGGTAAGCGGCATTAAACCCTCATGCTGTTAGTGATAATAAACAGCGCTACATTAATATGCCCATTATACATGAAAGTTTGTGCACTTAACAGCTGACATTGTCTGAACCCAGAGTGTTCGTGTCACAGAGAATGGTTCAATAATCTATCCGCGGCACACCTGCCGCTCCTTTTCTCTCTCGTTTAAGTGCTGCTTTTAATGCATTCATCTCCTAATTTGCCGCCCAGATACTGTATGTTTTTCAAATGTCATCCATGTTCTGCACAGCTGGGTTTTTTTTTTTTTTTTTTTTTAACTTTTTTTTTTCTTTGGCTGCGGGTCTGCAGGGACCGACGGCGGATTAGACTCTGTGGCAGGAAACGCGGCGAGCTTGTCTCGTCGTGGTGCCGTTCCACCGCTGAGCTCCACTAATGGCCGTGGCTCAGACCGGGCCTCATTAAGGCAAACTGACACCAGGAAACAGGGGCTCGCGGTAGGCGTGATTAGATTAAAAGTTCAGACAAGCCTTTGGTCTGTGTAATTTGCAAGGCTTTGGTGATACACAAATAAACAAAATGCAAGAGCACTTCAGAAGCAGCCCCCTTAATTAGCTCATTGAGACTTGGGTAAGCAATATCAACACTGTGGCCTCGGGCTTTGGAAGTAGCTGCTGCTGCTGGAATAACGGAGTAACTGTGGCGGGGAAGGGACGGGCGAGTTGTTTGCTGCAGTTGTGTTATCTTTCTGCACGGGATGCAGGCAGGAGGTCATTGAAATCGACAGCCCAGGTCCAAGGCTCTGATTTGACGCTGGAATTAAAATGTTCCACATCTGTTTGGCTCGTCTCTGTACCTCGGCTAATGAGGTACGGAACAGGCTGAGATCTCGCCAGGCGCTCAGAGCCGCGCTCGGACCAGTCGACTGTTTCAAAGTGGTTCCCGACTAAAATACCACCTGCCCCACTCAGCTGTTGCTACAAACAGCCGCCTTCCCAACAGGTGGAGTGTATGCAGATTTGCCTTTTCATCTGACCGCCGTCCTTTTCCAGGCTCCTCCGACATGATTTCAGACTCGAGTCTCACCCAAGCTTACAAGCTGCAGAAATGGAAATGAAAGATGTGAGACCAGATTACACGCAGGTTATGAGGCGAGGCGTGAACTGTTGGTACAATCCATCCATCCGTTGTCTATACCCACTGGTCGTTGCAGGGTTGGCCCTCTCAGCCGTCCATCACAGGGCAACACAGAGACAAACGGGGCAGACAGCCATGCACACACACCTGAGGGCGCCTTTAGAGAGACCAATTAGGCCGACGGCCGCGTTGGACTGTGGGAGGAAGCTGGAGTACCCAGAGAGATGATGTAATAATCTTGATTTTATCTGTCACAGTATTAAGCATATTTAATAAACTAATGTAGGTAAACAAAGTAGGTCTATAGATGAGCTTGTTGCTTTAAAAACATTGTTGTGTTGTTATAGCTGTACAAATTTGTGTAGTAAGTAATTAAAACATTTTTACATGAAAAATTCCAGCAGCAAAAGGACCCGGTCTATAGCAACAGTCCAGGAGCATAAAATCAACTGTTTAAACAGGTAATCACAAAGACGTTGATATGGGGCTGTCAATGCCAACAGTGGCGTGGTCATCCAGTCACATCTTCCACTTTAACCACCTCCACCTGTTGCAGACGCGCCGACTTGCCCCGAACACCAACCTAGATGCAAAGGAGGCGAGACATTTTTCACTGGAGTATTTCTCAGGTGGTTTAAGGATATATCTGAGCTAATCTTAATCACAGATATCATGATCTTTGGATTCTATTAGGAAAACAGCCCAATTCCTTGGTGCCAAAACTTGTTTTGGACTCTGAAAACAAGTTCCCTTGTTTTAGGGAGAAAAAGTAAAACATGTCTTTGCTCTTTCTCATCAATCCAAAGGCTTAATCAAATTTAGGATGATCGTTTACGTCCTGAGAGGAAGTGGTGGCCAAAAAATAGAGCTGCGCACTATTTTTCTGAGTAGGCTACAAGAACCCGGTCCGATCCCCGCAGACTACCACCATGCGACCCCTGAGCAAGACCCTTAGCCCGGATTGCTCCCTGGGAGCCCACAGTTCCCTAAGGGATGGGTTAAACGCAGAGACAAAGTCGCCTCTGTTGGACTAGAAAGGGAAATATTTGACTCTGAGTATCGTTTTTTTTGGGAGGGGGAGGTAATTATGTTGGTAACCAATAAACCAAAGCAAGGATCTCTTCTGTTGGTCAACTCTCCACTAAGTTCTACACACTACAATCAGTAACATGCATTTTAGATGAGTTGCTTCAAAATGTCCAGATCAGTGGTAAAGGCCTAACTCTAATCGTTTATGTTCCAATTATCCAAATTCTTGATAATTGAAGACACTTTAAGGTGACATTTTAAGGAGAAAAAATTAAATATTGAACTGTCGGATTCAAGCAAAGAGAGTTGCATAGAAGGGAGAACATGATTGTATTTGCCTGGGAAAAGCTATGTATGCATGTATGGTACACCATTGCAACCACCAGTGAAGTCTAAGAGACTATTTGATCTAATATGCATGTTTTTAAAATCTGGGAGGAACCCAGGGAAACTGGAGAAAACCCAGAAAGCCATCAGCGTCATGAAAAAACCTTGTTTTTTAAAAGTTGAACTCTGTTGTTTGAATGAAAAGCCAAACGGTAGTGCAGCTTCTGTTTACCATTCCCATTCTGAGAAAATGTATATACGACACTAACAGATGTCGTATTGCTGATGATTGATCACAGCGGTGCGGGACGAATAGCTAAAGAGTAAACGCATCCAGTCACCATCTCTCCATCTTTTCTTTTTCTGCAGCATCTGTACTTTTTTAATGCCTTTGATAAAGTATAGTAATATGTTTCTTCTGTTGGGAGCACCATCAGTAAATATTATTATAGAAGCTGCATGATAACTAATCTGACTGATGGATCATGCATGAGCAGCGGTGACACATAAGTGATGGATAGTGTTAATATCACCCATTGAAATTTTTTTTTCCTCCATCTGAAAGAGACAGCTATACTTATTTTCTGTCCACCGGTTAACTTCCATTCATCATTGCATTTGTCAAAAAGATGTGCACTCTATGTATTTTTACCCCGCCACCCCCCAAATATCCCGGGTCGATGCAGTTTCCCCTGTGGTGATTTGTGGCCGATAGGTAATCAGATTAAAGTGACTTTCCGAACCTTTAAGATTCAGGCTTTGAAATTGTCTTTTCAGGCCAGCTGTCAGAGGGAGGAGAAAAGAACGGAGGCGGTTCAAGCAGTCCCGCCAGATGGTTTGTGTGTGTGTGTGTGTGTGTGTGTGTGTGTGTGTGTGTGTGTGTGTGTGTGTGTGTGTGTTGTCATGGCCTGTTCCTCTGCAATATGTCAGGTGATGGAGAAAGTTGGTGCATTCTTAATAGGAGACGTGCTGCTTCTATTTGCGTATCTGCTCAAAAGGTCACTGAGCATTTTCAGATTGGAAACAAAAGTCCAACTTGTTTTTTTCCCCCAGTTACATAATTCCCTAAAATCCCTATAGCTGTAGACTGTAAACTATGATCGCCATGCTAAACTGTACACCCCCTCCCCGTAATACGGCATTTTTTAAGCATCCATCCATTGTCTATACCTGCTCGTCCTTGCAGGGGTACACCTCCTCCTACGTCAGTCCATCACTGTGCAACACAGAGACTAACAGCAAAGACAACCCTGGGCGCACACACTCACACCTAGAGCTATTTTAGAATGACTAATTAACCAAGTAATCATGCTTTTGGACTGTGGACTTGGTTTTTATATCAAGAAAGAGAATTTAGGAATCCAAAGGGAATGGTTTGACTCAGTCATAGTTGCTAAACTTGCAGACCAGGGATGGGGACTCATCAGACAGGTGCTTCATTCCATCCCACTGTTGCTCTAATGCTGTGGTTTTCAAATGTTTTCTGCTGCGCCCTCCTTTGAATAAGGAAAGTGTCCACTCCCCCCCCCCCCCCCCCCGTCGTTCCTAATCTTAATTTACATATAATAATGGTTTCTGACAACTAGAAGGTTTAAATATTTCCACACTTTTGTTAACTATATATATATATATATATATATATATATATATATATATATATATATATATATATATATATATGCAGGCAACATTTAACTAGCTACGAACCTTATATGGCAAAAAATAAATAAATCAAGCCAATATGAAAGACAAACTACAGTTACATTAAGTTTTGGACTTTTTTAGAAGTTTAATAGTATTCATCATCCTACTGACTGCAGGTACAGACTAAACAGTAGGGGGTGATGTTGTGACATTTAGGATGATTTAGAAGCCTGTATTTTCTGGACAAAAAAAGGGCTAGCTGTATTTGCACCCCCCCCCCCACACACACACACACACACAGTACCTCCATGTCCCACTAGGGGGCGCAAACCAATATTTGAGAATCACTGCTCTAGTGGCTTATACCTTGTTAGGATATCAACAAGGTCAAGTGGAACGAGCTGTTTATCCCGGGACTGTCTGCCACACTTGGATAACACCGGACAACGAGGAAGGGACTCATCTGTCTGATAGCGTCCCGGAGTTGACACCGTTTATCTACTGATGTCACAGTTTGGATGTGTACCGCCCTTGTATGGGTGTGTCCCGAGATCCCTTTATAATGTTTGTGTGATGAGCACTCGGGGCTCCTGCCGATCAGGGGCCCATCAGCGCTGGTGTGACTGTAACTATTTCTCTGTCTTTACCTAGATAAAATATAACTAAAAGCATACTTGTCTGTTTTATGCGTCTTACATTCAAGGTAATAAGTAAGTGGTGGTCGCCTGACTGGGTAAAACGAACTGGGTCCACCGAGGGTGCTTCACCGTAGACACGGCACGGTGAAACAGTAACAACCTGGAAGCCTCTGGAGTAACATGAGCCCACTGTATTGTTCAATAAACTAATTTGAGCTTATTTGAAATTTGTGACATGATAAATCATCTTTACTCCACAATCTGATTCTGTCTTCAGCATGCCAAGGCACCTAAATGCATTCAGGCCCTGTGCCCGTAAATTAGCTAAGTCGCTATTCGTCTTAACAAGCAATTGAACAGGAATACCTTAGAAAATATCCAGTGTGTTCAGTTAGCAAGGAGCTAGCATGTCTAGAACAGGCGGCTACAGTGTGACCAGAAGTGATCACAGCAGTAGGGGAGAAATGGTGCTATCAGGCTGTTGCTGGAGCATCCGACAGTCAGTGAGAATAGCCAGTGGAGGTCTGAGGATGTCCTGTTACGCTGCGTGTCCACTGGATCAAAATGTGACTCCTGTTAAACTCCTTCAACTGCAGGAAAAGAGATCAAATGCCTCCTTGAGCCTTGCTCCGTGTCCATGTCTCGTCATACTCGTCACTGGCCTGCACGGAGAAACACGACCTCCAGGGAGGCTGTGGTCAAGCTGCAACTGTAAACACATCGCTGTACGTGTGGCGGAGCAAGTGGACTGTCTTCGGTTTTCAAACATGCAACTCACGGCTGAAGCCTGTGATATGGTGGGACATGAAACAGAGAAAAGATACACTGGAAATCATTGGCTTTCATCTATCTGGTTACATTATGCCACTGCCCAAATTACTCTTTTCTCATTGTCGGCTCCATCCTCGCCTAGTCCACTTCTTCTTGTTTCCAGAAAGATCAAAGAGGAAAAGGCAATAATGTTGAGGAGCTGCAGGGTGTTGGGTGACCAAACATGGTAAAAACCAGCTTAACGGACGACGCTGCTGGGCCAAATGGTGACTGAGGTTACCGGCATGGATCACATTAACACACTTCTGATGCAAAGTGAAACGGTGGAGGACAGAGCTGGATGAAAAAAAGAAAAAAATCAGGGTTGGTCAGCACTGAGAATGAACAGCGTGACAATTTTTGCAGGTGATACTGTGTAGTTACGCCTCAGTTTTCCACTTTTCTGTTCATTCCATCACTTTGAGAAAGAACATTTTGCCTCATCGTTGCCGGCCGACCGGAGTCACAGCTGCAGATGACCTGAAAACTCTGTTTAACATGCTGGGCACAGAAAGAAAAATGAGTGTGTTGAGCTGCAGGGACACTCCATCAGGTGGATCTCAGGACCCAAACTACATTTCTTGGCCGTGTGTTCTGGAAATATAGCTTTCTAATCATTTGAGTTTTCTGTCCTGGCTTTTGTTGTTTTAATTGCTTTGCAAATTTGTGCAGAGGATGCACACATTTGCAGAGAGAAGTGCCAGCAAAGAAATTAGTTTGAAGTCTGACTCTGATCCAAAGCCTGATTCTTTACATGCACCTGTCGTCTATGACCACGGATGGGGGGTGGTGCCTATCTCCAGAGGTTTTTGGGCGTCAGGTGGGGTAATCCTGGACATCCAGGGCTGATTCTTTAAATGTAACCTCAATCGTCATGATAAACTATGATTGTTCTGGAGTTATGCTGTAAGCAATCAGCTGGAAATAATCTGAAAAGCAGACAAAGTTGTTTGTTTTCTATTGAACCTTATTTAGGATGACTGGCCGCCATGTCTTACTGTTTCAGTCTTACTGGTGAAACAACTTAAACGCTGTTCTGGAAATTCAAGATGCATGGAACCGCATGACCACAAAATAATATAGTAAACTGTAATTCATAACTCCAAGATGTGGGGTGATGTGTAAATATTTTAAGCTCCATGGAGCTGGTTTATTATGCGTCTGCTCGTTGAAATGTGCAGAACCTTGAAATGAAAGCACTAACAACAAAAAAAAGAAATCGAGAATGTTTTATTTATACGATAATGAAGGTTTTTTTTGAAGAATGTTAGTTTGCCTAATAATTGCAGTTTGTTATTCATAATGTTACATATTCGTTAAGCAAACAGCAACCACAGACAAAAGTAAAACACATCCACAGGTCCAGAACGGTAGAATGGAAGAAAGTGCTTTCCTCGTTGAAAGTCCCCTAAATGTAGACTTCTGGTTGTACTTTGTGTAGCTCTTCACCCAGAAAAATGTTAATGTCACTGCTCTGCATGCTGCAAACTGATAAATGGAAACCGGTGTGTTAAATTTTGATGCCAAGGGCCCCTGACCGAGTGTCAGAGGGCGATGAGCTGGGAATGAGAATGTGTTGCAAGATGTAATGCAGTGGTTTCATACTCCGGCTAGCTGAAAGGTTTGTAGAGAGAGGAGTAAAAAAAAAAAAAAGTGCACGGCAGAAAATGACAGACAGGTCAGACCATTTTCTATTCCTTTAAGATTCCCGTCTTCTGGCTTCTGCCACCCACAGTGCTAAATCAAGGGCCAAGTTGGACTCTTTTCCAGTGTGTGTGTGTGTGTGTGTGTGTGTGTGTGTGTGTGTGTGTGTGTGGGAGCTGTGAAGTGCTTCAGGCCCACACTGCACGTCTGGTCCAAAGGCCACCCCGGCTCCATGGTTGCCTCCACACCACTCTGCTCCCAAAACGTCTCCGCTGCCCACCAAAAAAAAAAACCCCGGAGCAAGCGAACGGCCCTCAGAGTAATATCATACCACACATGCACACGGGGGCATTCTGTTTACAGTAGACCGCTACTGTATGCGTTTTCTCGGCTCAATTGTGAACACACACTCATCTCAGGAAGTACAGAGTAGGAGGACAGGCCTGGCATCTCATCTCCTTCCCTCTTCCTGTCACAGTGCGGTGGCGTGGTGGATTCAGGCCTTGTGTTTGGCACAAAGGCCTCCTACGTGCCTGGAGGCCATCTCCTACAGGCTGGATTTTTTTTTTGTTATTATTTATTTATTTTACTCAGCAGGTTTCCTCCCACAAAGATCCTGGTCTGAGTCATTAACTCTTGCCGAGGCTTTTCCGCCGTGTCAGAGATAAATCTGGCTAATTCAGAACACAGAGGTCGCTGTCACTTTTTGTCAGAAATTTGCTCAGCTCATGTTGCTGAGGTTGGACTTCCCCCCCCGCCTGCTAAGCTCCCTTTTCTCCAGTTGTCAGAAAGTAGTCTGACAGATTCCAATTTTTTTCCCTACCTGCAAAATAATCCACTCAGACAGAAATAAATACTTTTCACACAGTCAGCTAGTGTAACGCCGGTAGTTTAGGTGAACTTTAATGGGCAAAGCCTAATTTTACCATTTTCACCAAAAAAAGGTGGTAAAGTTATAAGACAGCTTCATTTCTCTTTCTCCATACCCGCATGGGCTTAAGGCTATTTTCTTAAATGAGGTTTCTAGCTTCTGCTTCTATGTTTTTTTTTTCTCCCCTCAGCTAATGGGATTATTTCTTAGCCTGGCTGTGACCTCTGAACCATCATCCACATCTCTGCTTTTTTCCATTAATTGAAACAGGTCTGGTCTTATGCCCACAGGCCTTCCTTCCAACATGCATGCACAATTGTCAGGCTAGAAAAGGCGCACGCATTTGCCGTCATTAAGACAAATGTTCCTCGGAAGCACAAACGTTTCAACAGCAGCCCATCCCGGGCGGATAACAACAAAGTGAACACGGAGTCATAACAAAACGGCCATTATCGGGGCTGATTACTTCCCCCTTCTGCTTGTCTTCCCACTGAAAGAAATATTGATGATGAGCCAAATTTCTGTGTGCCGTCTCGCCCCCCCGGAGACTTTCATTTTACTGAACTGACCTTCAAAGAAAAGCCGGCGACACGCCAGGATTAGCATGATTAAAGGACAGCGGGTCGTCCCCGGGGTCAGAGTTCAGGGCCAATGATTTGGCATTAGTAGCCGGAAGAATTGTTGTGTTTTCTGCTGTTTTTTTTTTTTTTTTAATCACTTCATTTGAGATCTAAATGAGCCACTCAGTCACCTTTCGGAGTATAAGCAAGCAAGGTCGAACGGCACCTATTGGATGTCATAACGACTCCAGAGAGAATCAATAAACATCCGAGGTATGATTGATGAAGACCCAGAGTTCCTTAGAAGTATCTCGGCTACGATTCGCTTATAGAAAGAACATACATTAGCGTGGCTTCTGTAACGAAGGTACAGAAACGTGGCAGGCGTCTCCGGGGACTGTTGTCTGACTCTTCTCCATTGTGCACGGCTGGGCGTGGCGGCGTCCTAGTGGCCCATTCCAGTCACCATCAACTACGTGGTGTACTCCAGGGCCCCCAGACCTGACTTAATCAGACCAGTTGTACATAAATAGCAGGTCGGCCATATGGTTCCACCAGTTCCGCGTTGCTTTAGCTGCGTGCAGAAGCTGTCTTCAGGCCTCCTCCTGCAGGATTTAAAATAAAATAAGAAATCCTCTGGCCAGGACCGTGCATTAAGGGAGGAGTTTCAGAAGCAGCGCATCCTCCCATATGTGTAACCACAGTTTTGCTGCTGCTGCTGTTTGCTGCACGTCTGCACTAGATTCACAAAGCAAACCGAGTTAAATGCACGTGAGCACAGACATGAAGTCCTGCAGCTGGAAGCAGTCTGCGACAATGTTTGCCTCTGGTCTCATTTCTCCTCTGTTCAAATCCTTTCTGTGTTTTAAACATTTTAATAAAGAGTCCAGACCTGACGACGCCTTGCTCCAAAACTCCAAGAACCACATCTGATGTGAGGAACCATTTCAGAATGATGTGTAAAAAGCCGCTGACGGTAAAGCGTTGATTAAAGTTCAAATCGTATCAGATTATAAGATAAAATGATGCGGTTTGTACACAGGAATACCATGAGAATAGAAAACTAGAATAGAAATCCTGCTAATTTCACATGATTAAAGAAACAAAAAGCCTTTTTGGTTTCTATGTCGTGGCGCTGCCTTGCTGCACTCACCTGGCCCCGCTCCTCCTGACCAACCCGTCAGGAGAGCGATTCCTCAGTCCCTCTCCCCTAATTCAGGGGTCATTTACTTAACTTAAAGTTTGGATTAGCTTCACTTGATGAGAGGATGCATTGATCTGCTGTCACATCACTGGCATGTTTTTTTTGCAAATCGCCCTTTTTTTTTTTACATCCAGTCCCATCATTGCCTCCAACTTTCTGCAGATGGTATTTGTAGAAGTCGGGTCTGATCTCTTACATAGTTATACTGCTCTCCCTTGCTGTTATTTATAAGGAAATGCAGTAATAATACGATAATTTGAATATCTTTGTCATTGCAGCATACATCGCATACATTAGCTCACGCCTCAGGCAGCAGCTCTGCAGCACCTGGGGAGCTTTCTGCTGTGGAATTCAAACCCAGAACCTTGCAGCCTCTCCCGGATGCAGGCGCCCTGCTCTCTGACCACCAGGCCAGACGTTCCCCCTCATGTAAACCTCGTCCAACTGTGTCTGCGCACACAGAGAAGCTGTTTGCTGCTTTTTAGCGGCTCTGCATCTCGTTTATGACTCGCAAGCTCGGGTTGCACTTGCAGGTACGTTTTGTTAACTTGATCAGAAGTGTAACAATGCACACTGAACGGTGTGTTGACACTCTGTGCTTCCTAGATGCTGCAAGCCACATTAGGCAATGGGCATTTAACACTTGCACAGGCCTGCAGGTCAGCGCTAAGCTGTGCTCACAACATGTAATTTAGTCATATGAGCACTGCTTGAATAGCAGTTTGGTAAAGAGGGAAGAAAAAGACGGCGCTGCTGCCGGCCGTGGAGCTGAAGGGGAAGGAAATCTATAAATGTTTGCCATACATTGTGTCAGAAGCAGCGTAATTGTAGCCCATTAAATCAGCAGGGTGTCCGGTGAGCCGGCTCTGATGAAACGGCGCTTCGCTGCTGCCTCCACCAGCCACAGCAGGGTCAGCAGGCTGGGGACCACCGTGATGATTTAAGGCCTGAGTCACTGGTTAATAGTTAATGAGAGAGAGTCGTTCGGAGGCGCTGGATGCTTTCCAGCTTCAGGCCTGCTCAGGGACAGCATCCTCAGAGCCACTGTAGGCTGGAATTGAGAGGCAACACAGAGGTCTAATCATTTTGTTAAATAAAGCTCTCCTCCTCTTCTTCCTCTGCAGATAGCTATGCACACAATAGGACATAAAACAAACACGAAAGACACACCTACACGCTCCCGGGATTATGTCCCTGCCTAATCTCCCGCCCATGTCCCAGAACCAGATTTACAGCCGCCACCGTCGCCTCTGTAACTTGTTCCGTCTGAATTTTTTTTTATTTCTTTTTTTTTTTTTTCTCTCTCCTGTTGTTCATCATTTTCCCATTTTTCAGGCCTGCACGCGTGGAGCCATAATTCAGGAGTTCAGGATACCTTGTCATTCAGCCTTTTCCTGGAGAGAAATATATGGAGTGTTTCTTAGGAGGGTGGGGGATGAAACGCTTACAAGTGTGCATCCATCGTGCCCAAACGTCCATAAATACAGCTGGAGGAAGCGATAAGTCAAGAGGGAATCAAGGACACATTGGTCTCAGTTGAAGCTAGCAGACCTACAGTAGGAAGCCGTCATTACCGCGGGTTCCTGCTAATGCACAAAGTGCTTATTATCCGAGCACGGCTGCCATGTTGCGCCCTTTGGTTCCGAGGTGTTTATTGGTTTATTAGGATCCACGCTGACTTCACTTTACCAATTTGATACAATGGAATTGAAATAGAGCGAGATATTAGCGTTGTCTGCGGGATCGCAGAGGGTTGTGTCACGTAGCCTGTTAATGTTGTTTCATTATGAGAGCGGATTTAAACGACTGTGTGCCCTGCGGAGGTGGCAGTGAATCATAACCGGGCAAACTTGCGCTCTCCAGCGAGAGCCGGGTGTGTGTACATGTTTGCCTTTGGTCACGTCCCGCATGCATCTGTGCATACGGCGCCATGTAAGCATCTTTGTGAGGCTGTACGTCGCTAGCTGGGAGGAAAGACAGAGATTGGCCGAGAGCTGAGGAGAGAGACTCTCCAGGGTTTAGAGAGAATGCTCATTAAGGCCTCCTATAGCACAGCCAGCTCATTCCTCACAGTCCCAGCGGCCGGCTCTACTACGCTCTGCTTCCTCACCACATCCTCTCCCCTCTTTATCTGCTCTCCTCTATTTCTGTCTTCGTTTCTTTTCTGTCTCCTTCCCCATCTGTGGCTCACCCGCTTCCCCCCGCGCGCGCGCTTCCACCTGCCATTTGGAGGCTCAAGAAGCAGATGTTTTGACTTTAAGTACACGGCGTGAACGTTCGACACTTTACCAAATTAGAAATTAAGCACAAACAGTCTGCAGGAAATTAAACAAAGTATGTTGCTGCCTTTCCCGCCTTTTCCCTCGTTCCTGTAGCTTAATTGGACAATGGATGCCTTCCTGGTGTCAGTTTTATGTGTTGACTTTAGCAGAAAGCAGCTGGATCCAACCGCTGATGGAGATTTATCCTCCAGGAGGAGGAAGAGGGGTCTGTGTTAAGCATTTATACATATCTCGAGGTCTCTCTCTAAGCAGCAGAAGAGTTAAACAGGTGGAGCTGTCACTGACGGGAGCAGCGCCGAATCTCCGGAGGCTCGTGGATAACAGAAGCGGTTTTATATTTAACTCACCCATTTGGAGTCTTCACCCGTCAGCCGCTTGCTGCAACCAGAGGTGGAATATTCCTCTTGTTTTTGCCTCATTTTCAACTTTGAAGTTAATTAGGTTATGGTATTATTGCACACATTTCTCATGTAGCGCTTAAAGGGATAAAGCGGCAACTTTATCTTTAAAAACATCTACAAAGAAAGCTAAGTGTATATGTATTTATTTCATCTCCTGTTTCTGAGATTATGTGCCAGTAGCTGCAAACCACACAATCATACTCCTGTATTTTTCGAATGTGATTTAAACATGAACATTATCTTCTCTAATGTGCGTTTTTGTGCAATTACCTACACAGTTAACAGCTTATTGGAAAATATTCCCTGTAGAAATGAGTTGGTAAATGTCCAGAGCTGCACAGTTTTGCATCACTTTTCATGAATTGCATCTAAACTTAATCTAAAATAAAAATAGAAACTTTCCTTTCAAAAGTAGAAATGTGAATGAAAAAACCACGATTTGCACATTTTGATGCAAAAAGCAAACTGAAAGATTTTCAGATTCACAGGAAAGATTTAGCTCTTCTACATGCAATACAGAGATTGGCCAGTAAGATTATTAATTTATTTCATCAGTGAAGTTGTCCATTTTAGGTGTAAACCCTTTTTTTTTTAAAGCCTAGACAGAAAGACTAGAAAGAAAGAAATAGCTGCAATGTACTTAGTCAGACATCCTCTATTTTTTTCTGTTATGAATTTACTAAACACAGTTTAGCATATTGTTAGATATATTTCATCTTCAGTTGTTGATTTTCTTAAACTGGGAATTTAATCCAAAAAGCAAGAGAAATCTTTTAAAATTGTTTAAAATTCTAAAATTGTCTAGAACTTTGACAAATGGTTTAAAACTTGCTT
Organism: Fundulus diaphanus; assembly: GCA_037039145.1. NCBI lineage: Eukaryota > Metazoa > Chordata > Actinopteri > Cyprinodontiformes > Fundulidae > Fundulus > Fundulus diaphanus. The sequence continues at coordinate 39,393,386 of CM073140.1, forward strand.
TGTTACATATGAAATTAAATCTGCCCTTTTCATACATTTATTTTTTTATCAATCAGCTGCCAACAATATACCTTTTTTTTAAGTATACGTAGTATGTTGGGAACCAATGACCAGCAATCCATTGTGTATATATATATATATATATATATATATATATATATATATTATTTATATATATATATTATATATATTTATATATATATATATATTATTTATATATATATATTATATATATTTATATATTATATATATTTATATATATATATATATATATATATATATATATATATATATATATATATATATATATATATATATATTATTTATATATATATATTATATATATTTATATATATATATTATATATATATATATATATATATATATATATATATATATATATATAGAGAGAGAGAGAGAGACTATGCTGGGTGTTAGACTGTGGACCAAATTTGTCTTGGATTCTGAGGCGTTTTCATCCAGTCAGACGGTTTATCCCTGATGAATAAAACTCCGGCTCAGAGGGAGATCCAGCAATAAGGACTTCCATCTGATATGTTTGAGCCAGAATACAACTCTGATCATTGGTGCATGATTACATAAAAAATTGGAGGAGCAAATTAGGAAAAATATCTAATTTCCATATCCTGTCTCGTATCAGTAAACCACCCAGCAGGCCCCAGGAGGCAACATCTTGTCTGATCAAAAGAACAAAGAGGTCAGTAATGTGAAGGAGATCCTGAGTTGGAGACTTTGTGAATGGTTATTGACAGCAGTGCTGCCTTGGCTGCATGCAGACTTGATAAGCTTGTAGTTTACAGTTGTGTTTACTGTGTAAGTGGTCACTGGGATGCTGCTTCTATGAGTCTGAGGAGCAACAAGCAACTGCGGGACACCTGTGTGTGTCTCCGCTACAGGCGGCAGCAGCGTTACTAAAGCATTTCATCTGATTTATGGCTAAATTGAATCTGTTATAACGCCTAATAAAGCTGATTCAGATTCTATTCATTTTAAGATTCCATTCATTGGCTGTAACCTGTCTGTCTGTCAGGGATCAGAACAATCATCCCAAGTGTATAATATCGCCCCTTCCTGTCTCTGTCAGGAGGACAGAGTAGCTGGACTACACTGCCCTGTTTCTATCATAAGGCCAAAATAAACTTTTATATTGAATTAACTTACTAGGTTTATTGTTGCTAGTGCGTACTCCAGGCTGCCTTACATGAACGCATTTCTAGTTTCTACATTACAGTCAGGCAGTCTTGTAGACAGCTCAGGGGTCCTATCAGGTAGTGACACAGTGTACCGTAATGCTCCGAATGTCCAGTAGTGTCTTCGTTGCTAACCAAAGTCGTGCTTACACATTTTAACAGATTTTTGAGCGTATTGTACATAAAATCAGTCAGTAAACACAATGATAATCATATATAAGGCGCACCATCAGTTTTTGAGAAGATTTAAGGATTTTAAGTGCACCTTGTAGTCCGTAAAATACGGTATATTAGTCTTGCCATTGAGTCGAATCATATGGAATAAGAATTTACAGACTGTAATTTTGTCTGATACCTGATTTATTTCGGTCTAATATTGAGGATCAAACACACAGATTTGCAGTTGGTCCATTTGGTTCAGAGTTCCTGTGATTCTGACGACCTTCTTGTCTGATGGATGCTGAGGCTGAAGCAGTTGCTGAGGAATTGGTGTTAAACCTCGTATCAGGAAGGCTCTACTGCACAAGTAAAGGCCATTTACCATTTAGTTTTATTTCGTTGTTGCCAAATTGTCTGGAAACTGATGAAGTTGGATTTTTCTGAAATCCTACAGAATACAGTTAAATAGCACTGCAGTAATCTGAAGTTTAATAGGAAAACTAAATGGTTGCATTTTCCACCGTTTTCCATTGCGTCTCAGAGGGATGCGCTTGGTTTGCAGAAATCCATTAGTTAAAAGGCTCAATTTATTCCCGTTAAATAATGTTTTCCAATGAAATAGAAAAAAAACAACCCAGTCTCACTGAAAAACGTTCAGTATCCGCATTGGTCCCAAGGGGGAAACGTAGTACAGTAGTCCTTATTGTGACAGTTTAGCTCCTCAATACGTTGGCTTGAAAGCAGGTCACGTGAATATCAAGTTTCCCCCAGCGAAAAAAGAACATGGCCGCCGTTGCCCGTGGAAAAGAAAACATTGAAGCAATCAACATTTGCATGCATTTTGATTGCATTATTAGCAAGAAGTATGGATATTATTTTCATAATCTTTATTCAGGGAAGGTAGATAACCTTTCCTTCAGTAGTTTTGCCAAAGATTTTCTCAGAAAGACGTGAGGAAGTGACGTTTCCTACCTACGTCACCAAGTTGCACCCTGATTCCGGTACATAAGAACATTTTGGCAAAACATCTGCAGTTCTATGCATTTTGATGACGTCTCTAGTGACAGGTAAGCATAATATATTTATAATCTCCGAACAGGGAAGGTAGATAACCTTTAGTTTATTAGTTTCGCCGAAGAGTGCGTCTCAGAAAGACGTGAAGCAGTCACGTCACGTTGCTAGGCGGTTGCCATGACGCAGCTAGTTACGTCACTGATGTGCGCGGGCGTCTGCGTTCATAGAAATCAATATTTTAGAAAAGCATTGTAGTTCTATGAATTTTGATGACATCTCTAGTGAAAAGCATTCATAATATATTTATAATCTTCCAACAGGGACGGATGACAATCTTTCATTTATTAGTTTTGCCGAAGGGTTCAGTGTCACGTGTGCTGCCGCGTGTAGGCTGGAGTTTATCAAGTGCCTTGGGATGACGTGTTGTGAATTGGCACTTTATAAATAAAATTTAATTGAATTGGACTGAAGGTCCTGTGAAACACACATCAGTCTATCATTCATGTAGTCCTTGGTGTCTTACCATTGCACTTTCCCTGACATAAAGCAGGCTAAAGGTAATTTAAATATGGTGTCTATAAGAAGGGACAAAACAGACTGAACATGAAGAAGCTTATAGGTCCTTCAGTGTTTGTAGCAAGATGCTGCAGATCCTTTCTGTTGTGTAGTGAGTTATCTCTCCTGCCATTATCTGTAGGGGAAGCATCAGAGTAACTGACTTGAAGAAAGCTTGTTGAGCTTCTTCAATATAGAAAGCCGGCTCTGTTCTGGGGACTCGTCTAGAACATCTGGAGATGATTTTAAATGGAGGTACTCATAAATGAAGAACAACCCTGAGCCTCCTCTTCATCAGACTGTCATACAACAGAGTGTCTTCAGTGAGAAGCTTCTCCATATCCAAGTAAATACACATTACAGTGATAATGTTATTTTCACACATTAAGTGATGATAAGTAAACATTGTAAGGTGAGGCTGTTTCCTGCTTTGAAGTTACCATTAAAGCATAACCCTGCTTATAAAGTTTTACCTCCAGCTGTTTTACACATTAGGATCTAACTTTACACATTTAGCACGACTGTAATGGACGTTCACAAGCCTGTGGCACAGATTCTACTCCATACAGCCTTCATACAGACACCAAATGAGAACCAGTATATGTTTATAAAGGAGTGTTAAGTTAGACGTAAGGCTCTCCTGACAGGAATGAAGCAGGTCCGGACCTCTGTGGGTAAAAGATGATTTTGGGATATATCTGACGCACATTCCTAAAAACTGTTAAAAGCTCCCATTAAAAGTCAAATGGTTCTAAAATTTGGCCAAATTCAAAAACTAGACATATATGGTGAAAAGTATTCCCCCACTCATCTAAATAATGGAAATCAGATGTTCTAACCACATTCATGGCCACGTGATATATATATATATAAAATATCATCCACCCTAACTGCATACTTCATGGTATTTCAGTAAATGTATAGAGTTGCATTTCCCTCAATGGGTACAGAAAATCTGTTTTTGCCTAAATGTTTACTTTTCACGGGCAAAGGCAGCCATGTTGTTTTTACGCTGGGGGAAACCTGATAGTCACGTGACCTGTCTGCGAGCCAGTATAACTGAATCATTCTCACAGTGACCCCTACAGTTCGGGAGGAAAACTGCAGGCAGTGTTACATGCATTGGCTGCTGGTTTCTAAGCTTTGTAATAGTGAACGAGGTTGGATTCTTTATTTTGTTTATTCTTTACGATTATTTTTTCTAGTTTTCATGAGGTGTTAACCAACAACGTGCAGAGAATGACGTTTACTTTTGAGTAGTGGTGAATGTGTAGTAGTCCTTTACCTGTGTGCAGCTGCGCAGGTCACAAAGTCACGCGTCTTTACTCTCCAGATGTGGTTTCTAGTGGATCTTTCTCTTTGTCATGTATGTATATGCACATCTTTTAGTTTCTCTATGCATGGTCTCATGGTACTCGGCATGCACTTTATTTGGTCATTTTCCGTCTGAGCCTAAAATGTTTCCCTTAACTTTACTGCAACAGTCGGCGGGTCTTCTCAGCAATCCCACTGCAGTTAAACAGGCCAGCTAATGTCGAAGGTTCTGTTAATTCTGTGCCTCCTGCACACACCTATTGTTGCTATACAAAGGAAATGCTGCAGAGCGGGCGAGTGTGCGGTACAGATGAGCGTCGGTGACGTTATCTGTCATGCAGACAGGCAGCCCGCTGTCGCCTTGATTACCGTTGGCCAGCCAAACGCTTGACCCTCAAGCAGTTGAGGCCCCGCTGGTGGCAGCAGTGGGAGCATTATCCACCTCCACCCCTGCCTGTGTGTAATGGTCCCACTATGTGATCGATGGCCTGTGTACCTGTGGAGACCAGCAGCTACACACACACACACACACTCACTCTTATACAAGCAACCAGCTATCATAAAGGCCTGGAAACACACGGCGCTCCTCAGGAAACACCTCCAAGTCTCGCCCTGACGCATGGATCCATTACACCGCCAGGACTACATGTTCGGTATATTTATCATCTTGTCCACATGCTCTGCAGTCAGCATTAGAAATAAATAAAAATGAATCAGATTATCTCATTTATAACACTGGCTGGATTCATTTAATGCATCATCCACTAAACGCCACACGGAGAGAAAGTGGGAACGGCTTCCATCTGAACAGCAGGGATAATCGCTTCCCGTTTGTTGATAAAAGTTTTCATATTTTCTATCTAGCCAACGAGTCGTAATGTTAAAATGTTTCATTTTCATCTGCATGATGCTCAGGGATTTATCCTTTAAAATGAAGAATAAAGAAATTCTGGTCTAAAGGAAATGTTAATGTTTTGTATCCTGCAGGACCCTTCAACAAAAGTGCATTAGTAGTTTTATTTCCTTCTTTCTCTCCCTAAAAGCTGTAGAGATGGAAAAAAAAAAACACAAATCTGCAAAGCTTTGTTTGAAGCCTGAAAAAAAGTTTGTGATGACGCACCAGTTCAAAATCCCATCACTGATAATAAACTAAGCCCGCCCCGGAACAAATATGAGGCTGATGCATCTGGCAGTCCAGGGTTGGCTTTGTGTCGCTGTCTTTTAGGTGCCCCAGAAAAGGATTTAAATCAGAATAGGTATTCCTTTGAAGGATTTTCTCCAGTTAAGCAGACATTGGTGCAAAAATAGAGATGAATGCGTTGCTTTGCGAAAGTATTCACACCCCTTGAACTTTCCAACCTATGTTAGAACCACAAGCAATAATGTATTTTCTATGTCAGACCACCTTAGATTGGATAAATGGGAAGTGGAAGAAAGAGTATTGAAAAATAAAAATCTGTAGTGTTGCTTACATTTAAATTCAGTCTCCTTAACTCCAACATCCATAATTAAAACCCAATCCAACCAGTTAAGAAACTCGCCTAAATAAATGAGTACGCTGGTGTACTTTAATCTCTGGCCTCAGAGGTTTGTTAGCAGACATCAGGCTTAGGGAGAGAAGTTTCAGGCAGTCATCAGAAATCCTGTTGGCCGCAATATGAAGAAGAATATCCTCTGATCAGAGGAAAGCAAATAAAACCTGGCTTGGTTGCATAATTCAATGCGTGACAGAGAACCAACACTGCACACCCTTGAACACATCATCATCATTCCTATTGTGAAACATGGTGGTGGCAGCATCATGCTGTGGGGATGCTTTTCATCAGCAGGAACTGGGAAGCTGCTCAGCGTTGAATGAAAGCTGGATGGAGCTAAATCCAGGACGAACCTGAAATAAAACCTGTTACGTAATTTTTTCTGGAATGGCCTAGTCAAAGTCCAGACCTGAATCCAACTGACCCAGAATCACAGATGCTAAAAATGTAATATGACTGAGTTTGAGCTAAGTTGCAACGAAGAATGGGAAACAATTTCAGGCTTAGGCTGTGCGAAGGACTTGCAGCTGTAATGAAAGGTGGTTTAACACATTGCCGACTCAGTGGGCCTGAATGCAAGTCAATGCACCACTTATCAGATATTTATTAGTAAAAAAAATTAAAGCTCTGCATCATTTTTCATCCACTTGATGCACTACTTTGTGTTAGCATGACAACACAAACATTTGGACTGTTTAGCTTTCGCCTCTCTATTAAAAATATAACGGTTTTAATTATGGATGGAACCAGAAATCCCCTGCTTCAGCATTCAAAGCTTTGAAGAATGAGCCATTTGTGAATTATTTAACACAAATGACTGAAAAGTTTCAGTGCTTCAAAAGGTTTCAGTCAGAAATTAAATCCCTCATCCCGAGCCAGAAAAGCGCATACAGACATGTTGGTATAACACGAAGATATTTGTCCACATGAAAACAGTCTTCTGTATTTTATTTTGTTTTATCAAAACGGGCCTCTTTTGAAAATGAGATCTTGGGTCTGAACGAGAAAACCTGTATAAATAAGTATAATTGCTTTGGATTGTAGTGCCTCATACAGCGGATTTAACCGTCTACTGCAAGAAGTGAAGGTGCCTCCTCGCAAATTTCTTCTGTTTTTACTTCTTGTCCCATGTTTCAGATAATCGAGCAAATCCTATTATTGGATAAAGATAACCCGAGTAAATAAAGAAGCATGATTTTATTGAGAAAAAAACAAAAACTATTCAAACCAACCTGGCCTCCTGGGAAAAATAATTAACTGTGGCTTTTTTTCAGAAAGCTGAGCTGAAAAGTCAAACTCAGGCCTGATAATTAATAAATAATTTAATAGACCGTCTCTGATGGATGAAAGTCTCAAGGAGTGACGTGTCATCTAAAGAAAATGAGAAGTGGTAGAATGAGTCAATAATTTCTATCGCTCTTATAAAGGTTAAATCACTTCTAAGACTTTGAGGCACCGGTAAACCAGAGTGAACGCCATTACCCACAACCAGGGCTGGACTATTAATCAATACAGTATTTATAACTTAATTTATTTAACTATTGATAATACATATATGTTTAATTTAATTCATTAATGAATAAAACTACTTATCAACCGCAGTGGTATAATGAGACACGAAATGTTGCCTTTTTTCTTTTCTTTTTTAAATCTCTTAACCCTCCTTGGCCGGCCCTCCTGCTTTCTAGGAGTAGTTTCCCTGCAGTGTACTTTGAACTTTTTACTTTACAGAGTAATCTTACTGTAAAGTATCACTAATCTTACCATGAGTCGCGTCACTGAATGAAGAACTGAGTGGTTTTAACCTAACGGGCATCAGAGAGGCGCCTACCTTTCTGTTAACATTAGACTTCCTGTTTGGGCTCCAGCTTTGTTGTTTTAATGTCATTTTCTATCTGCTGAAGCATTCGGAGATCAAGTGAATAATCAGACGTGTTCTTTATTTATTTTAGTCTTTTAAATACCAGAATTTGCACCCAACTTAATCTGGATCTGTTTGTCTCTTTGATTAGATAATGTTTAAATAATAAATCTGATCTTTTGATCAGTTACTCAGTACTTTATTAGCCCTTTTACTGAACACTGTTATAGTCTTGAGTAATTTCATGGCTAGCTGTTTTTTACTCGAGTAAAAACAATACTCTTAGTATTCTACTTGTAGTAGAGCTACTCTTACTTTGAGTACAATTCTTGGGTACAAAATAGCCTATTAGAATATTTTGTAAGATTATAATATTATTTAAACTACACTTTATGTGATCTCTGCTCTTTCTCTTTCTTTGTCTGCCTGTCTCTGCATCTTTTTTACATTATCTTAGTTTTTCAGACTTTAAGGCGCTGTTTTTTTATTCAAAATTAAATTTTTTGCGTCGCTGTTGGCCTAATTGTCTTATTTATATTAACGGTATACTGCATTAAACGCTGAAAAGACATCTATAGCAGTGTTTGTTTGACACGCACTGAAGGGTGAGGACTGTGCCGCTGTGTCTATCTCTCCCAAACCAAAGCTGTGCAGAGAAACGTAGAGATTTCTGAACATGGCTGCTCTCTTCCGTGTAGGCTTTATGTTAATGTTATGTTGGTGAAAGTCAAAGTTTGAGATTTAACAAGAAGAAAGAGATCCTTGGAAAACGGGGCAGGAATAGCCAGAACCACTGCTGCACAAAAAGAACATAAAGGCCCGCCTCACATTTCCCTAAAAACATCTTCATGTTCCTCCAGACTATTGGGAAAACCTTCGGTTGACTGATGAAATAAAGTCGACCTCTATAAAAGATGCGAATCAGCATTTCAGAACCTGACCGTCACCCTTGGAGCCAAACATGGTGGTGGTGGTATGATGGTCTGGACTGATTTGCCTCCTAAGAATCTCGACGACTTGATGGAATCCTGCATCAGTACAGGACCTTAAGCCCAATCAGACTGTGGTTCTGCAGCAGGCCCAGCAGCAATTTATGATTAAATTACTAAAGTTTGAAGTGGCCTAGATATGCAGTATGACCTTAAACACGACACTTGTGATTAAAGGTATACTATGTAACTGGGGTTGATTTTCCAGCGAGGCTCCCCCCAGAGGGCGAAAGTAAAAGTGCACTGTCGTAAAGATGCTCAGCTGTTCTGGTTTCTCCGTCAAGACAGGCGCGGTTGTTTTGAGCTTAGCAGACAGGCGAACGCTACGAAAAGTGGAAAAAACGGCAGTACAAACAATGACTAACACAGTGAAGGTATGAACATCAAGCTTCCCGCAGCGCTATCTTGGCGAGGCGGCCGCGGCGGCCGCCTCGCCAAGCCGCGGCTGCCGCCGCCGCCGCCGCCTCGCCAAGCCGCGGCTGCCGCCGCCGCCTCGCCAGTTTTATTATTATTATTATTATTTTTTTTATGTTGGCGAGACGCTACCGCCGCCGCCTAGCCAAGCCGCAGCCGCCGCCTCGCCCAGCCGCGGCCGCCGCGGTAGCGTCTCGCCAACATAAAAAAAACAAAAACAAATAATAATAATAATAATAATAAAACTCGATATGCTTGCATGTTTATTTGACGTTAACACGCGGTTCTTTGTTGTTGCTTTCGCGCGTGCATATAGTGAATGGCAGGGCAAAAACACATGGAGTTCTCGCCGTAAAGCGAGACTTCTGTTTGCGCGAGCCGAGGGCTCTTGCATTGCAAGTGCGGTATTTCCCCCACAGACCCCCAGGGCGGCCGAGAAAACCTTTGTTCGACCTGGAATGACTCATTTAATCATCCAAAACGGTATGGAACACATTAATTAACTGAAAAATGTTGCATAGTATGCCTTTAAGACCATAAGGCGAGGAAAACGGGTCCGAGGACAGTTGAGGTCATCCTCATTCCCATTGCACCTTCAACATTGTACCAAAGTAAACGATCAATGATTAGACACAACTAGGAGTACTAAAACCATACATAACACACTTTAAAATACAGTCTTACATATAAAAAAAGGTATAAAAAAAAAACTAGGACTTAAAGTTGCACCTAAGTTAAAGCCACAAAGAAAGTGGGTCTTTATGAGCTCTTTAGGTTTCTGAGCTCTGAGCAGTTCCTCTAAAATAAGGCCAGCTGAATAGGAGCAGAAACTACAGAGGTCCAATCACCTCTACTTTCTATTTGGTTGCAAAAAAAGACATTTAAGATAAGAAAATCTTTATATTTGAGCTTGTATTTTTAAAGTGGGACACATGTCAGAGTCCTGGAACTGCCTCCGATTCACTAAAGATTGACTAAAGAGACTGTTTTCTCCTACCTGTAAAACAAAGCTGGACTATTTTTCCTAATAAAGCACATTTTGACCATGATTTGAAGAGAGTTTATATCCTGAAACTACCAAGAGTGTTTTCTGTGTTTGTTCTTTTGCTCATGTTTATTGGGATTAGTGCTGCTCTCCGCTCACCACAACAGAAGGTTCTAGAATGGGATCCAGAACTCTCAAATTAAAGCATTTTTAAAGTGTTCAAGGTTTGAAACTGAAGTACTGTCAGACCAGACATTTTGGAAACATGACAGGAAAAGATTTTAATTTATCTTCGCCCAACTCTGAAATGTGTGCAGGAGAGATGTGGGGAGAAAGTTCCGCTTGCAGAAATAAAACCCAGCGACCAGACTGTAGCCAATGATTCTTTCACTGTGTTTACATGTTTTAATGTAGGTAAAGTCACCCCAGAGCTGATGGAAAAGCTGTTTTCCTGATTTGGAACCAGAAGACAAGCGAGCTGCTGTCTGGAATTAGACTTAATGATCAGATTGGAATAGATTAGAATAGTTAAAGCCCTTCCCAAAGGGACGTTCTCCACACACACATGCAGGTGCTTGTTTACTCCATTCACACCTAAAAGCTGGGTGTTGATCTTCCTTTTGTTAAATGTTAATTTTACAGTGTTTATATATACTGTAAAAATAACATATTACAGTTAATTTTATAGTGTAAAATTAACTGTCTCTAAAAGCTGGCTTTGACGACTGCTAACTCTTTATCTCCACCTCAGATCCTGAATGTGGAAGCCTGCACTTCATTTAAGAAATACCTCCACCAAGGTCAGCTGGTTTTAATAACGCATTTTAATGTAAGCACTGTAAAAACACTGCGATATTCAGCATGAGCAAACGTTATGACAGAAAGCTGTGGAGGAGCTTAAACTGAATGCTGCTAGTAATGAACAAGTCAGGAGTGACAAATGTTCAGACTCCTTTCCACTAGAAAACAACTAGTTCAGGGTCCATTCACAGAATAGTGCCAACATTCAAGGCCCTTGGGCTGCGGTAGATTTTTACCTTGGTCGCTGTCGTTTAGCTCTGGTCCCTGCAGTGGAAATGCATGAAACTCCAGAAACTGACCCGGATTCCTGCATTAGAAACGAACCTTTTGTCTCTTAAAAGGTTCGTTTCCTGGTGCCTAAAGTGTGCATGTAAGCAGATAGAAAGCCTTGATTAAAACGGCTCTATAGCATAGGCTCTATTTTTAGAAATCAGTCTGTTTTAGTTTGAAGATGCTTCGTCATCTAGATTTTGGAAATTCACTTTGATTAGCGGGGGCTGCTCCTTCCAGCTCGCTGCTCCTAAAGTTTTATCTTAATTATTTCTTCAGCTCTGCGTTTAGCTTTTAGTTGGAGCTTTAGCCAGGCCGTGAAATACGAACGGTTGCTTACAAAAAAAAAAAAAAATGTTAATGAGAGCTAAAATAAAAACTGTTTGGGGTGAAAAAAAGTACAAATCCAGCAATGAGGGGGAGAAACGAGAAGCGGCAGCAAAACGAGGTTTTTGTTGCTGAGCAGGTGAGCCTTTTATCCCCGTTAACAAACACCAGTTAACACAATTGGCCAAAAAAAGGAAAGGAGCCTTCGCAGCACCCCAAAGATTGCTGCAGTGACACGGTGTGTGGCAATCGGTTGCGCAACCCGGTTTCTCTTTGTTTCTCTCAACCTTTCGGCAACCTCGTTGGACTCGCATCCCAACATTGTTTATTCATAAACGAAAACAGCAAAGCGATGAAAGCTCACATTTAATGCATTTAAATGTCTTCAGTTGTGCTTCCCACACTCCCTCCGCTTTAGGCGCTCATTTGTATTCCCCGTCACATCAGAGGGATTCTTGTGATTCCGTTAACTTTATCACACCTCGGCGAGTGAGAAAGGGTGTCCTGCGTGTGGTTCTTGCTTCCCCGGAGCAGACCTCCTTTTCCCGTCCCGTCCCGTTCCCGTCTGTCTCCTCGGTAAACAAAATCTGTCTCGCTTGATCTCTTCAAAACTCTCCGTTTGTCCTTTGGAGAGCCAAGGTTACCGTGTCCACCGCTCCCCGCTGCCGCAGCAGAGATCTGTCAACAAACTTCTGAGGACTTTCTCGCTCTGCAAACTTAAAGCAGAGCGGGGGCGTCCCAGGAGGTAATCAGGCTCCTCCTGCTACCGGGATCTTTAAACAGAATAGATAAAGGAGGCGCGGGTCATGCAGGAGAGCTCAGGTACTCTGCAGGAAAAGTTCAGCGTATTGATGTGCTGCAAAGGGCCAGTGCTCCACAAAGAGAGGAGCCCGTCAGACCGCAGGCTTGATACCTGCACAGGGTGCCCAAAGGGAGCCGGGGTGGGGCCCAGAGAAATTGACTTCTCGGGGAAAACATAAGATTACCCCTTCTTTCTTGTTTCTTTGCTCTTCTACAAACCCTCCCTTCACTCCTCTCAACTTTTAAGGACGAGGGAAAAAAAGACGTGGATAAATGACCGTCTTCTGCAGCGGAGACTAATGATCCACAGGTGTCTCTGGGACTCGGCCTGAAAGGGGAGCAGGGCTTTGATGACGGAGCGTCGCGGCCGACGGATAAAAGCCGGATCCACCCAACCCTGCTGAACGCTCAGACACACAAACCAACCTTCACCGCACCAAGTTCTGCGCTGCGCCGCTAATGCCATGGTAACCCATTGTTATCATCTTTGCTACATAAGTTCAGCCGAAGAAAAGAGGAACTCGCCACGAACCGAGGTCGTCTCTTCATCATTCAGACTGCATCTCGCCGTTTTGCCTCTTCTGTCTTTCTTTGTCTCCTTTTAGCTCTTTTTTTCCATTACTGACATAAAGGAACATGTACCGTCGCAGTCTGAAGTTGTAACATTGGTTCAGGTTTTTTTTTTTAATGGCTTGAGTTGTTCTGTATCCAGGGTGGAAGAAATGGAACAACATACTAGTGATTTTTAAAAAGAAGAGTTTGGTGCACAAATTTGAATCTTACCACATATACACCCCCTGTAACGATCCAGTCTCATACAAGTTGTCTTTTCCAGCCATAAACCAGCTTCTGGTTGGATGTTTGGCCGTCGGGCTGGGCAGGATTATTTTACAGTGCTTGTTGCTTTAAAGCAAGCTTTAAACAGGGTTGTGGCTGGAGCTTTGGGAAGGACCTGCGCTCAGAAACTCACCTCATCTCATCCATCCTGCAGCTGATTAGAGGTGATGTTAAACAAGGCAGGATAGAGCATTTCATCAACAGGACAAAGTGCTTTAGATGGTGAAAACATAAGAAAAACGCATCATCAACAACGAGAACACGGCAGTGGCGTAATAAAGGCACATAGATAAAAGCTGGACTACAGACTGAAATGACCTTTTCTGTTAATTTATGCAAAGGCAGCTCTGAACAAATGGGTTTTTAACCTTGATTTATAAGAAAAGTATTCATGTTTGAAGATACAATTTTGGTGCAGGACGTTGTTTAGTTCCTTTATCAGCAGTGACTCTGGTGTTCAAGTAATTCCCAGTTCAGACCCCTTAAGCCCACGAGCCCCCTTTCAAGGAGGCTTCAGCTCTTTAGCAACAATAAACTGAGACCGCTACGCAGTTATCATAAGATAGTCTTTATTGATCTCACAATGGAGAAATTCACTCGTCACATCGGCTCATACAAGAAGGTGCAGAGTAGGGAAGGTGCATTCAGTTATATACATTTTTTCATATGTCCAGATCTTCATCTGAGACTCATCTACCAAATATATAATGGCATCCCATATTTTCAATTTCAAGAATAAATTCCAAATTTCAAAGATTGTGCCAAAACTGCCAAAATGGCACAAAAACAATAGGTCTCCGCCTGGATTTCTTTCAATCTAAACATGTATAACTTCTCAATCGCTTGTTGTGTGGACACCAAACTGGCCACAGATGTAACCAAGATGTTGTAGTTACAACCTATTGTGTTTATTTCCTTCTTTACAGAAAACGTAAGACGTTTTGTATGTAAACACCGTTTTTTCTGTTAGGCAAACTGTATTTTTTTGCATTTAAATCTCATTTACTCAGGTCCAGAATAATTCTCTCATATTTTCACATCCATATCATCCTCCAGGACCTTTATGTTAGTTGATAACAATATTAGCAGTTTAGGCATTGTACAAGTTGAGAAATGCCTTATAAAACATGAGTATGCATTGTTTGGGAAACAGACCCTCGGGTTTAAGAGGCTGAACATCGTAACAAATGTACTTTGCTCTTAGGTAGATGTTTTGAGTCTTTTTCCAGATTCTGGCTGGGTAGTGTCCCTTCCACATAACTTGTACTTATATACAGCTGTTTTTATGTTAGTCCTATATGAACAACATCTGCAATTGTTTGAAAATGCTCCAAAAGATATTTTCAACCTATCAGTCCTCAACATCCTTAAATCTTCACTGAGTTTGTTAGACTGATTTTTGTCGGTCCAATGGGTGCTGTCAAAGTAAAGCCTTTTCCTGCGGCCTTCTGCACCATTTATTAACTCAATATATGTGTATGAGCCTGTATATTGTTCTCAATATACAGGCTTTGTCCCATCCTTATTTTTTGAACATATTGCACATGCATGTTTATGACATCGCTGCAGCTGCACCAGTAGAATCCTGTCTGTGCTCATGTTGTGTTTGAAACTTTCCTTTAATCTATATTTGGGTAACCGATTTCGCTCGTTGACTTTAGGTGAACCAAAAGCCACAATGTTTACCATGACGTATAAAAATATTTGAGCCTTGATACTTTCTGCACTTGACTTTCACTTTAGTAAAACAGTCCCCGTTTTAAAGATCTGAGTGAATTCACCTGCCTTTTGTAAATTGCTCTTTTTTTCCTGAGTTCTCAAAGGGTATAAAGCGATTGAACTGTGACAAAATGTGACTGTTTTAAAGCCCTTTTTCCTGTCCTTCTCGATTCTTCACTTTCTCATCCGAGCACAATTTGATTTGACTTGATTTGATTTGAGCCCTGCCACTTTCAGTTTGAATAAGGTAACCAAGAGTTATTTGCTTGGAGAGACAAGAGCCTCGCTGGACGGAAAGGTTTGATGAATTTTCACGCTGCTTAAAAATTCAAACTTTGCTTTATTCAAATGTAACGCATGACGCCAACGAAACGGAGTTTGATGAGGTGCGTGAGATGTAAATGTTGACTGGAGCCTCTCCACTTATCTGCCCCGCCGAGGAAGGTGCCCGGCAACACAATTATCCGATCTGAATTGATTCAAAGCGTGCTTCTTTATGCGAGTGAGCGCTGCTCCATTGCTTTGACGGGGGTAGCTGTACTGTTACGTCCCCCGGGGGGAGATCTGTGGATCAGATAGAGCATGCTGGGAGATGTGCACTGCAGATTCACAGCTGAGATGTAAGGTTATTTTTCTGGGCATTCATTTTTCCCCACTAGGAGGAACACACTAAATCCCAGAATCTGGCCTCAGGCGTGTTGAACATGTTCCTGAGTTTACAGACACCCCCCTCCTACCCCCCTACCCCAAAAAAATCCACTTTCCTTTAATTCCTTGTTGTATTTCTTTAAAAAAAAAAAAAAAAGTTGCGTAACAACTTTTTTCTGCCTCTTTTAATTTAACCGACCTAAACCTTTAAATGTGCATCAATATATTGAAAGTGACCAGTTGATGGTGGAGAAACATTTATTTTTAAAGTAATAAAAAAAATTAAAACTACACTGTAACACGACTGGTTATTGAGTTAGCATTTAAAGATAAAGGTCTAAATTCATACAATCCTGACTCTAAGAACATGGTAACCTTATCTGTCCCGTATTTTAAATCTGACTCAGTAGATTCATTTACACTAATAAATAAGGTAACTCTTGGTTACCTTATTCACATAGCAAAACTAAATAAGAGAATTATTTCTTAATAATTATAATTATCTTCTGCTGAACTCTAAACTGGACCCTGCACCACATTTGCATCACTGCATCTCTATCTAGCATTACAAATGCTGCCGAACTTGTAGTCTCTAAATGCATTTTTGCACAAATGCCTTTTTCTGCACATACAAATGGTTTTAAATATTCTCCTGTACACCGTGATCGCACACTGTTCTCTTTCTCCTGCATTGTTTACATTCAATTGTTTACTTTTTAATCACTGCTGCACTTTATACTGTAATTTACAAGCTGTATGCAACGAAATTTCGTTCTGTATGCACTCTGTACATACAAAATGACAAATAAAGATGTCTAAGTCTAATTTCTCCTCCTCTAGAACAAATCTTTAGCTGCTTCATCAGATGATACGTCTACTCCACTCTGCTCCAGCGTATGAAGACGCTACCAAAAATGCATAAAGACAGTGTGAAAGTTGATGGTCTTTGCGGCTTTGCTGTCGAGGTTTTCCGGAGCATACTAAAGCTGCTGTCTCAGTGTTATGTATTGAAAAATGCACATTATGCAGACGGAAACATGAGGATTTATAGAAAATCAAGTTTTGTCACATTGCTGAAGTATCTCTGTTGCTTCTGGTGCGCTCCCGGTTCTGGTGCTGCATATGGAACAAGGTTGTCGAATTCAGGGCTCAACTGCATCATCATTTTGCATTTTTCCCTCATATTTAAAGATCTGGAGAAAAAAAAAGGTTTCAGCGCTCAGTTTGAACCCTCAAGTGGCCATAATTATTATCTTAATCAGAAACCAGGTCATGCCGTCAGTTTTACTTTGAGTTTCAAGCATCTCGAGGAAAGGGAATCTTTGTCAGCCCACGCAGTGTGTGCATAGTGTTGCATGTAATTGAGTTATGTTATTATTGGGTCATTGCTGTGATATTTGCATCCCAGTTGTGTAAATGCTGTAACTGCGGCACACATCTGAGTTATATATGGCGTATGAGAGATTGCTGCTGTCATGCTGCATATTTTTTGTCTTATCCAAAAACTCCTTACCTGGTGATCTAATTAGAAAATCACAGCAAATGCTGGTTTTATAAATCTCAAACTGTGTTTTGCAAGAATCTGAACTAGATGCACACAGAAGCAATTCAACAAATGGAATAAGTGACAATATGCTGACCTAAGAGTTTTTAGTGTCAAACAGCAAGGTTGAAACGTTACTGAATAAGCAACAATTTTAAGCTTTTATTTTTTTTCCCGACAGTTTTGCTTCCCAACATCTTTTTGCCCCTGACAAGCGTTTATATGAACGATGATCGGCTTATCAATCAGCATAAACCACCGCTCTCATTCAGATTACAATGTCATTCCGATTGAGCTTAATCCAATCATCATATTCCAATTGGCTTCTTTACATGACGCATTTTTATTCTGATCGGCCATTTATTCCGCTTACTTTTGTCCATGTAAATGTAGCTAGTGATTACATTGTTTATATTATTTAAATAATGCCACCAAACCAATTTAAAGGTGGTCGAGCCTGTATGCTTCCTCTCATGGCTAGTTTTGCCTAGTTACCTCGCGACGTCCCTTACATAGACGTATCCCACAATGCTCTGTGTGACATGGTGTGTCAGCACACACCCACCTCACGTAAATCAACGAAAATGTAATGAGAGCTCAAACTTTGTAGTTCATTCTCGGAGGGCTGTGAAAATCACTTGGTGTCGTTTGACTGGGAGAAACCTCCAGAGGAACCTACATTTTTCCCTGGATCTTTGTTTTCTCTACTATCAGCTTTAGTACCAAAGACAGTAAAAATATAAACGTCAGGTGTGGCCCTTAAGGGCAGTCGGGGTCCATCCACCTGACCAACCATGCTGTTGGTATGCAGGAGATCATTTCATGATAACACAAACTGATACTGATATGAATCTTCCTTTTTGATGTATTGTCCAGCCCACTAGTCGCGTAAGAACAAGGTCCTAGGAACAGATTTTCTATGGGTGATAAAGGACGTCGCGGTCACAAATGACACCAAGGATCGGTAGCGGCGCACTTGTACCTTCTGGGTTGCCGTCTGTGCCGATGGGTTCTTGCAGACTTTTTTTTTTTTTGCTAAATCAATCTGGTAAATGTTCGTATCTGGTGTAATTTGTCTGTAGCTGTTCTATTAGGGAGCACCATCCCCACCTGTCATTGAGTCTTGCATAGCGCCTCTCTCCTCCGTGTCTCTCTGCAACCATTAGGACGGCAATCAGCACGAATTATCATTTAGCTAAATGAAAGAGGAATATCCTAGCTGAAAATGTAAAATCATAAACAGCAGATGTTTAACCGCACAGCAGATGTATTTCTATCAGGAACAGTGTGAGGAATCACAGAGTGGCTTCCTTGGTGTACAGTTTTAGGCTCATGGTCTAGTGCATGTTTCGCCCATGGCCAAGCCTGTGGAAGGCTGTGCATCTGTCGGGGGGGGGGGCGGCTAAGTTTAAATTCAATGTGCATGTGTGTCTGGGGGAATGCGTGCGCATGAGGCTGCATAGGCTTGTGTTTGTCTGGGCTTTTTGCGCGTTAGCTCTAAACCGAGCTGCTCGCTGCCTGCCTGTCTCCTGCCCTCCTCCCACCCACCCAAGAGGGTCATTCAGCCCCTCTTTCAGCCTCTAATCCTGTCTGTCCGGAGGAGATAGAGGGGAGCGGACGGCCGCAGCACACCCGGGGCACCGCAAACACAATCACCAGCCTTTCACAGACACTTAACGGGGCTTTGCGCTTGTTCAACAAGGCAAAACGCGGCAGGAGGGATCAATTTAATACAAGGCCCCGACTCAAATGGAAAGAGGGTAAATAAATAAGCAATGACAGCGAGGACTGTTGCACAATTTGTGCAGTGGCTGTCCACTTTCTCTCAGGCTCGTCGGCGTAGCATCTATGTGCTTCTATTTCCTCCCTCAGCGGCAGATGGAGATGAGCTGAGGAGGAGGAACCCTGGCCCCTCTCTCATCAGGCTGTGTTATTTTAATAAATCACTTCTGCCATTGCTTGCTACATTAATTCCCCGGGCCCAGAGGGCTGTGTTGCCACTAGCAGCGATCTGCATGAGGCGCTAAATGATGTGGGGGATCCCCTGGTGAGAGAACAGAGACGAGGCAGCGATGGAGGGAAGATTCACAGAGCCTGTTTGGCTCTCACCCTGGGCTAGCGCCGTTCTCAGCAGACATCATAATCAGGAAGGACCCGGCGCCTCGTCATACAGCACATACCAATGAGACCCGCGCACTCTTGAAAGGGAAGCCTAACTTTGCAGACACCTTCCCTTGTGTGGCTTTGTAAAGCCCTCTCTCGTACACTCCATCACACTCAGATACTTGCAGTTGTTTGTACTCTCCCGGGGAGTTGTTCCGTCTCCGTGTAATCCAAAGACAATAAGTCTCCCAGCAGTTTAACCTGCGTCTTTCCCTAAAGCTCTCTTTGCAGAGACATTTTGTCTCTTTAGATGAAACTCCTCCGAATGGCTGTTTGCGGAGGTGATCATAACCCTGCGAATGAGCTGCGTTGCTGCAGGTGGCGGCGTACATGAACGCGGCGTAAATGCAGCTGCTTTAAACAGCTGCTTTGATTGAATTCAGCGCAGAGTGAGTGAAAATGCAGGTGGTACGCGTAGCAATCACCAGCGTGGTAACAGTGGCAGTGGAGATGGGATGAACGTATTTCTCTAGGGGGGGGGGAGGTTCCAGATGCCGCCATTTCCCTTCTTACATTCAATCTGCTGTGTTTCTCCTTTTTCTTTCTACATCATAACTCCTTAGGAGTGAGGTTGCTATTGGTATGCACAGACAACACTGGCAGATCCACCAGCACCAATACCACTGGGAGATTATACTCTTCCTGCTCCACGCAGCGGGGATTCGGCCACCGTAAACAGAGCGCTCGGGAGCGTGCGGTGTGCCCAGAATGACAGAGCACTGCTGCGGCTGAGCATGCCAGCCAGACGCAGGAGCGCAAACTCAAGGACTGCTGCAAATACAGTAATATCTCTTGCTTTCGTTTTTAGCTTTTTCCTACAGGGATTCCCGAAGTGGTTGCAGCTCAGATCTATCTGGCTTATTGTCATCGTGCGACGGGCAACGGTTAGGTCACGTGGGACACCAGTTCCAAACAAATCAGTTGAACTTTGGAGGGGAATGCCACTCGAGATGGCTCAAAGTAAAAGCTGCTCTCCCAGGGACTCCATTTTCTCTGCCGGGTCATTTATAAACCCGCTCAAACAAGACAAGAAGTCTCACTTAATAGTTTGTAGAAGAAGAAATGCCTCCATTTATTTTTCGACTTTAACAACAAATGGTTTCTTAATAAATAATTCACTGCGGTCAATCATGGTGAAAAGTAAGGTGCACCCTTTTCAATGTGAGGGCAGTTCGTATCATACGGAAAAGGCTCAGAGCTTTAACGGATTCTGAAACCATATAAAACCCTGAAGCTGCAGGCGTAGAAAAACGCACAACAGACGTCACACTGTAATGATTAAAGAGCTGTCAGTGAGAAGCAAAGTTTACCCTATGTCCCTGTAGCTCATAGAACCTCCTTCAGTTGTTTTGACTTTTAGTATCCAACCTGTGGAAGACATGTGGCCCACTCTTCTGTCTAACGTAGCTTTAGCTCATCAAGTTATTGATTTCTGGACAGTTTCCATCACAGCGTTCAATTTTGCCCTTTTTGAGCCATTTGATTTATATAGCACCAATTAACACGTCATCTCAAGGCACTTTTTTGACGTTTCCTCCTGGGAAGATTGGCTGCATGTCCACTGGTCTATTTTAGACCAGTGGACTTAGTTTAAAAATGGCCGTAAATCTCTTCAGGCATTGATGGACAGCCACAGTTGCTTCTTTCAGGTCACTGCCGACGTCTTTCCGGCTTGGCATTGTGGTAACAAAGCCCCAAACTACCAAAGGTCCTGCTTTAATAGAGGTGCTAACACTTATCATCACCTCGATTCTTAGTTTTAAACACACTTATTTTCCCCCTTTGGTTTCAGTTCTGTCTAATAAATAATGACAAGGTGATATCAACCGACTTTTTTTGTGCAGTTGAGTTTGTGTTTGAATAATTTTGGAACCCTTTTATGAAAACCCAATAATTTTGTTCCGATAAATAAAACTGTAATTGACAGAGCGTGTACTCTCTCCTCATCACGACTGCAAAAATGTTAAAAAGAGGAAACGGTTCCATTTGTTTTAACTTTACTCAAACAATAAAGGCTTTCCTAATAAATAATTCACCACATATTTGTAAGAAATCTTCAAACGGAGGTAGGAGCAGCCGTTCAGCTTCCCGATGATAACATGAGAGGAAAGCCGGAGATTTGAAGGCTCCCAGAATGAAAAAAAAAAAAAGTCAGACATAAAAACTGACGTCTTGGAAGGTATTTTATGCGAGTATAACTTTCTCTTGCTGTGCTTTGCAATGACAAACGGCGGAAACACCAACACGGTGAAATGTGATATTGCTCTGGCGTGTCGTAACAACCGTTGCATATGCATGGATAATCATTGCAATCACATCGCCAAACTTTTCCTCTAAGTTTCCTGGGAGTGCAGCTCGAAGGGCTCCTGGCATCACACTCGTGTTTTCCAGAGTTTTTTTTTTTTTTGCCTTGCACACCTAAATGTTCATTCATCTTACATGTTCATCCTCTGACCCATTAAAACTGCGTCTGTGCATTTGACTTAATATGTGCACGGAGGGCTGTCTTAATTAATAAGCAGGCATCCACCAAACTAATCTGCCTGTGTTGTGAAGGCTGTCCTTTCCATTAAGTGGGACTCACATTATCTCCTAATCAAATTAGTCACTTAATTGTGGCCCTCCCTTGATGGATCGCATGGAGAAAAAAAAAAAGGAACGGTGTTTGCTAGAGGGGGGGTGGCGCGCGTGAAGATGGAACACGGCTGCTTCATTACGATATGAAATTTTTTAATAACCAAAGCGTTGGCTGTCATCGTCTGGCTTTGAACTTGGGCGAAGGGTGAAGATGGATTTGACATTTTATGCGTTCTCACAGCTGAGTGTGGAGCCGGCGCGTTAGGCTAAGTACCTAGCCGAAGGCGCTACCCGACTACCCAACAGGGGAGTGACCCGCTGATCACTAGCCCGCTTCCTTAATCACTTCCACACATCATCTGCGACACCTGATCTCAGCCAATGCGTCAGCTCCTTCCTCCCTGATAGAAACACTCTTCTCCAAGTCAGGATTAAGGGTAAAACTTGTGTGGGCAAAAAAAAAAAAATAACCCCGTCCTCTGAGGCGCGGGCCGGCTCCTGGGAGCTCACATTTAAGGGAATGGAGCAGGCGACCGGGGCCGGCGCCCGTGGAGGGGAGGGGTCCTGACGAATGGATGCCTGCCTGGTCGTTTGTCCTGCTGATTGAGTTTTATCCCCTGCCCTTTCACTGCAGCCAGACAATAAACAGAACCACATCCAAGCGTGACAGGTTAACCTAACGGTAATAGAATACTCTTAATAGTGTGGCCCCAGCCAAAGTCCACGGTGTGCGGGGACGGCCCGCGTTCGATGATGGCGAGAGCGCTGGGAGGGGGCGCAGCTCCGGCTCACACTGTTGATGTCAGGCGGGAGCAAGGACAAAGAGGGCAACTTGATGGCTTAATGGGTGGTTTGATGGCTTCATAGGGTGAAATTGAACTTGTTGAGGGCAACCAAACAGATGAAACAGGCCAGACGGGGGCATTATACAGAAAGAGGAATTAGCTATATGCTCTGCAAGCATGACTGGCCTGAATATCTGCGCTTTATTGAAATCCTTGAGCTGTTTGAAGCTGGCATTGTCTCCCAGAGTCTCTCCTTCACACAGAGAATGATTTATCTTGGATGCTGTGACACTGCGATGCCTATACAGCAAAGAAAATAAGCACAATCAAACTGAGCAAACTGTCAAAAGAGATTTAGATGATGTTGTTATGACGCTGACACGAACGTGGCTGTTTTCTGGCAGATAATCCTCACAAAGAGGATCCTCGGGGCTACATGCACCCGCGCAGGCAACACTTCTGCCTGCTTGTTTCTGCAGCACCTCTGCCTGCAGTTTGTCATGTCTGACTGGGGCTTTAATTAGGCCTGCGAATTGAAGCGGCGGCGGCGGCAGGCCTGGGAGCCCTCCGTCCACGGCTCAGCCGTCCTCCACGGCGTCTCCTCGGAGGACCTCTCTGCTCTGTGTGGTTAAGATAATAGAGGCTCGCTCAGAAGATGTTAATTGAGGGGAGATAAAGTGCAGTAGCGGCTGCAGGGATGCAGCGTGCGGGGGTGGAAGGAAAAGGGAGGGGGAGGGGGGTTTACCTGATTAGAGGCTTAGGTGTTTGACTTACAGCTCTCTGTTTGATGACGATAGATTTTTTTTTTTTAAAAGGAGGAAGATGGAACGTACAGCGGAAGCGTGCATCAAAAAAAGCAGAAATCTAAATCTGTTATTAAAGTTTCCCCCCGAGGCATTTGTGTTCTGCTCATTTGAAGACCCAGTAAGGTCAGGCGATTTGATATACTTTCTCCTCTGAGCAGCTCACAGTGGCGCCGCCAGGGTGTAGAATTATAAAAGTTGGATTTTATGGAGCCCTGTAAGGGCTGAGGGGGGGCGGGGGGCGCGTAAGGAGGCAAAATTGACTTTAGACGTAGAGGAGCCTAAAAACAGCTGAAGCGACAGAAGTTACATTAATAGTGGCATATGTCTGGAGCCCAGGAAAGCTGAAAGAGAGAGGAATCAGTTCCTCAGTCAACCCGTGAGGGGACGAACAGGTAAAAGGAGGCAAGGACAAGGGGAAAAAATCCAAAAACGGCACCAGCAGCCTCAGTAATTGCCTCAATGCCGGTGGGATTGCTTTCATTCAATGAGAGCATTCTCTCACTACACGCTGAAGGTGGAGACGGAGTTTCGGGGGCTGGGAGGATGGGTGGCGTGGCGTTGGCGTACGGGGGGATCCGGCGGTGCCCTCCCTCTCTGGGTAGCGCGCAGCGCTGAGGGCGATAGCTCCCCTTTAGCAGCTGAATCTCTGGCATCAGTGTGAGAGAAACTGAGAGAGAGCGGAGTGAGGCGGCGATAAGGAGGTAGGTGGACCACAGACTTGTCACATGTGACTGAGAGTCCAAGAGCATCCCCACATCTGAGTGTTTTTTTTGTTTTAATTCCTGAAAAACGTCCCACCTCCCTTCTTTTCCACACCAGCTCCCACAAACACACTGCTGGAGGTTTCCTTTATTTCTTTATTTGGGCTCCTGTTGGTGCACGCATTAGATGCTCAGCTCCCTCCTCCTCCCTCTTCTTCTTCTCCTCCTCCTCCTCCTCCTTGTCCTGCTCTTCTCTCCTCCTCCTCCTCTCCGCTCTCGCTTTGCCGCTCTCACAGCCTAGTTTTCTTTTTTTTTTCTCCCTCTTCAATCTTGTGCAGGTTGTATCTGACGGAGGAACCGGCGCCGCGCTCCCATCCTTTGCGCTCCTCTAACAACAACAACAACACTGTGAGTATTCTCATGCTAATTCCTCTGCTCCAGCCTCCTCTAACATCCGTTTGTCTGTTTCTTCCCCTTTGCTTCATTTCATTCTCGTTTTTTTTTTTTCCCCCCCGTTTTTTGCCTCTTTTATGTTCTCATCCAACGCGGCAAACGCAGCAGCAGCAGCAGCAGCAGCAGCAGCGCGGGAAGGTAGAAGAAGTGTAGACAAAAAGGAACGAGAGAGAGCATGCACAGAAATGGAGAGAAGAGGGGAGGGGGTAAAAAGAGACAAGGAGGGAAGGAGATCGTGGCTGCTGTCGCTGCGAGCAACCCGTTCTGCTTTCGGAGGTGTTTCTCCTGGAGGATGGTGGAATTGCTGAAGGGATGTAGGGGGCGGGTCTTGGTTTTGTGAGTAGATAGCAGTGCGAGAATGATAGGGGATCTTGTTGACAAGCATAGAGTGGCTCGTCAGACAGCCGGGCAGCAGGAACCAGGGTTCTCCGTGTTGACTAAACTTCTGATTCATCCATCACTTTCCATATTTAATCCACGGCTCGCCTCTCTCTCTCTCCTCTCCTCATTTTGTCGTTTGGGGACCGAGGACTTTTCTATCACGACGGTGACGATGATGATGCCGGTTGAAGGAGATGCATTGCCGGGTACAGATGGGAGATGAATCATAGACGGTTGTTTCTGAGCATATGTGTGTCCCATTCATGATGTGCATGCAGAGTTTTAATGACTGCACTTTGCAGCTGCACATGCCAGATCGTTCAACATTTGCAGTCACGTGTGCATCGTTAAGCTCCCAGGTGTAAACACTAACGACCTCAGCGTTTGTCTATATATATGTATATATATATATATTCATATATATATATATATATATATATATGTAGTGTGTGTGTGTGTGTGAGAGAGAGAGGTCAGAAAGTCAGTGTCCATTCCTGCTTGCTCCCCTTTGATCAAAGAGCCTCATTTAGTCCGCCCACGGCATGTGTCTGAGCCATATGAGGAGTGGGTGTAGTTTATGTGTGTGTGTGTGTGTGTGTGTGTGTGTGTGTGTGTATGTGTGAGGTGGGGGTGAGATGGATAGGCCTTGCTCCCTGACTACAACACCATGGCTAATGGGCACTCGGGTCGGCAGGGGTGGAAGCACATCCGGTTCTGCGGATCAGACCCGGTGACCAAAAACCTCCTCCGTATCCTTTGCCGATTTGGGGGGAAAAAACCAACAACAACAAAAAAAATTGGAGATCTTTGCAAGAAGAAAAAGCATATTGGGCCAACAAAACGCTCACAAACACACTTTGGCATATTCATTTGGCAGAGTGAAAAGGATTGATCTGAGCATGGCAATTAGGCAAATTTCAGAACTAAGCATCTGGCGAGGCGAGAACGCTTCGCCTGGCAGAGGATTACCGTTTTAGTTCCATTTTCAGCCCAGAACGTGTTATTTCACAGCACTCCAGCAGCACTGCGGCTCGGGCACAAAACCATCGCGTTGGGGAATCTTTGTGCAGCATTTCTCCGTCGCGTGTGCTCACTTCCACGGCCTAATAAGTCAGAGTAGCGCTTTGATTAATGCCGATTAGGTTTAATATGTGTGTTCGGCGCCGTGGCGGCCCACCTCCCTCCTCCGCGGCCTTTATGACGACGTGTCGTCGGAGTAAAAATGCCCGGGATGATAGCAGCCTGTCCATGAGCTTGCTTTCCAAAGCAGGCTGATATAAATGAGAACCATTCCCCCAATTAAGGAAGATTAGGTTACCCTCCACCAATCTGAATCCTTAAATCCCCTCTGTTTTTACAGCTCTGTCTGGTAAATGTAATTCAGCCGTGAGACCTGGGCAGAATAGCAATAAAAGAAGGTAGAAAGTTTAGCAGCGAAGCCCAGGCGGTAAAAATATCCACTGGGAGAGAGAGAGAGGAGGGGAGGGGGAGCGAAAGCACATGATAATTGACACTGCACTGTGTTGCAGTTGGCTGTAATTAACTGTGTAACAGAGGTTGTCAGTTGGAAAGGGAGAAAGGCCCGACTATCTGCGTGCATTTAACACACTTGAAAGTGCAACGTTTATCGTGTCTCTCCAGCTTTCAGCGAGGGTGTGTTTCAGGTCGGCGTGGGCCTCTCAGTCGTATTTCCCCCAGATCTCTTTCTACAGGGCCAGTCAGGCATTATCCACCGCCGCCTTCATCCTTTGCGCCACAGTTTTGAGCATGTGGGAAAAAAAACCAACCCCAGAAACGGGAGCCATTGTTTCTGGGGCGAGCGGGAAAGGCTTATCATCTATTTTTAGTTTGCTTTTCCTCGTTGTTGCCTGGGCCACGATTCATGCTTATGTCTGGAGATTTGGTGCCATAAACTATGTTGCGCTTCGCAGCCAGGCGCTGGCTGGTGACAACTCTCACCCACACATTAGTGATCTACGAGCCATATAGCGCGGACCCCCTGCCGCCTCGCCAGCCGCTTTCTGAAGCCACGCAGGACCACAGCGGCGTCGCGCTCTGTGTGTGATGGCACCCATATGTGCAGAGAGAGCACCTGCATTAGCAGAACGTGCCAACCCTTTTATTTCTCATCACTTATCACAAGCCTCTACATGCTGCAGCGAGAAGGGGGGGGGGGAGCTCATAAAGATAAAAATCACATTTCACTAGAGGGTGCTTGTGTGACAGTGATATATGCTGCGAGCATCCTGGCACCTCATTGAGAAGAGAGTGAGTTCTGGGTGGGTAAATCAATTTGTGCAGAGGCCGTCGCTGCTAGTATTGGTTTCGTGATATGATCTTTGTTGTCCATTTTTAGAGGTCAGCGTGAGCACGGCGACAAGGGCAGCCCAACCTGACCGCTTTCTCTCGTTTCTGTGCTGGTAAACGATCTCCCCCAGGTGGATTGTGGGTAAAGTAAGTCTCAATATATATATATATATATATATATATATATATGTTTAAAAAAAAAAGGCCATGTGTCTTTTTATTTTTTCTCTCTCAAGTTGAGACACTATGGATTCTCTATTAAGAAAGTACGTTCATCCATTACCACGCACGGCTTGATAAAGTGTCCAGAGCCAGAGGCGAGCGCAGCCTGTGCATTAATCGCTGTAATTACTCAGCGAGGCTGACACTGATTCTGGAGGTGTGTCTGACTACATCTACCAGTAGAGGGGGGGGGGGGGGTCGGCCAGTGAACCCGGGTCCGTCTGATCTGATCTCTGGTGGTCAGGTCGAGCCGCTCCCCGCCAACCGTCTCACGTCTGTGTCGTCAAAGTTTCTCCTCGCCCTGGGAAGACGGCGGCGTGCCGGACACTCTTTGACTGAAGTGCTGTGCAAAATCACCACAGCAACGACTGCTTAGCAACAAAAATGTTGACATCATATAAAAAAAGAGGAAACAAAGAAAACAAGAAGGAACCCATGGCTGCACGGTGTGGTTTGTAGGTTTGGTTTAGTTAGTGTCGCTGCACCAGCTGTTGGGGTCCTCAACGCCCGGGTTTCCTCCTTGTACCGAGACGACGACGATGATGATGATGATGATGATGAGAGGGTCAAACCCAACATTTCATGTCAGGGACGTAAAAAGCGGAGGAGAGGGAGGGGGGCTGAACGGGGCTCTGCGACGTATTGTCTGTACAAGGGCAGCAGAGTTAGTCTTTGTGCCGCTACTTCTGGAACGTGTCTCCTAATACCGTCAGTGTTCCAGCTAATCAGAGCGGCATTGTTGGCCATAATAAGTGAACGGAGTTTAATAGGTGAATGTGTGCCACTTGCCGTCTTATCTCACAGTGACTTTCACTTGCTCTGCCTGCAGCAAGTAATCATGAGAAATATGACTCAGAGACAGCGTTTTTAATTAAGGACAGTTTTTAGCTTGGTGCAAGAAGAAGAAGAAGAAGGCGGCGGGGTGAAGGCTGTTCCACACGTTTTCTTTGGCTTCCTCGTTAATCACAGAAGCACGTCTGATGCGGCCGTGCAGCGGAGGAAACCAGGCTGTGACGGCGGCGCCGTGGAAGATTTGAACATCTCGGTGCTGATGTGTGCAAAGCAGGGGGAGGCTTTGAAATTTCCTCCTCTCCGTCCCTTTCAAGTTGGTGTAGGGGTCGTGTGCGAGTCCCTGCAGTTGGCCGACGGCTGTTAGGAAGCTCCACGACCCCCCCCCCCCCCCCCCCCAACTGTTCACAACACCCTCGCAGGGAGCTCTGTGTCCGTCTCCGCGCCCCGTCCTCCGCCCGCAGACCTGCTTTGTGTCAGATAGTTTAATGTGAAATTGCTTTTCTTTCAAATTTCCCCCTGGAAACGCAGGTCGTCGCAAAAATGTTCCATCTCATAATGGCGTGTTATTGTTGTTCTTTCACACGAGTCCTTGGCTTCTGAGCAAAGGGTTTTCTACTTGTTTCTCTCTCTCTTTACTCCCCCCCCCCTCCCCCTCCAGCACGGAGCTGAGGTCACACTCGGCTATTTCTCCCACCGCTCCTGTCACAATCTGGGATTCTGTGCAGGGGGTTCCTCCTCTGCTGCGCCCACGGTAACCCCTCTGAAAAATTTATCGCCACCTCGCCGTGTGATTACGCTTTGCATTAGCGGGGCTTAAATTTAATTTGCCGGCGGGCCCCGGCGGCGGTGCTGCGGGCCCGGCCTATCAGAGACACTTTGTAAAGGGCCCCTGGAAGAGCCTCCCGGGGCGATCCTATCAGTCAGACACACTGTCAGCAGACACACTCAGTTAGTCAGCACCGAGTCAGAGACGTGGCCCGGCCGAACCACACGCCACCGCCGGCTGCTCCGCTGGGCCGCCGCGGTGGGCACGGCGCTCCCCCGCCTGCCAGTCAAAGCTCCAGCGCGGACGCTGACCTTTGCTCCCCTGCTCAGATGAATGCTCTTCAACAGGTGACACCCTCGCCTCCCTCTCTTTCATCGTTGCCACCTTCTCTTCGCATGTTAAAGGAGGGCTGCCTGTTTGCCACCGGCTCTGCAGGATGCACTCAAATTATTGAATATTTTTAGATTTTTATCCAGCGCACTGTCAGTCTTCTGACTGCCGCTTCAATAATAATCACCTGTCGTAAAGCGGCTATTACTGTCCTCCGCTGCTGTGATTTACATTAATACCTGGTAGTTAATGTCATGTTTCTTTATTGAGAGAACGTAGGACATTAAATTCGACACGCTGCCTCTGCAGTTACGCGCTGTGCCATTATTCTCTCTTTTGTCCTCCTTTATTTTTACTTTCCCATTTTCATCCTCCTTCAGACGGCGATCAAAATAGCCTGATCTGAGGCCACACAAGGCGGCTTTTATCTGCGCTCTCTGAATGAGAAGGTCAATTTTCAAGGCGTTTTGTTGGGGGGGGAATGTTAAAACCAGCTAGTTGCTAAGAGAACCAAGAGGGCCCTGTGCTTTCCGCGGCTCTAATTGGGGTCTATTTTCATTTTCATATGGTTTTAAATGTCAAGAACAGAGAACGTGCAAAGTGTTTTGAATCTCCAGTGGAACGCATCAATCCTTGGGTCGCACAGGTTGGAAACGCTATTCTTTTATTATTGAGAGTCTAACAGGGCTCTTTGCTCTGCAGCAAAGTTTCCCCACTGAAAAAGTTAAAAGGAAAACATGATGTACTGCCTCTGACCTCATCCCTGCTCCGCTGGGAGCGTAATGTCAGAAGATGCCAGCGCCTTTCTTCATTTGACAGAAACAAATCCTCAGAAAGGACTCCTCCTTCCCTCTGTGGAGGATTTACGCCCTCCTGGTATCGCTGCTTCCTCTCAACACCATGGCTCCCACTTGTGTAAATTCATGAATGGGATTTCTTTTATATACTTCATGGACTGCGTTTTTTTTTTAATCAAAAATATGTAAAGCAACTATAATACTTGGTGTAAATATTTAGATGATCTTAAATGAAGTCATGCTGAGACGAGACTTGGATGCACTTGGTGTAATTTACATCTTCCTTCCCTAGTGGTAGCATTAATAGCCCATTACCAACGGGTGCATACCGACTTACCTACATGGTACTATAGGGTACTTGAATGGTACTTGCATAAGTACAAGTTCATTTCTAAGTGGCCTGCAGGAGTTCAGATGACATATTTACCTACAGGGGTAGGTACGGAGTGGCAGTGGATGATTCTAGGGTTCATTCAGGGGATTTTAAGGACACGAAACGAGGACCTGTGAGGTACTTTCAGGCTTTGCTTGGGGTACCTTTTGTTTATGTGTAGCGGTTACCAGCAGGGCTAATTATGGGGATAATTACAGTGTACCTCTGTCCTAATCAAACCGTAATTACGTTGCCTACAGAATTTTTAAATGTGACTAGCAGGGTTGAGATAGGGCTGCTTAGAGGATCCAGCTAGAAATCTGCAGTGTAATTACAGGGTATAATGTACCTACAGGGTACTTACAGGGTACTGAGTGGCTGCCAGGCTTTTTAAGGGTGCCTAATGGTAATAAAGGTCGAACTGAAGAAGCTTTATTCACTGAAAAGTACTTACTGGGGATTTACTCTATATAAATCCTGCGAGTACCTGAGGCCAACTTGCAGGATTTATATCGGGTAATTTCTATGCATTTAAAGGGTTCCTACTGGGGTATTTAAAGGGGACCCTGTGGATACCAAATGGGTATGGACAGCACTGCTTTTGGGGACACTTAGCGATTGTCTGTGGGTGTACTAGCGGGGTTATTTTTTGGGCTTTTACAGGACAAGATGGTACCTATGGGATAAAGTGTGATGTACTAGTAGTTAGCAGAAGTTAGTACAGATCGCTAAATTCAGTATTTTTACTATGAGTTTTTTTTTCTGATGTTAGGAATTATGCAACACATGGAAATCTTTGTCAGTGTGTTATATTAGCATCATGCAAGCATTTTATTATATTAAAGGACGAACAAGCCCATAGATTTTCAGTAGGAATCCCAGTAGGCACGCCATGGATATCCAGTAGTAACTTAGGAATAGATATCCTGTTACCTGTAGCTCCCCCCATAAGAAACCCCCATATCGCACCCTTATGTCCCACATTAATACGCTATAAGTGCTGGGCTGGATTGTGCAGCGCTATCAGTATAAAATGCACCAAACCAGCACGTTCAAGTTAAAATTCAAGTCATTCTAGCCACAAAGAAACACTAAAGCCAGGAATTCTAGTTTTCAAACAACGAAAGGGTAACGCCACATGTTGCAATGTGCCTAAAAGCACTTTGTTTTCCCTGAAGCCGTGAACTGCTACAGGAACGGCCTGCATGGACGTTCTGCTGTGAGATTTCGATCATGCTGTGTATAGTATTTTTCCGAGCAGCAAGAAAGTGGTATCAGTGTCGCTGTTCCGTCTGGGAGCTTAGAGCAGGTTTTCATAGAGCGGCCGTGAACAGAATACTTAAGTTCAAATGCATTTTTAGGCACAGTGGCGACATTTTCCTTTGAAATAGGGCTGAAGATTAACTCGAGACGGCTGATTGTCACTCTGCTTACGGACTTTGATTTTTGCATATTTCAAGGTGAACTTTTATTGTTCTCGGTGAGCAATGTGTTCACTTGGTCTATGACAGTGTTGCAGTTATTGTTGGTCTAAGAGCCAGACTCCGGTGTTTTCTGCATCACATGTTTATGTCTGAAACATTCACTTTTGGCTCCGGCTCTATTAGGCTCCACCTCCCACAAGACGAGTCTGCTTGAGTCTGTCAATAATGGCTAAAAACGAGGCTTTGTTTGTGCGCCAAATTAGCTAAAAGCAGAACATTATGCAAATAGTTTTACGCTGTAATGGCATTTAGTAAAAGGTAGAAAAGTCCCCACAGCAAACAAAGTATTTTAGAAAGTTTCCTGCACAGAGAATTGCTTTATATGGTCAAATAAAATCCATAAAACACAGAATCAAAGGGAAAAGTCCAACCTAAAAGTCTAATGTGACCCTCTTAAACACAGCAGTATCAGAGCAGGGGATAGCAGCGTAGAGGGCAGTAAAATAAAAAAAAAAAAAGACCCGTTTGGTCATTTAATTTAGCTCTTTGATATCCAAGGAGCTGAAATAATAGATTCATCTATTTTGGAATCTCTTGTTCTGTTCCTTCCCTCAAAGGTCGGAGGTGTCAAATGGTTTGCAACTGGTGAAGCGCACGGATTCATGTCAGGAGTCGACCTCGGCGGGAAAGCGGAGCGAGCCGAGTAAATGCACTGACAGCAGCATTTCCTAATGAAAATTAGTTTAATGCATTCAAAAACAGAACTGTTTATATAGCTAGGAGCACGCCGGCTCTATATGACTTTGAATAGCTGTTAGGACAATGCATTAATGAAATTCCCCAGAGCCTGGACTTAGCATTCGTGGTTCAAATGCAATTTTTCTTCCTGTGACAACGTATAATCCCCTGTCCAAGCAGGCCTGTATTTCTACCTTAAACATCCCTTTCATTCCTTCATTTAATAAATGACACCCAGAGGACAAAACGGGGACAAGTCCCTGCTGACATTTGTGAAATATAGACTGATAATGCTCCTGCCACTTGCTTAATGCAGCTCCCCTCCACCTCTTTGGGTCTGACAGGCCGGGCCCGACGCATGGATCATAATGAGAGGATCCCAGCGCTGTCGGTTAGCGGCACCTAAAGCACGTGGCACAACTCCGTTGACTCTGGAGAATAAAAGAAGAGCTGACGGGTTCCCTCCCCGGAGTGAGGACTTCTGTTTCTCCTTGGCGGGGTTGGCCGTTTGCGCCTGATGATTGCCAGCGGAGCATCGTTACGTCTTCATTTTGTGGGGGTCTGTGCAGTGAATATGCGGCGACGGTCTCGGGGACAGCGTTAAAACCCTCAGCCAGTCGCTGTTTGCATGGTTCACTCTGAATGATTTAATTACTTGCTTTAGACTTGAGCAATTATAGCTGAGCAGCACATATGTTAATTATATCTGACCTTACTTTTTTGCTGCTCTGTTAATTGTTCCCTTCAGATGACATTCTCAGATGACTGTCATTGCCGCGTGCGTATCGGACAATTTAAAACGACACAAAAGAGAGGCGGACATGGAGGTCTTTTATTATTATTGCTGTTCGTGGAGAACTTTCAGCTTCCAGTTCGTGCCGTTGTTGTTGCCAAAAGGTTAGGAAAAAAAAGAAGAAATTCTCACCATTCCTTCCATCGGCAACACAGACGGAGGAAATCAGCCGGCGAAGCTGAGGATGCAACCCACTTCCTGTTTATCAGATAATGCGTTTTGCTTCTCTCGTGCCATTAATGCCCAGGAAAACATTGAAACCCACTTATGTCCCAGTTCAGAGCTCACACAACCCGTTCTAATGCACATTTGCCTCCAAATGTCAAAAGCTCCAAAAATCTATTAGGACTGACTCGCAAAGGCGAACCGCTACCTGAACTAATACATCATGTTAAATGACACATAGACTGCAAATTTCTGCAAACATGCTTTTATCACACAGCTTATTATCGCGTTTAATGGGGATGATTTTCACTTTTGCCAGAGCTGCACTCCGTGGTTTAATTCTCCTGCCAGCGAGGAGGAAGGCACAGAGACACAGCGAGCTCTTCGGATTCATTTCGCCTTCTGATATGATTGCGGCGGCGTGACCGCGGCCTTATGAAGCAAAAATGAAAAATACATGTGCTGCTCAACACGATTGTGTTTGTTAATGTTGCAGTATGTCTCCGCATGCTGTTACTAATGGACTGTGCTTTTGTTTGTCACCTTAAGTGAGCGCCGACATTTCTTGTCTCACTCCACTACTCCAGAGATAAATTTAGGAAAAATGGGACGAGTCCGTGGGGTTGTGTTTATGGATGGAAAGGTTTTCCTGTGCGTTCACATTTACGATCCACCTCATATCAACGCAGTTAAAATCTAAAGCTTGTACAGAAGTAGGGTTGGGAATTGATAAGATTTCCACGATTCCCTTATCGATTCTGTGAAACAATTCGATTCCTTATCGATTCCAATTTGGGGAAATTTTTTAACCTCTTAAACAAAAATAGACATGGTATTAAGCATTTAAATTTAAAGTAATAATAATTTAACATTTTAGAGACATAAAAAGACAACAAATAAACATTAAAGTACGGTTTATAGGTTGGGTTCTGCAATGTTATAAGATGAGTATAAAACTCATCTTTAGAACCAATCTCTGCTCAAAATGTTGACCTGCACCGCCTAATCTACTTTCAGCAGTTATCATCAGTTATTGCAGCCGTAAACTGCAGAAAATACGGGCAGAGCGGCTCCTTCTGCCTTTACTCTGCTCCTGTCAGGATGAGCTGCAGCGCATTATGAGGCGGAGGGATATTTCAGCGTCACTTAGTTTAGAGACCAAACAAGCGACTTCACTTTCAGAAACAAGCCCAAAAAACTGCAACCCCACAACTCATGAAATTTACAAGCGACTTTAGAAAAAAGAAGACCAAAGTTGCATAAAATAAGTGGGCTTCTCAACAGTGAGCATACTTTCTAAGTGTGTCGTATCACTCCGCCCCTCTGGTCGGTACACAAATTCTACATTATAAAAAAGAAAAACCTACCGAAAAGTCTCGCTCTCATGTCATCTTGAAGACATTCTTCTTCCAAATGTTGGCTACAGACGACGTGTTTTCTCTCTGGCCAGAAGTTCGATGGCAAGTTGGCAATCCAACAAAAGAGCCCGTGGTGGATCATGAATTGGAAAGGTGAAATAACTAATGTTTTTTTCACTTTTACCTGATGCATTGGAACATCCTACGGCCATGCAGGTGGGCATTGTTGCTTCAACAATAGCTCTCGTGAATTTCAATGGTGAAGTCCTCTGGAAATCCGAAATAATTGTTGTAGAGCGCAGTGACTTACCGCGACATTACGTCACAGGATGTGATGTCGGGCAATAATGGCCGCCCCCCTACACAGTGATCGAGACGACAATTTATGCTTTTATTTTCTTATTGATTAACGCTAAATTCATTAAATCACCACAAACGTATTAGTTTTAGGTATAGCTAATGATCCCCTTTATTTTTCCTTGTTGACCGGACTTTCGATCGCTTTACCCGATGGGGCGCCATTTATTTTTATTTTTTTTTGCTTTTCTAGACTTACGCCTGGTCACGTCGTACTTGCTCACTGAATGCCGTGTGCGTAACTTGCGTAAAAAACGTGACGTCGTGCTGCCCGGCTCTGGTGCTGCCT
The DNA here is from genome assembly GCA_037039145.1 of Fundulus diaphanus. Taxonomy (NCBI): domain Eukaryota; kingdom Metazoa; phylum Chordata; class Actinopteri; order Cyprinodontiformes; family Fundulidae; genus Fundulus; species Fundulus diaphanus. The sequence continues at coordinate 39,428,946 of CM073140.1, forward strand.
GGAATCGATAAGAGAATTGTTAAGCGAGCTGCCAAACGGTGCCATGGAATTGGAACACACGGAACCGGTTCTGAACAGGAAACCGTTTTCGATTCCCATCCCTATACAGAAGGCATCGATACATTTTTACTGACCAGCTTCAGCTTCGGTTTTAGCACATAACGGGTTAAGGAACACTTCACCTATTTTTATTTATTTTTTTCCCCACAAAAAAATTAGATTTTTCTTAATACCGCTTCAAAACGTCCCTTCTTTAATTCAATGACATCACTGGGTCTATTTTTGAAACATTTATTTGTTAATTTTCATTGGTAGGGTTTCTAGTTTTCTCAAGAGGTAGCCCTAAAATAAACGTTTGGTTTCTGATTTAGATCCCCTGAAAGTTTTAATTGTCCAAATTTATAGGAAAGGTCCTCAAATTATATCCTCTTCAACATCTCCACTCTGTTAGTTTCCTGTATACTCAGCATTTCCCTGTTAATGCTCTCCAATATGTCCCCTCTATAGACTATTAGAAGGCTTGAGGCGAAGTTTGCAGCATTTTAAAAGATAGTTTCAGCATCAGCTATGGAAAACTTTTATTGTGTGCTCCTCATGATTCTTTTGATGATATCTGCCAATATCCCATATATATATATATATATATATATATATATATATATATATGGGAAGAAGCCCTGTAAGCTTTACTGCTGCAATCTGTCTCCATGCCTTCCATATTGTGTTATAATTTACAAGATCTATTTTTAGGTGATCTAAGAATGGTCCCTTCATGCCGTGTTGCATTACTGTAGAGAGGAGCTGGATCTGTATAACGACTGCTAATACAAGCGTGGGATGGGGGAACAACAGACTTCAGAACATAACGGTAGTTTTAAACGGGGTGCTGCGCTCTTCAGCTTAATTGGGCTGTAAATGTTGGTAAAATGGTCTGAAAAGCTGCTTCACGCTTCCCTTTGTAGCAAGCTTTTCCATCAAGTATGAGATGCTCAACAGTTGCACCAGAAGACTCAGTAGGATTTTATCGTATTTTATTAAAAGTCAGGAACATTTGATAATTTTTAACAACTTTTATTAATGATTAGCACAGTTGGCATTGCAAAGTGTAATGGTTGCCTCTCCATGTCTATTTTTTTATTAATAGTCCTTCCTTGTGTCAAAGTCTTCTGAATCTTTAAATGTCTGATTCTTAGACGGTTTAAAGTTTGATAAAATGAAATAGACACTTTCTGGATTCGTTAGCTTTAGCTTTTTGTTGTTGTCTTGCAAATGTTATAAAACGTGTTGCCCCTGTGTAGACCTGTAACGTTTTCCTTTAAGCCGTTTTCACTTTACCAACTTAAAATAAATCTAAATGTTTACAGAAAATATGTTTATTATATTTCTAGTTTTTTTTACCCCTGGTATATCTCAGAAGGTGCTGCTGGAGAACAGAAGGCTGACTCTGCAGCAGCAGACTGACCATCGTCTGTATATTTAAACTTTAAACTAATTCCAAATTTAAAAAATACATATGTTGTATTTGAAGGAAATATATTACCGTGTATTTCTTATCTACGTGGTGTTTTTGTCTGACGGTTTAACTTTCCAGAGTAAAACCAGTAAAAATAAGACCTCCATCAACACAGAACCATGTCATCTGGATTAGTGGCTTCATCCCTGACATCCAGTCAGTGATTTCAGTATTTTTGCTTTGATACCGATTTTGGACCGGCTCAGTTCTGTTGGTATTTGTGGCCAAGCGTAAAATCTACAAACACAGAAAGTGTCTTAGATTTGCCACAAGTAGTCGTCCATTTTCTCACCTGCAATGATGGTTTGCTCTCCAGTTTTCTGTCCAATCCAACGTTATTCATAAAGCACTTTAAAAACAAACCGACGAAAGTGCTGTGCTCATTAAAAGGAAATAGAAGGAGACATAAAAGAACCTCCTCTGTGCTGTTCAAAGAGGTATTTGGGTTTATTTTTTAAAAATGGATGCGTTATGCCTTGGTGCGTCTGCGTTGTGTGAAAATATGTGCATTCTGAGGCGGTGTCTGTCTCAGCAAAAATGTCATTATGGTGACACATGATGACAATAAAGATTCTTGATTATTTAGGAGATATGCAGTACTCCCCCTCTGTACGGCCTGTTCCTAAGCTCCTTTAGACGTGTTTTCTGCTACTAAAGAAACTGTGGCTTGGATACGTCAGTCTAAGACTTACAGGTCCATCTCCAAACCCCCGTTTCAAATTATTTCTTTCTAACAGAAAGCTTAGAAAATGGTTTGTTAGGTCTCGTCGTGGTTTACTATTAGCATCATCCTGCGGTTTTATTTAAGGTTTCCATTAACATCCTGGTGGCAGCAGACTCTAGTTTTTCTTGATTTAACATCTGTTTTTGCTGCTGTTAATCAGAAACTAGACGACATGGTTGGTATTTGCGGCTGGAGGGCTCTCTGGCAGTACAGTGAATCCAGTAACCCGACATATAGGGTTCAGTTCTGGGACCTTCTGAACATGTATTTAAACAAACTTTAATGTTTTCTATCATCGTTAAGTGGCTGATGAGGGGAATAAGTCCCCTTAACACCATAAACTATTTTGATTAAATGCATGATCAATCATCAAACACCAGTTTTGTAACAATTATGTACAGTTGAATCCCAAAAGGACTGAACCCTTATTATTGCTCAGGGGCAATAATAAGGGTTTCAGTTGCCCTGTCAGTCTATCAGTCTTCATCCTGCTGCATTTAGCTTTATTATTGAGTAAAGAAACCTTGGTGTAAACATGCTGTCTTCCAGCTGTAAGGCTTTTAACGAAAAGACCTCGCCTGTTCTGGTGTCCTCTGCCCATACATTTTAAAACCCTGGTCTCACTTTTGAAGCCCTATGTTTCTGACCTCTTGGAGGTTCATTTCTCTGCTCTCCCTCGTGTATAAATGCACAAAATATATTACGCGTCAAAGAGCGCAAAAATCAAGACTTTTCAGTTGGCAATGAAAAACCATAAAGTCCTAAAACTCTCTCAAATGCACAGAAGGATGACTCCATTCAGTTTTATTTAACTCCAGGAGCATCATGAGTCTGAGCTTTTATAGTTTAAACCCGTACAACGAAACAAAATCACATTTAGCCTCACACAATAACTTTATACGCCTCAAAAAATGATGGAATCCACCTCCATCAGCTATTAACCGTAAATATTGCTGTTTATGTCACATGTAGGTGTAAATGCACATCGGTCTGTGCGCTGAGGAGCATAGAATGCATCTAAGCTATTTAAGGCACCCTTTCATTCTCGCTGAGAAAAAAAACGATCTGCAGGTTAGTTCCTAAAAAGTCAGGTGTGATGATTCCTCCGGTGGACAAGGTGGAGACAATCACACCGGTTCATAGAAAGCTGCGTAAAGTTGCGTGTAATTGTGGATCGATGGCAGCGTTGGCGCTGCTGCAGGACATCGGCGGTGGAGGAATGCGAAGGGAGCGTGTTTTCAGAGATCCCGGTGACCTGCTGGAACATGACGAGTGGATTATCAGCCAGTTCAGGGGCGTAGGTGTCAAACTCATTTCTATATTGGGCCACCTTCGCATCATGAAGTCATTACAAGGGCCGGTTTCACCTGTATAGATCATACTTTTGATTTCATAATTTCGTTCCAGTTCACATTGAAGTATAAAAAAAATGTACAGTAACATAAAAGTAGCACCTTAGGCCCAGTTTATACAGTTTATCTGCAAAGAAGAGTTGATGTTGGGGTGAGTTACACTTTAAACTCTCATCATTCTGCATCACTTTTTCTCTTTTTGGACATTTCTGGGTTGTTTTACTGTGTTGTGGGAAAACTGACATCTAGTGGCAGGATGCTGTTACTACACAGGTAAACAAAATAAACGTTCGCTACAGTAGGCACAGTTTTAGCTATTTTATACACTTTAAAGGATATTAGCCTCTACTTTATTACATGATTTGCCTTTTTTTGGCTCTTGAGGACCGGAGAAATTTCCTTGATGGGCCGGATTAGCTTGACACATGTGGCCCCTGTATTACAGAGGGAAACCAGGAGGAACCGTGCATCGCTGGTTCAAGTTCTAACTACGCTGCAGTCTTTGCACCTGAAGCTTTTATGAGGGAACAGACTGACAGGTCGGGTATTTCACGTCCCTTACCAGTCCATATGGGACGGCCTCATTCATGTTGTTCTGATGTTTTGCTCTAAGAGCGATTTACCTTTGTGAGTAGAGATCCTTTTTAATTCATATATGTCCAACCTATTTATGATACACAAATATGTCTCACAAATGTAGTGTTACATTAGCCTGCTAACTCAGGATTCTGCTACTCTAATAATTATACTTATTACTCGAGGTGTGTAGTCTCCATGGTTATTTGGACACGTGCTCGGTGCCTTCCAGGTATTTAGACGGGTTTGCATATGTATTTGGAGATGGGGACGGTGACGGGGAGGCCCCAGATGCACGTGCAGGCGCAAATTGTTTCCCGCAGAATGGGATGTAAAAAGGAAAGATGTGCAGGGACACTTGGACGCAAGTTTTTACACCTCTGATGTTTTTTGTGCATCATTTTAACAAACGGAGAAGACATATGGTTTAATGCTTTTGCTCCACAGTTGTGGAATGTGTTGGCCTGATACCGTTAAATCTGTTGAAACGGGATTTAAATAAGCTATGTTATGTAAATTGCATCAAAACAATTATTTTAAACGGGGACCTAGCAGATTTTTCATGTGTAATCTGAAATCTGTGCATTTGGCTGATGAACCTCTTGACAGTTGAGAAATGTGGTAAAATTACTGGTCTCGGGTATTTTCTAATGATAAACCAGTCGAATTTATAATATAGTGTTTGTCACACTGACATTTGAAACGCTTTACACCAGAGCCACATTCACTCAGACTCACACACGCACTAATAAACACACATTCATACACTGATATGTGGATTATTAGGTGGCCTGGAGTTTAAGTGCCTTGCCCAGGGGCACATTGACATTTGGCAGGGCAGGAAACTAATATCCACACAGACGATTCTTCCTACTGAGCACAGCCAGCCAGAGAGTCGCTTACAGGAGCAATAACTAAGATATTTACTGTAAAATCAACCTAAATCATTTTCATTTGTCACCCAGGATAGAAGTAACATTCCCTTTAAACATCGCTCCTCTCCATCAACAATGTCTTAGTCACATTTTTCTCCTGTCAAAGCTAGAAGTACGGTCCAGAACCATTTCAGTTCAGAGTGTAGCGCGTGTTTACTTCCTGGTTCCTGAGCCAATCAGATGAGAGTTCCCAGGGTTCCCTACACAGAGCGCAGCATTTGGTGTTTTATTTTGGTTCCATGTTAGCAGCAGCCTGCTAACATGGAACCCAGTAAGAGAAGCGGACCAGAACTAGAACAGAATACAACATCATAGACCTGTCCAGTGTGAGTAAAAATTCAGTTCATTTTCACAACTTTTTCACAGCAGCAACGGACCGTTGAGGAAACAACACCCTGTTGTATATTTATTGTTCCCATTTGAAACACTAGGTGTCATTATTACTATATGCTCCTTTAAATTAGCTGAAAAATCTTTATATTAGAGTTAGTGTTCTAAGGTTTGCCTACTAACCTGTTTATGTTCTGAATGACTGACAGTTTGAATGCAGCCTGTGTAAAATCTGGCCACTGGTTCTCCTCATACACATCCTTTGTTTCACAGGGGATCCGTCTGCAGTGTTCGCTCAATCGCAGCCTCATAATTCAAACTCACGCAGCTCCAATTAAGGTCCCAGTAAAGTTTAGTAAACTCTGCATGTTTAAATCCATAAGGGCAGGACAGCAAAGGCTTTTTATTTTCCTGCCATGCCTTTCACACAAGTGATTGCCATCCAAGTATAGTCTGATGCAGTGCGGTCCAAAGCCACGACTCAACGCCCGCTATCCTGCGTGTTTTAGTTTTTCCCTGGTTCAGCACATCTGAACCAAATGGTGGTTTATTAGCGGGCCTCTGCAGAACTATGACATGATTAGAAGGTAGTTGGACCATTCCAGCTGAGTTGGAGCATCTAAAACTGGCAGGACAGCAGCTCTTGAGGACTGGAGTTGGACACCCGTGGTCGAAGGTCTTTGTTAATGCAGACTCCGTGACCCCAAGATGACCAACTTGGCTGCAGGTCTTTGGCAGGAAGGTTTAGGATATTTATTTTCCTCCCTCATTCTTCAGGCTAAAAGAAAACGGTCTCACGTAATAATGGCACCTGAGGGAAACAGGAAGAGATGGATTACTACTTAGACGTTCATAGACATGCTGATTAACTTAAAAATGATAGTTAGCAAAACACTTTAGACTTACATTTTAACGGGATTGTTTGTCTTTTTTTTTTTGGGGGGGGGCAAAAATTAAGTTTATTTTTTTCATAAATTTTCTTTAATGCATATATCTTTGTTTACTGACTTTTACACATTCTTAGCAGTGGTGCTAACATTTATTTTCTATTATCTACATCCTTTAAGTAGCCGGGTAAAACTAAAGGAATAAACCACCACCAAAACATTTTTGCATGATTTATAAACTATCATATTTAGTGATGCAGCAGTTTATTAGTGATCTAAAACACACATTTTCCATTATACTGTAGGTTGGTCAGAGAAATCACATTTTTGTCTGCATTAAAACTCCTGTTTTTTTATATTTTTGGTTTTCTTTGTAAAGGCCTAAAAATCAGTTCTGTGATGCATTATCATCATTATTTTTTTTGGAGTTTAGTAAAAAAGTAAGATGCTTAACTTATATTTGTATTCCTTACATGTTGTGTGGGATTCAAAACAACAGAATCTATTAGGAAACATGAAACATATTTTTCTTTATGTTCTATAATCTAATTCATTGTTCTTCCGTCCTTTGAAACATTTAAATCAGAATCTCAACAACGTATTTAAGGAATAGCAATTTTTCTTGAACCATAAACCATTTTTTTTTGTCTAACTTTTCAAAATAACCATTTGATCGTGGGTTTCTCCAGCGCTGCTCCTGCAGGTGCATCTGTTGATGTTTAGGCGAGCGTGCTGCTTCGTCTCGGACGTGTCTACGTTTGAGTGTGCTTCCACACACGTCTGGGAACCAATCTGATTGTGCGCTGGGCTTCTGGAGGCTTTTTGTTGTGTCTTTCACATAAAAAGTGGCATATAAATAAAATTTGAGTGACTGAATGTTTGTTTGATTCAAGTGAAAGTGGAACAGCTCCCAGCAGTTACAGTTGGTGAACAAAGGGAACATTATATGTCAATTTTAGTCACATTTCATAGCTGAACTACGCCTCTTAAATGCCACCGTCAAGAATGCATTTGAACTTGAGTATTGTGTGCAGGCAGAGGTTGTCAGAAACCATCCGAAGCCCCCCCACCATGACGGAGCCACTCTGACATTCCTCTCTTGATGCTCAGAAAAGGCTATAAGGAACGCAGCATGGTAGAAAAACATATGCAGGCTATTTCCATTTCTCGATTCCTCCTACCTGTGCGACATATTTAAATAGTTTTACCCATGTAAGCACACGTCCTCGTATTCTTTGCCAAGTGTTAACCGAGAGGTTTTTATTATTCATGCTCCATTCTTCGCACAGATCCGGCAGCAACAATGTAAGACATTAATTATGTCGTTGAAAAGGACCACGGCAAAAAAAAAAAAAAAAAACTGTCCCAAACAACACAAGACTCATGTTTTAATTATAACTGCCAGTCCAATTAGCAGCATTTGACAAGTGATCCACAGTAAACAACATCACGTCTCTGTTGCAGCATGTGTTCTGCAAACTTTGGGCAGATGCTGTCTGTTCTCCTCCTAAGATATTAGGCTATCTGAAAATGTCCCGTGCTGATGCAGTTTTGCGTGTCTGAGTTGCTCCAAGCGGCCTATTTTTTATCGGGGAGGTGTCCCCGTAGGTCGCGGTGGAACTGCATGTTGCCGCTGCTCGTCTGCAGTGAGATCTGAGTTGATGGCAGAGCACGTTGATTAAGCGGCTCAGTCTTCCACAGACGGCTGTCAGTTCCATTCAGCTGGCCGCCGCCGATTGTTCATCAACGCTTTCTCTCGCGTACCCCTCACACGTCCACGCCCTGCGACCTTTACGACCCCCGTCCACACACGCAGACTGTCGCAGTTCGCCTGAGAGTCGGGGCAGATTAGGCCGCCGTAATCTCTGCAAATGTTAGAATGGACGCTTAAGGATGTCGGTGTAAAAGGGTGCAAAAAAAACAAACAACGGCTGTGTTAATCAATATTTTCATCAAACCTTGACTGCTACACGGCTGTAAAATTGATCTTTTCCACTAAAACTGATGCATCTTTTTATATTCAGCAACCAGAAGGATTTGATTAATTACACTGTAGTCATATTTCCGTTATGTCTCATAACGCCTGACAGGAAGGCAGTCTATGGTATGTACAGAAGTTGCTGTGCTGTAGTAAGCCTGATGTAGGATGTCTTTCCTCTGGGTATTTTCTGAAACTTGCAGGTTACTCTACGATGATTTTCATTTAACCTTTTGGGTGCTTCTGTCCTGGCACTTGTAGCTTAAGAATCAAGTCATAATAAAGCTTATTCCCTGAATGTCACACGCACGTTCCAAGAAAATGAAGCCAAAGTTCTGGCAGAACAACCTGTACTTTTTAGGGAAAGTAACGTGTTATTCATGAGGAAAGTCCTGGAGAAGTAAGCTGCTGAAGCATTAGTTCTGGGAGGACTTTATATTCCAGCTCAAGAAAAGTATCTTCCCGTACCCGCTCACCTGCTTATGGCTGAACATCTGCTTCCTTATCAGGGGTTGATCAGAAACGACAGCTGAAAATATCTGCATGACGCTGCTGGAAAAAACAAACAAATTGAATTTGCTTTCGGAGAGATCCCAAAATGTAAATGTAGCCGCACAGTTGGGCTCCTCTGTGTGGATCACATGTGTCGGCATCTTGTCCGGACGTTATTCCAGCTGAGAAGCTGTTATATTACATATAACTGGCTAAACTCTAAACTATGCACACATTAAATCTAGAAACACTTTTAAATGCTTCTTTTACACAAAACTGTGACTCTGTACAATATTTAAGAATGTGGAAATCAGCAGAACCATGTTTTTTGTTCTCTATAAGCAGGTATTTTATTGCTGTTGTTAAGTCGGGCTTGTTAAACATGGCGGTCCACGGGGGGTTGAATGATTTTCTGAGCCAGCCTCAAGTGGCCGTTTGAAAAACTGCGGCACATTGCAACAACGTCAATGTCGCAGCGATTTCCTGCAAACAGCGGCACTCTTCCCGTTCTCTCATGGGGGAAGTCATTTATATAAGGACACCACAGACGTTCAAAACTTCTAGGATGCCATGGAAGGGATCTAGCTCCAACTGGCTTAGAGCAAAACATCTCATGGCTTTTATTCTGTGAAACCTACTTTTATTCATCTCTGCCACTCCACTTTCTTTTAGTTTATTAGTTTATTTTGCAGTGCATAACTTTTGCTATATAAATAAGCAACACTGACTGGATTGTTTGGCAAAACATGCAGATTTTCCATCTGTCTGGACAGATGTGTGTATAAAATGCAAATCCATAAGCCTGGTTTCTAAGTGGTGCAGATTCTCACTTCCCGTCTTGTTTTCGATGCAGTGAGCGGAGAAAAGTAATGCGCCGCATTGTTTTCTGCCCATTTCTACTCTGGGTTGATGATGACATGCATGGGCGGTTCTAGACGGGGGCCAACAGGGGCCAGAGCCCCTGTAGAACAGGTCAGGGCCCCTGTTATGGCCCCTGTGCCGAAGACAAAACTGAATAAAATTCTTGTGTGCAGGAACAAAAATCATAACCGGTTGGTCCCTTTGGCCCATTTAATTTTTTACCTTTACATTTTTATTTTAATAATTTAAAATGAATGTGTTTCACTTTTAGCTTCAGCTGTATTGACACAGGATGACAGTTTTCAGGGGTCGGCAACCTGCAGTTCCCGAGACGCAAGCGGCTCTTTGGCTCTGTAGCTCACTAAATATAACAAACGATTAAAGATTCCCCAGTTTTTCCTGGTTTATTCTTTTTTTTTGTCAGTGCCCCCAATAAAAAACATGGCCACCAATGGCCCCCTGGTAAATTTGGTCTAGAACCGCCACTGCTAACATGCAACAACACGAGGGCGCTGCATGCACACTGGATAGTTTTACTCTTCCTTTTTTTTTTTCACGGGGTGACAGGTTGAAAAGCAACCGGTGTTCTGAAGGAGAGGCGATTTCGACCCGTAAAGATCAGCTTTCAGATCCATAAATCACTGAGCAGAGACTAAAATGAGGCAGAGTTCACGTAAACAATCTTTAGCTAACGTGTTAAGGCAGAACCAAGTCATTGGCTGGTAAAGAGACGACTGCAAAACTTTTTCTGAATTTCTTTGTTAAAAAATATAATTCTGAAAATGTATCAGCTTTGACTTTGTGGAATGCAACAGTTTATGTCTGACGGTTACTTCTAAGTAGTCTTTATCGTTTCATTTTTTTTTAATGTACTTTGATCAATAACGCAGAATCCGAATGAGATATTTGCAGTGAGTTGTTTTTCCTCATCAACAAAAGAGACGCCATGGTTGACTTCTACATTTTACACATCAGAACATGATTAAAATAGTCGGGTTCTGAGATTAATTAAATCTAACAAAGTATACAAAAAACACACAAGATTAGTTTCTGTCTTTGTTTTCTACAAACTTACAGAAATAAACAAAGTACCCACCATGATCCTGCGGCTTGTGGAACAACCTTCAGCAGAAAAAACTAATTAATTTTCTGACTTGATCAGTCGCCTACATTGTTGTGGAGGAAGTCAGTTCAGCTTCTTCCAGCAGTCGCTTTAGTTCATTGACGTTTGCAAACATTTGTTCCTCCGCAGCTCTGAAGTTCCCACCCCGAAATTTTAACCAGGTGAAGGTCTGGACTTTGATTCTTCCCTTCCAGCCGTTGCTTTGTGGACTTTGCTGCGATGTTAAGGACCGTTGTCCTGTAGATGAGACCGTTTGGACCAAGCTTCCACTGCTGGACATGATGGCCTCCCTTTGACTGCAGAATCCTCACAGAGGAGTTTCTGACACTGTGGCTGTAAAACAAATCAACAACCTTGACAGTTGGCAGGGCTGCACAATTAATCGCATTTGCAATATAATCGCAATTTTAAAAAACACAATTTCCAGATTGCAGAGGTCTTCGATTTTTGGCTACAGAACAATTAATGGATCAGACGTGTCCTTTAGGTGTTTAAAGTGGGTTTGCTCCACATTGAAGGGAAGAGAACTGCAGCAGTGAGATAATCTAATTATATTATTTGTTTTAGAGTTTATATAATCATACTTTTTACCAGAAAATTTCAGGAATCTCACCACAGCATTAAGTAGCAGTGAATCTGTTTAATACTAATAATGTTTGTTGGTTGCACTTTATGTTCAACAAGGATTGATGTCCAACTCAATCAAAAGCTGTTCTCTTGAATATTAATATTCGGATTAATAAAAAAGTTAAATTTCTTGTTTTAAATAGTCCTTGTTTGCAAACATCTTCATCTACAGGCCATTTTGGTTGTTTGTGGTTAATGCAGAGAAAAGTCTAAACTAAATGGCAATTATGGTTGAAATAAATCACAATTTTGATTTCCGGCTAAATCGTGCAGCCCTAACAGTTTGTTAGAGATGTTTTAGTTTTCTCCAACGCCGCCGCTGTGCATTATAGTCAAACAACTCCTCTTCCAAAGGACGCTGTTCCAGTTTTGTGGTCCATTCAGAAGCGTCTCTACAAACCAAAGTCATGCAGAGATGTATTGTTTTCAGGAAGAAGAGGCTTTCTTCATAAACCCTTGAACATAGTTCTTCAGTCTGTCACGTTAATAATTCTGACGTTTAGCATGCTAAATGAGGCCCGCAGAGTCTGAGCGGGACCTGTTGGGTTTTTGGAAAACTCCGGGAGCATTGCACGCTCTAACCTCGGGATGCATCTGCTGGGATGTCTCACATCTTTTCCACCGTCTGTAGAACGATGGACTTCAGATGGTCTCCCTCCCAGATTGATGGAGAGCAACACTGAGGTCATTGCTAATATTGTTGCTTTGACACAAACCTGAATGCTCCAGAGCTGCAAACTGACAAAAACACTCAATCCTTGCATCTGATTAGCAGCAGGGTGCTACTTTCTCTTTTAAATCCCATGGAAGCAGTAGCGGTGGACTTTTGTCTTTGTCTTCATCTTTAATGAAGTCGTCTTATATTTATTTAGCAATGTGTCTGAACTGTTGCGCTCCTTCGCCTCACAGAGGCTGAACCCAAAGGCTCAGAGAGCAGTTTCTGCTGAAGTAAAGATGGTAGAAAGGGGGGGGGGGCTTTACCGTCACCTGGGGAGGCATGAACTGATGCATGGTTGGTACGAAGCATCCCGCAGTAAATGACACTTAGCTGGGAAAAGTCAGGAAATGACCAGAGCTGCCAAGGGACGAGAAAAGAATGGGCGAAACGATCGGGGTAGGCGGTGAACGCCGCCGCAGCTTTTCACTTGTTCTGTGTCAGAAAACTTTGGATTTAAAGACAAAGGAGCAAATGAAAAACACAGGATGTGCTCCTCTGAAGGTTTGTCACGCTGCAATACAACACATCTGCTTAACCAGCTGAAATTTAAACAGGATTTATTAGTAACTAATGCAGAAAACGGCACATTTTATAAAAGTTTGTTCTGTCAAGATAAGTTGGTGTTTGTTATGAGTCACGATTAATAATCGTCTTATTTATTACTCATAACTGATATCTAATTTTGGTGATTTAGTTTTATTTTTTTATGTTTTCTTTTTGCACATCGTTCAGATGTGTTTTCTCCAAAGTTTATTCCAGGGCAGGAAAAGCTTGGTTCATTGGTTTTGTATCATACCCTAGCTCCAGCAGGAAGGAGTCATTGTTCAAATGCAATAAATGTTTTTTCCTAAACTCAATGAATGATCTTGATTTCAACCTTGATCAAAATAAATGAGATTTTCTTTTCTTTTTTGTCGTGAGTAGAACTGGTTTTTAAATGTTCCAGGTTAGCTTTAAATATTTTACAACCCAACAGATTTCTTTATGTTCCTGATCCAGAAAAAAAACAAAATAGAAATGTTTGTTATTCCTTGACTGTACGTTTGGTTAGATAAAATCACTGATATCTGGTCATGTGAGCATTAGAAATCCTTTTTTAAATAGAAATAATTTCTTCCCAGCTAATATCTCAGCCAAGGCTTTGCTTGTTTCTGTGCTCTGTGTTTATGATAAATCTCGTGTCTTTATTTGCACTCGCTCCCCCCGTTCAGAGCTGCAGTAATGAGTTTTTTATTCTTATCATAATCCACCGGCCTTCAGGCATGCCGGACCGAGCCGGCTGTGTGTTAAAGGATGCAGGGAGGGAGGCGGAGGGGGGGGGCGGGGTCACCTGTCCTCTCAGTTAAGGCACGGCTGCCCTGCTCGAGGCCCGGTGTGCTCGGACAGCCGGCCTTATAGTTAGTGAGTTCGGCTGTGCAGGAACGGAGGCTAAAGAACAGAACCGGCAGTTCTCACCCCCACCCCCACCTCCTGCCTGCCTGCCTGGCTAGCTGGCTCTGCTAGCAGGCGTGACATGACAGGACTGAAGCCGGAGCCATCTACAATCCATTACTCTTACCTGCGGAGGAGGAGGTGGAAAGGGAGAGATTGAGTTAAGGGCCGGAGAACCTTTCAGCACTCCCCCCTGCATGCTAATTCCACCGGCGCTTCGAAAGGGATCAAAATCTGCCGGCTGCCAAATGTAGCTTCTTAACCGAGGGATGGAGAAATCCTCCTCCTTCCTTGATGCTTCCCCTGCACACATGCATAATAACACACAGCTGCACCCAGTGTTTAAATCAACCCTTTTCGCTCAAAGTCCGCTCTCCTTCCCGTGTTACAGGACATCGGTTGGCTCTGAACCAGAAATTCAGGTGTAAAGCTTTTATTTCTGGATGACTGTAAACGCGCTCGGTGCATAATAATTATACGCAGAATGCGTTCTGGTGGAGAAGCGCCTCATATTGATAGAAAATTTCAAGTTTATCCATCATACGGCATCTTCCCCCCCCCCTCCCCGCGCTGTCGCTGTGTGATGTCACAACCCCGACACAAATCAACCCCGAACGTCTGAATATTTCCCATGCACACCAGACAGAACGCGATGAGCATTTGTGCACGGAGCATGAAGCAGAGGGTGATTTTTGAGGCGCTGCTTAAAGCTATCACTATCGGAGTGGAAAGTACACATGACAACTGGTTTGCAGGTTCCAAATGAGAAACCATCACAGACCGCGGGGGTGTGGGGGGGCCGAGGGGGGAGCGGGGGGCTGGATTGGCACCCTGTGACAGTGATAAATTTCACCAATCGTCCAGTGTGAAGATCCGTCTAATCTTTGCGGTGGCTCACAGCGGGGTAGGACCCCATCACTCTCCCATTATTTGACAACAAAACATCCGCGGAGAGCAGTGAGCCAGGTTCAGTTAGCTACAATACACTCCCTGCATACACAAATCCCCGGCGAAGGGGATTATAAAGTGGCTCTGTAGCCAGCCATTAAAGGGGCAGGCCATTAAAATGCAGCCGCAACCACCTATCCACGCTCTCACTGGTGGAGTGCCTTAGAGAGAACAAAACAAAGCCATCTGTCAATAGCCTTTAATTTTGAATAGACAGCAAGTAAAATCCAATGCCTATAATAGCCTTCTTTTTCCTGCAGACCCTTGAAATTGATTCGATAGCTTAATTTGGCAGGTGGGATACAGTTGGCGGACGTATACGGCCGCGTGCGTCTCACCTCGCATGACGCCGCGAGCAGACTATTTCCTTTGCGAGGCCATGCATCACGGTCCATATGCATCCATCACGGCCATGTGGCGCTCGGCTGGCAGCGGCAGGCTTGTCGTTTACACCGAAAATGTTATTTTGATTTCACTGACACAGAGATAATGTTTCATAACACACAGTAAGTCACGAATTAGCCCATCTGTCTGTTTGAGCTTCCCGGCCTGCGTGTGTGTTTGTTTGTGCGTGTGTGTTTGACCACAGCGGCTCAGCCCTCTCCCCACCAGGATTCGCTGACGGCTGTCAGCTCATTGAGTGACTCCTCCGCAGATTGTACTTGAGCCAAAATCCTGATCCCTCGTCTCGCTGCTCCTGTCGTGCTTTGGTTGCTCGCGCCTCCCCTGCTTGTCGACATGCATATGCTGACACACTCGCACATGCACTGTATATACAAGCACTCCCACACGTGTGCGCGCGCCGGGTGATGTGTTGTGGTGCTCAGCCGGTGACAGTGTGCAGCCGAACCTGCAAGTGCAACCATCCCGCCTTTTAATTCATGCTGAAGCAGCCGAGGCGATTTCAGGTGCTGGCTGGAGTCTGCCTGTCGTTACAAGGTTTTCCATCCAATTTATTGGCATTAGGAGGAAAGTGAGCATATCAATAACCTGAGAGAAGAGCATTAGATCTGCTGCCGTTGCTTCTGTCTCTTCGTGTAATCCCAGACGGACTCTGTGGTGTTGAGATCAGCCACACCATCTGCTTCAGGACTCTCTGTTCTTCTCATGGCTCAGGATGCTTCCGTAGGACTCCGCTGTGTTTGGGAGTTCATCGGGATGCTGCCAAGTGAATGTGAAACAGGTGATGGATGAGTTTGAAAACCATGTAAAAAGGCGTAACGACAGTAGTAATTATCATTAAACAAAATTATTTCATAGTAAATATTGATCAACTTGCTGATTTGGCCTGAAAGAACATTTGTTTTTACTATCATAATTGTCATACGCTGCAAAAAGGAACTAAAACTTAGTAAACTCTTCTTGATTTGAGCAGGTAAATAAGAATATCTGCCAATGGAATAAGATGTTTGCACTTAAAATAGGAACAGCTCATCTCCATCTTATTTCACGTGTAGTATATCTAATGTTAGGGGTAAAAATACTAATTTCATTGGCAGATAATCTTATTTACCTGCTCAAATCAAGGACAAATGACACAAATTTTACTTTTTGTTCCCTCTACTGCTAGTAAACAAAAGTAATACAAAATAATGATGGTAAATGCAATTGCAATCCATACCACTACTAATAATATCGATAAACAACTTTTTTTGTTGACATTACTGCCATTACTATTTAATAATTGGTAGAAATAAAAGCGTCACTAACATTTATCATTTTTGCTTGGTATCATCATTATCATTTTGGAAAAGTAAAAACCTTATTAAAAATTTTATTTGCATCTTATTTAGCTTTAGGTTAAATAACAAAAATACAAAGTAAAAAGTCTCACACTCATCAGAACCAAACAATAAAAAACAAGAAACCTAAATAGCATCAAATTAAAGGAAAGGTTTCAGAAAGTTGTTTTTTTTATTCAGAAACCTTCATTGGTTTTATTAAGTTGTAGTTCTGTAGGTAATGGTCTCCATACAGTTTTTTTGCAAGGATTCCCAACATTTCTCTCTTGACCCTTTTGTTGAATAAGGGTGGCAAAAACACCAAAGGAGCCTGAATATGTAAACTTTACAAAAGTAAGCTTGTTATTGGAGAATTTGGGAAGGTTTGGCGTATTTATTTTCTGGACTGTGCGGATCCAGACCTGCTCAGTGGTCTGAAGGTGCTGCTGGTCACCAAGGCTTCAGAAATGGAAAAAAGACTAAATAGCCAAGATATTTTTTCCTTTTCGGGGCTTTAAGATAATTTGGTGATTGAACTTTATGTTTCAATCATTACTGTCAGTTTTTATTCACCCGATGCTTTTTTTACAGTCAGGGAAGTGAATCCTAATTTTTTTGTAGTTCCTCATGAATCCAGCAGAGGCTTGCATGCACCGTCGCTCCTTGTCCTCATTTGACAGATTTGGGCTTTATTAGAGAGTTTTCAGCACTGAAAGCATTGTGTCCTAAATATCTGCTGGTCTCTATACTCCAGCATGGCTGATGAGTCGGTTATATTAGTATTTTATTTTTCTGATCTTAACTAATCCAACAGTGTTAACGGTACTGAGGAAAAATAAATTTAGTGTAATGGCAGCTTTTATTCATATTTAGAACATGGATTTTGTCAGATTTAATCCGGTCACAGCTGAAGAATCAAAACTTTTATTTTTTTGTCTTCCACTCAGGAAAAAATAATTTCCATCTGTCTAACAGGTAGAGCTTGTTCATCAACAGAACAGCAAAATACCTTATGGGTAAATAAACACATCTGTTCCCCAGATGAAAAGTAATTAACATTCCTTATTTTTTTCTCCAGGACAATCCTTTTTTTCTGCTGTTCTGTCGGACTCCTACATCCTGCCAATAGATGAAATGATAAAAGGAGCATTTCTCACCTCCAGCTTTCTAAAAAGCCACGACGACTGGCGGTCTCGGCTGCAGAACCTTTGCAGCAGTTTGTTTCTCCGGGCGAAATACCTCGTGGTGTTTGTGCTCTTTACTCACGTCTGAATCCAAACAGATGTCGCTGCCGTGTTTTACGCTCTGGGCTTTTACAGCTCTCCTTAAGAGCTGGAATTAATAATAATGGCTCCGTTTTCCTTTTTCAGAATCAGAGCTCTGAGTTTTACTGAGTCTGGGATCCACTCCATGCGTCAGCCGAGGGATCGGGCTGCTTTTGAAATATTTCCTCTAAGCATAGAGCATCTACTCTAATTTTTATTATGGCCTAATTCTCCTTCTTTCTCTGCCACCCTTACTTGAAAGCGTTTTGAGTAATTTCCTGCTGCATGTTGTGCTGCTGCACTGAGCCGGCTGCTGCGTAGCGAACAAAGCTCAGACCTACTTGTTCCTCCCTCCGTCTCTCTCCACCCCCCCCCCCCCTCCCCATCAAAGAAAAGGCGGGAAGCCTCTGCGCCTGAAGACGCGACGCTGCTGCTGAACAATTTTGATCGTTGTATAAATTTTTTAATTTGAGCCCAACAGGAAAAATGAGTTCTGCTCTGAATAAGGAATCAAAGCTTTTCTGAGTATTTTATACTCATATCCTCCTCCTTGTCAAACCCTTTATTTATTACACCCCCCCCCCCCCCCCCACCAGCCATGCCCTCTCCACACACCTCACCCATTGCCCCCGCGCACTGTTGTCTGAGACAATGCTGCCCAGATTGAGAACCGCAGCAATTTACATCCCTGATTACAGTCTAATTTCACACTTATTTGCATGAATCTCCTCCAACATCCTCACCAAGCGTAATGGATTGTTAGAGCTGTGCGGTTCGGGGCGTGTAAATGAGGCCTGAGCAAGATGGAGTGAAAGGCTGAGGGAAGGAGGCACGGGAAGAGACGGAGCGCCGGACAAAGTTCAAGTTAAAGTTCAAGGTCCTTTATCTTCGCGGCCGTTTGTCACACGCAGCACTCGGCTGACTTCAGAAAGGCCGAAGCGAGAAGAGAAGAGAGACGCGGACAAAAAAAGAAATCCAATTACTTCCAACTAATCAGCGACGAGTCACAAATGAAACAGTGCGGTGTAAGGACGCGGCTGTGTACCAAACCTCCTAATCAGCCTGAGAAGAAGACGGGCCGCTGCTTTATTAGGCTCAGGAGAGTCCGTTTAATAAAATAGCTCCACGCTTCTCTTCAGGGTCAGTTTACTTCATTAATACACAGTAACAGATTGTTCACCCACCTTCAGCTGTGAGTTAACGCCGCGATGCTGAGGGAGCTTTTACTAGAGTTCCAGATTTATGCATTGCTAAATTTAAACATATATTCCTGCTGAAACAATCCTCACACCACGAGCCCACTCAAAACGGGCGAAAGTGCATCATTAACCCTAATTAATGCGACGAATCTGCGGAAAGTCACAATATGTTCTGCAAATACAATCTGAAGCCATTTCTACCCAGAAGGGTTTAATTCATCTGATTAATCCATCACAGCGACAGCATCCTTTCTTCCAGCACGTTCACATTATTCACGCCTTCAGACGTACCTGCGGTAGAGACGCAAACGGGGAGCTTTGCCACTTACTGGAGGGTTCAAGAGAAGTTCAACTCCAGGAACCTGTGAGCCAGAAGTTTTACAGTAAGCGCTTATACTGTCGCACACCTTCATGCGCTGCAGCTCGTTTAGAACAAACCGCAAATATAACGTCTTTGTACGGTTTGATTCTCTGAAAGTCAGCCCGACTGAGGTCCCGTTTTGGTTTCTTCCATCATGACTGAGTGAAGCTCCCAGCAAGAATAAGGGGCAAACAATGATGCTGTTCAGCCAAAACTATGTTAGCAGTTTTTGGCATTGAGATGCTTCTGTACGGTGGATGTGAAGGTGGCTACCTTCTTCCATCTGCTCTACTTGGTGTGTAACTCATCTTGAGAGATGCTCTCCTTCTCCCTCAACGTCTCATAGATCAGCAGCTCATCTCCATGATGATCCGACAACATCTACTCTGCGCCTCAGGCAGGGGTGGCATGTTAATTTTCCCAAAAGGCCACATGGGTAGCGGGCCAGATCAGTGGCTGAACTTTTCTGTTCACAAATGTTCCGTTTTTATTGCCTGTTGGTAAGGACAGTCATTGCAGCTGGATAATAAAATGAAACGTACTGACAGCTGAAGCTTTATATTATCTTGCTGTTAGGGCTGGACGATAATTCAATAACAATATATATCAATCTATGTCGATGATAGAAAAAGGGTCAATAAAAAGTTCAATATAATAACAGTCTTCCTTTCTTTTGCATTCTAGCCTATCATGGAGGTTAATATTACAGTCATTACATCCTCCCAACCAATCACAGCGCAGACCCAGGAACCAAGCCCCGCCCCCTTCAGAGAGTTCAGAGAGCACGCGTTCTTTTTTCTTTTTAAAAACTTGCAGTTTTGGTAAAAAGTTGAATAAAGGCTTGAGTTTGAATTCACTATTTGTGTGTCTGTATCTAAAAATAGGTTGCTAAGTAACAGCATAAAATGACCAGGGCTGCACTTAAAAAATCTATTTTGATTTTTTTGATAATTATCGATATCAATCAATATGATTTCTATTTTATCGATATGCTATTTTTACTATATCGTCTAGCCCTACTTACGGTAAGAAATTCTTTTTTTTTAGAAACTCTGGTGAGACTCCATCAAACAAGCTGAGAATCTTTTTGACATGCAAAGGTGTCTTTATGAAAATATGCTCTTCCAGACCTAAGTTCCAAATATTATCAACAGACATATTGTTATTGTGTTGATGATATATTGTACAGCCTATACTTTAGTCCATGTATGGATAGAAACGAGACTTTGTGTACCGTCCCTCTTCTTTTACCATGAAGCAACACCGGAGCACACACGTTAGGATGCTAAAGTAGCTAACAAACAAGGAAACTGCAATCTTTACTTTAAAAAAGGATCATTACGGACCAGTCCGGGACATCTTGAAGGGCTCCCCATTTTCACAGATTGATAGAATAATGGGGAAAATTCCTGATATGCTCCTGAAGAGTCAGCAAAGTCATCCAAGTTCTGGCTGATTTTCTGTGGTGCATTCTTACTCAAGAGGAAAAGGTCTCTAGGTTGAAATATTCTTTAATGTCTGGCCAGAGGAGAAATGTCTGAATCTCTTTCGTTACGCACGTGGCTGATCACCTGAGTAATTAGTTGTTTCTGACTCCAGATGGATCACTTGGTCAAACGTAAAGATTTTCTGTTTAATTCCATTTATGTAATTCACTAAGTGCCAAAGCATAAAATGTCATATGAATAATTATGGATACAACTGAAATCCAGCCTGAACTTTGTCCAAGGTAGCTTTGTGATTTAATATGTAACTAGTTTTCTAGAGTTTTAAAGTTCTAAAAGACGATGTCAGTATTCTCCAGTTGTGGATGTAGGAAAATAAAATTAGTCAAAATACGAGCCTGTACAATGTTACGAATCAGAATCATACTTTAATAATCCCAGAGGGAAATTATTTTCGTTACACGCTCCAGATATACAAATATATATATATATATATATATATATATATATATATATATATATATATATATATATATACAGATCTAAAAAATAGTGATAATAACAACAAACTAATCGTATTAGTCTGTTTTTTTTAGGAATATTTAGGAGGCCCTGACTACAATCCTTAAATATTAATTCCTCTGTTTACCCAAACGTCTTCCTCTATATGGGCTTTCAGATGTAAATGTTGTAATACCATTCTAAACCTGTAGGTGGCAGTGATGTTGGCACTAACATTAAAATTCAGAGGAATATGTTATTTGCTTCAAGTCATGCACTTTTTCAGCTTGTGCTTCAAAGGAGCAATAAGCTAAATTTCATTATTTTAGATACAAAGAACTACAAAAATGTTTTGTGAAGAATTAAAGGTAACTTTTTAGATGGACAGACTATCACAGACTTTCTCTCTGTGTTGTTCTCCAATCTCCTCTCTGCCCATAAAATGCAACCTCCGGGCACAAAATGGCGGAGAGCACACCCTTCGGACCAAAACGTTCTCTTGCTAACAGCATTATAAAGTTATGAATTACTTACTTCACTAGACTCTGAAAGCAAATTGGCTTATTCAAGCCAAGGAGGGAGAAAGGGGAATGGCCGCTGAGTGCTGGAGCAAGGTAGGCGTGGCTTGGTACACATCTTGTTTTGGTCGATAGACGGCGCTCATGCTCCACCTAGTGGTGAAAAATCACTTATCGCTCCTTTAAGTATGATGGTGACTTGAAACAAAACAATCCAGTTCTTAAAAATGGCTCCCAAGTTATATTTCTTTTATTTTTTTGTTTTGTTTTTTGGCAGAAAACTACAGGAGCATATGCAGGGCAGGCCCCTACATCACAGTTTCAAATCAGTTTGTCCAGTCTGCATGAATACGGCACACCATTTTTGAATGTATACATCTGAACGAGAGGAAGAACTCAGAAGTGGCCACTTTAAATAACTTTATGGTGAAAGAACTGAACGGTTTCCTTGACAAAAACGATAAAACATTCATAAATAATCAATATTTTGATGAAACGAAAGCATTCATTATATAAATAGAATCGTTTCAAGTACTGAACCCTGTGGATCTCCATTAACATGATCAAACTGGAACCTGTAAGATAAATAAATAGAATTAAAGCAGCTTAGAGCTGTTCTCTTGATCTTTACATCATATTCAGGCGTCAAGTGTAGTGAGCTCTGACTGGAGATTTTTGACAGTTATTTACCTGAGGCAATGAGAATAATGTTAGACAATCAAAGGTTGTTTTTGTTTTTACCAAACACAATAAAATTAACCATGACTATAGCTATTTGGCTTCTTCCTTTTGAATCTTATTGCGGTTGTCCACCACTGCTCTATAATTTATCTTTGTAAAATTCAGGTAAAGATAACATGCAGGAAACTTAATTTACTTCAAAGCAGATGATCAAAAGAGGACTTTAAAGTTTCCTCTAACTTTGCTTTCCATTTTTCTGCAGCAAACTATTCTAACATATAAATGTCTGTTCTCCCATTTATTTGAATATCCGACTAGATCTGAGGAACTGGTAATAAACCATTTAAATCAGGGGTCTTTGACTCCAGTCCTCGAGGTCCTGCAGCTTTTCGACGCGTGCCTGGTCCGACATACCTGGATCAAATGGCTGAATGACCTCCTCAGTCTGCAATCAAGTTCTCCAGAGTCCTGCTGATCACCTGATTATTTGACCCAAGTCTGCTGAAGCAGAGACGTGTAAAAGCTGCTGGACACTGGACCTCGAGGACTGGAGTTGAAGACCCCTGATTTAAAGCTTAATAGAAGACAAAATAATAATAAAAGTCTCGTCCGTCCTCCGTCTCCGTCCGTCTTCTTCCGCTTATCCGGGGTCGGGTCGCGGGGGTAGCAGCTTCAGTAGGGAGGCCCAGACGTCCCTCTCCCCGGCCACTTGGGCCAGCTCCTCAGGAGGAATCCCAAGGCGTTCCCAGGCCAGCCGGGAGACATAGTCCCTCCAGCGTGTCCTGGGTCTTCCCCTGGGCCTCCTCCCGGTGGGACGTGCCCGGAACACCTCACCAGGGAGGCGTCCAGGAGGCATCCTGACCAGATGCCCGAGCCACCTCAACTGGCTCCTCTCGACGTGGAGGAGCAGCGGCTCTACTCTGAGTCCTCCCCGGATGACTGAGCTCCCTATCTCTAAGGGAGAGCCCAGACACACTACGGAGAAAACTCATTTCAGCCGCTTGAATCCGGGATCTCGTTCTTTCGGTCACGACCCAAAGCTCGTGACCATAGATGAGGGTAGGAACGTAGATCGACCGGTAAATCGAGAGCTTCGCCTTTTGGCTCAGCTCTCTCTTCACCACAACGGATCGGTACAGCGCCCGCTTCACAGCAGACGCTGCACCAATCCGCCTGTCGATCTCCCGCTCCATCCTCCCCTCATTCGTGAACAAGACCCCAAGATACTTGAACTCCTCCACTAGGGGCAGCACATCCTCCCCAACCCGGAGGAGGCACTCTACCCTTTTCCGGTTCAAGACCATGGTCTCGGATTTGGAGGCACTGATTTTCATCCTGGCCCCTTCGCACTCGGCTGCGAACCGCTCCAGTGAGAGCTGTAGATCACGCCCTGATGAAGCCAATAGGACCACGTCATCCGCGAATAGCAGAGACGCAATCCTAAGGCCACCAAAACGGATCTAACTTTAAATATCAAAATATCAATAGAATTACAGATATTACATTAATAAATCACATCTACTATGCTTTCAAAAGATGGTAATTCTTATCAATTGAATTTTTTATTTATTTATTTAAAGTCCACTGTGGTGCTTCTGGTTGCACTGTTGCCTTACAGCAAGAAGGTCTTCGGTGCCAATCCCAGGGTGTTTCTGCAGGTAGTCTGCATGCTTTCCCTGTCCATGCACCAGTTCTCTCTGGGTACTCCAGCTTCCTCCCATAGTCCAAGAACATGACTGTTAGGTTACTTGGTGTCTAACTTGGCTTTAGGTGTGAGTGTGTGCCTGTTTTTTTGTCCTGTGTGCCGTTATATTCCTCTATGATGGACCGACGACCTGTCCAGGCGGTACCCCACCTCTGTTTACCTAAGTTATCACAACTGGAGCATATTTCCACCAGCTTCCGTTCATAAAACATTAATTTCAGTTATTTGCTGCATGACTAAATGAAAGATGTGATTTTTTTTTTATTGAAAATAAACTCAATGCTGCTGTTTTTCTTCAGTTGTTCTTAAATGTCCCACCAGATGTTAGATTACAAGTATAGGACGCAGCACAGCAGGTTTTTAAGCTATGGTCATCTTTATTAAAGATAGGGTCGGCGGGTTTTGTCAGAAGTTTCCCCAAGTCCCTTTTTGAATAACTGCGCAAGACCGTCTTACCTGCTCTTCCATTCCTCAGGGGAATCACGTCTTAAAACTCTCCCAAATCCACTCTGGTTTTATTTCTTTCTACTGAGGCCTTCCTTTTCTTTTCATAAACATGAACATGGTTTGCTTCTTGCAACTCTCAGCCATGTTCAAAGTCTACAGTGAGAGCAGCAGAGCTACAATGAATGGCTAACACCGAGGCTAACCGCTAAGCTAACTGGATACATAAACAATAGAAGTGCGCAGCCATCAAGCAGAAACTAGTAAGGCACGAGCACGCATGCTGGGGTTACGTGAACCTGTCAGATTGAAATATATGAAATCTTTAAGTAAATGTTACCATTTAGGACCAATTGGTAGCACATTTAAATGCTGCGAGATTAACAGAAGGAATTCATATCTCAAAGAAGCTTTCGGTGACTGAAAGGGTCCCTTGGAGACCTTTCAAGAATGTTTCACGTAATCTTTTTTTTTTATTTAAAAATTTAATAACAGTTGACAAACAAAGTCACTGACATCCATCAGTCTGGAAACGCTTATAGAGCTATTTCCAGGGCTAGGAGGCTTCAGAGAACCATTATCCACAAATGGAGAAAACATGGAACAGTGGGAGACCTTCTCAGCTGAGACCAGTTTACCAAAAGTGCTCCAAAGGTCCATCAACTTTTCACCTGGAGTTCCCAGCAGAACCCAGAGCAACATCTAAAGCTTTGCAGACCTCAGTTAAGGTCAGAGTTTGATTCAACATTAAGAAAGAAACTTTATACCAGTGGTACTGGACAAATCAAAGGGGGGGGGGGGGGGGGGTCATGAAGAACACAATAGTCCATTTTATTTTTCCCAAAGGCTTTTGGAAAAATATTCTGTCAAGACATGAAGTAAAAGTGGAACTTTTTGGAAGGTGTGGGTCCTGTAACTGCTGCTTCAGGACCTGGATGACTTGCTGTAAGCATGAGTTCTGCATGCAGCCAGAACCCTGAAGGAGAACATCCGTCTCTACGTCCGTCTTTGACCTTCAGCTCAAACTCACTGCATTTATGCAGCAGAAAAATGATTTGAACCGCGCCAGAGTCCAAATTCTGACTGGCTAACAAAAAAGAGTGGTTTAAGCAGGGTCCAGACTTGAATCCAATTGAGATGTTGTGACGTCACCTGAAATGAGCCGTTGACGCTGGACAGCCTCCAAAGAGTCTGAATAAAAACAATTGTGTAAAGATTAGGCGAAACTTCCTCCGCAGGGATGTCAAACCAGCTCATCACTTTCTCGCAGTTGGAGAGCATCTTCCCCTTAATAAGTAAAACAATTTTAAAAATGCATTTTTTTAATTCATTTTTTTATCAAACATTTTATTTTCCAGGAACAGTACAAGACATAAACAAAAACAGAGCCAACCTGCCAGACAGTACATGTAATGCAGAGATATAGAAACAGAAAAATTATTATTAAATTAAAATAAAGGAAATACACACGTGTTTCCTGTCCACCATAGGGATTCATGGGTTAAAGATAACCAAAACTGCATTTTGTATTTACTCAGACTGCCTTTCTCTACTAAAAAAATATTTGGTCTGAAACATTTATGTGGGACAAATGAGAAGTGGAGGAAAACTATACATTTTCCCTGCAGTTTTCTTTTAAATGTTGCCGTTTTTAAAGTATCGATCTGAGAGACCAGGGTCGAGCTTATTAGCCATTATTTTTGCAACAGGAAGTGGGGAAGAGATTTTACTTTTTACGCCACCACAGCATTAACTACTATAAGAAATCGCCTTAAAATACCAGCTATAACACCGCACACATCTCCCTGACATTTCTGAAGTCAGGATGCAGCGAACTGGCTTGGAGAGGCTGTTATTTTAAAAAAGATTCCAGAAAGTGCAGAACTATTCACTTCCAGAAAATCCCGTCCTCAGAATGTAGGAGAAAAGCCATCTGAAGTAGTATGAAATTAAAGGGAAGATCAGTGGATGTGGATTGTGGATCTCTCTGATGTTCGGGGCTGCGGTGGATTTGTGTTGCTGCTATTAGCAGAGAAATGTGTGCCACGGGGTCTGCATATCCTGACTGTAAAAACCGGCTCCTCTCTGTAGAAAACGACTCCATTCTTTTTATTTTTTTTCACCGCGGATGCCAGTTATAGTTTTGTCTGAGAATTTCATCAGCGCTCTTTATGAGAGGTTGGCTTTGTTTGACACTGCTTTTATGAGGCCAGTTACTTTTTATGTGGAGCCCTCGGTTGAAACGTTGATGCGGTATGATCGCTGGATTGTGAATTTTATGAGAGATGTTGGCTCCGTCCAAAATACACAGCCTCTGTTTACCGAAAACAAAATATCCCATATTTCCCTGTTTCACTGCATCCATATCACATTCACCGTGCTAACGAGAGTTCCCTTTTCCTCTCCTGCAAAATCTTTACTCCTCCATTAAGTCTGACTTTTTAATTTCTTGTGTCAACTCATTAATTTCCACTTGTTGTCGTTAGCTGAAGCAGTTAAAAAAGGGAATTATGGGCAAATCCGTGCAAATAGTGATTAATTGTGGCCGGCTTTGGTCCATTTGTTCTTACGGTGGCTGCACAGGGCTGCTCCCTGGGTGATTCATTTCTCCTGCCTCCACGCGTACGTGGCTCCTCCACCATTACATCTCCCCTTTTGTTTCCTCATTGTTTCCCTTCACTTTCATCATAAGCCGCATGCTAATGTACTGTGCAGCCACGGCACAGGCAGGGATATATCATGGTCTGATTACACTGGATAAGTGGATTTGTGGCTATTTGCACAGAGGAAGTGTCACGGTGACATTACATATGAAAAGCTAACTTTTCGGCACAGGTAGCGCCAGAGCAGGTTGTCATAGTGTCTGTGTGCTGCTGCGGGAGCTCGCCGTTCTGATGGCAAGAGACTGCTGAGGGAATTACCAGGCGTCAAGGGGAAGCTCCATTAGAATATCTGTGATGGATCCTAGAGTGAGCGTTGACGTTGAGGCTTTTTTTTTTTTTTTTCAGCTACCTTATGCATAAATGGTGCAATTCAGACTGCTACTTAAGCCCTTGGCAGAGGTGCTTAAGCCTTCTCTCACACACAGTTTCCTCCCCGCTCAGTCTGACATTGAACTGAAGTGCAAAGCCATGCAGCTCCCAGCAAGATGCTCAAAATGGTCATTTGCATTATTTAAAGCTTCCAGTGCTGTCTTTCTGCTACGACTAAAGGCAAATGTGGGTTACTTTATTAGCAGCGATGTAGAAAATCTGTCAATTTCGAGAACCCTTGACGATTCAAAGCAATTAGAGCAACTGCAACTATGAAGCATGCTATGTTATGCTCGCAGGAATCAGATGAACATTTGCTGTAAATCTCTGAGAGAGGCCACAAAGTTCACCTCAGAGGGGCTTAAGGCTTTGGATTTTATAGCGTCTGTTTTAAAGATGGCGAGTGTGAAGCTATGCCATGTTGGAATATCAGGATAGGAGGAAGGTGACGTAATTCAGTTATGCCTCCTATTGTGCTTTAAAACCCAGTTCAGGATGAAGAAATGGGGGAAAGGAGACCTTAGAGGAGAAACTGAATCACAATATTAAAGAATAATCTGTTTGTCCAAAACAGCTGAACAACAAGGATACACACAGATCAATACAATGGCCCGGGTTACTGACCCGATGCTCTGCCTCCGCTCTCACTCACACACCTTATAAAATGCTTTGAGACCAAGTAATTTTGGCTCATTTTATGGCCAAATCTGACCTCAGTTTTGACCCATTATTCAGAGTAAGCAAATTAAAATTCCTGCAAAAGCATGTAGCTTTTTATAAATCTTACTCGAATAGGCAGCTGGGTTCACCAGTCATAGTTTTAGCATAAAGCTGCTATATAGTAATAAACTCATAAAGTTTAGTTCTTCTTGTACTTTCTGAACAAAATCATCTCCCTTTAGTTAGGTGGTGATTGGGTTTAAATTTGTTTTAAATCTGCTTTCTGGACATTCAATTCAATTCAATTCAATTTTATTTATATAGCGCCAATTCATGAAACATGTCATCTCAAGGCACTTTACAAGTTAGGTTCAATCATATTATACAGATTGGGTCAGATTATACAGATTGGTCAAAAAATGTCCTATATAAGGAAACCAGTTGATTGCATCAAAGTCCCGACAAGCAGCATTCACTCCTGGAGAACCGTAGAGCCACAGGGAGAGTCGTCTGCATTGTACATGGCTTTGCTGCAATCCCTCATACTGAGCAAGCATGAAGCGACAGTGGAAAGAAAAAAACACCCGTTAGCGGGAAGGAAAGACCTCTAGCAGAACCGGGCTCAGTATGAACGGTCATCTGCCTCGACCGACTGGGGTTACAGAAGACAGAGCAGAGACACAACAAGAGAGACAAACAAGCACAGAAGCACACATTGATCTAGTAATCTGTTCTACATTAGATGGTTATAGTTGGTGATCTGTCCTCCCTGGATGATTTCACAGTCAACAGAACGTCAGACCAGGTGTACCTACTATGAAGAAAAAAGAGAGAGAACAAAAAGTTAAAAGCTGAAATGACAACAGTCATTTCAATGTAATACAATGCAAAACTGGAGAACAGTAGAAATCAGTAGAGTGAGAAAAATAGACCCTGATGTCCTCCAGTAGCCTAAGCCTATAGCAGCATAACTATAGAGGTAGCTCAGGGTAACATGAGCCACTCTAACTATAAGCTTTGTCAAAAAAGAAAGTTTTAAGATTAGTCTTAAAAGTAGACAGGGTGTCTGCCTCACGGACCAAAACTGGGAGTTGGTTCCACAGGAGAGGAGCCTGATAGCTAAAGGATCTGCCTCCCATTCTACTTTGACATGAACTGGATCCATTTGTCTTCCTTCCTAGGATGACTTTTAGCATTATATTAAAAAAGTAAATAAATTGTTAAAAGAATTCAACTATCCTATTTATTGGTATTTTTTCCACACCCAATAAAACGAGTAGTGGTGTGTTGGGCAAGCTCCCGCTAACTTAGTTACTGCATTATCAGAGTAACTAGTTACCAGGCAAAGTAACTTTTTATGATCTAAAGCGTCAAGGAATTTGGACAATTTTCCTGTTATTGGAACTTTAAATACAACTGAGTTTAATTGCCACATATAAAATATATAATGGTTCATTAAATAGACTAAAACTGCAAACAACGGACTCTATTCTGTACTATTTTAGTGTGTGTGGTGGAAATTGAGTCAAGATTCAAAACCCCTATCAATTGCAATATCTATGTAGATATGACTATGTTCAATGTTTATAATAGAAAAACAAACTAGATGTTTTAAAACTTGGTTATTAATGCACGTTATTATTGCCTCAACTGGCTATAAAATTCAAGCAATATAGCAAAATAAGATACACTTTGTTGTAAAATTAAATAGGAGTCCCACCGTTTCCAGTAGAATGTACTTCAAGTATTGTCCTGCTTATAAAAGTGAACAATAGCAGCATAACTCTAAAGTAAAATTTGGCACCCAGTTTTAAATATAGCTTAAAACAAACAAAGTCTAAGCCTTCTGATAATTCATTAAAAATCCAATCAACACCCCAGACTAACAGCTAACTCTCCAGTCACTTATTAATCTATATTTTCGTCACATTTTTGACTTTAACATAACTGAACATTCCATGGTGCCTAAAGTTCCAGCTTCCACATGCTGCATTTGAATTTGCAAACGTTCTGCATCGCGGCGCGTCTCTTGCTGTTGGTCTGCTGTGTGCGCCATGCATGGTGAACACCTGGCCACCTTCAGCCTCCTCAGCCAATCAGCGCCCCCCTTCCCACCCTCCGCAGGGTCCCCTTCTCCCCTGCGGTGGAAAACAAAACCGTCCCACAGCAGAGCGTGCTCTTAATTTACGTTCACACCGAAAGCGAACAAGGTGAATGGAGCGAATGATTTAATAATAATAATTGAACTTTATTGATCTCACAATGGAGAAATTCACTTCTTATCCCATCCCCTTGGGGAGCAGTGGGCTGCCACTGTGTGGCGCCTGGGGAGCAATTGGGGGTTAAGGGTCTTGCTCAGGGACCCAGAATGGAAGCTTGTGGGAGTTGAACTCAGAACCTCTGGGACCGAAGCTCTGTGCTCTAACCACTAGGCCACCACTCCCCTATTTACTGTTATTAGATTACTCTGTTACTGAAAAAATAACGCCATTGTTTTCTAACGCCATTACTCGTAACACTGGTGAAGGGCCACATGTTTCATGTGGGTTATAAATAGGACAGGGGTGCATTTCATTTCAACGGCTTTTACTAAAATGTGCAATGACTTAATACATTTTTTACCACAATTTGCCATTTTCAAATGCACCGTTTGAAAATATTCAAATCTTTAAAGAAATATATTTCTTCAAATTGTTTTGTGTTGCAAAAGCCAAGAAAACTGTAAATAGATTGGGTGCAAAAGCTCCATCAAAAGAGTACATGCATGTAAAGACGAGAATGGCTCTGTCTGAAGGTTTTTGCCTCAGGTCCATTTCTCTCTCGGATTGTCTCTCATCAAATGTGTATAAACAGTTCCCTAAACTGATAGAGCAGATTTTCTTTTAAATATCCGTTTCCATGTCGCGATCAGCAGATTTCCTAATAACTGGTGAGTCGCATTTTCAGGGTTTCTGTCATATTGTTTTGCAAGTGGAGCAGCAGTACTCTTTGCATGTGAAGTGTTAACCATGTAAATAATTGCTCTGCTTTGTGCAAAATGCAGCAGCCCCTTAAGTGAAGATGAAATATAATCTTCAGAGCCTGCCATGAATGCACTGCTTGCATTAGTCTCATCTTGCTCCAAACTCTCATATTAGATTTTTTTTTTTTTTTTTACTTATTTCACATTTTGTAATGCATTTTTTTTAAATTGTCTTGTTTATAACTTATCTAAAATGGTTTATAGGGAAGAATAAAATGTGATTTTGGTGGCGGACAGTGATAGTTTAAAGCAGGCTTGCAAAGAGTCGGCCAGAATGTGGATGGTTTTAGGGGGGATGTGCTAGAGAGGCCAGGGTGGCTTTGTATCTGGGTCCTGGATTAAATAAGGTGCCAGCTCACATCAGAGGGGGCTGGTCAGGAAGAAATACATTTGTGACGATTTGTATTTAATTTTCTGTTTTCCATTCCTATCCTCAGTCTGTAAATGCTTTTAACCTAGTCTATCATATACTCAAGACTTGGTTAGAACCGAGGCTGCACCATATTAGGAAACCAGGCAGTTGACTGATGTTTGTTGCTAATAACCAGAGGTGGGTAGAGTAGCCAAAAACTGTACTCAACAGTAGCACTACTCCAACTTTTTTGTTTTTCCTCAAGTAAAAGTAAAAAGTAGTCAGCCAAGAAATTACTTAAGAGTAAAACATTATTCAGTGAGAAGGCTACTCAAGTACTGAGTAAATAATCATAAGAGCTGATCGTTTAATATTTAAAAAATTATGGACAAAAATATAAGGTAATGTGCAAATGCTGGTATTTTAAAGACAAAATGATAAAAATATAGAATAACATAATTGCAAAATCAATTTAGGCAGAATTAAAACTTAAAACTTACAGCAGTTAATGTATATCCAGTATGTTAGAACAGTGAAAATTACTTCCAATAACAATATCTACTGTTTACTGTACGTTCAGCTGGCCTCCAAATGTCTCAATGAGCTCAGCAGATAGAAAATAACATTAAAATAACAAAGCTTGTGTACAAATACGAAGTCTTATTTTAACATAAACTCCATGTTTTTGTCTCTCTGGAGCATTTTTGGTTAAAACAAGTCTGTTCTTTATTCATAAAGTTACTTGCAGCAGGTAGAGTAGCTAGACATTTTACTCAAGTAAAAGTAGTGATACTTGAGTAATAATGACTCAAGTAAAAGTAAAAAGTACAGTGCAGTAAAACTACTAAAAGTAAATTTTATTCACAACGTTACTGAGAAAATGTAAGTATTGTAAATGTATTGTTACTACCCACCTCCGCTAATAACCTACATTTTCTTGATATGTAGTTTCAGTCACAACGTTCCTGTCGCTATCATGACTGTCAGGTTCAGGCCTAAAGCGCCGTGAGAGTCACTCCTACCAACTTCCCAACAGTCCACTGCCTTTTACCACAGCTGCTGTTGCAGGTGGAAAAAGGAATTAAAAACCCAGGTATAATAAGAGCACGTTTTCTCCTCATTGGTGGAGATTTTCTACGTTTACGTTGATCCAGACACATTCTAATAGCTCCTGTCGTTAATGGTATGACGGCAGAATCATCTGGGAACTTCTGAGGATGGGAACCTGGATAGTTGATGAAGTCAGAGTGAACAGGAGCCTGTATCCGCGTGTAAACGTGTGCACAATGCGACTGCAGATGTGTTTTCAGTGTAAAAGCGCTTTGAATGGTCGAGTTCAGTCCATGTTTCCACTGTGGAGAACTTTTAAACTGATTAGAAATGTCATTTAAATGAAATAAAAAGCAGTTGAAATGCATTAATATTCATGCATTCATTTTATTTGTTTAGAGGATTAATTTAAGATGCTGATATTTTTCCTAAAAATTAAGAAAACACATTTTAAAGCCACTGGGATTTTCTTTCACATGGAAGAAAATCATGAGAACTACTAGTTTGAACACGTCTTTGGCAAAAAAAAAAACTAAAAAAAGAAAACAAGTTGCCCCAAACTGATTTGAAAAAATAGAAAATACAGCAATGAGCAAATAGAAAAATCAGATTATGGTCAGGGAGCTCCAGAAAGGTCATATTTTAATAAAAACTCACAGTTTTAGCAGCGCATTCCTCCTGCAGGTGGTTTGAAAAGGCACCTAAAAACAGGAGATAAAATAACCACTTTCTAATTTTAAGGGAGCCAAACTAAACCCGCTCGACTCTTCTAAAGATCTTGTTGTGCTGGCTGAATCACCAGCAGGTCTAACCTGCTGTACCGCAGCTCCAACGCCTCTCCACCACTTACTGTACCATACCTCGGTCCAGTCCGCGCCCAAACCTCCACACTTCCACCCCCTCCCGGCTCTGTAGTGTGCTCTTCATCGCTTCGTCTTTGTCTTCCGCCCTCCTCCTCGTCGTGGTGGGGCCCTGCCAGGGGCTCATGATCGGATTTAGCGCCGCGCTCTCACTCCGTTTCGCAGAGATGAGTGACAGATGGTGGCCATTAGTGTATATTCCATGCATCTGTTGCAAGGCGCTAATTTATCTCATTAGGGGAGCGTGTGGAGGGGGGAGGAGGACAGTGTGTGTAGGAGCAGGATGGAGCTTTTTATTATGAGTGTAAAACACAGGGAAAGATGCGCTGACGGTAGGGGGGCGGGGCATCCGAGCCGTGCGGTCCAATCGCTGGTTCTCCAGATTCCTGTACGCCGCTGTGTGGGTATGAGCGTATTTATGCATTTAAATGGGTCACTTTGTGGAGCGATTTAAACGAGCCCACCACATTCCCACACACCTCTGACATGCTGCATATTCACCCCGGGAGCTGCACACGCTGAGGCCTAATTAATGCCGACGCTCATCTTCGCGGCGCCCTATACGCTCCGTGTGTGTGTCGCGTGACAGCTTTGACAAAGTCTTCTGAGCAGGCCATTAGTAGGATGACATATGCTGCCGTTTTGCAGCGTGGCACAGGTTTTCTGTTTCGGCTGTAATTTATGTGTTTCATGCCACGGCCAAGCGAAACGCTCGCCTCCCATTGGCTGGCGGGGGACCGCGTGAGATAGGCCAACCGGTGTGCGGCGTAAATTGTGGGTAACCATGGCAACTATATTTAAGGCAGCGCTACCAAAGAACGAGCGAAACAAATCCAACCATGAGTTTTCCTCGAAACAAGAAGGGAAAAAAGATCAATAAAGTGTCTGCCGGCGTGTCATGGCACTCTTGGCTCTAAAGGAGCGTCTCTCACCACAAGGAGCAGACCTCAATGGCTGCACAAAAAAAGCTCCTAATTTAGTGTTTCGGCTTGAGAGCTTCTCACAAAGACGCTAATTTTAAATTTTGAAAAGCCTCTGAGGGCCTCGGAGTGTAGGTAAGGATTTACCCATCAGTATGCATGGCCCAATTACACACTGTACTGCAGCGATTAGCTGACCGAACAAAGCTTACTTAAGTCGCAGAGTTCAACATATATTAGAGGTTTTATCTGGTTGGATATTTCCTGGACAGCAGAACCTTTTTTTATTCATTATAAACACTTTTGCCATAAAAAATGTCAACCTTTTTGTTAGAATAATACATAAACTGTGAACACAAAGTGTTGGCTAACTGTGATGTGGAAGGAAAATCCAAAAACTACCTAAAATGTTGTGTGCATTTATTAGACCTCTAAGTGGACGCTTTGTAGAACCTCCTTCCCCTGCAGTCACAACTCCAGGTCTTTGTCCGAGTCCATGTCTCTACGCCTGAAGACTGAGAATGTTGCTGTTCTTAGCAAAACGGCCCAAGCTCAGTCAGGTTGGATGGAGGGCGTCTGCAGGGTTTCCCCCAGCGCATTATAAGCCTGAGTCATCACCCGCCAGGCTGGTGACTCAGTGTCGCTTGTTTGTTTTAAATGTCTCGATCTTTGAGAGCAACGTAGAACGGTCAGTTAAGGTCCCATCTGGGAGAAAACCTCCCTGTCAAATTAAGCTAATGCTAGCCGTTATTAGCTTGACACACACTACGGTACCCGGTAAATGGGTTTCACCCACGCAACAATCCTCACGCTTTCAATTCCCCGTTCCACGTTCCCAGGTCCGTGTGCACCTCCCACAACCCACCGTGACGCCTTCTGCCAGGATTACTCCGTTTTCTGAGGGAGACCCTGCGTCTGTGAACATCAGTTTTCAAGCCTTGCTGCAAAACCTCAATTAGATTCAGTTCTGGACTTTGACTAGGCCATTCTAACCCATGAATGTGCTTTAATCTAAACCATCCCATTGCAATAAAACTACATCATTATAATCCAAGAAGTTTGGATATTAACAACTCATGATTTATGGTATAAAATGCTTTGCGTAAATCAATAAATACTCCTACAGTGTACCGTATTTTTCGGACCATAAGGTGCACTAAATATTCTTCCCAAGTGTGTAATGTCACTCCTCCATGTCCACAGCTCTCTATCCGTCTCTGTCAGAAGGACAGAGTAGCTGGACTACACTGCCCTGTTTCTAACATTAGGCCAAAATAAACGTAACCTTTATATTGAATTAACTTACTAGGTTTATTGTTGCTATCGCATACTCCAGGCTGCCTTACATGAATGCACTTCTAGTTTAGACATTAGTCAGGCAGTCTGGTAGACAGCTCAGGGGTCCTATCAGGTAGTGACAGTGTACCGTAATGTTCTGAATATCCATTGAGCGGAGCGGCTTCGTGGCTAACCAAAGTCGTACTTACACATTTTAACAGATAATGGAGCGCATTGTGCCACATAAGATCAGTCAGTAAGCACAACGGTAATCATGTATAAGGCGCACCATCAAATTTTGAGAAAATGTAGGGATTTTAAGTGCGCCTTATAGTCCGAAAAATACGGTACTCCCTTCTTTCGATTGCAGCTGTAATAGTTTCTGCCAATTCAATAAATGCAAAACTCATCGATCTTTGTGACCTAAATCCATACTGTTTGCCATTAAGAAATTTGTGTCTCTAAGAAAACACTTAATGTGTACGAACCATTTCTCTAAGATTTTAGAAAACTGACAGAGCAACAACGTGTAAACAAGTATTGATGTTATAAATATATTTCACATTTAATTGAAAACAATGTAATAATGTAAGAAGATGTTGGCTTAAATATTTGGGGTTTCGTTTAAGCTTTCTAGATGCTGTTGATAACAAGAACACTAAAATAGTCTGGGACAAGAATGGAGAAAAATGGTAACCGGATATATTCATCATGTACTGAAAGGGTAAATATTAATTAGTTTCCTCTAGTAACTGAATGTAATGGGTGGGGGCCCATCTCAGATTATGTTGTGGGTGTGAATACTTCTAAAAGCCACTGTATTCTCAGATCACCTGAAGGGTGCATCTTGGTTTATTCGGAGACTCTAACTGTAGCAGTGCTGCAGACTAAATATAGAAGCACAGAATTATGTAAACAGGGCTTTTTTAAAACCGAGTCGCTGGTGTTTCCCCATCAGATAAAAGGGGAAAAAACGCCGCCTCGTTGCTCAGTTTACCTGCTAGGAATTGTTCAGAAGCTGGGTCCTTATTATGGGATGTGGCAGTACACATATTTTCATACCAAACTGTCACCATGCAGAAGTCAGCCACAATTAAATGCAGTTGGACAAGGAACACATCAGTCACCTGCAGAGGAAGATCTGCACTTGTTTTGTTTTTATTGATCTGTGTTCAGTGCTATGATAGAAAGTTAATGAACTAAGAGGCTTTTTGAAGCACTCCACACCAGAGCAAAGCAATTAAATCTAGAGGTTGAAGATGCACCGGCTTGTTTCAGGTTTTTAAGTTAGCAGTCTGGTTCCTGATTTCCCGTGATTCAGTAAATTGGAGAGGCGTAGATAGCAATCCCAATAGTTTTAAATGTGCAGGGCTATGGCTAGCTGTTTGTCCTAATTTCTGTTTTGGTAGCTAATAGACCAGGGGTGTGAAACTCCAGTCCTCAAGGGCCGATGTCCTGCAACCTTTGTGTCTGTGGTAAACACACCTGAGTCAAATAACCAGGTCATTGGCAGAACTCTGGAGAAGTTGACTGAAGACTGAGGAGCTAATTCAGTCATTTGAGTCATCTAAAAGTTGCAGGACAAAACCCCTCGAGGACTGCAGCTTGATACCCCTGTAAAAGACACTAAATAAATGCCAGTAGGGTCTTAAAGGGAAAAAAAATCAATTTTTAGCCCTTAAATGCATGAGAATGAGTACTTGGAATCTCCAGGAGTGCAGAAATTTGAATTTAGTCTGTCAAGGTGCTGCATAGTAGGGGTGGGTTATATGGACATAAAATTTTATCACGATATATTGTGATAATGTTGTGATAACGATAAAAGTGATGATGATAGACTATTTACAGTTTCTTGCAGTCTTTTTCACGTAACTGTGTCTGTGACTGCATGTCAATTATTATTATTGTCTTTAAAAAGCATTTAAAAATGTAACGTATATTAAAACAAAATTTCATCAGGACTCTAGTTACATAAAAAAGTGTGTGTTTTTTTTATTACCAAACTGCACACAGTAACTGCATTTAATTATATTTTTTTTAATTTATTGATATTTGCTTTCAATAAATCGACAATGGAGAAAATAGCAAAAATGACAATCCTGACAGTACTGGGAGATTTGGGGGTTTTCAGACGTCACTTGTTGGAATTTATTGTTAAGATAAATACAAGCTCTTATCATGTGAAGAAATTGTTCACAATAACAATGAAACGATAAGGTAAAGGGCCAGCCTTACAGTGTAGATATTTTTATATTCTTTTTAGCTCAATTTCTTAAGCCGTTCAGTTTTCTTTCTTCTATATAAATTTTTTTGAACTATTACATCAGTTTTTTCTGCACAGCTGCTAAACTAAGTCGTGGAATTCCAGCTTACCCGTTTCGAAAATCCGACATTTCCACTTGGTGGTTCAAGCTGAAGGATGTTGAACTACAGGTTGATCATTGAAAATGTTTAGTTGTTCATCACCCCGTCCCCCAGCAGACTACAAGAATGGCTGACCGGGTTGTGACATGGAAGGGGAGGAGTGCAAAATGCCTCCTTTAGATTTAAAGAGACAGCACCAAAACGAATTGATCTCAGATGTGCCTCAGGACAAGGGTAAAAAGGAGGAATGTGGGGGTAAATTAACAAGCAATTCAGAACAAAAGCATTGTAGTTCCGCTTCATATAGACCACAGCTGAATGATTTCAATGTGAAAAGGAAGAACTGAAAAGCATGAAATGCACCCTTTAATGGGTGGCACTTGTTCCAAAAAAATGACTATTAAACATGTTTTAACCTACTGTATTTTTCGGATTATAAGTCGCTCCAGAATATGTCATATCGGTCAAAGAAGTGCACCATAAAGAGGAAAAAACATATATATACGATGCATATAAGACAAATTTATTTAGACATTTATTTCACACAATCCAAGACTAAAAACTGACATTTAATCTGGTAAACCAATTTATTAAATTACACAGCTGCATCCACAACCGGCTGATATCATGGAACATACCTGGGGGGATGAATGGGGTAAATTAGCAACTCCAACCAGCAAGGTTTTATCCAGCACATTTCACCTTAAGGGCCGTTACGCTGAAAGTTGTCTAAATTATGCCTAAATTAGACGTTGAACGTAACAGTGCCAGGTGCTAAGCTAACAGTATAACACAGATGTTTGAGAGCAACATAAAGCTGACGTGCATCAGTGAAGTTGTAACCCGCCCGGACAACAGAGCTGTAAGCTAGCGCTAGCTGTTGTTAGCTTCACGGACAACAGAGCTGTAAGCTAACGCTAGCTGTTGTTAGCTTCACGGACAACAGAGCTGTAAGCTAGCGCTAGCTGTTGTTAGCTTCACGGACAGCCCAAAAACGGGGTTCTGTCGTGGTCTGGGTCCTTTCAGCTGCAACATGCAACACTCTGCGGCATGAATGCAGACTGAAACAGTGAAACACCAAACAAACATGTCAGTCTTTGTTGTCTATAAGTTAATGTTTCAATTAATTTTTAAGTGGTACAGGAGCACCATAGTTTTCACAAGCCTAGCGAGCTTGGCTAGCTATTTGTCCTAATTTCTGTTTTGGTAGCTAATAGACCAGGGTTGTGAAAAGTAATGTTTACTTCTTGCTTCATACTGGTCAAGATGAATTACCATTTAAATTTGATATATAAGTCGCACCTGAATATAAGTTGCAGGATCGGCCAAACTATGAAAAAAAGTGTAACTTATAGTACAAAAAATACGTTTATTAAAATGTATTTCAGTATCTTGAAGACATCGTTCAGTTTCATCCTGAACTTAAAGCCAAATGAATTTAAATATACATGTTTTATATCTCAGTTTGTTCTTTCTCCCTAACGAGACAGATGTGTGTTTGTCATATAACCCGTAGTGTAATGGTTAATGTGAAGTGAATGAAAATGTTTGAAATATTTTTCGTTGGATAGTGTGTTTGCCGGCACAAATACCCTCCCTTGCTGTACAGAACATTCCAGAACATTTATTTAGCTATTAGGGTTATTTTCTGTTTAGAATTGCCTGTATGTAAATAAATAAATAAAAAACATAAGGAGAAGTGTTTATCAGCTGAAAACATTTAACATTAATTATTCCCAAAGTGACGCCTTGCTATCGAAGATGTGACAAAATTATATCAGATTCTTTTTTTTTAAATCCAGTTGATGATGAGAAAAGACCAAAAAACCTGATGTTAGGCAGAAATGTAAAGGCATAATGAATATGATGTATAATCAATTTGACTCTTATCCTGATAATTACAATTGGACTGACTTATCATTCGGTGGCTTTGATTTTATTAAAGAAAGACATTAAACACTATTTCAAGGAGATCTGACTTGATAAATCGGTAACTCAAACAGCTGCAGGACTTCTTCTTTTTTTGAAAGACTTTACCCACACTTGGGTTTTTTGGCGAATGTTTTAATGCAAACTGCCAGGAAGTGATGAAACCCATGGTGACTGTCTTGCTGGTATCTTCTGGTAGATTCTGGCAAATAAAGAATCCGCTCTGAGTTTTGAGTGAATGATATAAATTAGTGTTTTAGTTTTGGTTTGGGCATTTTTGTTTTTGCAGGATTTCTATACCTTTGGTTGTCTTGCATATGTTCATTTATTTATGCGATGTATAAAAATGAAGTTCTGAAGCCAAATTCAATCTGATCTAATCCAAAATATAAAACGGTCAAATCCAGTCAGTTTGAAAATTTTCACTTTGAGGTGTACTCACTTATATTTAACCGGAGGTTTAGACATCAATGGCTGTGTGTTGATCTGTAGCTGGCGGTGGAGCTATTTCATTTAGCTGTGTGTGTGACTTTTTTCTCCTGTGTACATTAATAAAAGATACAAGGATGTCACGGTTGGTAAGATTAAACCCCCAGAAGATGTGCTTCATTTTTACTGTGGATGCTTTTACAGATAACTTTATTGTTTTCTTCTAAGTCTTAACTTTCTATGTTATAGTGTCCTTACAGTCTCTGTCATTGGATCGACGATGAGCATTCGCATTGATCTGACTGAGTAAAGCTTAGAGCGCTGAGCTAAATGCACCTTTGCATGCATTTCACAAAGTAGCTCACATACAGGTGGTCAAACATGCAGAACTTTGCTGCAGAAAGTTCTGCATGTTTAAAAGTCAGGAAAGCCTGTAGATCCACGACACCTCAACAAAAACAGCAAACCTCAGTCCGCATATTAGCCTTGGAGTCACTGAACCAGGCGTACCTTCTATGGGAAGAATACACTGAGAGAGAGAGCACAAAGTTGATGGTAGCGGCATTTCCAAATAATGTAGGAGGAGAAAAATGGCCAGTATGTGTCCTTTATTTACCTTTAGCTTTGTCAGGCAATGTAGAAGTCCTACTAGAGATTAAAATGAGATTTAACAGCTAATCTCTCCTCTGATATTAGAGATCATGATATGATTTGTTTTCAGGAAACTTTTCTATTGTCTTTGTATTTATATTTCACATGTTATAGTTAATTTTATGTCCATTTTGACCAGATTTTTACTCTTTAAACATTTATTAAAAGGTATTGGAGGAGGATGTATGCTGAAGATGGAGAGGCTTATTTCATAGTGGTGCCGCTGGATTTTGGAGTAGGACTTTTTTAACGACTACCTGTTTTATGCAGGTAGTCGTAGTCGATACAGTGAAGCTAAAGAAGGTGGAATATAAAACTTCAATTTTTTTTTATCTATTCCTATTGATCAGCTATGTCTGTTTTGCATTGGTTCACTTTTCTTTGACTCATCCTGGCGGTTTTTCTTGTCTTTGCTGCCGTTACAGACGTACCTGCTAAAAAACAAGTCAAAGGATGAGTAAAATGTGACATTTCTGTCCTGAACACCCTTCAAGCAGCCATCTGACTGCTGTTGGGATAGATAAGCACACACATTTCCACTTCCTGCCAATTTGTGATAAAGTGCTAATTAATGCAGGTGTAAAATCAGTTGGTTTGATTTAATACCACTAATGGCACTGTAATGAAGCGAAAACAAGTTAAAAATGCTTTTGTTTGGTTTTAATAGCCTGTTAAAATGTTCCGAAAGGTGATGCATGCTTTATTTTGACATAAATACTCATTAAAGTGAGGATTTTGACACAGTGCTGTAATTACACAAAGGAAAAACAGGAAAATTGCTGAGAAGATTGGCAGCCTCCTCTGCATGTTATTGTGCTGGATTTTACTAATTTTTGAGCAAGTTTTCTATACAAGATATTAGTTTGTAAAAAAAAAACAACGGCGAAGAATCGATTTTAGCGTGAGAACATGAAGGTTGACCGGTGAGCAAAGGGAGGATATATTTTAAAGCTAAGGTGCTGTGAAAGAGAGATATTCAGCCTGTGGCACTGCTGAAGCTTCAGCCATTGGAGGCAGAAAAGTGCATCTGTCTCTTAATCTGATGCATCTGGGGTAGACGACTTCCTTCTTGTTTCAGTCCCAAAATCTTTTCACAAATGATTCCAAATGTGAGATTTTCTTTGTGAAACCTGCACCTCTGCTCTACCAGCACTGTTTCCTTTTTAATGAGGCAGCATTGTGAGGAGCGGGAGGGATTCAGGGAGCTGGATGAAGCTGGGATGAGTCCAATTTCCAGAATAACTTTTGCCTTGATGCTGTTCACCTTGTTCACTGCCTCAGTAGTGGAAATAAACACCGGGTTTAATGCAGAGTACAGACATTTTCCCCTTTATATTATGATCAGCAGAATTGCCAACAAGTCATCAGACAGGAATTACTGCTACAGGATGCGTTTCAGTCAGGATGCACCATTTCTGAGCAGAATTTACCGGACCACGATTGTTGAGGTTCCAGTCCTGCTGTCTGCTTCCTCCTCACCTTTGCAGCTGTAATCGCTGCGCAAACCTGTTGCACCTGATTAGACAGCACAAGCATTGCTTTTTGAAGGGAAACGGCAATGACAGCATCATATTTACCTCATGTCTGGCTGGTTAGCGGCTGTCGCTGTGTTGAAAATGTTTCTTTCG
Source organism: Fundulus diaphanus (assembly GCA_037039145.1). Lineage (NCBI taxonomy): Eukaryota > Metazoa > Chordata > Actinopteri > Cyprinodontiformes > Fundulidae > Fundulus > Fundulus diaphanus. Next base: position 39,471,456 of record CM073140.1, read on the forward strand.
TTAGTTTAGTCACCGGTAGCTTGCTATGTTTTAACTTGGAACCCCAGTGGGTGCAATAATTACACCACTGCATCAGACAGCAGGTTTTAGCTCTTTTTGGTCATGGATTGTAATAAATATCTGTACTTTTACTACTGGGAGTACATTTTGACACAACAGGTTTTACCTGTTAGGCCCTGGACCTTCTGTCATAAAATAAACTAGCCTGCCTCCATAGTTATTTCTCTTTTTGTCAGATCAGACGTTCGCCTTTCCAGGCAAACGTCTGATCTGACATCAAATGCCGTTTCTGTTGTAAGTGAACCAGTGGAACCCGATATCTGTGCCGAGTGACCAGACAGACTGCTGCTGGTAGTTTCCCAACATTTAAGCACTTAAGTAGCATGTTTTTAGGTAAAGCACTAATATTAAAAAAGACTGCTGCTTTCATGTCATTCAGTTGTGCTACGTCGTTTGGAAGAAACTTTGCAGCGACACTTTTAGGGAAATTGAAGCACATATCGGTAGCTGTACGATTACAGACAAACCTATTAATGAAAACTTATCTGGACACGACCTCAGAGCAACAGCTGGAGTCGTTTCTATAAGTCAAACGCATAAAGCAATCAGCACCCAGTGCATGCTGAAAACATCAAGTTATATAATCTGTCTTTTATATTACTTTCAATTAAAACCTTCAACAGCTACTTTTTCCACTATCAAAGGCACAGAAGCTCATTGAATAAAGAAATAGGAGGGAAACGTACGCCGAAATCACCGACCGGCATGCAGAGGCAGATAATGCAGATGCAGAAGCGGTAATTGTACCTAGAGTACAGAAGGTAGGCTAATTACTTCAACAATAAGCCACTGATGAGTTAAAGAAAGTAAAAATGTTGCCTCCACGGTGGGACGGCATAGCTTTCTCCTCCTGGGCTTGCCGCCCTGCAGTGAGGATGTTTAAATTTGTGGATTAAGAGAGGTCTGTTCTACCTCATAGACTGTTTCAGCACACATTCATGAATAAAGGACGGCTTTAAGGAGATTTGGCATCAGGGCTCTTATTGACCCATCTTCTGTGTACGGCTTTTGCAGAGGCTATCAGGGAGCCCAGGGGAGGGATTTAGTCTTCCCAGGGAAAAAAATCTAATATTTTTCTACATTAGAGTTGAATAAGAGCCACCTGGCAGCCTGGATGTGTGGCGGTGAGATGAGACAGTGGTGACCCCAGCGCCTCTCACCAGAACCCGAGTTAAACGCCCCGGTTCTGCCTGGTGCTGTCTGCTCCGGGTGCTACCGGAGGAGGCGGGTTTTCGTAAGCATGAGTTCATAGATGCTGTTGGCGTTGTCGCCTCATGTGAGTCTGTGTAGTTCTGGTAAATTTAGCCTTTAAGGCTTCGGTGTGAGCGGCTGGACCGGCCTTTTTGATGCGTGGACTTTGATTCTGCTGTGGGTCGGTGTTTTCTTAGGGTTGTTATTTTTATTTGATAGGTTACGGATTCATGGATAGCTCATTTGGTTCAGAAAAAAGAAACCGACCCACATCCTCTTTTCAATCATAATTGAATTTATTCATCAAGTGTGGTGTAGTAGCATTCTGGACTTAGGCGTGGGGGTCAAACACAGCGTGATCAATAAATGACGTTGCAGAGCAGACCCGGTGCTCACCGCTTTGTTGGTTTTGGTTCTAAAACGCTTCACCTGTGCCAGAGATGGCTGAGGGTGCAGGAACCTCTTGAGAAGTTTTAATCATTAAAATGTGTTGCAGCTCTCTGCTCTCTCCTGGTCGCTTGTGAAGTTGTCATGAAAGGAGTGTTTGCTTCAGACAAAAGTCCTCACGGAGCCAAAGGCAACCCTCATCACTGCTGCCCTACAAAAACTCTGAAAAACGGAAGTAGGGCAACAAACAATGTGATGAAATTATAAATCTTGTTGGCACAAAACAAAAAATGTGTTTTATACTTTTATATTTACTCTGACTTGAATAATAATGGAGGAGTTCAAATTTTTATTGAGGACCTTTAAATTACGTATCTCTCAAAATAATAAACCGGTGTTAATTGGTTAATTAATGTATTTGTTTGTCTCCTAGAACAGGGGTTCCCAGAGTGGGGTCGCGGGATGATTTGATGCTTATGTGCTAAAAAGATTCAGCATTCCCTTATTTCTGATGCAAAAATGTAACTTTACAAGATGCTCAACATTCCTCATTTTAATGCATGGGGATTGCAGCACTTTTTTGTAAGAGTATTACTTCTCATAATTTCCAAAAAAAAAAAAAAATCCCACCCGCCAAAAACGGGGTCACCAGTGTCTGGGACTGGTATTATGAGCATCGCAGGCAGAAAAGTTTGGGAACCCCTGTCCAAGAATATGCCAACAAATCTTTTTAAAAATTAGATTCAAATCTTAATGTGTACTTCTAAGGAATTGTGAGAAACATTTGTAAAGGTCTCCTTTTCTCCTTCAGCATCAAAACTAAGTTGTAACACAAACCGTCCTGATATGAATAAGCCAGCAGCTTAGCTGGCAGATATTTAGCTTTGCGTCGTAATTCAGTCGACATTGTTTACTCTGATCATGCCATTCTTAGTCAGTTTTGGTTACATTTTTTGTATTTTCTCTTTTTTAGTAGGTTTTGTAGATATAAAATCCCCACCAGTTTCCTTGTATTTATACCCAAAAAAAAGCTTTAACAGTAAAGTTCATGGTTGCTTTTAACTTCTAGAGATATTCCAAACTGCTACATTTGTCTACACCAGTAAAATAAAGGCAGGAGGCTTTGTTCAGCACCTGACAGCGCAGCAACAGGTGGGGGAAGGGCACATCCTCTAGGCTGTAAACAAATGGGAAAACTCTGGCCAGGCATCTGGTTAAAACCTGTAGGAACGGCATGATGGGAATTATTTTTTTTTTACCAAATCGTGACTTCTTAAAAAAAATTGGTGTACCTTGATCCCGGTGAGCGGCCAAGTCCAAGTGCAGTGACCCGGTTATTCAAGACGCACGGTTGTGTTACTGACCTCACAGTCAGACGATGAATACATCAGAGGAAGTCAGCGCTGGATGAACAGGGGGCTCTGTGGAGTTTAGTCCATGCTGTTACACATTGGGTGTATTATCACACCATTATTTTTTTTAACAAACTCACCCACAAAGTAGCACAACCTGAAGTCAAGTAGCGGACTTCAAACCTTCAGCCTCTCAGCCAAAAACCGTCACGTTGAATAAATAATTTGTGTTCTGCTGACTAAGAAATAAAAATTAAAAACATGTGCTATGTAATTAGCAACATAGTCAAGCTGAAGGTACTTATGGACTCAAAAATTTGATTTATGTATTTATTAGTCTGTTGGATGCTGGAGGTTCTAAAAAATTTAAATCAAGTAGAAACTTGGCGTCACATTTTCTAAAACCAATTTAGTAATATTTTACTAACTGGTTTGGGGGGTCAGCACAAAATCATTCCAAGGGCAGTGAACGGCCCCTGGCCCACGTTTTGGACATCCTGCATGAAACCAATGAGTGAAAAGCATAGGTCAAAATTCTGAGACTGTAATAGTTAATCTGATGTGGGTGTGAGACGGTACGTTAGATTTAATCTTGTTCTATCCAGTGACTTATTGCATCGTCACGACATTGTCCAGAGTCTCCATCCTTTCCTCCTCAGTAGCTCGGTCAGAAGACTGGATGAAAGTTACGTAAACGCTATTAGGAAATAGTGTAACACACCAACTGCGTTAGGAAAAATAAGAGGAGGAAAAAAAACACACAGAACGCCTTTTTGACTATTTGTGGGGGAGGTGCAGATTGTGTTGCAGATTTCAGGGAGATTTATTGCAGAATAGCAGGATCTTTATCGGAGTTTATGCCGCCACTGCTGCCATGGAAAGCGTTTTGCTCGTATCTCTGTGTACTTGTCTCTGTCTGCCGTCACATGTCTCTGTGAAGCCGCTGTACTGTTTGTTCCCCGCTGCCTGCAGCCATGTTGGATGAAAGCGGCGTTGGTGGTGGATGAGACTCGAATGCAAGCAGCCTGCAGTGAATCTGTGTGCCGCGTCTTGTCTTTATGGGGACCAGGTCACCGGGAGGTCTCCTTTTATGGAGGTGACAGATGCACAGGAAGATGCATATCGCTGCATGTATGATATATATATATATATATATATATATATATATATATATATATATATATATATATACGCAGACACACATAAATGTGTGTGTGCGTGTCAGGGAAGCCCTCTATTTTATTTTGGGGGGAGATTTTTCCCCTGATGAAATTAGACTTTCCCATGGATGAGAATGTTCATTTAAATGTCAGCCCTCATATTAGGAGGCCTCCTGTGAAATATGGGGATTCTGCGGAATCATTTAGATGTCAGCCTTCATTTCATATCTTCACTTTAGTGATGAATGGCACCGGTTCTACTGAGGCGACTCCCAGGGAAAGTCTGATCCTGTTAAGTCGACGCTCGGATTGCGAGATCCCAGAGATGAAAATCCCTCGCAGGAACTGGCCGTGGTGCCGGTTGGAGTCGTTGGAAACTTTTAGCGGCTAATTCAAATATCTCCCGTTTCCAGTGTCTCGCTGGGATTTATCACTTTGTTGACGGGTGCAAACAAAACCTCTAATGGCACTGTCAAATTTTGATCTTCCAAATGCTTTCTTGATATATGCTGCATATTTCTACAAAACGACGAAGAATAACCGGGCGGAGGGTTGAGGCCTGCAGCCTTACTGACTTTTGTTCTTGATGGAGGTATGAAAAGATCTGGCTGTTTTATGGTTTTTATGTGAGAAAAACAAGAAGAAAAAAGAAATCTAGTGAAGGATGTACACAAAGTATTAAAAACTCGAAATTTCATCATGACGTTAGGGCCTTAAAAAGAAAAATATACTGTTTTTATTACTGGGTGTTACTCATTATTTTTTTTCTATGATTGTTTTTTTTGGGAAATGAGCTGGGTGGCATTCAGTGCTCTAAGATTTGTAGTTTTGTCTGTGGAATGTGGGTGTTATTGCACTGTGATAAAACTACAATCCCCACGATAGGAAGCAATCATCACCGTTAAGACATCCCTCCCCAGAAACTGAATACCAGCCCAACCATCATGACAAAGTGTATGTTTAATAAAGTTTTTGTTGTGGACGGGGCGGACGGATAATCTGTCCCTCCTGGGGATGTCCAGAACAGCCGTTCATTCTGAGGGCCGTTGGGCCTTAGAGCAACTTTATCAGCCAACAGAAGCAGGAGGCGCTGGCCCTTTAAGAGCGTGAGCCTGAATGTGTGCCGGCAGAGGCACAGGTGGAAGCAGAGAGAACCTAGCAAGACTGAATAAGTTATAAAGAAACATGGCGCAGTAACAATCAGGATTTCTCAAGCTTGGAGCCGTGTCTGGAGTCCGTCTCGTATTGCTGAAGAAAATTAAGAGCGATAACCCCGATGCACGCTGTAGGCAGGCCTCTAAACAAAACGTCTCCCCCGAGTACAGTCTGGAGGCTGGAAATATTTACTGTAAAAAAACTAAAGAATTGATAAAGGGTCCTTCTTGGTTGGCTTTTAGCTGAATCTGCATGATAATACCGAAAGTTGTAGAAGAACTCATCTGTACATTACGGGTGAGTCCCTTCACAGCCCTGGAGACAGGTCAGAGAGAAAAGCAGCATGAAATAAGCAACAGAGGGCGTAGGCAACAGCTTTGTTTTACTTTAAGGTGTGCTGGATAAATCCAACAAAATAAAATGATACGACCGGCGTGATGACGTAAATATTCAGATATAAAGTGAACCACAACGCCAAACCGGTGGGAACCCTGAGCTTGTTTCTCTGCAGCATAACAGTGGGAGACGGTGACACCCAGAGTGTGTTGTTTATGTCCAGTCTACTCCATAATTTAACTTTTTTTATTGCAACAATGCTTACGTACCTTTAAGGCCAACTTTAAAGGCGTAGCCTCGTCTAGAAGTTCAGGGTAAATGTCTTTAGTGGTCAGCAGGATTAATACCTCAGCAATAGGGACTTTCTTAGCAACACGGTTAGCCTCCAAGTGGGACGCTGTGTCAAAAGCGAGTCGTAGGCAGATATAACAAACAGAATCTGGCCATTTTGCAAAATAAAAGACTTCAAAAACCTTTTAAATCCTGACCAAGGCAACAAGCATAGCCATCATGTTGGTTAGCGGTTGATCTCTGGTAAACTGACAGTACAACCACAGTCATCCTACTGACATTTCTAAACTCATCATCACAAAACGATTATACTCGAGTTTCTCCATCAGTCACTGGGGGAGAGGTGGAGGACACACTCACACCTAAAGGCGATTTAGAGAGACCAATTAACCTAACAGTCATGTTTTTGGACTATGGGAGGAAACCAGAGTACCCAGAGAGAGCCCACAGATGCACAGGGAGAACATGCAAACAACATTCAGATAGACAACAAGACCGGTATTCAAACCCAGGACCTGGTTGCTGCAAGGCAGCAGTGCTACTAAAAGGGAGTCAAATACAAGCTATTTCTCACCTGGAGTTGTGAATTAACATGGTTAGCATTAGGTTAGCACCAGATCAGCTACTGAAGTGCTGAGTAGTACTTTGTCTGGAGTGGCTGATGCTTTAGCAGGCGGGGGCAGGATTATTTACTTGCACTGACTTAAGGCCTTCTGTTGGCTAATAAACTAGTGAAACAGCCACAACTTGTCTCGGGCTGATCTGGGACCAGTTTCTCTGAAAAGTAAAAAAAAAAAAACATTTCTTCTGTAGTGACTGAGCTGGTTTGTGTTTTTATTGAAGAGTGGTGTGTTGGTTTGTTGCTTTCAGAGCCCCAAAGATATTTTGTAACATTAACAAGCTGGAAAAATCAATTAGCAGGCCCAGAATTTAAGAAGTCGAGACAAAACAACCTCTATTGCATCATAAAACTTGTCCAATGCCTCAACTTGAACACTTGTGCCAAGCATTTTTGATGCTCTGAGCAAAGTTTGGATAGACTCTTCTGATACTCACTGGGAGCAGGATGCTACCCTGTTCTTTTCCCCAAAAGGCAGGGAAATATTTACCGTTTTAAAAGTTTTGATAACTTACCTGACATCTCAACTTCCTCACCAATCCTCCTTACTGTCTCCGTAGTGATAGCTCGGCTGATCACGGATAACAGGACAGCGAGGAGGAGTTTCTCCTCTGTTGTCGACTTCCCGGCTTTTCACGTCCCGTCCCTCCGGGAAACGGGCCATTCCGGAGCCTCTCTGATTGGTTGACGCTCTGCGTCCAGCTGCAAATCTTAGGATCTTCCAACTCTGCTGCTTTGGACGCCCAGATGCTTGAAATCTCAAAACGCGCCACACTCGACGGGTGAAACGCGCCGCAGGACCTCTTGACTCTCCTAGATGCAGGTCCAGCATAGAATTTGCATGTAAACCAGACACCCCTGACGCTCAAATCGCCTCCAGTCTGAACGCAGCATTACAGTAAGATTTAGGGAGTTGCTCCATTTTAAATGCTGGCTGTGCTCTGTTGCTCCATTGGAACAACTGCTTTTTTTGTACTCGGACGTACTGAAGTAAGTTAAGTAGAATTTTATCTTTTACAATGAAACTATTAAAAAAAATCAGATTTTCGGGGGACACCACGCTAGGTTATATGGGCAAGACAATCCGACATGTTGAATATCCCCGATTTGAGGTCGGAGCGGTGAACCCGATGACTCTGGACACACCACACACGGCAGGAATATCTATCAAGATTATCGTAAGAGACACGCAGATAGTCGGGGCCTATCGGAAGGGGAAGACGGGACAAAAATCTGGCTAAAAATCCTGCATTTAGTTACTCCGTCAGTACTGAGAGCTTTGTTCTCTGCTTGTAAACTCAGTCATGGTAAAAAGAAAATGGTACACCCTGTAATAAACCTAGATCCATGCGAAATACATACAATTCTGAAATATGCAGAAGTATTTAGGCTTGTGCATAAATTCAGGTGGTTGTTTCTTTACAGAGAGGACCCGATGGCTTTAGTTGTACTGTTCCCAACTCCTCAGTAAGGAAAGCAGCGATTGGCTTTTCCTGGAAGTTGCTAAATGATGTGATAACATTGTTTGAATAGTTGGTCGTGTGCGTGTAATTGCAATGGATGCTATGGGAAGGATGACAGGTATTTAAAACCCTAGCATCTAAATTTCATTTTTAGTTTTTGCCATCTGTTTTTCATCGTTTACTTTCCGTTTTTATGCAGATTTTATTCAGAGGTTTTGACTTATAAAGATCAGAACATGTGTAGAGCTCATCCAAAGCCTGCAACCTTCTCTTTTATACTTGTCTGGCTCATATTTTATTTCCTGCAAGTAAAATCCAGATCTAATCGTAACTGAGGTGTTTTTAGAATTAGCTGAAAAATCTATTCCTGTATCTTGTTTTTTTTTTGTTTTTTTTATTAACTTGTTTTTTTTTTTCTGTTGATGCCTCTCCCACACCTTGGTCCCCCTCCATACAAGCAGGAATTTAGGTGAATTTAGGCAGAACTGGGTCCATACAGTGTCACCTTGCCTCTTTCAGGAACTGCTTGTCAATATCCGGCGTTACGGATGGAGCGAAATCTGCAGACGTGACCTCTGAATGTTTGAGAGTAGTGAATAACTGTAAGTCAGCTGTGAAAAACAAGAACTTGTGTTCGCACCGCTACTGCATGGGTTCCAGTCAGTACACGGTGTTCAGTAAAACCCTACAAGATGAGAGGTCCATCAGGGGATAGCTTCAGTTTTTTAAGCTGTTACTTTCTGTACTTCTCGTCCAAAACACCACCAACTTTTTTTGCCGAGCCCTGAAGGAAATCTACCGCACACTTCAGCTGCATCCCGTCGAGAGCCAGACTAACACCCTGAATAATTCACTTGGCTCCATCAACATGTTTTGGGAAAAAGGAGGGAAGGAAAAACGTCTTGCAGCCTCTACTCCTCTGTTTTTGTTTTATCATAAATCACACTGCTTCCCTTTTTTTTTTTTTTTTTCCTCCCAGGCTGCGTGGAGCTGCCGAAGCTAACTCGGCTAGGACAAACTCCTCTGAGACGCAGTCAACAGACAGGCACCTGTGTGCTTGTCAGCCTCCCTTTGTGTCAGCCACCTAATTGGGAACAATTAGCCCAAAGGTTGTTTTACACGGCAGAACACGATAGACTTCAGTTCTTCCATTGTTTCTGTTTTCTGAATGGCGCTATCTGAATGAAGCGCTGATTGGAATTGTCTCTCTTGACGAGGCACGCCGGCATGTCAGCCCGTCAGAAAGACGCTTCCCGAGAGCGCGGTGGAAACGAGCGCCGGAGCCGGGGAGGTCATTGTCATCAAACGAGCAGCCGTGCGGCTTTCCTACATGGATCTGATGATCAGGCCGGGGTTGGGTGCCGCGGGGGCGGCGGCGGCGTCAGCAAGCCTCTCATTTCTATCAGCGCTTGTGCTGCGAAAATAAGAGGCTGTCATCCAAGAACAGTACAACCAAGCCTGTGTACAATACGATCCGTTGTGGTGATAATAAGTCATGATGGATTCTCTTAATGACTCCGCTGGCTTTGCTGCCACACACACATCATCACCTTTCCCTGCCACGCTCATTTGCGAACAAGTCGAGGCCAACTCGGCCCGCTGGTTGCCAAATGGAGCTAACCCGAAGCCAGCCGGCGCTGAGTGTCCTGTGTCCTGCAGCTCTGGAGGGGAAGCCATCTTCTGAGGCCAAGGCAGCGTCTCCTCCACTGATCCCGCTCCTCCGTCACTCTGCGGGGACCAACGCGTTTTGCCACAGCGGGGCTTCGTCTGTCTCTTCCTCAGTGCTGGTCTTTTATTAAAAGTCTCGTCTCGTTCAGCCAGTTTTGGTCCAAACCCGGTGATTTCAGAACAGGGCGGATTGTTTCTGAATTGTTTAACTCAAATTAGTTTTCCCTTTCTTTCACAAACTATGCTCTGAAAGTATTGCATCTGAAGTAACTTTTGACCCTTTCCTGTTCTTGAAGCGAAGTCTTCCAGTAATAATTTATGAGCTCCATCCTCCTCAACAACAGCATCCCGTGACTAAAACGATGATCCTGACCCAGTTTGGACTTCTGTCAGCCCCGTTCTCCTGCTCGCCCAGCACAGTATGCATGTGCACAAATAGTGACCACAAACTGTGATACTAACTTTAAAAAATGACTAAAAGTAAAAAGTAAGTCTGGGTACCATCACTGAGGAAGTGTTTGATCCAATAAAAATTGATCTGAAGACCTCAAAATCTGCCAGACACACAAAAGCTTTGTCCTTGGGATAAATACGGCAGGGCAAGGCCAGTTGGTGCTTTAAGTTTTAAATCTATTATCCATCTAAATGGACAGGAAGCCGACGTAAAAAGGAAAAACAGGGGTGATGGGATCACGTTTGGAGGCAGCTGCATTTCTGACAAGCTAAAGGCGACTGAAGGGTGACTGACAGAGACCAAAATGAAGAGCGCAGCAAAAATCAATCCTGGAGCTCATAAAAGCATGAATGGCCTTCTCCAGGTCAGCACGATTCAGAGAAAATTTTACTTTGACCAGAAGACGCAAATGATGAAAGCTCTAAATACATGGAGACAATTTGCCAGTGGAAATTTAAATCTTTGACAGAAACTACTGCTAAGAGCCCGTTTAGTTTAAAAAGTCACAGAATCGACATCAGTGGTTAGCATTCAATAGCATTTAGATCCAGGCACATTCATGCGTTGGAATGGCCCAGTCAAAGTAACGGCCTGGTTCCAGCTGATAATCCGTGGCAGGACTTTAACGTTGATGTCAACAGAGGCTCTGCGTCCGTTCCAGCTGAAAGAGTTAAAACCAATCGTAATTTTCCTTCCACTCCACAATTATGTTGTTCTGCCACATGAACGGCTTCTACAACTCGAAGGCTGTGGATGTAGTGACAAAATGAAAGTTAAATTTGTGGTTTTTACTTTTGTAAAACACAACAAAACTTTTTATCAGCGTTATATACGTCGAGCCTCTCAGTCTCAGCTGTGCTTCTGGGTCCAGGCTTGTTGATTAGAACCTGGGCAAACGTCTCTCTACTTTTCATCATTAGAAGCAGCATTTGGTATTACTAGTATTATTTTTTTAGATTCATCCTGCCGTAGATTGTGTTAGTTTTGCCTGAATAAATATTTGGTTATTTTTTTAATTTATTTTTTTATTGAATTTCAGAACTAGAGTCTGAGCCAGGACTGTTTTTTTTAAGGTTTTAATGGTTATCAAAGCTTGATTTATTGAAATGCTGCAGCTATATTAGTGCACTGACTTAAGTTTGAGGATTTTAATTTAAGAGGAGATCTTAATTTGGTTGAGAATCAGGGATTCCCAAACTTATCAGCTTGCGACCCCCAAAATTACAATTGTGGGCTGGGGTGGGTTTATTTTTCTGTCCGCAGTAGTAGTAGTATTATTATTAGCAGTAGTAGTATCTAGACTTTCAAATTATTGTTCAAATGACTGTGTGACTTTACTCATCATTTACTAAATCAATTGTATTGCTGATTAAAGAAAATTAAAAATGGCCACATTCGAGTAAATTTCCACAAAAGAAGCTCAAAAAGTTTCTGACAGTATTTTAACATATTTGCGATAAAAAACTGGGATGTTTTCGGATGTGGAACGGTTGTAGATTTTGGAGGTGTAAGATCAAAGGCATAATTTTCCTACATTAAAACAAATATACCCTGTTGGTAGAATTCTAATCATCATTTGGATCATCTTGCTACCTGCACAGGGTGTCTCGTGTCCCCCCGGGGGTCCCGACCCCCACCACCAGATGTCACTACCTCCTGCACCCTGGAGCATCATATCTACTCTGTGCTTTAAATGCCTCGGTTGCCTTTTCTCCCAGCACCACATCTGACGCTTTCTTCACCAGTGGGGGGGGCTCTGGAGGTAGTGTGGGCTTATCAAAGCAGCTGTTTATGTTCTGGAAATCCTGCGAGCCAGAAACGGCAGTGAAGAGAACCAGAGTTGGCTAAAATTGTCCAGGGGCCTGCCCTTGCTACTGTAGTACCCACAAGTATTCATTTGGATCATATAAAGTAACCAACAAGTAGAGCTTCAGCGCTTACTTTATTTTTGAGTTGGAGCTTTACAAGCCATGAGGAAACTTTCCTGCACTGACGCAGATGAAAATGTGCAGGAACTATTGAACGCTCCTCTCTTTGCAGGTCATGTATTGGATATCGACGTGCAGCTCTGCATCCCACAGCCTCTCCGGCTCCTCGCCTTGTGTTTGGATCAGCAGAATATTTTGTCATGCATGTGCCTCTGCTCCGCTTTGGGACCGGGGCCACAGTCTTCCCACATCTTTTCTGTGCTGGAGCTGAGTGGGTTTATTAGAGGGGCAGTATGGTACCGATGCCGGTGGGTTGTGTTGGCAGGTCCGATCCTTGGCTCGGTCCTTTCTTCGGAGCCGTGGTCTTGGCCGTCGGCTCCGGACGTAACAGCAGGCGGATGCTGCAGTGCTGTACTAGATTGTGTTTGTGTTATATTGGTCGTATAAATATGCGTCGAGCTGTTTGTGTTTATGCTCGACAAGCGCGGCGCCTGGTTCTGTTTGTGTCCGTCCGTCCTGTAATGACTTAAACGCGTACATCTCGCGCATATGCAGGCCTGAGCATGTGCTTCCTGACTTTGTGCGGATGCCAGCGGGTGCAGCTTGCAGCTCAGTGTGTTTATATATTCCTGCTCACAGCGTGCGCCCCGGCACTGCGGCACAGCGCCCGGCTTCACCTGAGGCCAAGGAATGTCCTCTCTTCCTCCTCCTCCGCCTCCTTCTCCCAGCGTTCCTCTCGCTCCTCGCCCACGCCCTCAGCGGGGCAGCGGGCACCTCCGCTCGGCCCGGGCCAAGCAGGCCTGCCGGGCATGTGGGTCTGCTGAGCCCGTCTACTCTCACCTGGACCTGGCCAAGGTCAGCAAGTTGGGAGAGAATGCGTAACCGCAACACGGTCTGGCCTGGGGCGACGAAGAGCGGAGGCAGCGTGAACCCGCCAGACCTTCTGTTCCTTTTCACCGCGAACTAAAAAGGAGTTCCTCTGGACAGGCGGAGAAAAGTCCTGACTTCTTCCCGGCCGCTCCGCGATCAAGGGCTTACAGCGGAAACAAACAAAAGCGAAAAATGTACCTCAGTCAAGGTCAGCCGAATGAGATGATCTGCATGTTCTGAAACGTGTTTCCTTGGCCCAAAACATGGCCGCTCTCCTCCTCGCTCAGGCTGCAGCGGGAATGACTGAACCGGGGGGGGTTATTGGGGGGATTTTCATGCTGTGCTGCACACCAAATAGGCAGAACCCCAGTCAGTCAGAGCAGGCAGAGAAATTCAGCGCTAACCCTGGGATCACTGTGTGTCTATAGGAGGGGGGGGAGAAAAAAAAAAAGCTTGATTTCTCCCTCACCGCTCTCTGTTCTCACACAGCAGACAGCGTAGCTTTGTCTCGTCAATCCCACACTCCCAGAATTCAAACTAATACAAGCCGGGCCCACGGAGTGTCTCACTCCGTCAGGATGCAAGCTACAAGAGATTTGCTTCACTTCAGCGCCTTTGAAACAGGTTTTCCCTCATCGCCGCTCTCTGTTTGACTTTTAAAGACGATGCTCCCAAGGAATTCGGGCATGGCCTATTCCGGGCTTTAGCGGCAGATGGGGGAGCGAGGGGGATTGTGGGTAAGGACAGTAGATGTGTAGCAGACCTCTCTGACTGCTCAGCTCGTCTAATTCTGATACAGTTTGTGTTCAGTGCTGAAATGGGCCTGAGCTTCCACCCCCCCCCCCCCCCCCCCCCCCCCATGCAGCGTGGTACTGTAGATGTACAGCTTTTTTGAAACCTAAACAAATGAAGCATTTCCTTTTTATTTGATGTTTATCCTGTCGAATTCAACTGGACAACAAACTCATCTGTTGACAAGAACATTTAAAATCCACTTTTTTAGCCTTTACATACATTTTGTACTTGGAGTCTCCAGGGGTTCAGAAAACGTGAGTCTCTCCTGTAGCGGCATAGATACCTTTCTACTCTGTTTGGGTCTTATCTTTCAGTTTTCTCTGTTTTCTACAACATGTTTCTGAATAGTTGCGCCTCTGTATTTGCTGCTACGCTCCTAAACAAGGCCATGGACTTAACAATTTCGCGAATCTGCTGTTTTTGTTTCTGGGAGCAGTTTTGTAGTCCAAGCTGAAGGAGGCCAAATGTGGGGGCGGACTAACGAGGGGTGCCGACCATAGGCCCGTTTACACTACACCTAAAAACCGAGCCATGCCGAGACCAGTCCGAGCTTGGATCAGTTAACCGAGATAAGACGGCCGTTTACACACAAGAGTTATCTCGGATATCTCGGTTCCTTGGTTGCTCCTCGCCTCCTAGTGGCGATCTGCGGTACTACCGCTCTCTGGAATTGAAGGCGGGACCGAGCAAATCAAAATGGCGGCACCCGTAACATTCAGGATGTTATGGTTAGACATAGAGTCGGCTTTTGGGACGTGGATAAGACAAACAAACGTCTAATAAGAATTTAAAGACGCAGGAAACAACAACAGACGCTGAGGTTCATCACACTGCTAAGCAGAATCATCTCTGGAAACCGTGTGGCACGGTAGGGAAGCTAGTATTTTTATGAATGTCTGAAATTTGTCTGAATGGAGTGTGAATCAGGACGTGCAGCCAGACACGCCGGAAAACCTGCGGACAGTCAGCTGACTGTAAGGGCATGACGCCGTCTGCTCATGCGCTCTTTATCAGAAAACTGGGCCAGAAAAAAAACCAGGCCGAGACCTACTCAGGAGCTGGTCTGCAGTTAGCGCGGTCCGGTTATGTTTAGCGCGGTCCGGTTCAGTCTGCTGACCGTTTACACACAAGAGTTATCTCGGTTACCGAGCTCGGACTGGTCTCGGCTCGGTTAAAAAAGTGTAGTGTAAACGGGCCTCATGATACGCCCCCTTTAAAGGGGGGAGGACATAGAAATCTAGTTTAGAGAAGACGGAGGTTATAATGGATCAAAACCTTCTCATAGTCCAAAGGTATCAGTCAGGAGAAAATAACAAAAGCAACGCAGCATCGCATTACAACGGACATTTCTTCCTAAATGTATGAGAAGACAGAACTTTTGGCCGTTGTCCTAACCAGTATGAGGTGGCCAGCAAGCTTGAGCATTTTTAGCAAGTACTGGATGCCTTCTAGATGTGACAAGCTGCTGTATTTTCAATATATCTGGACCCAGGGACCCAACCTGATGCCTTTTCTTCCACTGAAAACATCCAGGAACGGCTAGAATCTCTAAGTGCTTTGGGGAATGGCTTTTGTCCCAAAGGAGCAAAACAGAAACTTTCGGGCCACAATTCTTGGTCTTTTAGGTCTCATTTCATTTACTGTGACTTTTTTTTTCTTGTTTTCAAAACAGGTCCCTGTTGTAAATAAGATCTTGGATCTCTCCAAGACAAAGTGCATAATTAAAGGTTACAGAAAGGAAGAAACTAACCTCTAAAAGGTAGATTTTTCATTGGCAAAAAGAGCAAAATGCACGCTGCCAAACATGGCGGTGGCTGCATCATGCTGTGGGGCAGACTACAGATGGAAGTGTTGTTGTTTCCAGGATGGATGAAGTTATGGACAGGACTGGTCCAAAAACCTTCAGTTGTCTGGAGATGAAAAGAGGTTTAATTTTTTTTTCAGCATCACCTTCAGCCTGAGCTCAACTCCAGACCAACAAAAGAACGACGAGCTTTAGAATATTCTCTGAGTCCAGAACTAAATCTGAGGTGTGTGGCCTGATGAGGAGCGGTGATCCTCACAGTCGGGAAGATGCTGCGTGCCGATCAACTCCTACAAGGCGACTGTGGCTTGATGAGTTGAGTAGTCGTCTGGCAACCAGAAGGTTGTGGGTTCGATTCCAGCTTCCCCTTGCCACATGTCGATGTGCCCCTGGGCAAGGCACTTAACCCCAAGTTGCCTACCGAGCTGCGTCTCGGTGTATAAATGTGTGCGCGTTAGTGAGAGCGACTGGGTGAATGTGGCTATAGTGTACAGCGCTTTGGGAGGTCAGTATGACTGGAAAAGCGCTATAGAAGTTCAGTCCATTTACAAAAAAAGCCAGAATGCTGACATCAAATCCAAACGTGGTTCATCGTTTTCCTCTGGAGGTTTATTCTCCTATGCAAACCAGGCTTTTTTTCATCTTTTCTGTTTATCTTTAACTATTTTGCCCCTCTTACAGATTTGTCTGGGTTCCAGTTGAACGGTACAGGATAGATATCAGATTAAAGTTGGGTCTGAAGTTGCTTTGCCCCAAAAACCTTGAGTTTTTACAGGGCTGTGTGGACCTTTTAGGGCCTTGATTCCTCTCCCAGACTCACTCTCTTCCTGTCACTGCCCCCCCCCTCCTCCCTTCTCATGTCCCCTCTTCCTTACCCTCATTTTTATCACAGTCGTTAAAACGGACCTCCTCGCCCCCCGACAGCGGTTTTTATAGTCCTTGAAGTTATTAAACATGTATAATTACTTTTAGTCGCTTCTGCCATGGGGAGATGAAGAGAGAGTGTGGAGGGAAAGGATGGAGATGGAGGGAAGGGGGGGGGGCAGCAGAGACAAATAGAGTTGGGTTTTGTGTGCTCGTATATCCTCATTCTTCATAGAGAGTGGAGGCGCCGTGTGTGTGTTTGCCCTCCTGCTACATCCTGCTCATATTTCTTTTATTGGCTGTGTGGCGTTGGTGCTGGAGAGCCCAGGGCGGCCGCGGGGACAGCAGGTGTGGCCTCTGTAGTCCCAGCTATAAAGGCGAGGACTGCCCAGGAGTGAAGTGCTTGCTGGGAGCCATCCGAACAGCTGCACACCGGCCGCTGGGGCCTCCATTGTTTAGAGCGCCGTTCATCTCCTATTCATTATTCACAGGCTGGCTGTGTTTGTGAGCAGTCTAATTCAATCTCTCTCTTTCCCTTCTCTTTCCTGTCGCTGGGCCTTTTGAGCAGCAGACAGGAGCGTTAAGGTCAAGCTCCGGTAGGGGGCTCACTCGCCCTGTCGCGTGGGCGGACAATTGATTTAGGTCATCCGGCGAAGGACGTCCAGGAGGAAGTGCTGTGGGTTTGTGTGACATTTCGGACACGGCTCCTCGCTGGGGCCGCCTCCTCTGAGCGTGTGCAGGCTAAATTTAAAGCAGGGAAGCGTTCCTGTGCCTCTCGGGGGGGGGGGGGGGGGGGGGGGTTTAACTCCTGTTTAACCGGCCGAATCTGTTTCCCTGGCAGGGTTCGGGGGCGTGACAGGATGACTCTCCTCCGCTGAGGCTGCGGCGGCTGACGGGGGCAGGCAGCGAGCGCAGGGCTCTTTGAAGGGTTGGGGGGGCTGCAGCTTTAGAGCAGGGTCGGATGAGGACAGAGGGGATGCGCTGAGTTGCATTTCTGTCTGCACAGGGACATCTGGTGGATGCATGCAGGACTGCAGCCGGTTGCCGTTTCACACCGATGCATACGATCAGAATAATTTTAAAAGATGCTTTAGATCTAAAGACATCTATGGGATCATTTTTGATGTGGTTTAGTGGGAAGACAATCAACTTGTGCTTCACCTCACCTATAATCTTAAATCTTAAATGAGCAGTTGACAGTTTTCTGTGTTACTTGTAGTTTTCTGGACAGATCTCTGCTGGTGATGTTGTGTAACACTGCTGCTCTGATCCTTCCTCCTCCTCCTCCTCCTCCTCCTCTGTCTGCAGCCCTGCTGTCTTTTTGTGGCCAGTAGATGGCAGCAGTGCCATTAGTTTGATCTTTCTCTGAAACAGCAGAGCCTTTTCATGTGATGGAATGAAACATTTGCAAACGTCTTTATGTCCATGCTTGAGTTAGATTTATTTTTTAATAATTCATCTTAATGCACAACGTGCTGATTGCATGCAGAAAGAAAAAGGAAATGATGCTCCTCAGAAGATTATCTCACATCCTCCTGTGTTTATCTTGCCTCCATATTAATAATGAACATAAACAGGAAATTTTCAATAGGAAATTACTCCGCTGTTGACATGTAGATATATGGGTCACACTAACACTTATTATTTACCCGATTAAAAATCCACATTGTTCGGACAAACTGATACACAAACATGTGCTTAATTTTCTCTCACTGTGAAATGAAATTATTTCCCCAGCAATATGACAATGGCTGCCATTAATGACTTGCACACTCAATAAACAATGGAAGAAAAGGCAAATTTGGAAATTGCAAGTGGATTAAAATCTAAATATATTCAGTTCCGCCCATGAACACTCCTTCTTTTAATAAACCCTGGAAAAAGGGGAGGTGTAATTAAATAAAGGGTGAAATCAATTATTAATAGCTGCCAAAATAGCTGCCAGAGTTGTCTTGCCTAATCTATTTTTTATTAACAGTGCAAAAATAAAAACCATCGGGACGTGGCGATGGGAGTGTCGAAGGCTGCCTGTGAAAACCAAAGGCAACCATTTTCCTGTTATCTGGAAATGTCTCATTGGAAAGAGGGTCGGATGCTTTTATGGCGCGGAGCTGGGATTATCGATTTTGTTTCCATTTTTTCAGATCGGGGGAATGTTTTTATGGTTAAAATAGTTTAGGTGTGATCATTATGAACATTGGTACTGATTCTTCTTTTAGCAAATCAAAACGTGGTAGAAACTAGTCTTGCAGAGTGGGGGCGAATATTTCTATGTTTTATAGATGGTCAAAGTGGACACAATATGCTAAACTTGAATTCATTTGATTAAAACAATATGTTGGCAATTAACATATTATTAGTCAAGAAAAAATCCTACTGCTTAACTCTGATACTTTGCTGTTATTGTTACTTTTTTGGTTACTCCAGATATGGACCTTCATGACTGAAACGGTTCCTCGTTTATTTACCAGAATCCTCAACTCTTCAAAGTTCAGCGCTAAAACACAAAATGTGATTAAAAAAGGAACGCTTCTTTGCTGTAAGCGCGATGCACCAGGAGACGGTGTGTTTTTGTTGTCTCCACGTGAGGTGCACGGGACAAAGCGGTTTCCCGGGCCTCCACCAGAACCAGCGGGCCGAGGAGGAACTGGGAAAGCCTCTGTATCTGCAGCTCTCTGCCAGCTGCCTGTCTGGAATAAACAAACACGGGCTTATTTGTTGCAGGCGGAAATAGGCAGAATCAAACTGTATGCCGCTTATTAAAAAGCTCTCCTAATCTTGTGCCGAGCACACATTGCTCTGAGATAAAGAGCACCAAATTAATTACCGGTTAATTATCACTTCTCACACTGCTCGTTCCAAAGAGGACAATGGAGTCTTTTCCCTCCTTTTTTCATTCCTGCTCCTCCCCATGACATAGGTTTTCCTCCCTTCCATGGCTTGATAAAGTGTTTATTTATTCCTACAGTATATTTGGCAACAACAACCTTTTTCCCAGCTACCTCTGGAACGTCTGCACTTGAGTATGCTGGGAGAAGAGCAGGAAATATGATTTGAATGCAAATCAGTGATGTAAACACAGACAAGCGGCAACATGTTTTGGTGATTATGGAATAATATTCAAATGGAGAATATTCAAGAGGGGGAAAAAAAAAAATCATGGTTGAATAATCACTTCAGTGAAACCGTCAATGAGTAAAAAGAGAGGAGGCACATTTTCAGCAAACAGGGAAATGACTGTACTTAGCCACTTGTCCTCTCACAAAGCAGCGTGATTAAAATGTAATGTTTAAATTATGGAAATGTTTGATCCTGTTATTTCTGCGTAGGGCGCAGCTTTTGAACAGCTGCTTTTTAAATCTCCAGACAGGCAGGTTTACCCAGAGAGAGAACCGGGCTACCTGGGAGCTTCCTGAAGGTGACGAGCTTTTCACCGAGCTTCCCACCGAGCTTCCCTCAGAAGGGTAATTAGTTGTTTAAAGGATGATGGAGATGGTAACCTAGGACATCATTTGGTTTCTTAGCAAGATACCATCTACAATACGGGACGAGGGAAGTAAAGCAATCCTCTTCATCATGCAGGAATACATGCCTTGCAAAGATTTTGGTTATATTACAACCACAAACTTTTATGCATTTTCTTTTACTTGCATACCAACACAAATTAGAGGAAAGCTACACGGTTTTCAAATAGATTGCTTTGTCCACACCCTTTAATCCGACACCCCTAAATGAAATCCAGCACAACCAGTTATTCTTTAAAAGTCACCCAATTAGTCAACAAAGTCCAGCAGACACGTTTAAAGCAGGTTCAGGTTCTAGAACAACATCCTGAGCTTTGAACATCTCCCAGAGCTCTGATCAGTCCGTCATCTGGACCTGGAGAGAGGATGGACCACCTGCAGACCTACTGGGACATGGAGGTCCACCTGAACTAACTGCACTAAGGAACTAAGGAGAGCATTAGGCGGAGAAGCGATATATGTCAAGATGCCCGCTGCAGGGATCCATAACTCAGCTTTGAGAATCCAACATCAAATTATCGTATCTACAGAGAATACAATAATGCAAAAAACCAGCACAAACCGGAGGTTGCTGTCATGTACTGAGACGATGGACCAGGTTTAGTCAGAGGTTTGTCTCTGTTAGAGGCGCACAGTCCTGGAATTAATTACCAGGACATCAGGGACTGTGAGGATTATACAAACGGCTATGTACTCACGCATTACCTTCTGTTCTCTCCCCTTCTTTAGACCAAAGGCTCACCTTGTGCCTTAACCATAGTCCTCTAGATACGCGGCGTAATCTTAGTTTTACATAAAATATTTAACAGAGTGTTTGAGTTTTACGATTTGTGCGAGGTGTCCTGTCAATGCAAAACATCCATGTTTTAGCGCCAGTCTTAGAACTGCAGATGACATTAAGAACACATCAAATATACAGAAAAGGGTGCAATGGTCAGGTGGCCTGTATGCATAACGCCACTCGTTGCAGAAAGTTAACACCACATTTCACTCTGAACGACCCCATCCTTACAGGAACACTTGCTGCGGGAATGTTTTTCTCAAGCCGGTTGGATGATATCACGAGTCTCTGCTAAAAACTCAGAAAGTCAACTTTAATTATACGGCACTTTAAAAAGGGAAAACATCAACATGCCAAACAAAAAAGAGCAAAAACATCATTTCTATTCGGTTTATTTACCAAAAAAAATACACTTATCCAGTTGTTGCGACAGACTGCAGGTTTGGGAATATGAAAATGGAATAAGATGCTATCAAAAGAAGTACAACAATCAGCAAGAATACACAATCAACACGCATTGAAAAAAAATCAAAGTCAAAATTACAACCTATGTTCGGTCAGAAACCAAGCAGAAGATTTGGATCTCGAGCAGATTTAAAAATTACCAGTGAAGAGTCCTTTCCAGTTGGTAATGATGGGTTCCACAGTATGGGAGCAGCAAAGGTAAAAGCCCAATTCCCCCTGAGCTGTCAGTGAGTCCTCTGGGCACAAAGAAAACAGCAGAGACCCAAACATTGAGCCTTACAGAACCTCACATGACTGTGGAGCAGAGGAGGTTCTAAAGAAAAACCCAACACAGCCAGGTACTACGTGCTGTACTGCAGTGTGGTACCATGAATACCTGCAAAACACTCAGAGCAATAGATGTAACACATTCAAAAATGAGTCTATTTCTGTTTCTCTGAAATACAAAAATGCTGTGCACACACTATTTACCTCAGTTAAACACTGAAAGTCACAATTATAAACATACTATTTGGAGCAAATATTCATGTAGATATGTTGCGTCTGAAAGAAGCCAGTGGAAATTATAAAATTGTTCAACCTAGATTCAGATGAGACGGTAAAAGCTGATCAAAATGAGTGTGGAGCTTCAGGCCTCCTTTCTGTTCCATAAGCTTGAGTTTTTCAATTCAGTTTTATTTATATAGCTCCAATTCACAACACACGTCATCTCAAGGCTCTTTCCAAAGTCAGACTCCATCAGATCCTCCAGGTTGGTCAGAAAGTTTCCTCTCTAAGGAAACCCAGCAGGTTGCATCAAGTCTCTCCAAGCAGCATTCACTCCTCCTGAAAGAGCGTAGAGCCACAGTGGACAGTCGTCTGCATTGTTGATGGCTTTGCAGCAATCCCTCATACTGAGCATGCATGAAGCGACAGTGGAGAGGAAAACTCCCCTTTAACAGGGAGGAGAACCTCCAGCAGAACCAGAACCAGGCTCAGTGTGAGCGCTCATCTGCCTCGACCTACTGGGGGTTAGAGATGGGGGTTCAAAATTAAAATATTTGCAAGTTGCTAACGTTAAGGCTTTTTACAAATTGTTAACATAGGGGGGTAGTTCTTGAGGTTAATGATATAGGGTTGGTACAGGTACCTGAAATTCTTGGAAAAACTTTGCTTTAAGGATGGTTTCAAGGTATTACTTGTGCTTAAATTTTGCATAAGGTGTCCCGAAGTTCTCGAAACTGCTACTAGATTTTAATTCAGATTTCCCAAATCCTGGTGGTGGCAGCCTCATGCTTTGAGGATACTGTTCTTCAGCGTTGTGAGGGAAGCTGGTCAGAGTTGATGTGAAGATGGATGTAGGTAAATCCAGGACCATCCTGGAAGCTAACCTGCTGGAGGCTGGAAACGACTAGAGACTTTGAGTGACAATCAAATGGTTTAGATCCAAATATATTCATGTGCTAGTCAAAGTCCAGACATAAATCCAATTGAGTGTGGCAAGACTTGAAACTGACAAAAAAAAATTTAAAAGGCAGGAACTTAAAACATTTGTCAGGTTTTCATTGAAATATATCCGTCTGTGTGTAATGAATGAGTATAATATACAAGTTTCACTTTTTCAATTGGAACTACTGAAACAAAATAACTTTTTCATGATTTTCTAATAATATGACCAGCACCTGTAGATTGTTTTTATTTTTTATTTCCTTAAGCGACTGAAGCGGAAAAGGTTGTCAAATGGTGACTGTCTGAAAAGGAACAAGAAGAAAAATAAGAAGCAGTTTTGATATAATACTTCTAATTAAAATATAATTAAAAAAGATTCTTCGGACCCCTTAAAACAATTCTAAACAAATACAAATAAGATCATTCTCTCTGATTGTGGCAGTTGTTTCTAAAAAATCTGAAAGCGGGTTCTCAGGAGGTCTAGTGGAGAAAAGATGAAGTGCTCATAGCTTTATGGATTCATTTTTAATCCATGTTGAATATGAACACCCAATCTGTATTCATTTAAGCAATGTTACCCACGTTTTATGTCTTGTGTAGGTGCGGTGGACCTTTGCAGCTAATAAAGATGCATGTTTTTTATCTATAATATCTCCGTCAATGGGGGTTGTGTGACTGAGGATTGTAGTAAAGAGATTAAGCATAACCTCCATGAGGCTGGCTGTGCGTTGAAGTATGTGCAAAAAGAACCCCGTTAAGTTTTACTGGGAACCAGGATCACTTTTGTTAAAATTACAAAGTAAACTGTTGTCCTTGGAGAAGAATAGACTCTCTCAGCGCTCTTATTGTGCTGCACAAACACTTTGAGGGAAGTAAAATAAAGACAAAAAACTATCTGAACAAAACAATAGGCCTTCTGCTTCTTCACTGCTTGGACCCGTGATAATATTAAATATTATAGCATTCATAATAATAATAATAATCGTAACAAACACAATGGAGTCCCAGTGGCTCGGCTGTTAGGAAGTCTATACACTCTTTGTTTAATGTATCTTATTCTTCTTTTCCACAGAGCTCCATTATTGTCCAAAAACTATTAAAACCACATCAGTGAGCCAGACTGTTGCGCCGGGTGACATGTTCCTTTATTACCATGAATGATCACACGCTGTAGTTTACTTTGACTCAGTCCCACTTAGACTGCTCCGCTACCAGGAACACTCATTAGAGCACCGAATTGTTCCCAGGAAATCCACCACTCCTTTCCTGATAGCCAGTTTCTGGCTGGGTCCAGCCTTGTGTTGTTTTACTTTTTAACCAGGACTATGAGGTATGCTATCGCTGTCCGTTATCTCACTGTTTTCACCTGTTGGTCTCTGCTGCAGGCCGCTCTGCAAACTACAAGGATCTTGTTTTTTGGTTTCCCAATCATTTGGTTTCCCATGACTTTTGAAACATACCTAGACTATATTTAGAGCTTTGCCTTTCCCTTCAGCTGATTTTCTGCCACATGGCAAAATGAGGATAATCCCACAAATTTTAATGCACTGGCTTTTGTCCTAACTTTTGTGCCTGTAGCACTTGTAATGTTAGCACGTAGACAGAAAAGTTGAGAACTGAGGAAACTCAAATATCTTCTATCACAATCCCAGAGGGTACTATTAGGGATTCCTTGGATCATCTTAACTAATTCTAATGTTTAAATGTCATGTTTATCATTTTGAATTCCCTGATGTAGCTAGCTGTCCTGCAGTACTAGCATTAGCTTATCTGTACATGGGATTCTGAGATTTGGTTACATCTTGGTTCCTCTCATTTTTTTTCTTTCTTCCATAAAAATCCCAATTGATTCTTGAATATATTCTGTTCATTCTCTAATCAATTAACTTATATTAAATGTTGATGCTTCTTAATTTTCTAACTACGGCTTGCTGTTAGCTGTGCCCCAGTGGTGACATTAGCTTGTCTGTACATGGGAAGCTGAGGATTTTGCACATTTGGATTTTTTGTTTTGTTGTGTCCATCTTAAAATTCCAAATAGATCTTCCATATTTCCATATTATGAATCGTACATTTATGAGCGCACCAGAGGCACGGGGATGGTGCACACGGCCCATGTAGAGGCCTTCAGTCCTCAATGCGCCCATCCCACGTTCATTCAACCCCCGCCTGAGGGCCTTTGCCACATGTCTTCCCCCCCTCTCTCAGCCCCTTCCTGTCAGTATACTTTCATTAAAAGCTACTAATGCCACAAAAATGACTCACATTTAAAGTTTATTCTGACTTTAACTTCCTTTAACAGCTAGCTGTAGGTACAATTATTAGCTTATGATGATCTTTACCCTTAGAGCTGCAACTAATGATTATTTTAATAGTCCACTAATCTATGGATTATTGTTTCGATAAATCAACTAATCACTATTTTTTATTTTTAACATTTCTATTAAGGTAGATTTATTTTACTGTAAAAACGTTGTTAAATCAAACTTTCAACCTTCAAGCTTTCAACGTTGGTTAATGTTTACAAATATTTTAAACTATAGCGTAAAAAAGAGAGTATTTTAACATGTTTGCAGTCAGGCTTGTTCTCTTTAATTAGGCAATATTCAGAATCCCAGCATCAATATTTAAAACGAGCGAATTATTCATTCCCAAGCAAACTCCATCGCTCTAGTTAGACATCAAAGTTCAATAAAACTATCCAGGTATGTAGCTCCACATTAATCTCAACCATTAATCTTAGTGATAAATGAGCACTGAAATAAACCCAATAATAACCGTTAGATACCAGAGTTCAACAGGGCAAACACAGTTCAACAGCAGCGCAAGACGGACGACAAAAGACATTTTTCATACTTCAGGGTGTTGGCTAGTCATTCAGACGACATTTGTTGGTGCCATACGTCAGGCATGCTGGTCTCTACCCAGGAGAGATTAATGGTCACGCCCTGAAGCTTTTAAAAAAATGGGAGAAAATGACATTTTCACATTGCTAAGTTAAGCATGGCCGTCTGAATGCTGACCAATCACGCAACAGTCGTTGAATACTCATCAATGTATAGTTACTCCCCTATTGAAGTATGCAGAGTATGTATCCGCCTTTAGACTGTACATACACACTTATGTGTGCGGCACACCTTGGCATTGTAACATTAAAATAAGACGGCTCTGTGATAATGTTGTTTAATGAGGTCATGTTCAAAAATTAGATGACTGAGGGAATATATATCCAGTTATTTTTCAAGGATGTCTCTTTTGGTTCATCATTCAGTCCTTAACTGATCAGGCGGGACTTCTAGTGAACGAGGTTTATAGGTTAAATAGAACATTTGAACATTAAAAGTAAAACTGGTCTCCACTTGGCAGCAGTGAGGAGCTCACTCAGCCTCCGAGGCGTGTAGGTAGGGTTTTATCTTTTCCTTTTAGCACCTTAGCTTAACAGTTAATGACAAATCAGTGAGGGGGTCAGAGGTCATATCAAACATGACTTTGTGTGAACGAGAGCTAATTGCCTTGATTTCAGAGGTGCTGCTGCAATCGGTTTCTTCTCTTAATTAGGACAATCAAAATCTGATCAGATGGGAGTGTTTCGCACCAAGAAGGGAGACCAGGGACAGTTTTCTATCATACAGGCTATCGATTGTCTGCATAAATTCTTAACACTGCTGAATGTGTTCATATTTTGAGTCACAGTGAGAGATGATTTTAGTAAATGTAGAAACTTTTGCCCTTAACGCAGTTTTAAAAGTTTAACTAGGTCTAGAAAGATTGTCGTCTGTTACATCAGTGACATATTTTTTCTTTTTTTACAAGATGTCATAACCAAGGAAGGCAAATTAAGTCACATCTCTGAACTTCTCTGAAACTTGATCAAAAGAAAACCTGCTTTTTCTGTCTCTTGAGACTAAAAACATTACAATATACAATAATTCACTGTGACTTGAGGCTACTTGGTATTACTGATTTTTTTTTTAAAGTGGTAAGGAGCAAAAGGAAGGGAGAAGAAGGAGGGGAGATTTGGTTGGAAAACTAAATGTTTTCGTATTCCATACTTTTCCAGACTGAATTTTTCAGATAGTGCTGTTCTCAACATCTGTTGAGAAGAAAAGCAAATACAAAAAAAGAAGTATAAGTTTGTCAAAGCTGTTCATGGTCTTAGTCTCAGATATTTAATAGAGGATGAAATTAAGTTAGGTGGAAGTAAAAAGTACAAAGGAAATGTTATGTATGTTTTAAGACTAGAGGAAACTTAGCATATTCTTTATGAAACGTGGTTAATGACAGACGTATACAATCAGCAGTGCTGCCATTTGAAGGGATTTAAGGTTTGCTTTATTGTCTGCGTATGGAGGGAAGGGTAAAGAAACAGAGTTGTCTTTTGACTTATCTCCTCCTTCACCACATGACAAAAATCAATAAAATAAATTGTAAATAAAACCAGAACTTTAAATTTTGCTCCTTTTCTAACTTCCTGTATGAGCTAGCTGTGCTGCAGACCTGATATTGGTACATATTAGTCTACACCTGGGGTCCTTTCTGTTTCTGTCTGCCTCAACATTCCCACAGGACGCCAACAGGCAGTTGATTAATTTTCTAAACGTATGTTAAGTGTAGATGAACAAAACCTGGAAACCTTGAACACTTGCTTGAATTACATTCTATGATAGAAATATTCTAGTTGTTAAAGCTTTGAAACTATATGCTTACATTTTAGAAAATTCATCATAATTTTCATACTTTTCCACATTTAAAGTTTATATTTCATACGTTTATTTATACAAGCGTGTGTAGCAACACTGAATTTAACAATAAGCCAAGAATGTATACTCCAAACATTTACGTAGTGAGATATGCTTACTTAAAAATGTTTGTTTTAGCTTAACGATGAGTTGCTTTAATCCTAAAAACAAAATGTAAGCCTAACTATTTAGAAGTAAATAAATCTTTCCAAATGGACCCATTAAAGCCATTTTCTTTGTTTTCTCCTATGATAATGTATTACAGTGAAAAATAAAATATTCTAATGCCATTTTCCCAGACCTAATTCCTTTGTTTTCTTGCCTTCTAAAATCCTCATTAAGTGAAATTGCTGTAATTATGGCGTGGGAGCTGTTTTATACTCCAGTGTCCTGAGAAAAAGGAAAGAGTAAACACCGCCTGAACGAGCTTTTAGTCAGATGATCATGGGACTGATCATGTTGGGAGGAGCATGAATAAGCGCACCAACGTAAGCAGAGGATGGATGCTCAGATTTCTCTTTGTCGCCTGTTTGCAACATGAAAGAAGAGCTGACACAGCTGCCATATTTCTGCTTGCTTATTGAAGCCAGGTCTCCACCTTCCTCATTGGTTCTGTTTGTCCCTGCTGTGGTTCCTGGTGTCAAAGACTTGACTTTGCTTCAAAGCAGGTGGTGAACAGTAAAAGGCTGCATTTGTACGCTGCAGCCTGTAAGTGTACATTGGAGGAGCTCTATGAATAAGATGATGCTGCAGAGCTGTGTGTGTGTGTGTGTTTTTTTTTTTTTACTGTGGGGACTGTAGGAGAGTAAAGACTTTAATGCTGCTCACCCCATCCACACACGGAGCAGGTAAACAGAGGCCTCAGCGTGTTCTGGGGCCGCTCGGTGCAGAGCAGGTACACGGACTCGATGATAAGGCCGGGGACGCTGAGGAGACCCAGCACAAATGAAAGGCTAAGTAAGGCGGGCAGGCGATCTTGTCATCACATTAGCCCGGCCTCATTGTAATTGCGAGTCTGCTGCTGTCAGCCCCGGTGCAGCAAGCAGAGCTCCGAGCCAGAGCCAGAGCCAGTGCCCCGGATAAAGTGCTCCGCCGACTGGAGATAATTGAAAATCCAAAAAAGACTCGGGCTAATTTGATTACACCAGGCAATCTCTGAATTGTTCCCATTATTAAAGGGATTTGATTATGACATGAAGTCAAGTAATTATTGGTGCCGAAACTGCAGGAGCTGTCCCTTCAGATGAGGGCCACTGCTGGAGGGGAAACAATAGTCCCTCTGAGTGTGTGTGAGTGAGTGAGGCTGTCTGTAGGATTTCAGACCAGAGTGAGCAGGAAGGCGTTTTGTGTTTAAAAAGAAATTTACCAAAAGGAAACTCGCTGAATATCAGTTGCAGCCGTCCTTCAATAGAACCCTGTATTAGTGAAGTGATACTCTGGATTTAACTCGGTCTACCAAGGTTTGGGTGATTAGATCTCCTCAAGAAAAACAAGGATTGAAAAAAAACACACAGTTAAATTGAACAATTCTTTTCCTTGACATAAACAGACGAGTCAAAATGTAAATGTGGATAAATTGTTTCTGTCATGTTTAAAGTAAAATTAAAATAAACAACAGAAAACAAGCAATTTACCTGCTTTTGTTTTCAAATTCTGGGACACGTCTGTAGGGGGCACTGTTTCTTTTAGACGCCATAAAGCTGCCATCATGCATAGTTCACCACAAAAAAATAACAAATAAAAAATTAAACAAAACACTTTAAAAAGTTCTGATTGGTTTGGATTAAGGTCACATTTTCTTAATTGCAGTGTGAGCCCGTGTTGAAAACCTGCCATTTTAGCCAATAACGTTGCAGAGGACAATAGACGGCATGTTTGTTGCTCAATGGCAAAGGAACGTCGGCACGGTATTGTGCACCATCCTGTTAACTGGCTGCTACCTAAGTATTTTTGACTTGAGCATCAATTAACTTCAACCTTAAAATTTTTGCTCGTGACTATTTGCACACTTTTTTCTTGCTCATTTTCTTCAAAGTAGGCCGACAGGAAAGGGGGTATGAGAGAGGGGGGAAGATGTGGCAAAGAATCGAACCTGGGTCAGACTTAACTTATCATAGAGTGCTTGATGGATTCATGCAAATGCAGTAATTTACGTGGAACATCCCAGTCTTATCAGATTCTGAGGACTATTTGCACGCTTTCAGCTTCTCAGGCGGTGTTGTCGGTGCGTCCGACTGTTTGAACATTATGTCTCGTATGTGTCCGTGTGTCATTTGTGAATTCTGAAACCGGTTTCTTTATGGTTCCACAATGACAATAAAGATTCTTGATGTTGGGAGCGACATATTGTCCTTAGGTACCAGAACAGGGATGCTGGCAGACTGTTTTTGGAAATAGAGGAACCACATCACTATTCTCAACAAATCTTTGGTAAATACTTGTCATGCATAACTTAGATTCATTTTGTTACTGATAATGGTGGTTAGTAAAGGTGAGGACATCCACCACAATGCTTTAAATGCGCTAAAGTAATTACCAAGTTATTGTAGGTGTAATAAACAAATTTAATTTACTTTCATCTATTGTTTTTGTTCTTAAAAATGAATATTTAAAATGACTGAATCTCTTAAACAATGTTTTTGATGTTGAATTATTATTATTATTATTATTATTATTAGTAGTAGTAGTAGTAGTGGTAGTAGCAGTAGTAGTAGTAGTACAGTGTCACCACAGAACTCAGTCCCAAAGAAAAGAGCTTAATGTTTAGTTTCTTCTTGCCAGTTTTTTTTATGACTGTATTGTTTGGAATATAAAACTATAATTGAGGCTCATCCGGGTTCTGTTTCAGTTTACTATTTTATATTTTAAAACAGGAATCAAGTCATCTCTTTTGTTCTGCCTTTTTTTTTTTCATTCCTGTTTTCTGATGAGAACGTCGGCTCACCAAAAACGGGAACGGACCTGAGTTAGAGGGTTGCATGTTGCATATTAAAAAAATCAAGGTATTGACACAAATGCAGCAATTAGAGCAAGAACTGGCTATGAGATGGATGTTGTTGCCCAGGCCGATGTATATTACATTTGTGGAGGCAGCACCGCGGCTCTGCAAGCTGTTTTTCTTTTCTTTTAATGGCTTTTAGAGAACAATGGGCACAGAAGCAGACCTGCAGTGGAACAGGCTGTCGCGCGGCACAGGTTTCCACTTTTCTCAGGCTTTAATGGCGACAAGAAGGGAGGAAAAGATCCAATTGTAGCAGTTTCTTTTCTTTCTTTTTTTTTTTTTTTGCCTTTCACTTTTGATTCATCACTTCCTCAAGATGAGAGCCTGTGCGACAGCAGAGTATAATTTGGGCAAATAGAGTGAAACTACATCATCTCACTTAGAGATGGGGGGGAGGGGGGGTGCTCTTGTGTTCCCGACTCTTTTAAGTGGCTCTGGCTGATGGGGTGCGCTCGTCTGTGTTTACTTGCAGAGGATGTCTGCACGCACGGGCGGCTGAATAAAGGAAAGTTCAAGAGTTCGACACGCTCATCCTTCTCAGCGGCGTGTCGCCCCTCTCTCCGCTCGCCCGATTTAAATATCCGCTGAATTCAGTGAACGCTGCCATTAAGGCCAGAGACTAGTCGGTGTAATGTATTCCCCATCATGCAGCTCCCGTATATTTGCCACACACACCCCCTCTTCCCTGCCTCTGGGCGCGAGATTCATATGAGGGATTAAGAATCCTTTGTCACCGGACCCCATTGACATTTGAGCGAGCATTAGTGAAATTATAGCTACATCTGGACAAAATCCAGCCACTTTTTATTGCACTTGGTGTGCAGATGCAGCCCTGTGGTGTGACCAGAAGGGAGCAGTCTTGGGCCTGGGAGTGTGTGTGTGTGTGTGTGTGTGTGTGTGTGTGTGTGTGTGTGTGTGTGTGTGTGTGTGTGTGTGTGTGTGTGTGTGTGTGTGTGTGTTTGGGCTGTACTGTACACACACCCATGCACAAGCGAGGGTATGCAGAGATGTGAAAGTATGAAAGAGTGATTTTGTCCCTTTTGTATCTCGCCGAGCGGCACCCTTAGTTCTGCTTGGATGGAAGTACGACGAGTCACAGTGGGAGGAAAAAGGCACAGCTCTCTTTAAGGCAGGCTTTACCCATTCGAGTGTCCCCATTTGAGACACAGTGCCCAGCTTATCCCCCCAAAAGCACCTTTCGACTAGGCCAGCTTCTGCTCCTCCCCCCCCTCACACGGGCGGGGGGGAGGCCTCTCGCGGCCCTGTTGGCCCCTGCAGGAGGAGTCTGGGCCACCAGACTGGCAGATGTGACTCATCCCCAGCCTTCCTTCCCTCGCTTTTAAGCAAATTTGAAAGTTGTCCGTGATTCACCTCTGCTCTCAAATAAAGCCCCGATTTAATCCAAAATGAGCTTTATACACTGTCGATGCGCAGAGGCTGTTTGTGCGCGGCCATCCTCAGTGGCAGCGGCAGAACCGGAGTGGTTTGAGGTTTATTTATTTATGCCTTTCAGGCTCTCTTTTCCTCTTCATTTTGGGGCTAAGAAATGGCAAGCAAGTGCCGCTGAGGCTGCAGAGATTAAGTTAGCATTGATTGCTTTATTGGTGTGGTTGGATTGTTTCGTATCTGGGAACATTTGATGTAAGCACGGACATTTGTCTTGTCCTTTGCTTGTCTCGGCTTCGTCGAAAGATCATTCATTTCTCCGAGCGTGGGATTGATTGGTAATTCAGAAATAAGGGGGAACGGTGGGTTTTTGATGCTCATCTTGTAATTTTTATCTTTTTTTTTTTAAGATAAAAGAAGACACAGCTCTGATCTTTCGCCCTTCTATTATCACTCTCATTTGAGCTGTTGGAAGTAATGTTCCAATTTTAATCAACACCTAATTACATCCAATAATGCCCGTGTAGCTAATCGGCCATTGTAATTACTACGTAGTCCGGCCTGAGAAGTATAGATCTCACTAGCTTATTGGGAGTTCTGCTGCCATGGACTTTTAGATGTACCGCAGCATTGATCATAAAATTCAATCATGACACACATTACAGTAACTTTTTTTATGAGGACTCTGCAGCCGTATGCAAACCCTCCCCCTCAGTTTGATGCCCCTTCCTTTATTTATTGTGCTGAGCTGGTGTTATCCCCCCTAGACCTCATTGTGGATGTCTTCGAGTGCATCAATACCATACTCTTTTGGCATCAACCATCAATAGTCCACCCATTAAAATGTGGAATTGCTTAACGTAACACAGTAAGATGCATTTCTCTGTATGGAGACGGGTATTTGCAAATAGTCATCAGATCAATGGTCTTTTACTGCTTCTGAAACCATTGTCTGCAAAACAATTGGAAATCTTTGGGAGAGTATAGTGGGTGCAGCATGAGAGGAGCTGGAGGAGACGAAGCATCCCGGCACAGCAGCGAATTAATTACCCTTTTGAAGAATGAAGGTCTGTGAGATTTGCTTTTTGGGCCATTATCAAGTGACACTGCGAACGATTGTTTGTCCCTCTCTGGGTAATGTAGCCCAAACAATGGCTGGCCCCGCACCATCATATGGATCATTAGCAGCTCACTGTCGGGACCCCATCCTGTGAAGTTGCCCTCCTGGGGGTGGGGCTGAAGGGGTTTCCTGGGTGCTCTCCCTCCGTCTGTCTACCCGGGGACGGACAGCTGACAACCCACAGGAAAATCTGGTCGCTGGCTGCCGCTCATTAGGAATTTTGGGACCAGAGCCGAGCCGTTTGAGCGAATCCCGACGGCATTGGCGAGAAGGCGGCCATTGCTGTAATCGTTAGACTGCGGAGAGACTCCAAAGATCGCCGAGTCACCAGAGAGATGAGATGGTGCCCCGAAGTCCAAATAATAAATGCCAAGAGGGGCTTTTTGTGGACGGATCTCACTGTTTGGTTTGTGCTCAAGAGTTAAAATAACGAATTGCTCGTAAAAAAAAAAAAAAAAAAAGATTGTTCACTCCCTAACAGATGTTGTTCAATCAGTGGCGCTGAAAGCATTTCAGGGCCTTTAAAAAATCCCACAGGAGAGACATCAGCCTTCATGTGGCGCTGGCATGAGGCCTGAGAACAAACCCGTAAGAAGTAAAGCCTGTCCGGGACTCTTTTTAACCCCCGGCCCCCCAAAGCGGTGCTGTCCGTTACACCGGGGGAGACGACACGTTCTCCACAGCTGACTCCTCTTATCGCTGTTGTACTTCGGCTTTGTCTGCAAACCATGTGGTTCTGTTGGACGGGCGACCCAACCTGATTGTGTCTGGATGTTTCGTCTGTCGTGTCTCAGCAAAACCAGCTGCTTTTCTCCGTCTGTGCTGCTATTGTTGTGATTTTTTTTTTTTTTTTCAGTCTTGTCTTGTTTTAACCCCTCTCCTCGTGTAGCCACTGCCCTCTCGAGGAACAGATTAGAATATCACAGAGTTTTTCTCTCTTTTTTTTTTTGTCTGCTTATGTAAAAGCCCTGCTAATTAAAAACTTTGCAGCCAGCTACCTAACTAGGTCATGGAGCGGGAAATGGTGGAGACTGGAAATTAGCGTTTGCTCTGTGATTTCACAGAACTGCAGATCAGATTTGCACGTATTAATTGTCCATCAGGCGTTACTATAAATTAAATTCAAACGATTGGTTTGACGCGATTTAGATGAATTAAATCTGGATTTGATGAGTCAAATGAAATGTCCAAACAGACCCTCATGCATTATTGCAAACTTTTAAATGATTTTTATTAACACCCATAACTAACAAGCCTGGCATGCCTCCAGCCGGCTTGCTCTGTCCTTATTTCACGTCTTACCGTCACGATCCAGATGGTTTTGACTAAATGTGGATTAGATCGTCTAACCCTGAGTTTCACCTTTCACTTTCAGTTTTAGATCAGGATTTATCCTCTTCTTGCCTCGACATCTATGGACAGTTAGTGGTTTAGAGACAATTCAACCAAAAATAGAGGAGTTTGTGCTCTTCTTAAAAACATCAATAAATGCTGGTTTAATCAGAAATAAAGTGAGCTGTAGAGGAAGACGGGATTTGTTCTGCTCTTTCTGCTTCAGATGTTTTTGTTTAAATATGAAGGTTTTTGTTTCTGGTGCATTGCCATAAGGCGATATAAAACATCTTTGAGCTAATTTTGCAGTAACTGATGACCTAATGTGTGTGGGACTTTGGTGGTACCGCTCCTGGGCTTGGTGGAGGTGTCCTCCCCTCCTCTCTCTTTGTGACCAGCTGCACACTTTTATCTCTATTTCTGTATTAAAAGAATAAAACATAAACCTGATCGCTGTGGTGCAGCGGCCTAATTTTCCACAGTTCAATTCATGTTTTTGTTTTTTGTTTTTTTTCACACATTTTCTCAATGTGTCGGTGATGCAACTATTGAACCAGAAATGCTTTTATGTTCGGTTAAATCATATTTTCGTGTTTTTTTTTAGATGCTTATTTCAGTCTAATTTCTTTACCCCTGGATGATTGTTTTTCTTTATCTGGCGAAGGTTGCTTTAACATTTTAGGTGTAATAAAAGCAAATGTTTCCATCAAACTCTTGATAAAAAAGGAAATGAATTGTCCCTTCATGTGAGGACGGTAAAGCAAACACTGATACGAGAAACAAATATCAGGTATTTTAAATGTATTTTTTTCACTTTTTGCTGTTTATATGTAAAATATAACTTTATATTGGGTTCCACTTTGAAACCAAACAAACCCAAACATTTAATTTTTTACCAGCATCCGTGTCACAAACAAGTAAACAGAAATGCTACAATTTAGGGCTTTTCTTCCCACGAGCTTATATCAGCAGCACGAGCACAAACAATCTCATGAAATAAATGAGTGAGTAAAATGGTTTACCTTGATCCTTTGGTCCAATTTGCTTGTCCAAACAGACATATAATTTAATTCCAGGGCATGTTTTGAATGTGGCGTGCATGGCAAGAGAAACACATTTCCCCAGTGAAATGGGGAAAAAAGCACAAACAAAATTGGCAAGGTGCTGATGGATTTTATGTACAGAGGATGCATAATGCCCCGTGTCAAAAAAGCAAAGTGAAATTTCCTGTTAAATATGCAAAATCCCGGCTGTCTATTGAATGATAATGGCTCGGCACCTTGTCGCTGGGTTGCTGACTCCGTTGGCTGCGCTTCAAAGGCCTGTTGACTAACTTTGAAAAGACCTTGTGTTTCCTGACTCTGGGCTTTCTAAGATTGGACAAATGCAGCAGAAAGAGGGGCTGTACGAGTGCCAGTCACGGCTTCCCTGAGACGCCGGGGGGATGTCAGCCTTTGAAGTGATAAAGACCCTCTGTTTCTCAAGACGGCCGTCTCAATGTGGCCGAGCTCTGTGATGCGCTCATGTTTTTTACAAATGACCGTGTTGCGTTTGTGCACCATGGCTTTTCTTTTCATGCCGCGTGAGTTAAACTCCAAACATTTTTATTTTATTTTGTTTTTTGTTTTCTGTTTTTTCAAAGAAGAGGAACTCCTGCTTCATATGCACAGCGGGGCTACAGCAGGAGACCCTTACTAACATTTTTTGACACAGCAGTGCCCCTGTGCATAAGAAGTCGCTTGACAGACAAATGTTTTTAGAGCGAAATGCTTCAGATTAACTTCACTGGAAGCCTTGAAGCAAAACCCTACAGTTTGGCCCCTGCTGGGGCCCCCAACTTCACATCTTCCTGCGCCGTACCTTCATGTAAACCCTGTGGCCATGGCATTGTAATTAGATGCGGCGCAGACGTTCTCTGCAGGGGAATTAATTTTGACAGAAATATTTAAATTCTTGAGTAATCTGAGTCCAATTTGCACAGAAAGATTTCTGGTCTTAGGCACAAACCCCTTGTGCAATTTTACAACAATATGCAATGTTCTTGTTTAGATTAAGGCACCACAAACCCTTAAGGTAATGCTGCCCAGTATGCAGGTATGCAGAGATGCAGTGCCTTCCAAACGTATCCAGGCCCTTTTCAAAACTTGGTGACATTACAGCTACAGCCTGCGATGTATTTATTGGGATTGTTTCTGTTCTGCTGGTCCAGCCTGGGAGTCCAGGTGGACCTCCATGTCTTGGTAGGTCTGCAGGTGGTCCATCCTGTCTCCATGCTCATATGATGGACTGAACAGAGATCTTGATCGCTTGGAACCGTGTTTTAGACCCTAGCCCGGCTTTAAACTGAACCAGGGGGTTCTCCCTGACCTGTCTGCCGGGTTCCTCGGTCTTCACAATGCTGGCCGTTCTGTAATGTTCTCTGAAGAACCGCTGAAGCCTTCACAGAACAGCTGCATTCACGCTGAGATTAAACCGCACACAGCTGCACTGGCTCTCATTTAGGTGTATAATAGTAAAGGGGGCTGAATACAAATGGACGCCACACTTTTCAGATTATTATTATTTTTTACTTTGGGAAACATGGATCCCTTTCCTTACACTTTTAAGGAATGCTCCATTTTGTGTTGCTCTGACCCAGAAAATTCATGGCAGTTTGTGGTTGGAATGTGACCAAATGTGAAGAAGATGAGGGGTGTGAATACTTTTGCCGGGAGTAGTCACAAACGATAGCTGCAATCACCAGCTGTGCAGAAAATGCCACCAGTCAGCTGCTCATATGCAGTACCCCTGATGGTCAATAGGAGCCCTGCTAAAAACATTTCTTAGTCATTAATTGCTCTTTTAAAAGTTGTGATTTTAGTCACTGACTAGGTTTATATCGATCTGGTCAATGTCATGATAGTTAATTTAATATATTTTATATATTTATTAATACAAGATTGCTTGCAGCTTTGTTAAAAAACATGCAGACGTGAACTGAAGTGGTGCAAAAGATTAAAATAAGGATGCAATAAACTTTGGATTTAACCTGAAGGCCTGCATTCCTCCAGCAAAGATGTCGGCATGCTGTTGAGATCAGTCGGAGCGATTCTCAGGTCGGTTTGGGGAAAATCAGCACCTACAATTAAAATACATCAAGCTGTTCTGTCATTAAACATGCATTTGGTGGGATCCTAGTTGAGCGCATGCAAAAAAACATGAATATTAACTAAGACGAGCCCATAATTAAATGAGAGCTTGTCCAAATCTGTTGAATCGTGGTGCAGATTTAGGTTGTCAGAGAAAAGATTGTCACAGCTTCAGTTTCAACGTGTTTGCATCCAGACCCGGTGCTGGTTCCTCTCTTCTTTCACCACTTCTGTTTCAGCCCAGACTAACGAAGGGATGAAAAGTTCCTTTGTGCTTTCACACGAAAAAGTTATCTACTAAAAATCTGTGTATAATCAGCTGTATGAAGAAATATCTAACAGCGAAGGCTGTTCATACTTCACTTCATTTTTTTTCTCAAGACAAACTACATTAAACTCAATTTGAAATCTGATAAGAACATTTTAAATATTTCTTTTTCTCCATAATTCATTGAAATTCTAAACGACCATTAGGACTAAATGGTCACTCAAGAGTCTGTAAATTGGGCGTGAGATGCTAATGTCTTGGGGAGTTAAATGGAGAAGGAGTGACGTAACCTGGAGGGCCTCTGGATCTGTTGCCTAACATCATCAGTGATTCTAACTACAGGAACAAACTTAAAACTGATTGAATAAAAGGTCATTTTTAGCTTGAAATTCTTAGCCTGTGATAAATGCAACAACGTTGGGAGATTTTAACACTCTTTATCTTAAATTTAACACTGAATCCAGTCATTCACAGAAATGTATAACTTCAGATATTAATATGATATTCTGAAATTAAGTGTTGATAATGTGATGCTGGCTGGTAAAAGTGTATCTAGCTGAATTACAAAAACACATTAAGACAAAGTCACACAGGGTTCCCGCGGGTCCTTAAAAAGTCTTAAATTAAAATCCGGGAAATTAAGGTCTTAAATTGTCTTAAATTTACCGTAAAGTTGCTGTAGGTATTAAATTTTCAGCCGGTCTGCTTAATGCCGGGGTTAAAGTTCTCCGTCGCTGCGACGGATTTCCGTCATTTGGAAAATTAGAGCAAAAAGTTCCGCCTAGACTTTTTCAAAAAGAAACTGCTCTAAGGGTCCGTGTGGACCTCTAAACCAATGAAATCAGGCAGAGCCGGGACATTAGCCAATCAGAAAGAGAGTAGGGCGGGTCTTTGCAAAGCGGAGATCTGCCACTGAGGTTTATCGGTGTTCAATCATTTTCATTTTTTAGAAGAGCGTACCAAAATGGCCACAGATGCATGAATGAAAGTAGCGCTGGTTGAAGGTTTTCTTTGGATTTATGAACTATCAACTCAGAAAGTTCAGTGGAATGAACATCTGACAACAACTTCCCTCGGTAAGCGTGCAGTTAATTAATGAGTTGCTTTCACCTGTGGCCACGTCACCTGTCAGCGTTTATTCCCTCGCTTCCAGTAATTTAGCTGATAAACGCAGCGACTAACCAGGGATTTCCTCATGATTCGCTGTTATGTTTTGTTGAAAATTCAAAGAAAAGTAACGCGCTAGCTCAGCTAATTTAGCATGACGCGTTTTTTTTTTTCAAGAAGAAGGGTCGGAATGTGAAACAGTGCTCCGCATTTTACAGGGTCCGATTCGGAAAAATAAAATAAAAAAATAAATTGTAGGCAGGAGTTGGTGGACCTAGACCATGAAATTGAGAAGAGAGCAGCAGAGCTGCGCTACATGTCTTGAGGTGAATTTGGGATGTTACGAAACAGGGTTTCTCTCATTAAAAGTCATGTAATAACATTTGTGTTTTCTAACAGTTATGTAGATTATTTGTCAACATTTTGGCTTGTGAAAGGCTGTTTTGAGGACATTAGTGAGTGATTAGTTTCAGTATTCTATATGGTTCCTTCATACAAAGCATTGAGTTGTTTAGTGTAATCTAATTTATGTTACGTTGGCTCTGTTCTACATCACAAAGGACCCAAATAAAATAAAATAAAAAGGTCTCAAAGAAAGGTATTTTTACTTTTTTTACTTACCGAGTTAACACATTGCACACAATTGATACCAAATGGAAAAGTTTTGATTTCCATTGTAGGAGGAAATCAATTGAGTAGCCTATTCCAAAGAAATTATGAAATTTTTGGGTCTTAAATTATATTTGTTGAGGTCTGAAAAAGGTCTTAAAAAGCATTAAATTTTACTTTTAAAATGGTGCAAGAACCCTGTCACAAAGTTAAGGGCAACTTTATCTGTTTGTAGATATATTTACATGCACAAAAGTTCACAGTTGGTTTGAAAACTATTCAGATTAAAAAACAGAAAATATTAGGATCATACCGTTTATATGGGCACACAATCAATTAATCCGATCATAGTGTGCATGTATATGGACCTGAATTTATCCAGAATAGAACCACTCTGACATGTGTAGCTATCACATTTCGCTAAAAAACAAACCATAGAAGAAGAACTTCCATCAAAGAAGTTTTATACGAGTTCGTCTGTCTGCAGAGTTCCCAGGCTAGACTCGCACCAGCTTCTAATTCCGGTTGAAACGTTACTGAATAAATAACAGTTTTGAGCTCTTTTAATGTTTCTAACAGGTTGTATCGGGATCACAGACAGTTTTTCCGCCACTCACCAACGCAGAAATACGTCACGTTTACGTTGGACACGCATGCGCACTCGGGTCAGTTCACCTCATTCGGAATAACTTGATACTGACAAGCGTTTATATGAACGTTGATCGGATTATCAATTGGCATAAACCATCGCTCTCATTCGATTAAAAATGTCACTACGATCGAGCTTAATCCGATCACGATATTCCCATTGCCGTTTTTTCATGATGCCTTTTTATTCTGACCGGCCGTTTATCCCGATTGCTTCTGTCCATATAAACGTAGCTACTGACTCAATCTAGGAGACAAACTGCTCAACACAGAAGCACCGAGCCTGCAGTACTTTCTGGGGAAGTGAAAATTATGCTAGCCACGCTATTCTAGTCCAACCCAGTTGCACAAATTCAAATCCAGTAGCACTTCAATTCCGTTTAATTAATTAAATATAATACAGCCAAATTATGTTGATTGTTTAGTCTAAATAATTAAAGGCAACGAAAGCTCGCTTTAACAGCTTTGTGTCCAGAAAAGAAACATGAGTAAACATAGAGGCAAGGTAAATGTTTCATAGGAAGTTAAAAAAAGAGAACAAGAAAGTCTGTTGTTGCAAAAACTGTAAATAATGTGTAAATTCAGAGTTACTGAAGAAAAATCTGAGTGGGGGAGTTGGCAATTTGTTCAGCAACCCAGGTTTACAGCAACATGTTTGCAGATTGATGGAACAATCTGAACAAAAAGCATTTCTTCCTCCTAATGGGCTCGTTGGGTTTTCTTTCTGCTCCCAAAGCCTCTGATAGAGGAACCAGCCATAAATATCACTAAAGTTCTCAATTAGTGGGTGGTTCTGATATATTGTCAGTGTGGTACCAGGATTTAAATGTGCATGTTGATGAATTTTGATGTCAAAAATAGATAAATTACTCCTTTTAAACCAATAGTTATTTAGGGAACTGCATAAAAATGTATATCTAAAGAAACAATACACTATTCATGTCATATATGCAGAATTTAGATGTTTTCATGCAACTCTAGATTGTTTTAGCTGTAAGGGTGCATGGAGGTGTGTATCCTGGTTCATTTAAATTTTACTGTAAACAGCACAAGCAGGTTTATGGTTAAATACCCTCAGTGTGCCACCATTTTAGCGTCTCTAATAAACATTTGAAGGTAAACACTTATTTTCTATCTTCTGGAAAGAACAAACCGAAACAGTCTTGGAGGATTCGGTGTTTACGCGTCGGTTTGAGCCATTTGTCATCATCATCGACAGGCCTTGCCCCACAGCATCCCGTTTCCACCGAATCCAGACTCACCGGGTGCGTTACGTGCCGACCGCTTGTTATGTCACGCGAGTGAAGGCTTAATAAATGGCTCGCAGAGCTCCAATTCATGAGAAATGGGCCGCTGCTCATAATCAATGCAGCAGCAGCATGAATCTGGCTGGCCATTATTTCATCGGCCTAATCATTTGAAGAACCAGAGACAAACTACCACCTGTGCTCTGAGCATTGATCATGTGAAGGTGTTCTATTAAATCTAATAATACACTTTCTTTTGGCTAAATCGCCCCGCACATTTCAATACCAAATGACTTCTGTTCATTCTATTAAAGTGGAACTACTCTCAATTATGTTTCATACTCCTATTGTCTGATACTAATGAAGATGAAACACTTTCATTTTTCCACTTAATTAGTTCATATTTAACAAAGGTGCTGTGCCATCAGACTCCAAGGAAGCCTTTTCCCTCTTCTTTTTTTTTTTTTTTCCTCGCCCTTCCCTTTTTTCTTTGCTGCTTCTTTGGCATTGAAAATAATCCTTTTGCTTTTATCCTTCTTTAGAAATTGTCTGTGCTGCTCACTTCTTTTTTTTTAACACCGTTTTAATTGAATTCCTCAAAAGAATCCACCTGATCCCCTTTTTGTCGTGGAATGAGCTTATGAGTTACGAAGGCGCTCGTACTCGGGGTCCCGTTGGCAGCCAGCGCCGAGGACGGCTAATTGAAGGTGAATTGATAATGCCCCGGCTGTGTATGTGTTGCCGGTCTGCCGTGTGCGTCTTTGATAAGTAATTCATCTGTTTGGCCTGGCAGCCATGCCTTGCTGCTTTCATGTCACTCTCTGCGCACACATGCGAGGCCTTGGATGCTCTCTCCCCCCCCAGGCTGTGTGTCTGTAGTCATGGTCAACAGGGGGTGAGTCCTCCAACCGTCTCTGCTCTCGCAGTTTGGGAGCCTCGGTGGCGTTGCAGTGCTCCCTCCCAAGCTTCCATCTAATTGCATCCAGAATAAACCCAAACCAACACAAAAAAAAAAAAACCTGAAGTGAGGCGGGGACGTCACCTGATGCGACAAGAAAAGCTGCAACCCGATGGGGGTGCTGCCCTCCTCCTGTTGCTTTAAAGCCAACCGGGCTCCTCTCATGTGACCCCCCCCCCCACCCCCTCCACGCTTCACCTCGCGCCTCCCGCCCCGCC
Source organism: Fundulus diaphanus (assembly GCA_037039145.1). Lineage (NCBI taxonomy): Eukaryota > Metazoa > Chordata > Actinopteri > Cyprinodontiformes > Fundulidae > Fundulus > Fundulus diaphanus. Next base: position 39,513,812 of record CM073140.1, read on the forward strand.
TCACCGCCGCGACTGCGCTGCGATTCATTAACGTGTTTGAGGTGGACATGGCGGGCCGCTGGAGCAGCATCTGAATCAATGCCCTTGTCTCCCAATCTGCCCTTTATCATGTTAATATGATTTCCATTGATGGAGCGCTTTTTCAAAATGGCATCCCTCTATGGTTTTACATATTGACTTTTTAATTCATGGCCCTCAGTGCTGCATCACTCTTGTTATGCCGGCGCTGCAAGAACGCTCCCACATCAGAGACGGATGTTGCTTGAGTGTGGAATTGACTTCGGGGCAGTGTGTTTTTTTTTTTTTCTTTCGTCTTCCTCAGTGTGACTGTGTGCGTGTCTCACCAGCTCCACCTTCTTTCTTTCTTGCTGTTCTGCTGCTGTGTTGCTGATGGTGTATTCACTTGTTAGGCCCAAGTCAAAGGAGGGGGAGAAAAAAAAGAAAAGCCTCAACAGTTTCATTTCGCTGGGGCAATGAGTAAGTTGCCTCTTTGCTAATGTTCTCACCAAAATACAATCTGGCCTCAATGGTAATAATGTTTACGGCTCCTCCCAATAGCCAGCGGAGAATTGCCTGAACCTGTAACACTGCTATAACAGGAAATGAGAGTTTAATGCCCCGTAGAGTTACGTTCTACCAGCAGTAAAACATGTATTTTATTATATATTATGAAGGCAGAATGATGTCTCTCTTCTTGTAGCTCCTTTAGTTTTACGCCACATTTTTTTTCCCCAGCGTTAATATCTGTATGCAACACTTCAATAGTGAGGGATTTAAATACGCTTATGTGGTCAGTTTGTGTTATTTCACCTGATTTATATGTACTAATTCGCCACCACAATAGGCTCGCCTCGCTGATACGGACTCCGAGGTTCCAAGGTTTCAGAAACCTTCTTCAAATTAGTCCATTTTGACGCAGCATCCCACAGCGGCTTCATGAGGCGCATCTCCTGTGACATGGTGGTCTGAAGTGAGGCAAGAAAAAAATCCACCATCACCAGCCTGAACCATTGGTCGGCTGCAGGCTGGATCCGTGCTTCCATGTTGTTTACGCCAAATTCTGACCCCATCTGATTGTTGCAGTTAAAGACCAGGCAGAACACTGCAAAGATGAACTAAAAGTAAGTAAAATCTTCTTGAAATGACTGTATTTGTCCTTGATTTGAGCAGGTGAATTAGATTATCTGCCAGTGGAGGAAGAATTTAGCACTTAAAATAGGAACAACTCATCTCCATCATCTTATTCCAAGTGCTGAGTATCTAATTATCTTATTTTTGGGGTAAAAATACTCATTCCATTGGCAGATAATCTTATTTACCTGCTCAAATCAAGGACAAATACATCATTTCAAGAAAATGTTACTTACTTTTAGTTCCCTTTTTGCAGTGCAATTTTATTTTTCCTGTTCTCAGCCTAGAGGACTGGTGCATGGTGGGCTCCTCTGCTGCTCGTCTGCTTCAAGGTTTGGGTTTCAGCTGGGAGCTCAGAGGCGATGGTCTGCACACCTTGGATGTGACAAGCTGTTGCCTTTTTATCGTCACAAACCAGTCTGTCTATCCTCAGACGTCTGGCATCAACAAGGGGTTTATTCTTTAATTTTCTTTTCGTGAGAGATGGTTGTGTGTGAAAACCCATGTAGATCACCCAGACCAGAAGTAACCAGACTTCAGCAAGTCTTCCTCGCCACGTTTAGGTGCCTGAATGCATTGAGTTCACTGCAAAAATGGAACTAAGAATAAGCTAAATGTTCATAAAACCAGTGTATTTGTCCTTGATTTGAGCAGATAAATAAGATAATCTGCCAATGGATTAAGATTTTTGCAATTAAAATAAGAACAACTCATCTCCATCATCTTATTCCAAGTGCAGTATATCTTATTATCTTATTTTAAGGGTAAAAATACTCATTCCATTGGCAGATCATTTTATTTACCTGCTCAAATCAAGGGCAAAAACATAATTTTAAGAAATTTTCACTTATTTTTTGTTCCTTTTTGCAGTGTTGCAGTCATTTGACTGGACAATTCACTATTTGCTGCACCATTCTAGACAGGCGAGTTGCTCATTAATCACATTATTTGCTTACCTTTCCCTCGTCTGCATGTGGACCAAACTAAATTAGTCTTAACTGGTAAATTTGTTGTGGTTAATCATCTTTTTTTCCCATTTAATGCATTTAGAGAGATAGAAGTTAGCAACTTAGATTGTAGCAGACCAAAGCAATCTGCTGACATCTTTGTGCAGAAGGAAGACTGTCTGTTGTCAAAAGGATTTTACTCAACAAGGTGCATTGGTTCCTACCAAGAAATGGTAACCATTGCATGAGTGTGTGGCGGTTAAGTGGCAACATCAGTAAATTCGCTGATAACCTGTCCGTTGCTCTCCAACGGTGCTGTGATTGTTGCTTTAAGGTGTCCTGCTGGGTGTTAGTGATTTTGTGACGTCACGGCCTCAAACTCTTCCTGCTTCCCTTCAGAGTATTCTCAAAAGGATGCAGTTGTCCACTTTGACTTAACGCTTAAAAAAATGTGTTAAATAGATTTTATCTTAGTAAACATTACATATTTTTTTATGTAACCTGAGTTAACTGGAAATGAAATAAAGTGGACGATCTGCCCCGGTTCCCTTTTTTAAGTGGGAGAGGAATTCTTTCTGGAAACCTCCCACAAAATCGGAGACAAAATCAGGAATGACAAAGAAAATTTTCCATAGAGCTTCAGCAGTTTCTCTCACACTCTAGTTAGGTTTACATGAGATAAAGTAACTGAGACTAAATGATCATGAACACATGAATAAATGATGATCTCAGAGTCCGAGTCATTTATCTTTTGCATCTTTATGAGCTGTTTGACGCAGACCAGAAGCTTCCTGGGAGCCATGATGGGAATAGTTGTATACATGAATGTTGAATCTGAAATTCCTCCTACTGCTGCACAAATCAGCTGCGCAGAAAGATGCCTGCGCCTCTCCCTCCCAGCGCTGTAGCTTATCTGCACAGTTGCTCTTTAATAATCGGCATGCTGCAGGAACAATTCTCCCTCTTGTTATATTTTCCTAAACTGAATGACCTGAATTGGGAGTACTTTAAAACCCCGCTGAATGCATGTGGACTTTCTTGGATTGAATGGCCAAGAAGGGGGGGGGGGGGGGGGGGGCGAGTGTGTAGGTTTCAATTAATATGGGAGCCGAAATAATGTAATCTTTAATAGCATAATAGCAGCGGAGTTGTGCAGCACTTGTGAGAGATATCCATTTCAGCCGGCAAACTACAGCTCAACCGCCAACTGTGAGCAACAGTTGCTCGCTCATATGAACAATTAAGCGGAGGCCAACTCTCTGCCAATGCAGCAACATTTGAAGTCATTCAGCGGCCCAATCACAGGCCCGCATCTCCTCATAAAACCTTCTCTATTACAGCTGCGGCAGAAACGAGCCAATCCCGTCTTTCTTTGCTTTGGCTGTTGACACTGAACTTCAGCCATGTGCCTCTGGGGCTCCTTGGTGGAGAGCCTTGCAGATCTATGTTGAGCTCAGTGATTAAGCAGTGGCTCTTCTCTCCATTTCAAACGACAAGCTGCCAGAGACTTTGGTTTTAAATTGTGCAATTAGTGATCTGGCATGCTTTGCTTGGCTTCAGTCGCACTCAAATCCCAGTCCAGGGCCCCGCCGAAGCACATTCGACAACACATACTCCAGGAGCATTTGTCAGACAAATTCATCTGAGCCTCCACTTCCGTTTTGCTCTCTGAGCACACTAACCTCGCTCAAATGTCAGCCAGAGTATTTACCATCTTGCCGCTGGGTAAACACTGGTGATCCACATTAGGTAGGCCAAATTTACTGTGATTCTCCTCAATCAGAGCAAATAATAATTCACTGTTTGTTTGTTTTTTTTTCCTACAAATGCACAAATTATGTTGAGTGTGCACGAGACGGTGCCAAAAATTGAGCTACTCCTTACATCCACTGTATTAAACATGATCTATTTCCCTGCAGTCATAAATCATAAATATATTTACATTTCCAGCTCGGACTGCTGTAATAAATCTAGCAGATCTCGTTGGGTTTACTGCAGCAAATATATAAATTAGGTTACTCATTTTAGGCTGCAAAACCAGAAACCAGCTACCTCCTGATCCTCATTTGGGCTGAAAAAGGAAAATTGGCTTATATAACTTTGTTATTACTGTACTATATAAATAACCTAGCTTGAATAATATTGGGAACAGCTTAGATAATAGCCTTAATATTTAATTTTTCCCTTTGAAGTCGGGGGCTGGGTACATTAAAAGTTCAAGAAGACTCTGCTAAAAGTTGTCATCACCACCAAGATTCATTCAAACATGTATTTTTAATTGGAGTCGAATCTGCGGCGCTCTGAGATCTGCTTTCATTTCGGCAGTCGTTTGTTTCATGTCTAAGGCAGAGCATCAGGAGTCTAGCATCTGACCAGCTGGGATTTAATGTGCCTTCCTGATAGATGAAAATTTGCTAAGTTGCGGAAAAAGATATTCTGAATAACAAGTATCCCCCCCCCCTCCCCATGCATTCATAAGTACATCTGGATACTAAATATCCCCTTTTTTGTGGTTGACAGAAAACGACAGTCGTCTGCAGAAATGGCGTATAAGTCGTTTATCACTGTTGTATTTTCTGTAATTAAGTTTTTAATGCTGGGAATTTTGATATCTATTACAAATTAGCGCAGTTTTTTTTTTTTGAGCTTCTCATCAGGGACACAACAAACACGAGATGGTAGACACATTAGAATGCTAATTTTCCCCCTCCGCAGCTTCTCCTCCGACTCTGTCACAAGTGTTAAACTGTCGTAGCGAGCGGAAACGAGATGTTCCAACATTCGCGCACAGCACATCCAAGCTTCAGGAGAAATAAAACGGCAGAAATCATTGCCTGTGGTATATGTTCCAATTTTTTAGGTCTGGCTTTCAAATCTATGAGGGTGATTTCACTGATGATCACTCCTCTCCCTAAGGAACAGGAGCTGTAAATGTTAACAACACAGGCTGAAATCCCATCTATCTGTCTATATACATTTCTGCTGTTTAATATGCTTTAACCCTTCATGACCAGCAGAAAAGGGAAGTTTACTTTTCCTCAGTCCTTAAGTAACTTTTTGAAGTGCTTACAGCTATGAATGCATTTTAAAACAGGCAGTGAACTTTTCCTGTAAACTGACAAAGTAAGCCAGTCAACCAGTTTAAAAATGTAACTGTTTTATTTATTTTATGATGGTATATTCTTGTGTTTTCTACAGAAGCCTGTAAGGGGTTCATAAACTGGTCAAAAAGGCCCAAAGTTTGAAAGAATGGGATTGAAACATGTTGGCTCAAACTGCAACTAACTGAGTAGTTATGTTTCTGTCACTTTTATTTATATAACAACAAAACAAAAGGTCTAGACTCGACAAATACAGTCAGCGGATTGTCTCTGATGCCTGGGCAAGCACATGGTGACAGTGGTAAGGAACAACTACTTTTAAACCGTCCAGCAGAACCGGACTAAGGATGAGAGACCATCTGTCTCCACCAAATGGAGGGCGACAGTGGAGAGGAACAGTAAAGAGACTTGGATTAACCCTGAAGCACTGGGGCAGGGGGATGTGGGAAAGAAAAAAAAAGAGGGAACCCAAAAGTTAATGGGAGAAATAGCACCACCTATGTGTCCATCATGGAAGAAGACACACATTTACTGATCCATAGGTACTTTCTGTGGTCTAGACGCCAGGAACCCCTTCTAGCAATAGCTTTGTGGGTCACTCCATCAAAGAAAAAGACAGGGTTAAGTACGAAGGTACTGGGCAGGCGTTCCCGCCACAAATGGCTTTGTCCAAGTATGAGGCACATCTTATTATTGTCTTACTACCCCAGGAATACTTTCTACCAGAAGAAAAATCAGCCATGAACAGAAAGCTACTGCAATTGATAGCTCCTTCAATGAGTCCACGTAAGAAAAAGTCAGTTAAACACAATTAAAGCCCAGGAGCACTTTCTATGGGGAAGAAAAATAAAAAGTGTCCACGTTGTTACCGATAATGCTACATGAATGGCGTTATCTAAGAAAGAATGAGCCAATGAAGACTTATTGAGCTGTAGACTGCAATCTATTGAGATAAAGATAAATGGAGTAAATAGTTAATACCAGCAATGACTGGACCCACGCAGGAAAGAGCCACAGCCAAACAGACTTACCTTCAATGGTAAGAAACATTAATGGCAATATTAATGCCAAACAATGCAGACATGGAGAGTAAAAGGACGAAACTACAGACTGTCCTGCAGCAGCAGAACCGGAGCGAGAAAATAACCAAAAAGGAAGGTTTTAATCAGTGTTGTGTAACACCAGCATAGACTCCAAGGTTTATCCACATGTATGCGCTGTTTTAAACTTTAGCTTTTTTCCCTACAAAGAGTTTTGCAGCAGTGATGTCTTTAAGACCTTGAAAATGGTTTTAAATAGATAAAGGTTTCCTATAAGCTGCAGAGTATTAAGTTATTTATCATACCTTTAATTTTACCCACCTTAAAGTTTTAAATTATTAATTAAAAACTGCATAAACTTGATGTCCAACAACTTCTCTGCTGTTATAATCCTGTTCAAGTCTTAGTTTAAACAGGATCTTTATTGAATTGTTTAACCGAACAAGACCAAAAGTTCTAACTCAAACAAAACGTCGGATTAATAATTACTCTTCAAAAAGGTGGTTGGTAAAATAATAAAGAGTTTGCGATCCAGTTTTTCTGCTGATTCAAATTTTTAACTATGAATAATTTCCACAAGATTTCTGCTTGTCTTGCATTCTCACAAAGTTGTATTGTGCCGCACCACTTGTATTTGTGCCAAACGACTCTCTGTTGAACAAAGAAGCCATTGTGGACTGAATAAAGTTGAGCTATCACATAATGAGATAATTAACTTAAATTATGGGGGGAAAACTGCTGAATTGAGGATTGGATATCAGTTACAAGTGCTCGTGCTTGAGCGGCACTCTGAAACGAGAGCAGGTGTTTGTTTTGTCATGACACCATCATGTCATGAAGAGAACTGATCCCATCCATTAGTCAAGTAGCTAACAGCACTCAGGCATTCAGGCAGAGCGCGGCCATTGTGTGCCATAATGCAATATCCAGAGTTGCATTTGGAGGTAATTGAGAAATGCCAGCGTGTTACAAACACACAATCCCACCACGGTTGTTTGCTCCTCTCCCAAAGCAAACATAGCAATTACAGGCGCCGTCAGTCACTGTCAGATGTGGCATCAGTGATCAATCCAGCTCATTGGGCTCTGGACGTTAGACATGAACATATATGACGGGAGGTAAAGCCTCCCCCAGCGCCATAGCCGGCTGTTCAGCTTGAGCTTCTTCTCCTTCACAAAGTTTCAAAGGTGCAGTCATTTGAACGGCACATCTACCACTTTAAATATTTCTTAGAAAAGTAAACCAAAAATATGTGGGGTTAAGTTGGAAAGAGCATAAAAATCAATTGCACAGACACATTTTTTTTCTTTATTGCAGCAATGAAAGTATGAAATGAAGAAAGTGGGGAAAAAATAAAAACTTCAGTGCAGCGTCGTTGGACGTTCTTGTGGAACATCGTCTTTGCTCTGTGCATGAGCCACAGCGTGCTAATACTGCCCAAACAACAGTAAATCCCCAGGCTGTGGATGAGCTTTGTGCTGCTTGTGCAAATAACCGAGTATTAATTATGAATGTGGAACCTCATTCCACAATGTGGCCTAGCAGACATCAACCAGCGAGGAGGACAAAGCCGGCCATAGAAGGTGTTGGAAGACTTTAAGCTGTGTATACATCATGTAAGCAGCTCTGTTAATGTAAGGCACAGCAGGTTAAGCAGCTCTGTGTAAAATCACCAGAACGGCATGGGGATGAAGCTCAGAACCAAATGAGTTTGGACTTTAGACACAGTGGAATGGACTTTGATATGACCATAATGCGTCGGCCCCGTTAATCAGAGCAGGAAGTTACGCTTCTGTTGTTCTGAGCTCGGACTTTCCTTCTCGTCTCTGAGTTCTGCCTCGAATGCAACATCAGCTCAGCTGCTTTCCCCAAGAAGAAACTGAACCTGCCGGTTCCGCAACAGAAATGGGTTGACTCCAGCCGATTATAGCCGGGGATTTCATTTAGCCAATGCATTTAATTAGCATCAAAAAGTAAATGAGATTTTACTTTAAATTCCTTTTTTTTTTTCTCCTTAGATGACTTAAATATTCAGCGTGCTCAGCTCCACTTTCAGCAGATATGACTCAATTTGTTTTATTTGGATCCATTTCTGCTTTGGATTACTCGAGTCTTTAAGCATCAGGGCTGGACGATACAGAAAAAAAGCATATTGATAAAATAGAAATATCAATGGATAACTATCAAAAATATTCAAAACAAATATTTTAAGTGCAGCCATGGCCATTTTATGCTGTTGCTTAATTACATATTTTTAGATAAAGACACAAACACTGAATTCAAACTCAACTCTTTAATCAAACAACTTTTTTACCAAAAATGCTAGATTTTAAAAAAGAAAAAAAGAACGCATGCTCTCTGAACTCTGTGAAGGGGGCGGAGCATGGTGACGGCACGTTCCTGGTTCTGCGTTGTGATTGGTTGGGAGGGTGTAATGACTGTAGTATTAACCTACATGATAGGCTGGAATACAAAAGGAAGGAAAACTTCTTCTATTGAACTTTTCATTGACCCATTTTTCTATCGCACCACACGTCCATTGATCATTATTGAATTATCATCATAGAAGAAATGATGGAAGAAAATGGATTTGCATCTTTTAGTAAATAATAATAGTGTGAAAGGTGTTTGGTGTGGTAGATTGGCGTGAATCCCTTACTGTCGTCCGGAGCTGGACACCATTAGCGGTGTGCTAACTTTCCCACCCGTTTTAAGATTGTGTTCAGGTGTTCAGCTTTCCCATGAAACAGAAGGCTGTATATGGTCAGTGAGCAATGATGCTGCAGATAAACCAGCGGCTGAAGCAGCGCGATGAGGAGTGAGCAGAGCAGAGGATCATGAGACTTTCAAACGACTCCTGGCTGGAACACGGAGAGCTCTGCAGATGGATGGACATGAGAGTATCTTAGCGTGGAGTTTTTCCTCTAAGTGCACAGTTATCACAGTCTCAAACCACAAAGGAAAACAGCCATAATAGCCCCATTCTTAACTTTATTTCATCGTAGCCTCTGTGCATGTGCATTATTCTCCTCTGGCCCTGTCGCGCTCGCACACGAGCCCAGATAGAGATCTATAACTGCGATTGCCAGTCTGGAGGGAACCGGGGCAGGAAGAGGGCTTTGTTAGGCTAGCGGTCCCTGCCTGCGCTGCTGTGCTCCAGCATGGGTAAAGAAACAGCTTTACACACTGACCTCAGAGCTGTTGTTTAATCACCAGGGCATTTTAATGGCTTGTCAGAGTAATGAAATATGGTTGGAGGCTACCTGGTGCAAACATTACGATAAATCCCTCTCACACAGGCCTACACAGGGCTTAATGGTTATAAATCATCACTTTGGGGAGAGAAAAATGACAGCTATTAAAATAATGAATGGGATGATTAATTTTTCACATTAAAGATTAAAAGCTATGAGAGGTATCATCAGATATTTGAGCTGCCGTAAACGTTTGAAAGTGAGAGCTTATTTTCAGGCCTTGATGACGCCGTCCGTTCCTTCGCTGTCATCCGAGTTCCTGCCCCCTTCTGGAAAATCTTTTTTATCCACTTCTCTTTGTGCGCCGGCTGGGCGACGCCGCCGTTCCTCGCACCTAATTTGTACTCTTTTTAAAAGTGCTCAGAGGAAGAGCCTTGAAGAAGACTTATTGCTCGGGGCAGAACAGGACCCTCTCAGCCTCTCTGCAGGAGCTCCTCAAGCCTCTCACTGATCTTATCTCCTACTTAAGTCATCATACCTACAGTCGTGCTAACAAGAAAGTATATCTTTAAATTCTAGTGTCTTACATGTCGAGGAACAATGATGATCTGGTCGTTAACAGGTTGCACGATTATTTAAATCTAAACTAAGTGCCAAACTAAGTGCACCCTTGCAGCTAAGATGGAAATTAGCAGCCAGGTGGTTATGAGATACAGTGCATGTCATAATCAGGAGTGATGGGGCCCCTTTAAAGCAGGACTTTTGTCACTCTGCTAGTCTCAAGCATATAGGTGTGTCACAATGACGAGACGAAAAGATAATAGCAGTGGTCTAAGAGAATCAGCTGTTGCTGCCCATGAACTCGAGAAGGTTTATAGGGTCATTTCCAAAATATTTGAAGTCTATTCTCCAGTGGGAACAATTATTGAACAATTACTTCCCAAACGGTCCAGGTCTCAGTTATGTTATATGTTGACGTCCATGACAGGACCATGATGCACAGCATCAGCTAGACCACCTCATATCATGTTGTCAAGCACAGTGGTGGCAGAGTCATGATGTGGGCTTGGTTTGCAGCCGCAGCACCTGGGCACATTGCAGTCCGTGAGTCAACTGTGAACTCATCTAAATAATTCAGTTCAGTTTATTTGTGTAGCAGCAATTCACCGCAGCTATCATTTCAAGACACCTTACAGAAATAAAGTCTAAGCGGTCCGATCATACAGAAAGATTCACATTCAGCTACACTCAATCCAATGTGTCATTAAACAAGGCAGTCAGGTACAGTTTGTTTGAATTGGTAAATAAGTTTCCATTCTATGGAAACCCAGCATTATGCATGGAGTCATTGGCTTTGCAGCAATCCCTCGAGCACATATGTAGCGACAGCAGAAAGGAAAAATCTCCTTTAATAATACAAAACCTCCAGTAGAACCAGAGGCAGAGTGAGCGGCCATTTTCCTCAACCAGCGAGGGGTTTGGTTGAAGCTGCATTGATCCAGGGGTACTTTCTATGTTCAATAGTTAAGAGCAGTAGTAGCTCAGATAGTGGCTTCACCTGGGAGAGAAGCAGGCTAGTTAGGTTTTCAAGTAGAGATGCTCTGATCCAATACCCGGATCAGATATTAGATGATTGATACCGATCCAGCATTTCGATCCAGTCATTTCTTTTCTTATTAATATCATACGCAGAAATACAGTTATGGTGATGTAGTCACTTCTATGTTTGTAACGGTTGTTACGTCATCACACACAGCAGCTAGCGCTGAGCAAACACAGCGACATGGAGTCAAGTCTGCTATTTAGAAATATTTCAAACTTGATTCACCAACAAGTCCGACTGCAACATGCAGCAACTACAATGCTTAAGTTGTGAGGGCAGTGATACGGTCAGTAAATTCAACACCACACACTTAAATAAGCACCTCCTAAAGCACCACGCTAAAGAACATGCAGAGCTTTTTTATCAATGTTTATCTCAAGCCTGATAACGTCCCTCACACGGATAGGTACACGGTTGCTTCATTCAACAGTCGTATCGGATCGGTATCGGGTATCAGCTGATACGCTCAGCCCAGGTATCGTGTTGGATTGGAAAAAGAAATGGATCGCTGCATCTCTAGTTTCAAGTCTAGAGGATGAAAGAGAGCACAGGAAGTTGTTGGCAGCAGTGGATCAGCTGAGGCACCCCTTAAGAGAGATGTGCTGAAACCATCAGTAAACCTCCATGAACTGGAGCAGTGTTGCTCCTCTCCACTGTCGCTTCATGCTTGCTCAGTATGAGGGATTGCTGCAAAGCCATCAACAATGCAGACGACTGTCCACTGTGGCTCTACGCTCTTTCAGGAGGAGTGAATGCTGCTTGGAGAGACTTGATGCAACCTGCTGGGTTTCCTTAGAGAGGAAACTTTCTGACCAATCTGGAGGATTTGATTGATTTTGACTTTTTAAAAGAAATAATATGGACATAAAAAATGATCAAACTCTCACTCCTTGCTGAATGAATGCTTGAGTTATTTGCAAAGGGAATATCTAAATCCTGCATCCTCTAGACACACAAAGCTGGTAGAAACCTACCCCCAAAAGACCACGAAAGGTGGTTTTACAAAGAGGGGCTGAACACAAAGACACACCAGACCTTCCAGCTGTTTTCATTTTCTCTAATCTTATGCTCTACATTGTTTTATCGCATAGTTTTCTACTAAAATACATTGAAATTTGTGATTGTAATGTGACAAAAGCAGGAAGAATTTCAGGAGATATACATTTTTTTCTTTTATTGTAAATAACAAATATAGTATCAAGTGCTGACTGTTTCAGAAAGGGAAAAAAAAAGAATTTGACTTTGTAAAGTGCCTTGAGATGACGTGTTGTGAACTGCCGCTATATAAATAACATTTAATTGAAATGAATTATCTCCACAGCAATGTAAGAAACTGATACATTCAGTCAAAAAATACCTGCTGAGTCATTTGGATTTATATCACAGCTTTTCTATTTTGACATCCTCTTTGTTTAATATGGGCAGTGGGGAAGTTTTACCTTTAAACACAAATAAATGAGTAAAAGCAAGTATTAAGAACACCTACGAAGAGCCTAAGTGTAATCGGTGATGTTTTAATAACACGTTTTAATAAATAACGGCGTGTAATCTGTTTATTTTAGAAAAACTAGCTCCTTTTGATTGTCCTGAAGACGATCTGTCCGTTTTAACACGACCATTTAGCCCCTCAGAGAAACACGGAGCAGCCTGGCAAACGTAGACGACTTGGGGATTTTGGGGGGAGATTTTTTTGTCCTTGTCTGTTCGAGACTTTCTTTTGCTGTGCTTGAAAATCCAGGATGAACAAAGATAATGGTACGCGCTTACTGAGCTGGCATAAATCCCCGTGTATAGACAAACGGTGACAAGCTTTCCCTCTCCATCAGATGGCTCCCAGGAGAAGGTGCGCTGCTGCATTCATTTCCAGCGGGACTCGCTGTGTTGTTCAAACATACATCACCCAAATTGCGAGGCAAAAGATTGGAGGGGAAAATCATAATTAGAACATTAATAACCATACACGTTAGAGAGCATAAGTGAGTTTTTTTCCTTGATGAATGGGAATGTAAACAAAAGGCAGAAGAATAAGAGGTTCAATTAGGTGTTGTGAACTGTCTCGGCCGAGACGTGAGCGCCGGCTTCTTCCACTGTAGCCCAATTATTTCTCTACTCCCTGGCAATGATGGCGCAGAGTGTCCGACTGAAGCCTTTAAAGGGGTTATTCGTAATTCCTCACAGAAGTAGTCGTTGACAGAGGACGAGATAAATTCGTTGTCCACTCATGGCGCAGGCAGGCAGGTGCTCACACGGCAGCGTAGTGTGAGATTTACATCATTCCTTTGCTGCTCGAGTTTTGTTTTGCGTTGCTGCTTTCTGCGTCGGGGAGAGTCTCGTCGCTGGAGACGTGCAGGATGGCCGCCCACACCTCCTTCATGTTCCTCCAGCTCCCTCTTCGCTGTCTGCTAATGATCCAGGGACGCCAAATAAAGGGCCGCGGAAACAAAATGTCCACCGCAGTTGGCCCGCTTTTATCTCAACCCTCCCCTCTCGAATCAATTCTGACATTTCATTCTGCCCTCATAGAAGGTAATGGTGCATTCAAAGGTTGTTACCGATAATGTTGAGATGGTATTGCTTGGTTTCATTGGCCAGACTGGCTGTAACCCCGGCTTGAGGGTGGCTCGGTCTCCTCCTCCCTCCTCTCTACCTTCATCTCTCAGATGTTGGTATTTACTGGCTCAGATATCTCTGTTGGTGAGGCACAAAGAGCTATGTTGTTGTTTTATTTCAATTTCTCCTAACAAGTAACCAACCAGTGTTTGTATTTTCCTCCCACTCTGGTGTTCACACAACTTGAAGTGAAAAGACCCTTTTAAGTCTGCTAGTCAATATGCTGTTTCTAATATATTATTTACTGCCTATGGGCTGTATATCAGAATGCGCTCAACAACTGTTTCGCTTTCGCAGTCATAATCATGTAGAGGAAAATCACAGAGCCAGATGTCTGGCCCTCGTTTTACAGCGTTTATGTTTTCCTCTGAGTTTATGTAAAATTCATCCTTCTCTGTTTTATTTATTCCCCCGTTTTCACCGACTCAACAATTAGTCAATTCCCAATCAACAAGAGAAAAGAAATTGCTTTTAATTACTTTTGATAAATGACAAATTGTGTTGGCATGGCTCCCTGCGAATGCTTAATCAGGTGCTGGGCGGGGTAGGGAGGCGGGAACCGGGAGCAGGGATTTCTGCTGGGATGAAATCAATGCGCTCTCTCTGCGGTTCACCGGCTGGGCTGCTGGGCAATAGCCAACCTGAGGCCTGCGAAGATACGCCAGTCAGCAGAAAAGCTCCGGCTTTATGGGAACGCTCACAAACGGAGGCAAAAACATGCTGTAACACTCAGATATATGCGCTTTCTATAAGGGCGCTGTTGCCGGCATTCATGGATTGTAATGTCTGCTCTCAAGATAAAGTACAAACACGGCTGATCCAATGCACTTTCAGACGGAGTTACTCCAGTTACAAATGCTCTTACTTAAAGGCAAGAAAAGCACTTTAAATGTGTGGGAAATTAAATAATGGCTCTTGAGATCTCTAAATTCAACAGAAACATGTCAGCTGAGCTTGAGGAATGCAGCAGTAAGTACTCCGATAAACAACAAGGCTCTCTGGAGAGAACTGGATGTGAGAACTCCCCAAAGACAACATAGCCTCGCCGGCTTTTCCCACCTCGCATCTGTGCTGCAGAAAGGGAGCGTTGTGGCGTAGTAACACGGAAGCTGTTAGGTTCATCAATTAAAATCCAGCTTCCTATGTTCAAATCAAAGATAACAGGCTCTACAACAATAGTTCCCAGCTGTCTTTAACTAGGGGTTTCTTCTTCGGGCTTCGTGGGACGTTCCTGCAGAATATCTTGCTTCTTCCGTTAAAGAATCCACCGTTTGCACCGACACGACATTCACGACGTGAACAAGATGCAGGAAGAACTGTTGGGGGGGGGGGGGGGACAGCGTTGCTACATCTAGAGATGTTACTGAAATGCGGTTGAACATTTACTGTAAACTGTTAGATTGTAGGAGCGGCAAAAACTGTCAAGCCAATAAACTCAAACGCGTTTTGTTCCATAAAATTATGCAAACATATCTCCCCTATTTTAATAATGAAACTAATTTCTCTTCAAATATACCATCAGTGGTAATCTGGACAAAAAAATACTTGAGCCTAATTCCACACCATTCACTGAATTTAATGGTCCCGAGCGTATTTTGTTGTGATGCTGTCTTGCTTTTGAGTTCACACTTTCATCATTTCTCATCAGAAACGTCTCAACAATGCAGACAAAGGGTTTTTGTGGGGCAACAATGAAAGTAACGACTTGAGGTTCATGAAATGCTCGTCGCTTCCTAGAATCGCTCCTTCGCTGGGGAGCGAGGGATCGGCAGCGCTCACAGCAGACAAGGATATGAGAACGTCTGAGAAGCTCCTGGTGGTCAGACGGAAGTTCAGTTTTGGCTGCTTAGAGAGACCCTTCAGCTCCAGTTTGGACGGAAAGTTTCAGAGCTG
Source organism: Fundulus diaphanus (assembly GCA_037039145.1). NCBI lineage: Eukaryota > Metazoa > Chordata > Actinopteri > Cyprinodontiformes > Fundulidae > Fundulus > Fundulus diaphanus. The sequence continues at coordinate 39,529,331 of CM073140.1, forward strand.
AAACATAACCGGAGTCAAAATCTGGTCAGAAAAGCTGCACAAGCGTTAATCAGAACCAAAAACAGAAGGCTTTTTGAAGCAAAGCACACATATTTGGATTTATTTGGGTTAAGGAGAAAAAGGGTTGAAGATTTTCTGCATTTCATCAATCAATGTCCAGGATTCAGAGAGAGGAACAGAGCAGCGCCGGGTCCATTGTGATGTTTCCCTAAATCAGCGAGGATTCTGGGAGTCGGGTCGTCTGCTGGTGCTGGTCCACCGGGTTTCATCAAGTCCAAATTCAGAGCAGCAGGAACCTTAAGTGCTCCTCATGCGTCCCGCTGCTAAGAAGCTCAATGGAGATGCTGATTTTGTTCCAGCAGGACTTGGCACGGCCCAGATGGCCACAGGTACCAACGCCAGCCTTAACAACCATGATAACACCGGCAAACTGGACTGACCCAAAAAAAAGGAACTTAAAGTAAAGTGTTCTTAAAATGAGTATATTTGTCCTTGATTTGAGCAGAGGAAGAAGATTATCTACCAGTGGAATAAGACTTTTGCTCTTAAAATAGGAACAACTCATCTCCATCATCTTATTTCAAGCGCAGTTTATCTAATTATCTTATTTTAGGGGTCAAAATACTCATTCCATTGGCAGATTATCTTATTTACCTGCTCAAATCAAGGACAAATACATTAATTTCCAGAATATTTAACTTGCTTTTAGAGTGTCTGGAACTAAAAAGGAAGACGAGCTGAAGGCCACTAATAAAGCAACATGGGCTTCCAGAACACCTCAGCAGAACCACAGGTGGATTTCAATTCAATTCAATTCAATTTTATTTATATAGCGCCAAATCATGAAACATGTCATCTCAAGGCACTTTACAAAATCAAGTTCAATCATATTATACAGATTGGGTCAGATTATACAGATTGGTCAAAATGTCCTATATAAGGAAACCAGTTGATTGCATCAAAGTCCCGACAAGCAGCATTCACTCCTGGGGAACCGTAGAGCCACAGGGAGAGTCGTCTGCATTGTTCATGGCTTTGCTGCAATCCCTCATACTGAGCAAGCATGAAGCGACAGTGGGAAGAAAAACCACCCATTAACGGGAAAAAAAACCTCCGGCAGAACCGGGCTCAGTATGAACGGTCATCTGCCTCGACCGACTGGGGTTACAGAAGACAGAGCAGAGACACAACAAGAGAGACAAAAAGCACAGAAGCACACATTGATCTAGTAATCTGTTCTACATTAGATGGTAGTAACGGGTGAGCCGTCTTCTCTGGATGATGTCAAAGTTAACAGAACGCCAGACCAGGTGTACCTACTATGAAGAAAAAGAGAGAGAGCAAAAAGTTAAAAGCTGAAATGACGACAGTCATTTCAATGTAATACAATGCAAAACTGGAGAACCGTAGAATGAAGAACAGTAGAAATCAGTAGAGTGAGAAAATTAGACCCTGATGTCCTCCAGTAGCCTAAGCCTATAGCAGCATAACTATAGAGGTAGCTCAGGGTAACATGAGCCACTCTAACTATAAGCTTTGTCAAAAAGGAATGTTTTAAGATTAGTCTTAAAAATAGATAGGGTGTCTGCCTCACGGACCAAAACTGGGAGTTGGTTCCACAGGAAGCCTGATAGCTAAAGGATCTGCCTCTCATTCTACTTTTAGAGACTCTAGGAACCACCAGCAGACCTGCAGTCTGAGAGCGAAGTGCTCTGTTAGGAACATACGGAGTAATCAGAGCTCTGATATATGATGGAGCTTGATTATTAAGGGCTTTATACGTTAGAAGAAGAATTTTAAATTCTATTCTTGATTTAACAGGAAGCCAATGAAGGGAAGCTAAAATTGGAGAAATATGATCCCTCTTGTTGATTTTCATCAGAACTCTTGCCGCAGCATTTTGGATCAGCTGAAGACTTCGAACTGCATTTTGTGGACTTCCTGATAGTAAAGAATTACAATAGTCCAGCCTTGAAGTAACAAATGCATGCACTAGTTTTTCAGCATCACCCCTGGACAGAATGTTTCTAATTTTGGCGATATTCCGGAGGTGAAAAAAGGAAAATCTGGAAACCTGTTTAATATGGGATTTAAATGACATGTCTTGGTCAAAAATAACACCAAGATTTTTTACTTTATTACCAGAGGCCAAGTTAATGCCATCCAGATTCAGTGATTGATTAAGAAGTTTATTTTTTGAGGACTCTGGCCCAAAGATTACGTGGGAACGTGCACCGTGGCACGGATTTCCTCCGTGCCACGGTGCACTGAGGCAGGAATTCATGCAAAAGGAGCCCAGACCAAGTCCTCGCTTTAGACACAGTACAGCACATAGACATGTTGTTCAGTAGGTCCAAATTTCTGGAACGTAATCCCTTGTTTTATTGGTCCGATGTTTCTAAGAACCTGAAATTTTGGGTTAAATGAGCTGTAAGCCAGAATCAACAGAAATAAAAAAAAACGTTGACTGTAATTAATCTAGATGGAGCAGTGAGTTCCACGTTTTAAACGTACATACGCGGTCATATTCAGTAAATCACAATATGCATTTCTCAGAGGCTTGTTTGTCAGATTAAAAGTCCATTTTTGAAAAGAAAAAAAGAACATTTAAGCCAGTTTTTCTTTTTTTATTGCTAGGATGCAATGTTATAATGTTAAATGTTCTTATTAGCTAGAGGTGGAAAAAAATAATAAAACAAATATCAATAAATGCTTCAAAACATCATACATCTGTGTTAATCTATATATTTTCTGCTACTGAAATAAATTAACTTTTCAAAAATAATCGGATTTATTGAATATGACTGTGTACTATATATATATATATATATATATATATATATATATATATATATAGTGTGTGTGTATATACGCGTATATGTGCGTGCGTTTTAAAAAAGTACAACTTTCTGCACTACATGATTTGATTCATTTATTTTTAGTTATTGATTTTTCCCTTTTTTCCGTCTGCAGGTTCTTCAGCACCTGTGGCAGCAGCAGCGAGTCGAGTGACCCCGCTCCAGGCCGACCGGCTTCACCTGTACATGGAGACCCCCAGCTGGGCAGGTCAGACTCAGTAAACCTGTTTCCGTGCTGTGCCCCACGCCGCTTCTCTAAAGCAGGCAGCATTAAAAATGCACACCTAAATGATAGTTGATGCACCGACAGCTAGTACGATGAGGTGTGTGGGTTTAAAAAAGACGTTGTATCTAATCTACTCTGCAGCTTTGTAGCATATTGCAACTAAAGAAAATCAGAGACATGTTGGAAATGTCAAGAATAAACCTGACATTTAAACATTAAAGTAAGACCTGAGATAAAGTCAAACTAAGTTTTACGGCACATATTATGAGCACAGACTCCATTAGAATTGGTTTAAGCAGCAAGGAAATTGTTTCTATTTAAGCAGCCCAACACGGCGAGGTAATAACTATTAGGACACGATTGTACTAAAATTTACATCTGGACTGTTGGAGGAACCTTTCAGTCGGCTGATTTGATGAGCCAAATAAGTTTCTAATGATTGTGCAAACGGGGAAAAAAAGCAAACTTTTTAATGTTTTCTCTTTTCCTTTGCTTTACTCCGTCCTCCTTCAGCATTTTAAGGCTTTAAAATTTTTAGAGCAGCTCGATGTCAGACATAAAAGACAGATGTCAGTGTTGTGCAGCTTATATAGAGGTAATTTATCTGCAGCTTTTCCTCTCAACAATAATGAGACGGAACATGGAAATCACTGTGGACATGCTGCAAGCGCCGGTGCTTTTTGGATCTTCTGTTAACAACCTCCACTTTGCACCGGACACTAAATCCCCCCCAAACAAAACCATTACAGGCATCCGTACGGTTTTTATCCCCTCAGATCTCCTGAGTTCAAACTTTCTCGTACCCTTTTTAAACTCTTTTCTTTCATTTGTTGTTTAGCTGCAAACTATTTGGGGAGAAACAACACAGTTCTTTGGCCTCGAGAAGTTAATTTAGAAAGCAGGCCAAAGGTCTACTGCCAGCGGTGAAAAGCCGACTGAAAGTATGTGCATAGGAGCAAATATATAATTTGTGCAAAGAAGGTCAAATTATTTATAAATGACATAAAATATCAATATTGTTCAGATAAACCTCTGCTGCAGGGATTTGTAAATGCCTCTTGTGAAACTAAGTGTTATGTGGAAAGTGGCGTGTTCATCTGGGGGAACATGAGTTTTATATGAATAATATCTTGTCAGACTTAAGCAGAAAAAACTGTAGAAAATGTCTAAACTGCTGTTTTGTTTAGCTGCACTGAGACCAGCGGTGCATCTGCTGCGTCGCATGTGGTTTCTACATGTGATGCAGTGCACAGCTTTGCATTTTCCTCTCGTTTACAGAGGCTGAAAGCCCAAAAATGGCCCAGGTAAAACAAACTGTTCTCTTTTAATGCTCTCTTTAATATTATATGCTTGTCTATAATTATAGATAAAGCGATTTAGGCCTTATTTGCAAATCTTTATGTGAGCCATGGTACAAAGAAAGTGCATCCTGGACCTGGAACAGGCTTTCACATGTCAGGACATAATAAAAACAAATCCAGTCCTTAGCAGGTCCTGAAGCTGTTTGAGTTTAACTTCAGGAATGCAAAAACACATAACTTATTAAACAAAGAAGAAGGCACATCAGAAAAGCAGTAGTCTTGCTGCTTCCACAGAACCGTCTAAAAAAAGCAGGATGTTTGTCAAGTCTCCTCTCCGGAGCAAACACAATGCCGGGGTGGAGCTACAGCAGCGACGGTCGCTGCTCGTCAATCTGGACGGCCTTATGAGGCCATTCTGAGGGGAAAATTATTCAGAAGTGGAAAACAAAACAGACGGCAGCAAATCTCAACCATCTCTGACTCCAATGGTCTCTGTTTGCATGTTAGCGGATCAGAGTTCATGACGCAGAGAGGCACGTTTGAAGAAAACCAAGCAGTGTGTCTTAGCGCAAACACCACAGACCCACTGCCAAGCACAGCGGTGGAGGGCTGATGATGAGGGCTTGTTCTGCAGCAGGATGTGGAGAGCTGACGGTCACTGAGCGCACCGTAAACCTCTCCGTCTCCAGCAGCCGCGGCAAAGGAGCAAGGAGCAAACCTTCCCCAACAGCCCAAGGTTTGTTGGATAGATAACAAGCTGATAGCAGGTGTGTCTGAGTTTGAAATCATTTTAGAGCCTAGTAACAACCAGACTTGATTCTGTCCTGATATGCAGATCCCTTGAGTTTAAATGAACTTTCCTAGCTTGGCTGCATGTGATAAAGATGTGCGCATTACGCCCAGATTGTCTCAGTTACAGCAGTCGGTTGTGTGCGTATGGGTGCAATTCACACGTCCTCGTCAGCTGTGTGAGGAGGTTTTTGGTTGTGATTCTTCATATATTGATGCTTTGGAGACGGTTTGGGCGGTCAGGCTGTCCCGTTTCTCACCTGGCCTCCCTCGAAAGAAGCTAATCACTGCAGACTGAGTTAACGACTTCACACCCTTTCAGCGTGGAAGCACTCTCAGCGTGATAAAGTCTGCATGTATGCACGCCTTACGCTCCCCCATCCGGCCATATTGTGCTAATGTGTGCTGGTTAAGTAGTGCAAGACTAGGAAAAGACTCTTATCCATATGCCTGAGAGCCGGGGTGTCTGCGTGATCTCTCCCCAGATGGAGCCCTCTGCCTCCCCGCCCATCCTCGGCGGAGCCATAGAGCAGGTGGCAATGAGGATCAATGGGCCTCCACCATTACCTCCTCTCCACTTCACGTCTCCAGTGCCGTCTCCAGGGGGGGCCCACGGGGCGTGCGGCGTGTCTCGCTGCAGCACGCCAGGAGAAACGGGGACGTTTTCCATTAGTCTAATTGCTCGGTTATAGTTCTATATTATTGCCGTGATCACCGCTGCGGCTTGATAATGATGGACCTCCCGTGACCTCCGTGTATAGCTGGTGGGTGTTATGTCTCCCCCGTCGACGCCCATCGAGACTGCGGTGGGTGTAGGCGGGCAGATCGGACTTTACACCGAGGAGAAAACAGAAGGATAAACAACCGAAGGAAGGGGGGGGGGCGGGCGAAAGTCGACGCTCATCAAATATTTTTATTCCTGAGTTTAGTAAAATAAGCTCAGCGATTTCCACTCTCATCTGAAGTTCTGCTGCTGGTTTAGTTGCCTCAGCCAAAGCAAAACAGGGCTGATTTGCAATAATTAGCGGCTGCGTGGCCAACGGTCAGGAATGTTTATACAAACGTGATGTAATAAAAAACGGTTGGAAAGCGTTTTTCACGCAGTCTAGGCCTTGTCCAACATGGCTCACGGACTCACTAAACGATAATTACTTTTCTCAGACACGCGCTACATTGCCACTTCTTGCACCGACTGCGTTCGGGGAAAAATGAGGGAGAGCCGTGCACGTTTTTTAGGGCGATACGGCTGCGTATTGTTCCCACATCTTAGCACCCGCAGTACAGTAGGCTTGCCCCTCCATCAGCGATTACACGAGGCGTCTTCCATCAGCGAGCAGATGAGGTGAGGGATATAATGAATTCATTTACCCTCCAACGCTCTGCCTTTCTTCCTTCTGTTTATTATATCCCATTTGCATGCGGATCGGAAAATTCAAAAGGCTCCACACTGGACTAATCGGCGCTGAATATTTCACGGCAGACCTGTAGCTCTCCCTACAGGTCAGCACATAAAAGCTGCTTCCTGTTTGTGGATTTGCTTTCAAACACCCAAACCGTTCCTGATTACCTTGCCTCTTAGTCCACGGAAGGGGAAAATCCTTGGCCGTGATTCCTTGGTTGCTTTTTTCATTTTTTTACTTTTTTTTTTTTTTTTTTTACAGGTGTGGGTATTGATCTTTTGCCGTTGCTGCAGGGGAGTGTGTTCACTTAAAAGGCCCACTGATGTAGCAGAGCTTATTAAACAAATAGGCCGGAGAACAAGGCCACAATGGCTTTGAATCATGAAGGAGGCTGCCTGTCTTAAAGCACCACTGTATCAAATATGAAACGCTCCGCTAACAAGGTGTGTAATCTATTTCTAATCAGATCATATTTTATGAAACAAGGAGAAGCTTGAACTTAAGTAAGAGAGAAAGATGGAGATTCAGAGGCGGGGGGGTGGGGGTGGGGGTTGTATTTTGAAATTGAATGTGACGGCCAGGGACCATGACTTGATTTTACATGCATGGTTTTATAATGAAGCCATGCCAAATGGTCAGTAATGGTTAACTTTAGGGGGAGCCGGAGCCGTGCTGTAATGGGAGGCTAATTCAGGGGCCCTGCCGCCTTGACAGGCTGCACAGCACAGCTGGAATATGGAGAAGGATGGAAGCTAGAGGCTCTGGGGCTGCAGTAAAGGTCTGTATTTGTCTGCAAATTGCCAGTTTGCCTGAGGATATAACAGGGTCAAGTGTAGCGTAGCATACTTTGTGTTCACATAGACTGTAGCAGATATAAATACAATATAAAAACACGCTCAGTCAGACAGAGAGGCGAGCTAACTCCCTCAAATCAAGTGTTGCGCGGGACTGACTTCATGTTGTCATTGCAATTCAGGCCATGATCCTTTTCATATATATCTTTATGCTGTCTGGGTTCATAGGCGAGTGTTTTCAATCTCATTTTTTTCCCCTCCTTGTGCCATAAATTGTTTCAGATCCGGTGACACGAGGTTTGGTTATGAATATATGAATAGAAATATACACTCTAAAGACCCCAGGTTGTGCCTCTGGTCACAAAAAAAAGTTATAGAGAGAAGATTTTTTTAATGCTTATGGAGAGAGAAAAAAAAAAAGATCAGATACAGATTTAATTAGTGTTTTATCATGTAGTTGAGAGTAGTTATGTTTATACTGACACAAGGGGAAATTTTTAAAACCTGTTAACTCACTTCCCACTTGTGGACATCCCAGTTTCTTTCTAAAAAAAAATAGAATCGCAGCAAAACATAGATGTGCCAAGTTGAAACTAAAAATAACACAAAAAAGTACAACTTTTTACAGATGTTTGAGACGTTTGGAGGAAGCAAAAGGATATATTGGCACAAACACATCCTGTGTCACCGACTCTGAAGCACGGCAGTGGAGGAGTGGTGATTTGAGCTTGTTTAGCTGCCAAAGGACCTGCAGACTCCAGAGTTGGTATAACGAACAGTTCATGTTGGATCCAGTGACTTAATACTGTCAAATATTTACTAAAAAGCTTTAGTAAATGTCCATCTCACGCCGTTGTTGGCGCCTCTGGGAGTTTGATGTGGGCCCTGCCGGTCCAGGGCGGGACGCCACGGTGCGAAGGTAAAGAAAAGAAGTCAGTTGCAAATCAAACAGTTTCTGCTTTACTGCTTTGTTTGCAAGTCCAGTCAGGGGCAGTGGATGTCCCCCCTCTGGGGTAAAAACCATAAGAAAATATTGATGCCTCCAAGGGGCTGGCTTGCTTATCTTAATTTTACGGCTGTTTAAATATGGAAGATGTATAGACTTTTCCAAACTCACATTTCCTTACCTTTAGTCACAACTGGGACATGAAAAGCACCAAAAGCAGACAATAAAGCTTGTGAAAAGAAAATTACTTTCCTTTAGTATAATTCTCCGTGTGAAAGGCATAAAATCATCAATATATTTATCAGTAGAGCAAGCTGTTTGTGCTGTAGGGCTGGCTATCCTTAAATCTTCTACATTTCAGCGACAGTTTGGAGATTTCCTGTGTTTCTTTAACTTTTAGGCTTCGCCTGTTTCTTTAAGGGTTTTATGATGTGAGCAAAAATAACTATGTTCCATGTATAAGTTATATGAAAGGCACTTTGTCTGCCTGGTAATTTATTTCACTAGCTCCAACTTTTATCATTTATGACATGGAAAAAGGAAAAAAACTCTAGAAGCATGAAGGATTTTATATATCTAACACTATGCGAGTCTGTTTGCATCTTAGATCAAATCCACTATATATTCAAACTTCTGATGGTTTCTGCCACGAAAACGAACAGTTCAAATAAATCAATAAAGAACCCAAATGATCGACCCTTCTGCCCATAATGAGCAGACGTAAACGTCACAGAATCTGGTTTTATGGGAGTTTGAAGACAAATGCTGTCCAGAGGGACCCCTAGTGGCAAACCTGCATATTGCAACACCAATCATTTTCTAATTAAATTGGATACTAGGAAGGCTGCAGAATTAGCATGTCTTCATTAGTAAAGTTTGATTTATTGTTTTCTAAGTGTTGTAGAGAGACGGCGTAGTACACCTGAACAGAACCCGGACAAAGCGCTGGCGTAAACTTTACTGTCCAGTTATTTTGACGCAATCCTGCATCCAGAGCAACATCAGCAGGAACAGTGTTTCATATTCCCGCCCGCATCCAGGGACACCAAATGTCAATGCTCATTGCTATAAACATGTGCTTAATTTGTTTTTTAAATGTAGAGATCAGTTGTTCCCGGACATGAAAGAGAGAAAAAAAAACATAAATATGCCTCTTCCCTCTTCTCTGTTCCAGTTGATATGAATGAATAAGATTAGAGAAATCAATGTCTGCAGCACAAAAAGAACCCGGTCAACACAAAAGAATTGGAGACAATAATGCAAATTACAACATTTAGTTTTTAATGGTGCTCTGGTGAAGAATACAGCTTCACATTGTTCAGTCCTGATAATGTTTTCTGGGCCCCTCAGCTGCCAGCTCAGGGGTGATGAGGGGAAAAAGGGGGGAGGAGGAGCAGAGGGAGAAGGGAGGAAGGATGCCTGCGTCTTTAAAAGGTAGATGGAGTGAGGGAGCGGGGCGGACGGGTGGCTGGCAGGATTGTGCTGACGGCAGGGCTTTGGTTCAGAGCATGCCCATTAGAGGGAGCCATAAATCCTGGGCTCTCTGGGCCGGGCTGTGTCAGCAGTCCACTGAATGAATTGATTTTAAACGCCACTGGAAAAAAAAGAGAAAGTGCAAGAGAGAGAGAGAGAGAGAGAGGGAGAAATGGGAGGGAGAGTGACTATTTAATTCACCCTCCGCTAGAAGCCCACAACCCGTTCCACCCCGCTTCTCAATTCAGGACTGTCGCTGAAAAGGGGGAGGAGAGAAGTCTAGAAACACTGAAACTGTCACCAGCAACAAGCCCACGGCTACACGGGCCCCACGCGTTTGATTTAAACAGGACGGAGGCACACAAACCAAACACATAATCTCAAATTCCATACAGCATTTGTTCTTCCACCCCTCTAATTTTTCCTCTCAGCCTTCCCTTTTTTATATCTCCACAAGAGAAATGAGACATATCGTAAAGAAAAGAGGGGGGAGGAGGGGGGGACCCGCAGTTGCATTTGAAATTCAAATGTGTTGGATTTTGAAATTGATGTATGTGTTTATTCATTTACGAGCAGCATCCATGTGTGCATGCATTTATATATTATCAGCAGCAATGAAACGCTGCAGAGAGGGCTTGTTGCCCATCTTTCTCCTCCTTGTGCCCCTTCGTCTTTTGTCCCCTCAAAGCTGCAGTTGCTGGGTTTTTTTTCTATAAGGAAGGAAATATGTCTGCGAACAAGGCGCTGTAAATTGTACACGAGGACCGGCGTCACCGTGTCATCCCTTTTTATACGTAAACACCTTCGCGAGGCGTGCAAACTTTCCCGTTGTCATGCTTCATACGTACACCTTGACAGGAGGCCGTGTGCAGGCCTGTTGGAGCGTCGTCAGACACGGTGATGGTGGAGCTGCGGCACCGAACAGACAGATGCCACAAGTATCTGCAAGCCTGCAGTGCAAGTATCCAAGGAGAAGCATCTGCATTATATCAATAAATAGGCAAAACTCCTCAGAGATAATAATCGCTTTAAAGTTGACCCTGTTCTAGCTAGATTAAGGGGTATTTTTGATCATTAGACACACATAATGAATTGGGATTGTAAATTGTCAATGATTTATTATGCTTCCTCTGCCTAATTTAACCAAGCTTTACATCCACGCATTGTTTCTCTGTTTTGGGCCTTTTCTGGGGAGAAAAACTCGACACCAGACTGGCAGGAAACAGGCAACAGCCAATCCTTTTGGATCCAATTAAATGAAATTTATCCTGCCACTTTAAGTGGTCTGTCCATGTTCGGATCTTTACTTCACTTTACTTTTATTGCCTTCAGAATCGTATCAGCTGCCAGTTGCAGGACCACTGAGTGGGACGTGTGCCCTGCTCAAACGGCATGAATTAATTGTATTTGGTTTTAAAAAAAGCATCTTCTCAGACATCGGTCAACGCTTGCAGAAATTGAAGGTTTTTGCAATTTTCCTTAAAAAAATCCCTCAAACTAGAACCTCTTAGTCCCTTTTTGCTTTTTAAAGATGTTTGATGAATTAGGGTTCTGTGGAGAAGTTCTGAGCAGTCAGTATCATACCAAAAAATAATTAAAATCACTTTCCCAGTCTTATTATATTACAATATTTTTGTAACGGTGTCCCTGGCTAGGTTTGCTACGTATGTCCAGCCTTACAGAACACTTTGAAACACTTTGTGCTGTGTGAATTACTTCAGAGGTTGCTCTCAATAACTCTCTAATGTCTCAGCGTTTTAGAATTTGCGCAGACACACTTAAAGATTTTGAGAATCAAGGTTTTTGTTCTGTTTTTCTAGGATTGTGCAGTTTAGAGCATAACCTGATTTATGTTTACCTGTGTTGTTGTTGTTTCTCTTTAAAAAGAATGGAAAATGGTCATGTTTCCTTCAGCAGTTGGCTGTACTAATTGTCTTTGTTCATTTATTGAACTCTTCAGTAAGGGAGGGACTAAATAAGAGCTTTAGTAAGTAAGTTGAACAAATGATAACTGATTATTTTGGCAACACCTTCCAACAGTAATCCAGAATCCGATCTACTTCCGGGTCCTCTGGCAGGTCCAGCCTTGTTTACTGAACATCCACACACGACTCAACATCTCTAGGAAGACTCTTGGTTGCAACTTTCTATCCTGTAATAGAGTTAAACTATCTTTCCTTCAGATGCTCGTTCACTTCCAGGAGCCCGTGCCTGTTCAGACCCTTGTATTTATGGTCCTTGAGTTTATCCGGGTTCCTGTCAGAATCAGTTTTAATCACCAAGTTTCTTCACATAACAAAAGGAATTTTGCTTCTTTTCAGTTTGTTCTCAATAATGACATTTTAAGTAAAACATAGAAAAAAAAAGGTCCATAGAAATATTTGGAGAGCAAAGGACTGAGATGCCCTCCGTGGCGCAATCTGGTCAACAGGTTGACGCCTTGGTAAGTACTCCATCTGTGGAAAGTGTTCAGGTTGGTACTTTTGAGAATTATACGATACTTTCCCGCTAAAAATGTCTTCATTGATCCCTAAAGCTGCTATTTCAGTGCCGAATGTACTTAAAAAGCTCTCCAGTTCTTACTGGAGTTTGATTAACAACAACAGACCCAAGTAAGTGTACCAGAGTTGGGGCCTGCGGTCTGCGACTGAGACTCATGTTACACTTGAATCTCAGGAACAAAAACGTCAGACTTGAAACGGAGACTGGCCTGGAGGTTCTGTACTTGAGTCTCATAAACAATCAGTCTCATACAGTCAAAGGTGATAGGAAGCTGCTACATGCAGATCATTTGAGTAAATGGTGAATATCATCCCCTCTCAGGTAATTTGCTGTATACAAAGACCAGTTGTGTGGCAGTAAAATGAGTTAACAGCATCTCCTGGATTAAACTGTTTTGGGGTTTTTAAAGCCACCACCAGACAAGCCTTTAAGGTGAGTCGACCACAGACTGCAGCTCTGACACCCTATTAAAAGCTGCGATTGATTTGTGTACTCTGGGCCATTCGTTGCTCATTACAACCTGTTCATGCTTTGTAGCATCATAGTAATAAGGAACAATTATGTTTCTTAAACTGGTCTTAATGCGGACAACTTATTTTGTTGTTAAACTAGCATCATTGCAAAGAGTTATATAGTAATATCTTACTATGTTGTGTATATCTGTTTATTTTGTAATTTATTGCATACCTCAATACTTGTTGCCCAGACATAACAAGAAAGCTTTAAAAATGCAGATGTATTGCATGGTTTAGTTATATGCAAATCCTCTGACTAAGAGTAAAGAGGAGAAAAGCCTGTAAACCATATTTAATGTGCTATATAGTAAAGAAGTGGACAATTTGAAGATGAGGATTGTGTTAACTACATCCTTAGGAAGATAGAAGGGTTCTCAAAATCAAAGCATTTCCTAATTGATTACTTCAACTAGATTTAACCCAATTTTCACTCGTCATGTGTTAAATTAGGCCTAAGCATAATGATTTGAATTCATAACCTACAGCAGCTCTGTGTTTTAGACAGACGAGAGAGCACCTACCTGATGTAGGACGCCTAATTCATTCGTTATTAGACACGTATGACCCGGACTGACCCCTAAAAGACTTGAGACCTGACCTGGACCTGCCCCTGAGGATCTTGAGAATTGATTTTAACCAGACTTGGACTTGATGTGACCCATTTGACTTGGACTTGCCACTCAAAGACTAAGGACTATATTTAGAGAGACAATTTGGAGGTGCCCCCGAAAGACTTGGGACTTGACTTGTGTTTAAGACAAAAGTACCAAGAATAGAGCTGACATCTGACCAACACTGTCTTTTAAAAACTGCTTCAGACGACCCTGCTGCATGGGTCCAGTTGTACAAGAGATCAACTACCTCTACACTTAAGATTTACCACATTTTAGAACCTGTTAAAGTCCAGACGATTTATGCAAAAACCTCAAAATTGACACTTTCTTTTTCACCATAACTGTGATTTTTTTTTTTTTCCAACAGAAACCCTTCAAACAGAGAACACATTACTGACTTAAAGGAGCAATTAGTGAGATATTTACTGTAAAATCAACCTAAATCATTCTCATTTCTCACCTGGGATAGAAGTAACATTCCCTATAAACAATCTCTCCTCTCCATCAACAATGTCTTAGTCACATTTTTCTCTTTTCAAACCTAGAGGTACGGTGCGGAACGACTTTGGCTCAGAGTGTAGCCCGTGTTTACTTCCTGGTTCCTGAGCCAATCAGATGAGTTATCAGGGTTGGTTTTCAATCTTGGCAAAAGAGCAGCAGCCTGCAAACACGGAAGCCAGTAAGAGAAGCAGACCAGAAACAGAACAGTATAAAACATAATTTACCCATCCTGTGAAAGGAAAAATTGAGGTTTCACATCAGCAACGTGCCGTTGAGAAACGGCGTATTAGATTGTGGTCACTGGCTGGTTTACAGATTTGAAACACTAGGTGTCAAAACAGTGAATTAAAATGTTACCATCCCTATCAGAGTCCAGTAAGGGCGGAAATGTTTGATTTTCACATTTTAAGTGGAAAAGCAAATGTTTTTTAATGAACTTACATACATCAGAATGTAGCTGATTGCACGGACAGCTATATAGTTTGTATTATTAGAGGTTGTTCTCTCTTGACAACGGCCTCTCTTTGTTTAGGTCTGGACCCAACCACTCTCCACATTTGACTTCGCTGCTTGCTTGATATTAGAGAAAACATTCATGGTATCACAGATGTGAGGTTGCACACCGACCTCCAATAAAATGCAAACCAGCTGCGCTACCTTTTATTTCTCTTTGAAAAGTTTAACTTTTAGGAATTATGTCTTTGCTTTTGGTTTCCCTTCGCTTTAGTCGGTGCAGTGCTGTCTGATGACTTTGATGACTTTGTGTCAACAATGATAAATTGGTCCCAGTTAAGCTAAAAAAAAAAAAGATTCAGTTGTTGTCAATTGTTTGTTGGTGAAAAGTTCAACAGGTGTAAGTAAATAACTCATCACCACACCTGTCAATACAAAGTTTGATCACGAGACAACACTTCAGAAGCCAATCTAAACTTGGATCAAGCATATTCATTCATAAATCATAAGAAACTGCTTTTATTACATTTATTCGGGTCAAATTGTCGTTTCTCTTTTCTGTCCTTCAGAATTGGCCGCTTTTAGATAACAGACCCCCCCCCCTTTAAGATAGGTCTGGACAAGCATCCTAAAGCTTCATCCTAATCAGCAAACATTAAACATTTCACCAAATCATCTAAATCAAACAGTAAAGCAGCTTGATGTCGATGTGATCAGAGTTCAGATCAAAGTCGGGCAGAAATCTGTTGATTCTGCCTCATTTTGTCGGTCCCATCAACGTGTTTTTAAACAGGCGGAGCAGAGCGAGGCTGACAAGCTGCAAACACCATGACAGATGTGGGCCTGTTGCTTTCAGTGACCTACTTAACGTCATGCAGTTTGGTTTCCCTCTCTGATCATTATCATCTGAGCTTTAAGTAAACACTTTTGTTTCAAACATTTTAGGTCGTAAAAACCCAACAAAACAGGCCTTTTTTTTCAGAGTGTCTCCTGTGATCACCTGTCGGCCATATTCCCAAGTTGTCGGAGGGGTTGGTTTGTGGCTGGTGATGGTGGGAATGGGAAGCGGGGTGGCGTCCTCTCTGGCTCATTACGCTGTTTAAAGAGCCGGCGCCTCAGAATCACCTGCCCAGCTCCATGCTTCAAACCAGCTCAGCCACCGGGGATCATACATCAACTTCTCCATCAGTCCCCCTGGCTTCACTTTTTCTCCATCCCGGCTGCCGACGCACGCCAGTCTCACATGCAACCCACACGGAGAACGTGGGAAACGGATAGCTTTGCTTGCCGAATACTGATGTCACCCCGGCTGCAACAGCGCTGATAAATTAATCACAAAGCCGCCTTGTGTTGTTATATATGTGATCATGAAAGTAATTAAATGCTTCTGCTGGACGTGGAGCATCAGAAGCCCAGTGTGGGGCCTCAGCATTCCCAACGTATAGCTTCTATATGTAAAAACTCCTCTTGCTCATGCCTAATTACCCACAGGCTAAGGCATGAGGAGGACCCGCTGTGTATTACTATAAAGATTGGGAGGATATTTCACTTTGAAAAATGGTGAAGCACACAGGACTAAGGGTTTGATTACAAGGAGTGGGGCACACAGCCTCTACATCTTCCTTCCCTCATTTCAATTATGGCTGACTGGAGGCGCGGTGCTGCCACCGTCCTCAAATAAAACTAAAATATGATAAAGCTGAAATATCAGGCCCGGGACTGCTGCAAGCCCGCAGCCATGTAAGGCGCTGATACTCGGCACGTAATTACTACATTTGCCAATATTTTTTTGACGGGGTGGTGGTGTGGGGGGGGGTTGGGGGCTCATTGTGGATATGAATGAAACGAGATGGGGGGGAGGAGAGGCGGGAGGAGCGTTGATGACACATGATAAAAAGCACATTTCATTTCGCCTTCCCCACGGATAACTGGAGAGATGGCTGCAAAGAGCCGCCGTGGCTCTCCGGCGTGTGAAGGTGTGGGATAACTGTGTTATTTCTACACCCTGAGATCATCAGTCATGTGCAGACGCATGAGTGAGACGATCTGCTGTCACGACGGCGGCTGGCAAGTGAGGAGAGACAAAAAGGCGTCCCTGTTTCAGATGCGGCGTCTCAACAAATATTTATCCCTTTCCTTTTAGACACAAACACAGCAGGGCTCGCTCTTTGCCCCGCCCGTGTTCGCCCTTTTAAACGGGGGGCCTCGGTGACCCGCTGCAGACGGGGGGTGATGTGCGACGCGGCTGCTTTCTCACCGTGACGCCCCCAACAAGGTGGATCCCCAGCGGTCCGCCATCCTTCGGCGTTATTAAGAGTCTGGGATGCTCGCCACGTCACCGGTGCCCCTCGGGGGGTCAGCGCTCTGCAGATGCGGACTTTGTGAGGAAATCCCAGCCAGCATCCTGCACAGCCTCACGGCGCGGCAGCTGCATTGCAATGCATGGTTACAGAGGATATACAGTGGTTGTAATTTATTTCAGCACATTTTTTTTTCCCTCCTGCTTTATTTGCTTTGGGAATAGACCGGCTCTGTTTGTGAAGCTGCAGCTTACAACATAAACATTTGAGCAATTAATTTCAGCAAAAGTTAATACTTATGATTCATGTGATTGGGGAGCAGACATGTTGGCTCTCTGCAGAGTCATGATTGTTTATTCTTTCTATAAATCTTCGGTTAAAAGTAAAAACACCAGCGTGGCTCATAAGATGATTACCTTGCAGGAGTCTGTTCTGAAATTTAAGAGAAAGGCCCTTTCCGCAACACTTTTCAACAGAATCAGAAACATTTCACTGCTTTTACCTTTCGTGAGGGCGATAAGGATTTTTAGTTTAAAGTAAGCGATGCATGCTTAAAATGAAACGAGAGCCAGAAGTGAAGTCTCCTGGCAAGGTTTTCTCACTTTTTATTTTACGTTATTTTTATTTTCCTCTGGATGTGGGAAGTCGCTCCAGCGCCCGCTTTTCAAAGTGGAGGAGGAAATGTTTTGCAGAGGGAAGAGCTTCTGCAGCAAAAATCCAGAACGATTCCAATCTCCCCCCCCCCTCTTCCCTCACCCCCGCCGTCCCACCCTTCCCCCTTCACTCGTCACAGTGTGGGGGATTCAATCAAAAGCCTGACCTGTGACCTGTTCTCCGAGAAACAAACAGCCAGCAGAGTCTCCCAAGACCAAAGCCATCAGAGGAGGGCGGCTTGTGAGCGAGCCAAATCGTGGCACCTCTCTGAAAGCCTCCATCATAGAAAAATTGTGAGTTGTCGCAGTGGAGAGTGACTAGCATGGTGGTACATTGATACATTGATGCAGTGAGCTCCTTGGACAGTGCAGTAAAAGTGCTGAGGTTGAAATTAAGCTGTTATCTCTCGCATGTATCACCAGGGAGGCGAGGAGCAGCGGAGCAGAGCCGCTAGCCTGTTTGCTTTACTGTTATTGCCTCAGCGTGTCCATCCTCATCTGACTCGCCTCATGTTCCGACATTTTAAATGCAACACTGCGTTTGTTCACCTTTTATGTTTAGAAATAATCCCTGCTGCTGTAGAGGTTTTTTTTTTCTTTTTAATAAAAAAGGAAAACCATTAAAGGCCCTGCATGAAGCAAGTGTAATGTGGTAAAAAAAAACGTCATATGCCAGCTTTAGGGTCATACGAAATATCATTTTCACATAGGCTGTTGGGTTATTTGAAATAAAAATCTAATTAATTTAAAAAAGTAGCCATGCACGTTAATAAACAAGTCCAATATAAAAGTACCCAAGTTAGCCAAATGGCCAGTTTTCATTGGTAGTCTTTGTTCATGATAGAAAAAGACATCAAGCATGTTAAAATTTCCTGTATTAATAAATCTGACCGACTCTTTAAAAAGCACATAATAGATTAACTGCTGTCATTATTTAACAAACAGAATTAATCAATCCAGAACTTGAAAAAACGTGTTGTCTCACCAGGTCTAAAAGCAGGGGCTTTGCCACTTTGCTGTTTTTGGAGCACCGAGGTGTGTGCTTAGACATTTTACAGAAAGGGAAATTATTCCCAAGAGGAAAACGTATAAGACAGCTGCCAGCCTTTGCCAGGATGGGACGTCCCACCAAATTCATACTGAGGTCAGAGAGTAAAACGCTCTGAAAAATCACATAAAATCCAAGAGCTCCATCTCAAACGCTGCAGATCTCAGTTAGCAGGTTAAAGATTAAAGTTCACCACACAGCAATCAGGAAAAAAGACCAGACAGGAAGGGCACGGCTTATCTGGAGTAGAAAGAACATAGCTGGTCTATTTGGGCTGAACCAAGGTGCTTCGACAGAAGACAGCAAGTTAGAGACGTTTGGCCATAATTTAGGTTTTAATTCATAACACTAACTGTTCAGATCTTTACTTAAATTGCTCATGGTTTGGTGAACTGTTACAGTGCTGGTTGGATCGGGACCCCCACTATTAATACACTGATTTATTTTTTTCACCTTTTCTCCAGCGGATAAAAGCTCTGTAGATGTTTGCTGAGATTTCCATAAGCTTGAATTCTTTTCATACATTGAATGTAATCTTCGTTTCCACATCAGTTCATGTTTTACCAAAGAGAAAAACCTAAATGCAAAAGCAAAATGTTTACATGCGTTAACATTTTAGATAAACAATAGGTTTAAAAAACTTAGCTCATGATATTTAACACATGTCTGATAAGTTATGGTAAAATTATTTGTGTGACCAGGTTAGCTGTGGTCGAACCGTCAGCTGGATTCTCCTGAGGACGTCTAGTGCTGACTTTGTTTCTTTTTAAACGTCCACTATGAAGGAAACCTTCTTTGCATCAGTAGCTGCAACACAATCCCAAAGCATGATAGAGCCACCAATGTGCTTAATCATTGGAAATGTGTATTGTCCACAAGTTTAGCGCCTGACTGTCCCTTCCTGAGGTTTTATGTTTATTTATTTTTTTACTTTTAAATCATTGTGTGGAACTATTTCCAAAAGAAGCCAAACCAATGTTTTTTTTTTTTTTCAACAGAGGTAATGTCTACTGGACACCACTTTCCCAGGGAAATGAACGTTATTCCAAAGTCTGACAGTCCGTGTACAAATGTTTCTAATATAAATTTTATAAACATTTATTAACTGCTTATATAAAATAGATGCCAATAACTTATCCTGTCTTTAAGGTCACGTTTATTTTAATTATTTAGCCTTAATCAAGCAATTTAGCTCCAAGAATGAAAAAAATATCATTTTAATGGCACACTAAATGGAGAAGTCCAGGACTTCAGATTCAGAGTTGGCATACATGTGTTAATGCTTGTTAAACTATATTAATATTTATTAACTAATCAACCTACAATTTATCAAATATATGGGATGAATAGTTTCTTATCTTTTGACTGTTTTTTTTACAAAAAGAAGAAGCAAAGAAATTGCTGCATATTTCTCAGGATCAAGATTTCTGTTGGATCGAGATAAAAATTAGGACATTATAGGTTGAAATTGGCAAAAGAATCTGTAAATGGTAACCATCATAATGAAGAATTAAATATGGCATTAATCATGCAAAGATCTAGCTTTTTAGATACTGAGTTAAAGAAACTAGGCTAATTTTCCTCTATAAGCTACGACTGGAAACGTCCTTAATAAAGGATAAATTAAAGGGCTAACGTGTGTCAGTAGTTTCTTGTTTCAAGTCAGGATCACACTGAGTGATTATTTGCAGTCTTAGCCAGAGCCGTCTGTTGCAGCAGAACCACGCGGAACATCTGGACGAGCTTTAATCTGCTGCAGCAGAATCACAACAGACTCCTCTAAAAACAAACTTTGCTGCCTAATTTTGAGCCTAAACTCCGTTAACCCGGGATGGCGAATAACGGAAGATATCTAATATTTTTCATAACCACTTAGCCCCATCAGCTTCTAGCACCAGAACCAGCCCCAAAGACTCTGAAGCATTGAGCCGTTTACCGCGGTCCGGATCGGCTCTCAGCTCGGCTGAGGAGGCAAATTGTGGTAAAAGCAGCTGCTGTTTGTTGTTCTGGCTCAGGTTGGAGAATGTCTCGCTGGGTTTTCACAGCAGATTCAGAACCGCGTCGGCTATGGAGCTGATTTTACTTGCAGAAAGTGACCAGAGGTGGAGCGGTGAGGCGTGAAGAAAGCACTAAACGATGATGCAGCCGGAGCTTTTCACAGAATTAAATCCGTCACATTAAACTACTTTTATTTTTGACCATGTCTGTAAACTAGAGCCCAAACTATGACTGGTTTCATCCAGTCATTTCCAACTATGATCACTCAGCTGGACAAAAGACGGGATCTGATTCAAGAATTAATAAATCAATATTTAAAGTTGGATTGTTTTTTAACTTAATTTGTAAATTAGAGTTGGCAGTCCTATTTTGGCCGTCTTCTACTTGGATGAGTTTATTTCAGGCAGTCATTGCAGGAGATCTGTTGTGTCTGCATTTATTCATTTTATCACAACCATAAGAGTCGACACACAGCAGATATTTTAGCAGGTGCTTCTTTTCTCGTCCACAGGTCGGTTATGAAGTGGTTCTCCCTCGCAGTGTTGGCCTCGTTTGTTGATTTTTACCAGATTCAGCACGGCTGCAGAGAGAGAGGCTTCCTCTGAACAGCGTACTGCGGCTCTAATGTTTAATACCGCTGCCACAAACATGAGCTACAAGCTGTTGATGGCCTCATTTATTCACAAAGCTGGTAAACAAATGAATCACAATTATTCTGACAATGGCGTATTAATCTTGAAAACGTTGCGCACTGCACCTTTAAATGTCTCATTCAACGCGTGGCACCACAGAGGCAGCGAGTAGTGCGACGCACGCTGCGAAAAATCAACAGATTGCTCGCTGGAAACGAAACGGCGACGCCATCCTTCAAACTCCGGACCCCTCTGACCTCAGCCGTCCTCACAACACGGAGGACATTATGTTTCCCGGGTCCCAAAGTAAGTTTGCTAGTTAGAAAGTCTGGAGGCTCGTATGTCATATTCGTCCCCCTCAGGCGCGGCGAGCGGGGAGAACCCAGGTGGAGGTTCTGGTTCTGTCACGTCGGACTGACGCCCCCATGAGTAATCTGGCGCATGATAAACAGAGGGTCGAGGTGTCACAGGAACACCTCGGCGCCTGGCACAAGGGTAATTACTCTTCCTGCGTGGGTGCAACTCAAAATTTTTGAACCTTTTCTTTCTCCAATCATACTTGATGGATTGAGTGGAAGAAGGCGATCATCTGGTTCTTAGCAGGCTCACTGAGCGTGGTAGGCCTCTGTTGATTAATGATATCTGCTGCAAGTCACCAAAAGCGGAAATTAAGTATTTCTGTTTAAATGTAACATTTGTCTCCTTTGCTGGTGTTGAGAAAGGCATTTGTCAAAATCCTCAGGCTTTGGCGAAAGGTGGATTTCCTCGGGGAGCACGCGGGGAATTACTCCCTACTTTCACATTAATGGCATTCAGTGTTCCTATTTTACACCTTGAATCCACTTTTCACCCTTTCACCTTTCCGATGGATTTTGAATATGTAATCGCCCCCTTCTCTAAAACCTGCCAGTTTGGGATTAAACATGTTGTAGATTTTTTTTCTTCTTCTTCTTCCCCCAGTTGGGTCGGGAATGACCTTGGCTGAGACAAAGTAAGTGATTCCTGATGGCATCTCTGTCGGCGGCGGGCACATGGGAGGCGTTCTGGTGGTTTCACCGGTTGAGTTGGGTTACCGTTTGTGCTGAAGGCGAAGCTCTGCCGCGCTGGAACCGAACAGACTCCGGCTCCTGGGGAGACTAATGGTTACAGGGCCTGGCCACCGTCCAGTGCTGCCCCAGCCTCTGCCTCTCCCGTCGCTGGGATATCATTACTTCCAATGTGTTACATCAGACTCGCTTGGTCAGGCTCTGAAACAGTCAATACTCCACAATTTAGAAAATCAGCCAAGTTTGCAGAAACAAAGAGGCAATATCGGAAATAAAGACGGATATATAATCTGACGCCAGGCGTTTTTTCATGCTCGGCGGGCTATTTGTTGTCCGGTAGGTGGGGACGAGGCAGGGGTAGCGGGGGAAAGAGGGAGGGAGCGAGGGATCTGTCAGAGGTTAGAGAAGGTGGTCAAACGGCCCGAATAAACGTGCAAATCACAGTGCCCAACCACTGACCCTCCCCGTCTCATACAAGCGGCTTCTACTTTTTCCATCAATGGAAATCTAATTGCTTGAAAAGCGATCAATGGAAACTAAATTGGTTTTGTGTGGAAGCGCGCGTGGAATAAGCTCTGAGCTGTTTTAATGCGTGTTGGTTTTGCATCTTAAATCACGGTAATATTTGGAGCCTGCACCCCTGTGCTCCAGAGGGGGCAAACTTTGGTGGTGTCAAGACGCCGGGGAGGAGGCACTCAATCAGGCTCCTAATAAAAATCCCAGGCTTAATTGTTTTTCCAAACTCATAAATCGTCCGGCTTAATGGGTTAATATTGAGACTTCTACAAGGATGGTGAGGTGCTTGTTTGAAAGTGGCCGGGAGCTCCTCGTTGCGGAGCTGCGACCACTGATAACCCTCTGGTGATCTGATATGACTAATCCCCTCTAATCCCTAATACACTCCTTAACATGCTCCTAACTGACAGCAGTCGATACGGGTGCACTTCTCTGTCTTATCGCTGATCTCTTTGTCTTTGTGGACTCTCTGCAGTGAAATTTGCTCTCCCGCTCATCCTTCTGGCAGCGGATCGCCGCCACATCTGCGTCGGCGTCGCACGCTTTTAGCTCTGGACGGCTCTCCGTGAGCCCGGGGTTGATCACTTTCGTTTTGAAACGATTCGCAGAAAGTCGGAGGAACAGCGGGTGGGCCACGGCGGGTGTATCTTCTGCCGCAGTATCCAGCGTTGATGCGTTTTTTTTTTCCCTCCCTCTCCCTCTCCCTCTCTCCCTCCTTTATATGTGTCTCCCGTCGGACAGCCTGATGAACTGCACGGGAGGTCGGGATGTGGACGATGTCTACCCGATTAGGTAGCCTCTCCCAGGAAAGAAACGGTCCCAGCAGAGTTATTTATTGACAGCATTGAGATGTGTCTCTGGTCAGGTGCTTCTCTCAGCCATCCCTCAGGTGCTTATCTATCAGTTATCAGTGCAGACAGAGCACAGACCCGGGTTGTATTTCTGTCTGCTATTGTAATTACATTGTAATTGATCTGAGTGTGTGCCTGGAAGTAACTTTGCTTTTCTTCTTTTCCCCCCCGATAAAGGAAAACCTTCTGTTTCTGCACTAAAATATGAGCAGAAAAGGAGAAACAGAAATGTTTTTTTTTTTTTTTTTATGCAGAAACGGCTCCGCTCAGGAGCTTCCATCCACCATCACAGGCGGGCGCGTCTCGTTCAGTTTGGACCTTTAGTGGTTTATCTGGACCCGGTCTTGTTCCGGAGTGGCACGATTATGCAAAAGCCAAGTGCAGAAGTTTTCAAAACAAATTGCATTTGTTGCTGATAAAACTTACGTCAAATAAACCAGACATATTTAACTGGATCTTATCAGAAATGCGGCTGAGCGTTCTAGAATGGGCTTTAACTGGACATGGACCAGGCTTTTCCACTTGTTTGGTGATCATGATCGGTTATGATTTGGTTCCTGATCGTTTGCAGGATTAAACATATGTAGATTTTTTTGTCTTCCCCCAGTTATGTCAGGAATGACCTTGGCTGTGAAAAGTAGTTTCTCTTTGCTGCACGACAGATGCAAACAGCTGGAAAATGACAGGAACTCTGGGAAGATCTCAGCGCGACTATATTTCCACTGGTGGGGAAAGTCTGGGTTGACAGTGGCGCAAAAATTAGGGAGGTTGTCCCAGTAGTTGTGTCCTTGGACAAGACACTTCACCTGCATTGCCTGCTGGCGGTGGTCAGAGGGCCCAGTGGCAACCTGGCCTCTGTCAGTCTCCCCCAGGGCAGCTGTGGTTGCTAACAAAGCTCACCACCGTCAGGCTGTGAAGGACTGGCTGTGGTGTAAAGCGCTTTGGGGTCGTCGGACTAGTTAAAACGCTATACAACTACAAGCAATTTACCATTTTTTCCAGCCATTTTTATCAACAATTTTAAACATTCGTAAGTACAAATCGTTAAGATGTGCTACTTTTTTGCCAGGATTTGGACACGGACCCAAAATGTCCGTCTCAGATTAAAGGACACTGGTCAGGATGTTCAGAAACAACCACAAAGGTTGAAACCAGAGTCACCGCCCACAGGGAAACCAGTCACACATCAGCATGACCGAGACAATATGCTCTGCTCCAGAACCGCCACCTTAAAGCTGGACTAAAATGTTCAGCTGGCCTCAGGGACAAGCCAGGTCATTCTTATGAAAAAGTGTAAAACTGTGAATAAATAGAGCGGTTTGCAGGTGGGTCAGTAATCATTACATGATTACGTCCAGTTATGGGTTGAAACAATGTCTGTTGGCCTCACAGAGTTGCAATCTGATTCAAATCAGTTTCATTTACATTGCGGCAGTTCACAACACGTCATCTCAAGGGACTACGTTTTTTTTCTGAAACAGTCTTGTTACTATATTTGTTATTTACAATAAAAAGAAAAAAATGTATATCTCCTGAACTTTTTACCGCTTTTGTCACATTACAATCACAAATTTCAATGTATTTTATTAGGAAATTATGCGATAAAACAATGTAGGGCATAAAGTTAAAGAAAATGAAAACAGCTGTTTATAAATGAGCTCCTGGAAGGTCTGGTGTGTCTTTGTGTTCAGCCCCTCTTTGTAAAACCACCTTTCGTGGTCTTTTGGGGTAGATTTCTACCAGCTTTGCGTGTCTAGAGGCTGCAGGATTTAGATATTCCCTTTGCAAATAACTTAAGCATTCATTCAGCAAGGAGTGAGAGTTTGATCATTTTTTATGTCCATATTATTTCTTTTAAAAAGTCAAAATCCATCAAATCTTCTAGACAGATTGGTCAGAAAGTTTCCTCTCTAAGGAAACCCAGCAGGTTGCATCAAGTCTCTCCAAGCAGCATTCACTCCTCCTGAAAGAGCGTAGAGCCACAGTGGACAGTCGTCTGCATTGTTGATGGCTTTGCAGCAATCCCTCATACTGAGCATGCATGAAGCGACGGCCTCCTGTATTTACCCCTCACACCAATATTAGCTCCAGCCACCGACTGTCCCCAGAAACTGGTGTAGACCTCGTCTCACCTGGAATTGTGGGGAACTTGCCCTGCAGGACGAGTTTGAGGAATTGCCCAGGTCAAGCAGCAAGGCATGAACTCAGCATGTTGTTCTACTTTCAGGGGATTTAGTTACTAACTGGACTTGCGTTTTAAAAAGCCTATGCGCTGTTTGTCATGATCATGCTCAGTCATGTCGCCATGAATTCAAAACCCGCCACTCTTCATCAGATGGTCTCGTTTCCAGAAATAACACATTGACCTCTTAAAAATGTGCTTTTAAATGGTTAGAGAGGTAAGGTTAGTGAGTCATTAGATGTCAAAGATTAGCACAAAATAATATACAAAAATCTGAGGTTTTCAAAGATCTCGCCATCAGCTGTCAAGCATGGAGGTGGTAGTGTCATGCTTTGGGACATTTATTCTGCACAACCTGCTATGAAGAATTAGGGATGACTTCCCCGAGATTCTTTAACCTCGCCTCACATCAACAGCTGGAGGGTTTAACCCTGGAGGCGGCGGGATGTTCCAACAGGACGATGGTCCCAAAGACGTTTAAAAACCTGGGAATGATAATCATGAAGCCACAACGATGGAAACTAGTGGGCTGTTCTTAAGAGCCGGTTCTGATTTAGTCAACCAGTTATAATGAACGGGTACCTGTTCTGCTCAGAAAGGGGTCCAGTATGGAGCCAGAATGATGCCAAAAGCTGTGAAAGGGCATTGTTACGCCAAGACTTAGCAAATCTGTGTATAATGGGAGCGTATTTATACACTTTATTAGCTCCTGTGTCAATTGGAGAAAATCCACAATTCAAACTGAATGATGTCAGTTAGAGGATGTTTGTGGCCTATGAAGGAATGACTCAAATAAATGATTAAAAGCCCAAATTTAATATGACATCCATGCCCAGGATGAGTGGAAGTAAATGTCCCCCTGGATCTGTGCGCCTTCATGTCCGTTTCATCTTCATCGGAATGTATGTCGATCCCGTGCGTCTGAGATCTTCTGTCTCTCCATTTCCTGCGCCGCCACCTTCCAAACAACAGACGGCGCGACGCGTGCGCCATTCCAATCGCACATATTAACCAGCCCCCCGCCGCCCCATCAATCTTCCCGCCACCCCTTTGTAACTGACGCTGAAATGATGTTATAAATGATGTTTGAAAATATCCGCACGCTGCCCCGCATCAGCAGTCTGAAGGCCTATCAGATGTTCTGCGCACACATCTGTGAGCCGCATTCACCTCCGGGAAATTAGCAATCAACCTTTTACCAGCCAACACCTGGATGAGGAGCCCAGCGAATCCCCCACCCACCCCCACCCTCCTCACCCTCACCTTCCAGCCGCTCGTAATGTCAGGTCACACACCTTCCTCGCCCGTTGTGCTGGAGATGTTTTTGTTGTGCTGGTACTAATTTCACACTGCTAATCACTGTCGTGCTTCGTAATTTGCGCGATGACTCCTTGCGTGCACCAACAGCCGCCTGAAAGCAGCCCTGAAGCCGCCGCTGCCTGGCACACGGCTCTTGAAGCTCTTGTGCAGTCTAATGTAAGTATGCACGCTCTCCCTCATGATCCCTCATTTATCATTTTGACACTGGCTACTTTTTTGAAGTGGAGAAAAATGTTGCAGTCAGCTCTTCCTTTGGTCTTCGGGAAAAAAATATGTGTGAATGAGAGCGTGTGCGTGGCGCGTGCGTAATTTCAACTGCTCGCAATAGATAGAGGGCGGAAGAGTGTGTGTGTGTGTGTGTGTGTGTGTGTGTGTGTGTGTGTGTGTGTGTGTGTGTGTGTGTGTGTGTGTGTGTGTGCGTGTGCATCTCGTTGTGTACATGCATCAGTATGATTAAGGAGCAGGGAAACGTGGCACTGGCTATTTACTGCTGATAAACCAGAGGGTGCATTTGTTGTTGTGTTGCATCGCCATTTTTCTGTTCGCTTGTTATTCCTTTTATTCAGATCCCGTTTTATGTAAGACAAATTGGATGCTATTTTAAGGAGCTTGTTGACCTGATACAGCATTAAAAAAAAAAAAAAAACAACCATCACCGTGCGCCATTTTAGCTCACTTACTGAAATCTGTTTGATGTCATTCCTCCACCTCCGGGTTCACTTTTGACCCAGAAACACGGTTTAAAGCAACGCCTGACATTTACCTGAGCGGCGGCCTAATATGCCCGTTAAATGGCATCAGCGGGTATCCGAACTGGTATCTGTATTGATTGTGATGGAATCAATCGCTGACACTATGATCCTTCTCGCAGTTTGCTTGTGGAGAGCCTCTGATAAACACCCAGATCCATCTAGCTGCACAGAGGGATAATGTTACTTGGCGTTTCTGGTGTGTGTGTGTGTGTGTGTGTGTGTGTGTGTGTGTGTGTGTGTGTGTGTGTGTGTGTGTGTGTGTGTGTGTCATGGCAGGTTACAAATGAGTTTGTTTGTGTTCTGGCCGCAGAAACCTTTTATGCCCCAGGCTGTGTGTGTTGTGTGGGTGGGTCTTGGAGAATGTGATAGAGACTAAGGGTGTGTGTGTGTGTGTGTGTGTGTGTGTGTGCCCAAATAGCCTCATATGAGTGGGATGGTTATGAGTTTAAGATTCCCTTTTCTTCCGTTATTTTGCCTCTTGTTACCACCTTAAGCCATATAGCTTCCTGTCCACTTGGTTTCGATCTCTGCACTCACGCTGAGGTCAAACAGGTGACCTATTGGTAAAAGTGCCTTGCGTGCCAATAAATGCCTAGCAGTATTAATCACATAGGAGCCCTCACTCTGTGAAGAGGTCAATGCTTTAAAGGGCACCCAGAGAGCTGCCTAAGACTGAAATACAGCCAGGGCATCTTTCCGGTTGAATGTACCAAAAGTTTTATTAGTTCCCCCAATGAGGTCAGTCTGCCCTGCATAAATGAAATCTGTCGATATCCCATTATAGGCTTTTGGAACTTGATTGTGAGGCATCTGTCAGATGCATATTTCATTCTAAATTTAGTTAGCCGGCTGTAAGTAATGCATACATTACCACCGGCTTATTTCCCAATGTACGCGGCTGCAGAACATCTGTTTTTCTATTAAGTGAGAGATGAAATATTAATCTGAAAGCAAATCTGGTGCGAGTCAAGTCACTGACAGACCGCAGTGACAGCTGCTGTGAAAGCAACACCGGCATGTCAGGTGTCTGCCTCGATACATCTGATCAAGACATCAACACACACCGTAGCTCTGAGCCAAAACATGAACGGCTTCACCAGATCAAATGGACTGTTATATTAACTGGGTCGATGTAAGCTGGTAATTGCTGCGCGGTGGCTGTTAGAGCGTTGATGTGGTCTAAAAGAACACGTGCGTACCCGCAAATTCACCTCCGTGGTGCAGTTTAGGTCTAAGCCGCGACTACAAATGGGAAGATGAAAAGGCTTAATATGTGAGGAACATCCAGTGTTTGCTCCAGCAAAAAAAGAAAAAAAACAACATGTATTACATGGTTGAGTTGCAGAGATGAAAAAAAAAAACATTGATCATTTTGTACAGAATCTGCAGCTGAATTGACTTAAACTCATCACGCAGCCTCTACGAATACAACCACGGTTAAAAGGAAAGTACACACTGAATCAAGTCTAGTGCATGCTCAGAACGATCCGATCCTCATTGGATTGTGAAGTTATTTACTATCTAACCTCTGGTGTCGCAAACACAACAGATTTCACGCTGTCGCCATTTAATAAACCAAGATAAAGGCAAAATGGAAGAACCGAGTGCACCTTTAAATGCCTCCATTGAGTTAAAGGAAGAAAGTAGCAGCCAGGTCGTGCTGATCAGATGCACTTCATCAACTGATCAACATCAGTGTGTCTACGTCTTTTAAACCAGGAGCATTAGCACAATACCAAGGCAAAAAGACACCAGGACTTACTTTAGAGGAGCCGTTTTATTCACAAGCAGAAAACATTTGAATTTTCTGCCGATTTTCTTTTTTTTCCAGAAGTGGACGTGGCAGCGACTTCACCCCGGTATCAGAGCGAGCAACGGTCAGAGAAATGAGAGGAAAACACAGGAGCTCTGTCTCCGACTCCACAGGCCCCCAGAAAGCATGTTAAAGTTTATGTCGGTGCATTTAGAGGACCGAACAAGCACGGTGTGTTTGGGAGGGTTGTAAGTAGAAACTGAGCTCCATGTCAGACATTACAGGCCTCAGTTGGCATGTTGAACGTGAAAGTTTATGACAGAATCATTAGGAAAAAAAAGACTGAACAAGCGCAGGCTGTTTGGAAGGGCTGAAAGGACGCTGCGCCTTAAAACAACTTTCTGGAAAAATGTCTTTTGGAGAGATGAGATGAAAATAGAGAAGTCTGATTTAGAGAGAATCCAACAGAACATGCCGCCACAAACGGCACCTGTGAAGCACAGCGGTGGAGGGCTGATGATCGGGCTAGCACCTGAGCCGTTACCTCCAACTCCATCTAAATATGAACCCTACAAATAAGCTACAACAGCAAAGTATACCTGTTAGCACAAGCACCACTTAGAGGCTGTGAGGGATGGTGATGGCTGATGATCTGGGTTGGTTATGCCGCCTTAGGAGCACAAAGTCTGGGCACCATTAAGTTATCCAGTCAGTCATGAGCTCCTCTGTATAGCAAAACCTTGATTCAAATGTGACAGCTGAAGCCTGAGCCAAACTGGGTAATTAACAGCAGAATCAAAGTGTGGGAACGGTCTAGTTAAAGCCCAGATTATTCTTAATGCTTGAGCCTTGCAGAAACCTACAACCTCAATGACCTGACCCAACATCTGCAGGAAGAGTGGATCAAACTCCCACTGAGACACGGATCAGGTCCGCCTGAAAACCACTCCCTGTTGTTGCTACTACAGGTGGCTCCACAAGTGCACTTCATTTCTAACACAGCGCTTTTCCCTTTAGGCTTAGACTTGTTTTAATATATGACACTGCATGTGTTGTTTTCTGACATATTTGGTGAGATTTAGATTATTTTAGTGTTCTTGTACACAAAATCCTTCACATGACTAAAATTGCACGTGTAATTAGGGCTGGACGATAATTAAATTACATTATACATCGATTGATAGACGTATATCGATGATAGAAAAAAAAGGTTCAATAATACGTTCAATGGAATAACAGTTTTCCTTCCTTTTGCATTCTAGCCATGAAGGTTAATATTAGTCATTACATCCTCCCAACCAATCACAACGGAGACCCAAGAACACTCCACCCCTTAAGCTCCGCCCCCTTCAGAGAATTCAGAGAGCACGCGTTCTTTTCTCTTTTTTTAAAAACTTGCAGTTTTGGTAAAAAGTTGGTTGAATAAAGGGTTGAGCTTGAATTCAGTGTTTGTGTGTTCTGTACATAAAAATAGGTTGATAAGCAGCAGCATAAAAATGGACAGGGCATCACTTAAAATATATGTTTTGAATTTGTTGATAATTATCGATATCGATCAATATGATTTCTACTTTATCGCTATGCTTTTTTTCTGTACCGTCCAGCCCTACGTGTAATCAATAAAAAAATAATTCTTCATGATTGGAAATGTCATTCAGGCAGATTCTTTCCTTCCTTCCGATGAACAGAAACCCACCAAAGTCTATTTTTGTTCATCACAAAAAGTCCCCAGACTCTTTGGAAAGCAGGTGTGATGGATTTCACATTAATCACTAAATACACAATCCACCCATTGAAGGTATCAATCCACTCAATGAATTCATTGAACAGAGAGGGATCCATACTATGTAATTATTGCCCTCTAAATAGCCCCTGTGAATACTTGAAAAGCTAACTGTATGTCGATACTGCTCAAAGGCGGATTCTATTGACACGCGGCATTTGAAGAATTTAGTATTCGGCTCGGTTGCGGGGCGACGGGTGCTGGACCTCGGCTGGAGGAGCCTGCCCCGAATGTTTCTCATCAAGAATTTAAGCGGTGCACAAAGATTTATTTTAGTACGGCGCACTAACAGATTCTGCATTTTATAACAAACAAACAAACTACTCCACCGTCTCTGCAGCATCTGCTCCGGTTTGCAGCTTTGCAACACCCAGAGTTTTACAGCAGGGCTGTTAAACAAAGGTTTAAATTACAATAGCTTAAGGTTGACGTCGGCCTTGCTCCCCTGAATACTGGATTGTATGTTTGGTTTTTTTTTTCAGAAAATTAAAATAGGCAAAATAGATAAAAACTACACACCTGATGCCAACAGCCATCTACACAACTGTGCTCAGAAATATGGAAACCCTGCAGCAGTAAGAGGAAAATTATTTAAAAAACTGTTGGATATCATGCACTCAAAGACTAAATTATAAGGTGCTGATATTATGGTTTAAGTTCTCCCTAAATTACTGTAAAGTTTGAAAAGTTGTATTTGAGTACACCTAACCTAAAGGTGAGTAAATATTGAAGTATTAAATGAATAAACAAGCCTTGAGATAATAGTGTCCTTTATAGCTCCGCCTCTAAAGCAATGCAAAGCTTTGCCTTCACAGCACCACTGGGCAGGTGGATTACTGGGCAACAAGATGTTCTTCAGTCTCTATGCTTCAGATTCCAGCATCATAGCAGCAGGATCAATACGGAAAAGCAAACCTGGGTGAACCATAACCTGCTATCAGCACTCTTCTGACTTCCACATGCTCTCTTCACCTTGCATGATCCTGCTGTCTTTTTTCATTTGTGTCCTGCTAAGCTTGGATTTAAATATTCCGAGACGAACGCCACTGAAAGTGCTGAAGCCTCTCTGTCCCTCAGCTGCAAGACCGACAGGTTGGATGAGATCAGTATCAGTGTGCAGGTCCATCTTTAAAAAGTAGACTATTGTTTAAAAGGTTCAGTAATTCTGATGATAATGGTACACGTATAATAAAAACCCAAAATTCAAATAAGAATATTGCATGAGATCAATAAAAAGGACATTTCAAAGAGAAATGTCAGCCTTCTGTAAAGGTATGTTCAGTTCTATGCACTCGGTACCTGGTTGGGGCTCCTCGTGTTTTTAATAAAGGTTCACAGCGCTGCATCCATGCATAAGCATGGATAGTTGAGTGGAAGGAAAAGCTGCTCCAGCAACAGGGAAATCCGCCGCCTTGAGAGGATTGTCAACGTCTCAGAGTCCAGAGGAAGAGGGAGAGGCACAGAATCCATGTTGCTTTAGGTCGATGATGGTTTGGAGAAGCTTGTCATCTGCTGGGTTGCTGGGTTTTATCGAGTCCAAAGTCACAGCAGCCGTCCACCGGGACATTTTCCTGTATTTCTCCTGACAAGCTTCATGGAGATGCTGATTTCCTTTTCCAGCAGGACCCGGCACCGGCCCACGCTGCCAAATATCCCAAAAGCTGGTCCAGTGACCACGATGGTGCTGTGCTTGATTGGCCTGAACCCCACAGAGGATCTGTTGGGTATTCTCAAGAGGAGAACGAGAGACGCCAGACCCAATAATGCAGATCACCTGGACTTCTGCTACACCTCAGCAGAACCACAGGGTGATCGACTCCATGCAGCGCCGCACTGGTGCAGTAATTCATTCGTTTCACAGTTGTCTAATCTTTTAAGATGAACCCATAAAGGTTTGCAGCTCTGTAGCATACATGGTTGTTACCACAACGCCTGAAGTCTAGCATTTCACGCAGAGAAAGATTATAAACACGTGGAAAATATGTGAGACAGTTGCCAGTCTTCCAAAATGTCAGAATGTGATGCTCAGAAAACAATCGGCCTCAGAAAGCTTGTTAAGGTTTGTTGGTACATCTAGAAAACTGTATGGAAACCTGTCTCTGTGAAGATAGAACAGCAGTAATTAGAAAAAAATACATTAAATAAATGATAAACCTATCAGTCTCATAATCTACGTCGGAGGATAAATTCATGCACTTTCCAGTGAGCCATCTCCATCACATAAAAACACAGACAAATCAAAGATATCACTAAGTGTAATTTAAATGGATTGCAAAAAATGACTCATAACAAGAAAAAAAACTATCATGACAAACTCCTTCCTGGGTTCCTTCCAGGATAGTTCTTTGCCTTTGGATCCTGGCAAAAACCAGAACATTTTAGTGGGTCCTGATACCCAACACCCTAACACACAGGAGGCTAAGGTCAGTATTCATCGGGTCTGATGTTCATCATCAACTCCAAGTGAGTTAGGGTCCTCTAAGGCCTGTTCGGAGGGAAGAACTTGAAACCAAACTTGGAGAACTCCAAAGTCGTGTTGAGCTGCCTCAGCTGGAGCCGAAAACAGATGCATCACACTCCTGGAGGTCAGAAACTCCACAAAGTTGTTCCTTGATTTAGCACTTTTTCTAACATCTCCTCCTTCTGGTCCAGACTGAATAAACAAAAGAAAAAAGGGTGAAAAAAAACTCCAAAATAAGACAATAAAAGAGAAATCAAATGATACGCAGCATCAGCGACTATACGCTCTGCTCCTGCGTCTGTGAAAATCCTGATGCAGTGCAGTTTAGCAATGCAACATACATTACTAATATGACCCATAAGCTGCATCAGCGTCTTCCATTGTTCCTCGGTGCTCGGCGAGGCTGCGCCGCTCATCCCTGCAGATCTCCCTGCAGGCCCGGCTGCGTGCCGACACGAGCACAACCGTCCTCCCTCTTGAGCTAAAGATGCTTGGACATTAGCATACACAGGTTGTCAGTGGTAAATGAATGACAAGACTTTCATCTCCCCATGTGTCAGCCTTGCTTAGCGGTGACACGGTTCAACGTGCCCGCAATGTGCCACTGTGGTCGCTTGTGGAACCAGTGTGTGATTGAAACCCTGCCTCGCAAAGATTACTTAATAAATGGAATAATTTCACCATCAATAAAATAGCGGCTTTTTGACAATGTCAAAAGAGAGCAAGAAAACATCCAATCTGTGTCTGTTATAGAGGTTGGGGCGTGCTCTCAGTGCCGCTCTGTGCAGCCACTTAAACCCTAATGAAAACTGGAGATATGCTTTTGTACACAGAGGAAATGTTTGCTGCTGATTTCATGTAGTTTATTGTGCAGATTTTTGTATTTTTTCTTCCGTCGCTGTTGGCTGTTTCGCACACGAAGGATGTTCTCTAAGGTTCATCCCGACGCGCGACGGTTATCGAAGGTGAACTCTGCTGCCGAGCATAAATTTAACCCCGACAGTTAAATGGACGTCAGTTAGTTTTAGTTGGGGATATTTAATCCTCATTAAATATTAAATGAATGATGGCTCACTTTGCGGGGGAAAAAAAAATTAAGCATGAATATTTCATGAGACTTTTCTTGTCTGTCTTGATGACTGTGACAAGTTCTGCCAGCTGCTGCTCCAAATTTTTTTTTTTTTTTTTGCCTTTCCGGCCCCAAAAACCTCCGCCGTCCTGTCCTCAGAATGGATGACATCTTGATTCCTCGGTAATGAAATCATCACCGGGATATTGCGAACGGTTTTAATTCTGATTAAAAGTCATTTTTTAAAGAGATGACCTCAAACATCGCACTTTTCCAATCTCTGCTCTAATTCTTCATTTCCCACTGCTCCGAGCCGAAGTCCTTAGCTGGCAGAAATTCCCCTGGTGAATAGGAAACGTTTATCAAATTTCTCCATTATTCTGATGTGCGAGGCTTGATTAAAATGCTACCCCACACAGACATCGCAGATGCTCAAAGTGCAGACCTACAGAAATATACAGATTGATACAGATGTGATGCGCCGCTCCATTCCGTTCGGACGCAGAGGGTGGCTGCGGTTGGGAAATCGATACAGGGAATGCTCTGTGATTGGAGGGGGGGGGGGGGGAACTTTTGTCTTTAGTGTTTATCCTGACTCAGCACAAAGTCAAAAAGGCAGCATGTGACCGTAGGGAAGACTGATGTGCTGAACAGCCGACCCTCCTCTTCCTCCTCCCTATCTGACCGTCAGGGATTCCACGGAGCGAGCAGAGATTGATTCTCTCCCCACCCAGAGATATAGGGCTTGTTTTTCACATGGGGTGATATGAGACTCAGAAAGAGTCTGGCGGATGGGATGGGGTCGGCGGGATTGGTATTGGTGGAGATGACAGCGCGGTGATGTGGGGATAGGCAGGGCTGATTGGAGTTGAGAAAGAAGTGAAAAACTGAGACAGAGATGGAAAAGCCGAGGCCCGCTCCCAGAGGCTGGAGGGAGCGGAGGTCTGCCTCATTTCAAACATCCCGTGTTCCCGGGTCTCCGCTCCGTCCGGCCCGCGCTGCCTCTGGACAGGCTGTCCTGCGCTCTATAGATCCGCTGTCTTCTAATGCTGATTGATATTAATCAAATTGTCTGTGACTGACACAGCAGCCAAGAGCCACAAATTCTTAACCCAAAAAGCAATTTTCTAAAATGGACCTGGGTGGAAGTCTGCAGGCTTTCTTGCCGACTGCTGCTGCCAGGGCCGCTGACCCCTGGATAGCACATGTAATGGATGAGTACATATGCCTCGTGCTGTCTCCCTCTCTCTCTGAGCGGAGGAGACATGAACTAATTAATTACGGGGGATGTTGGCCGGGCTGGACGCTGACACGATCGTTGTGGCTGTGTGGTTATTGACTACTCCGCAGAGGAAAGTTGCTCATTTAGCACTGTGTTGCGAGCCTGGGAGGTCACTGATCATTGTGGAAGGAGCATATGCTCCGTGTTTGTCTGTCTCTGCGCCTGTGTTTGCTCCCGTCACGTGCGAGGTGCGTGCTCGCGAGCGTGCGTTTCCCTGCTCGCCATTATGGTGAGCAAATTTGCAGCTGTCATGTTTCCAGCACCCCCCCCTAACAACACCACACTTATTCTCATTTGACACCTGAAGCGCTGGAGTAAACTGAAGCCTGTTATAATGGGCTGTTTTTTATTTCTCAAAGCTCACGCGTGGTTGTGGACGTTTAAAGAACGCTGCGAGTGGAGTAGATTAGAGGGTTGTGCCCTTGAACATCCCTGCTTCTCTGTATTATTCTGAAAATATAGATTACAGACTGGGGGTCAGGGGGAGCACCACAGGAGACTATAGAAAACCGCTGCAATCATCTCGGCCGGTCTGCGGCTCTGATTCACACGCGCTTTTTTGAAATTGTAATGCGTGCAAGATGGATGAGGAAAAGTACTCAACTGCAGCTTAAAAACAGATAAATTACGACGGTCGTTCTTTTGCACAACAGATCGCCTTAATGGCGAGGGCCTAACTGTGTCGGAGTGGATGGGGTATCGGCTTTAAACGGTGCACCCCGGGGACCCGCCGCTGTTGCGCATCAACCTTGATCTTCAGCGGGAGGAGATGCTTTTCTAATTGCTCTGGCTTTTGCCTTCTGACTGTCGGTCCTCCGGCATGTGTACCGAGGGCCAATGAGAGGCAGAGGTAGGAAGGCCTTTTGGGAGATGAGTTGGGCTTGAGTTGCAAATATTGTCAATGGGAGAGAGGTGGAGTCGCAGTCTGCGGTTATGCTCTTGTTTTATTTATAAGCTTTAACACAAGCCAGAGTTTCATAGTGGGAATATCATGTACCGTATGCATAATAGGCTTTATTTCTCACAGGTTACAGCAGCTATTGATGGATTCATCTTATAGGAACTAGGTTAAAGTTCTTCAGAACTGAGGATTTGCAGCGACTTTCTGACTTTGTTCTCCACTGTTAGTGGAACATACAGTAAATTCAATAAATGTTGAATATTGCCACAGCAAGTAGTTTTTTTTTAGTTCTCTGAATTTAATTGAGAAATGTTTTATATAAAGTAAAAAAAAATCTAGTTATTGGCAACAAGAAAAGGGTTCCAAAGTCAGTAAAACACAAATTAATCGTAATAAAAAGACTGGTCTCCTACTGAGGTTTAAAACACTCATGGCAGGTCATAGGTCTGACTCTCAGAAAAATAAAAGTGTGATCCGAATATATCTTATCAAGTTATTATATTCAAATGTCCTCAGTCAAAGAAAGAATCTGACTGCAAGGGATGGAAGGAAAAGAGGACAAGGAATTAACAGTGAAGATGCAAAGATATTTTCATACTCTAAATTATTTTTTTTCCCCTATTTTTCCAAGATTAAAATGTTTCTAAGTTTTATAATTCACCAGACTTTTTGGGAACCCTTCATGATTCCCAGACGACGATGTGTGTCACTCTAAGACCTGAAGGAGCTGAAATATGGTGTCGGTGACCGGGTTTGGGGGCAAATTCAAAACAGAATATCATTTTTACTATGGTTGAGTCGGTCACAGTTTTAAGATATCCAGTTACTGATGGCTGGCATCTGATCATGTATCATTCATTTAATAGATCTCTGGGTTTCATGGAGTTCAAACGAAGTCTTCTTAGCTGATTTATTTTTGTTACTCAACCAAAATAAAGCACTAGGAAATAAAGAAAGAAGGGCCCAAGATAGAGCCCTGAGGTACCCCATCATGCATTATCTCCTGTAATAAACAGTCAAAGGAAGCTGGTCTGTGAGCTTCAGACAGCAGCTGCTGCAGCTTTTACAGTGAAAGGATGAGCTTATCAGCCAATGACGTTGGAGGATTATTATGGGATGTTAATGTCTTATTACAATCTGTCCATGTTAGCTGTAGCTTCATTATGACGACCATATTAACGTCTCTCCAACTAGAGGCTGAATTAAATTTACTTTGGATAATTTTAGAACAAAATAATCACAACTTTACCTCCAACATTCTCTTGCCGCTAAGCTAGCCGCTACGCTACAAGGACACATCTGGCGGCAAATGGGAAAATAAAAGCATTTCCTGTTCCAGTGGTTCAGAAGTTAAACACTAATTTATTGAACTACTTTGGCTTATTAATATTGTGTTAATTTATGTCTTCTGTTTTAACCTTTTACTTTTTAAAGTTTTAAAGATGGATTTAGAAAATGGTTTCCAGATGTTGCTGAAGCTTCTCCATCTCACACTGAGGACAAGAAAACCCTCCAGACCGGATTTAGTACAACATATAATGGAGACAGTGATAAACAGCTGTTAACTCAATCATTATAAAGACAAAGAAAGCAGAAATTCAACATTAACTGGTTTTAATGTTTAAATGTTGATTATTTTTAGAGTATAATGCCTTTATTTCTAAAGGGCTACATATTGCACTCGATCAATTAAAAAGCAGTTTCTCAATACTAGATTAAATGCTAAAAGATTTAAACACAATTGTTTGTCAAATTAAATGCTTTAAAGATCATTATTAAATGTCTACTTGGTAGCTTAAGCCCATGGACAAATAGTACAGTTTTAGAAGACACAGCAGATGCTTTGGATTTGATGAGAAAAAGTTTATTTCGGTCATCAGAGACTTCACTCGTACTTGGCCCTCAATGACTTGAGACCGGATTTGGACTCAGGGAAAAAAATGCCATGTTAACATCTTTGTTTACATCAGTTGTATTTAAAATGAATCAAAGTTGTTTTAGATTAGACTTTTCAACAGATCATACCCAATCTTTCTTTATTCGTATAATGTATTTTACATGATTCCTAAACAACCACAGCATTAAGAAAATACACCTAACCCCGACCAGATATGATTTAAGAGGGGCCAGTGATCCATCAACATAATTGGTTAACTGTCCTTTTCAGTGTTTGTAGTGGTTGTTTCTGTTGAGACCCTCTTCAAAGGGGCCCCGCTTGGCTCTCAACAGAAATAAGAAACCTCAAGGAAGCAGCTACAGTACACAGCTCAATTAAAAAAGCTGTTAATAAATTATACCTTTAGTATCTTTTCTCTCTCTGCTGTCATAAATCTAATAAAGCTAGGGTCTTGTGGGTCTCCTCATAACAGATGAAGACAAAACTTCCCCTGGGACCAATTAGACCATCAGGAAATTACTATCTATTGGATTGTGTACCATTAGAAAAATCATATTGAAGAGCGTTTCCGCAAACACTTGACGGGAAAACAGGCGTTGGGGCGACTCACACGAGGCCACGGGAATTTATACCTGTGGATCTCATCCTCATATCTTCACGAGCCCCCGGTTACAGTGCTAACCGTTTGACCCGGCAGTACCAGAACCCACCAGCTGCTGCTGGAGGGGCGGAGGGGACGGTGATGTAGTGCAGATGGACAACATGAGTGAATTGGCAGCTGGATCTTGTTGTGGTTGTCGGGAGGACGGGGGGGGGGGGGGGGGGGTGTGACACGGTGACTGGTGCATTTTTAATGGTTGTCCGCAGGTGCTTACGCAGCTCCTCGTTACTGCCCATCCAAACCGTCATGGCATTAAACCCACCGGCCTGAGAAACGGGCACTCCCCCCCCCCATCCCCCCCGGACACCTCAATAATTTAGTGCATGTGTTTACAGAACGTTGACAAAGTCAAGTGCGCCGGCACTGTATACATCCCAGGATGAATAATACATGCGGCCGTTTCAAGAATGTGCCTAGTGGTATGGAAGTTCAGATCCACCACACATAAGCAGAGTAAATGTCCTGACATTTCAAATATCCACTGCGCTGAAATGTGCTGAACGAACAGAACTGCTCCGGCTCCCTGTGAAGAGGGAGAGTGGGTTCGGAGGTGGTGGTGCTGGGTGGGGTGCAGCTGGTGATGGCGGGAGGGATGAGGATTGTTCTCCAGAAATAGTTTCTCTCTCTCTCAGAACAATGGCCTCAAACAAACCATGGCCACGGGCTCCTGGTCGGGATGTTTGATGCCTCCCTGCTTTTATCTCTTGTTTGGGACGCTTAGGAGAATTACAGATGGCGAGAAAATGCGGGTGTTAAGCCAGAATTACATTCTTGTGTTTTTCCGTTTAGGATTGGAAATCCAAACCATCATCCCGGGGAGGGGGTAAAACAAAAAAAAAACAAAAAAAAAAAAAAAGATGAAGCGCTGCAGAAAGGAGGGCGGGAATCTCCATAGCCGTTTTTTTTTTTTTTTTTTTTTTTTTTTTACATTTTTTCCTCCCGTCTAACTCCAAATGAAGTGGTGGAATCTCATCAGGGTGGAAACGATGACTAATCAATTTTTTACAGCCCCTCTGGTGCAGCAGTCCAAGACATGGAAGAGCCTCCCATTTTTACTTGTTCTTACTTAGGATGACACAAACAAATCACAGCTTCTGGAAATGATCTGCAGGAGGATTTATCCTTTTCCTCCTAAAATTTAGGGAACCCCCCCCCCCCCCCAAAAAAAAAAACATGGAACACCTCCAGCTTTGTAAGCCTGTACGCCATTTTGCAGTGGACACAGAAATAAACCATCTCCTTCCCCATCACTACAGTTTTTATGCATGCTGTGACATGTGTGCACTGCAGTGGATCGCATTTCAAATTGAGTTATTTGCAAGGAAGACATTCTACAATATTGTGTTAGACCCGCGTACACCGCATAGGCAAACATGCACAGACATGGCTTACATTTTGTTTTCCCCTGGTGACACTGTTGTCTCTGAAATGAGCAGACAGTCAACATTTCCTGTTTGTTACACTGTATGTATTATTCTGTCTCTGCTGGAGTCTCAAGCAAAAATAAGGCGTCGTGCTTTAGTCTAAATTACTGCTTCAAGCAGGATTGTATTTACCCACATAATTCAGGTTTAGGTTTTGTAAATAAGGCTGAAAAAAACGGCATAAAAAATGTTGAAATATCCCTTGTCTCTATTGTCAAATATGAGATTCAAAATGTGTCGCTTGATCAGTGAGATGCTAGTTTCATGTATTTTTCCGTTAAAAATATAAAATGAAAACCTACATATTTTGTGACAAAAGACCCAAATTCTTCCCACCTCATATTTGTAAAGTTTTTTTTAAATAATGTCAGTTGACTTGAATAAAATCAAACCAGTTTTATTCTTCAAACAAAGACTTTGCAGCACTATCTAAAAATCCATGAAGTATGCATGCATTCTAAAGAGGTCTCCAAAGCTTTTCTAGGAGGAACAAGCCCACAGCATCACGGATCCTACACCGTACTTAACATGGGGCTATTTATCATTGGATTCATAGACCTCGGACACGTATTGCCACCAGATATGGATGGCCTTAGAACAGATTCATCTTTTTATTGCAGTAGCAATGTGGAAGGATGCTTAATGTGAGATATTTTAGATCATTACCATCTTGAAACACCCATTGAAGACCAGCTTCCTGTCAGAGGATACCAGGTTTTTCTTAAAAATCTCTTTAAAGCGTTCATGATGCCATGCACTTCAACAAGGTCCTCTCTTTGTAGAAGAAAAAGGCCCGCAGCATCACACCTTAACGTTTGTGATCAGAGGACAGTTTTTTTTTAATATCTCCCAAATAAGCCGTTGACATCTAATGATTAAATGTAGATTTTAAGATGTCCACATAAACCTGGGTTCTTGTCTTCAGCCTTACTTGTTAGTTTCAACACTTTTGAACTTTTCGAGGATTACAAGGATTGTTCAGTTCAATAAAATTTTATTTATATAGCACCAATTCACAGCACATGTCATCTCGAGGCTCTTTCCAAAGTCAAATTCAATCAAATCCTCCAGGTTGGTCAGAAAGTTTCCTCTCTAAAGAAACCCAGCAGGTTGCATCAAGTCTCTCCAAGCAGCATTCAGTCCTCCTGAAAGAGCGTAGAGCCACAGTGGACAGTCGTCTGCATTGTTGATGGCTTTGCAGCAATCCTTCATACTGAGCATGCATGAAGCGACAGTGGAGAGGAAAACTCCCCTTTAACAGGGAGGAGAACCTCCAGCAGAACCAGAACCAGGCTCAGTGTGAACGCTCATCTGCCTCGACCCACTAAGGCTTAGAGAAGACAGAGCAGAGACACAGAAAGCTTAGAAGCTCACATTGATCCAGGAGTACTTTCTACATTATAGGGCAGGGGTACTTGAGGACCAGGGTTGGGAACCATTGTTATGGCAGGTGATCTGTCTCCCCTGATGATGTCACAGCTAAC
This sequence comes from Fundulus diaphanus, assembly GCA_037039145.1. Lineage (NCBI taxonomy): Eukaryota > Metazoa > Chordata > Actinopteri > Cyprinodontiformes > Fundulidae > Fundulus > Fundulus diaphanus. Next base: position 39,571,716 of record CM073140.1, read on the forward strand.
AAAACGCCAGACCAGGTGTACCTTCTATGAAGAGAAAAATGACAGAGAACAAAAAGTTGAAAGTTAAAATAACAACAAATAATGCAAATTGGAGAGCAGTAGGAGAACTCAGCATAGTGAGAGAAATAGACCCTGATGTCCTACAGCAGCCTAAGCCTATAGCAGCATAATTATAGAGATAGCCCAGGGTAACATAACTCTAACCCTAACCCACTCTAACTATAAGCTTTGTCAAAAAGGAAAGTTTTAAGCCTAGTCTTAAAAGTAGACAGGGTGTATGCCTGATTGTTGTTATGGATAAAGTAGCTATTGAGAAGCAGTTCCTGATTTGGGAAGATCACACACCAGCCTTTGTTCAACAGCATGTTCTCCTGTTTTCCTTCTGTGTTGCACCATATTTACATACAATGTACACAGTCTAGTGGTTATGGAGCCGGACATTTGCATCTCGGAGAGGCTGCAAAGGTCAGTGGTTCGAAACTCTCTGGCTCTGGCTCCCTGAGCAAGACCGTTGACCACGGATTGCTCCCTGTGCACCATCGCACCGCTCCTTGACGGATGGGTTGAACACAGACACATTTCTCCTGGGTGGGACTACAAAGGGACATATTTATAATTTATTTAAATCATATTTTTTATTGAGAAATTATAGTTGTGTGTCCACATTTAAGTGATTTCTCAAGGTTGCACAGTGGAGTAGTTGGTAGCACTGTTTCCTTGCTGGGTTCAATTCCCGGTCTGGAGTCTTTCTGCATGTAGTTTGCATGTTCTCTAATCAAGCATCTTATCTAAGATGGATCTCCAGGAATCAAATAAACTGATATGTAATGGCTACGTGGTTTGCCCTCAGCGTCTTCCAGAGTGAAAGGTGGGGAAATGGAATAATGAAGAAGCAAATTAAGTCTGAGTGAAAAATGTGTGGATAAATCGTGTTTTAGTGGCCGGTGGTAAAAGTTGCACTACCTTCAGACTTAGACTTAGACTTAGACTTTCTTTATTGTCATTTTGTATACACAGAGTGGATACAGAACGAAATTTCGCTTTCACACAGCTCAGAAAGATTGCAGTAACTCTACAGGATACCTTGCGGTGAATTACAGTACAGGATAAAGTGCAGTGATAAATCGCAGTCACTTACAGGATAAGTTTCAATTGACTTCCGGATAAAGTGCAGCAGTGAGCAGTAGGCAGTTGAAATGTAAACAGTGTAAAACAAATGTAAACAAATACGCAGTAAGGTGCAGCAATGATTTAAAAGTAGACAGTTGCATTGTACACAGTTTTGCAGTACGTTTCCCGGTAAGGTGCAGCAGCAATTTTGCAGGATACGATACAATGTGCAAATGTGCAGATGTGCAAATCAGCGAATCGAATGTGGTACACAGTCCGTTTTTATACTTTAGCAGTTCAGCAGTTCAACAGTCTGATGGCAGCAGGGAAAAAGCTTTTGCAGAACCTAGTGGACCTGCAGCGGATGCTGCGAAACCTCTTTCCAGAGGGCAGCAGGGAGAATAGTCTGTGGTGGGGGTGTGAGGGGTCCCTGATGATGTTACGGGCTCGAGACACACAGCGCTGCGATGAAATGTCTTTTATGGAGGGAAGAGGAGCCCCGATGATCCCTTCTGCTGTCCTCACCACTCTCCTCACGTTCTTCCAGTCGGAGGCACTGCAGCCTCCACACCACACAGAGAGACAGCTGGTCAGAATACTCTCTATGGTGCTTCTATAGAAGGTCGTGAGGATGGGCGGGGACAGGCGGGCTCTCCTCATCCTCCGCAGAAAGTACAGTCGTTTCTGTGCCCTCTTCACCAGCGACGCGGTGTTCACAGTCCAGGTGAGGTTGTCCGTGATGTGCACCCCCAGGAACTTGGTGCTGCTGACCACCTCCACCGCTGAGTTGTTGATGAGCAGTGGAGCATGGTGAGGCCGGTTTTTCCTGAAGTCGACGATGATCTCCTTCGTCTTCTCCACGTTCAGGATCAGGCTGTTGTCTCTGCACCAGCCCACCAGCTGCTCCACCTCCTCTCTGTAGTCCTGGTCGTTGTCGTCTCTGATCAGGCCCACCACCGTTGTGTCGTCTGCAAACTTCACGATGTGATTGGTGGTGAACCTGGGGACGCAGTCGTGTGTCATCAGGGTGAACAGCAGGGGGCTCAGGGCGCAGCCCTGAGGGGAGCCCGTGCTGAGGGTGATGACATCAGAGGTGTTCTGTCCGACCCGGACTGACTGAGGTCTGTTGGTGAGGAAGTCTAGCAGCCAGTTTCGTAGGGGTGTGTTGAAGCCCAGATGCTCCAGTTTTGCCACCAGATGTTGTGGGATGATGGTGTTGAACGCTGAACTGAAGTCCAGGAACAGCATCCGCACGTGCGTGTTCTTCTCCTCCAGGTGTGCCAGGCTCAGGTGAAGAGAAGAGGAGATGGCGTCCTCAGTGGAGCGGTTCCGTCGGTAGGCAAACTGGAACGGGTCGAGTGTTGGGGGGAGACTGGAGACGATGTGTTCCTTTACCAGCCTTTCAAAGCACTTCATCATGATGGGAGTCAGTGCAACAGGCCGGTAGTCGTTGAAGCAGGTGACTTGAGGTTTCTTTGGCACCGGAATGATGGAGGCAGACTTGAAGCATGCTGGCACTATGGCTTGGTCCAGCGAGGTGTTAAAAATGTCTGTGAGGACACCAGCCAGCTGACCTGCACACTCCTTGAGCACCTGCCCAGGTATGTTGTCGGGGCCTGGGGCCTTCCGCGGGTTGACTCTCCTCAGAGTCTTCCACACGTCGGCGGTGTCAAGGCAGAGGACCTCCTCTTCCTGATGGGGAACAGCTTTCACTGCTGGAGTGCTGTTTAGTGCCTCAAACCTCCCAAAGAAGTTATTTAGTCCATTGAGGAAGTCAGCATCAACTTCACCCACCGGGGGGGAGGGGGTGTTGTATTCAGTGATCGCCCGGATGCCTTTCCACATGCTCCTGGTGTTGCTGGCATCATGGAAAAGCTCCTGGATTTTCTGACTGTGGTTCCGCTTTGCTAGCCTGATGGCACGGTTCAAGTTGGCTCTCGCTGTCCTCAGTGCCTCCTTGTCACCAGACTTGAAGGCTGAGTTCCGTGCTTTTAGCGCTTGACGGACCTCCGCAGTAATCCAGGGTCGTTGGTTGGCTCGGGTGATGATGGTCTTGGTGGTGCTGACGTCCTCAATGCATTTGTTGATGTAGGCTGACACAGTCATGGCGTACTCATCAATGTTGATCTTGTCCTCATAAGTTGCAGCAGCTTTGAACATGTTCCAGTCAGAGCACTCAAAACATACTGGACTGGATATAGACAGGAACTATGTTGCTGTAGGAATATAAATGTAAAACGCGAATATAATTTAGATTTCTTTTTTTCACCTGAACATGTATTTACGATATGGCAGCTGTGATTTATCAGTAAGAGACTGTATTTCTGAGATTTGGCCCAGATTGATAAAGATTCCCTCTTTTTTTTTACATGTTTTAATGGTTGACCTGTAAAAACAAAAGCCTGGAAAACAGAAGTGAATAACAGGAACAAGGTGCAGAGCAAACCTTGTTTTTGAGACTAATCAACCAGTGCACTGGCTTTGAGCCACACTATGGTGAAGACTAATGTTCCTGCATAAAGTTCAGTGAAATTATTGATGATATTGGATTGGGAATGTGTTTACTCATTGCTATACAACACAGTGGTGTTACAGTGACTTATTAGTTACGTTGTCCTCCAAAAACAGAGCTTTATGGTTTTCTACTTTCCATTGTGCATAAAACAAATAAATATAAAAAGTAAAATAAATCAACTCCTGATAATGAACAGTACCAGTAGATATTATAAAATGACACAGAAGAAATATAGTTATACTCCATTAAGATATATTAGAACAGATGCACTGTAGATTTCATTTTTATTTAGTGGATAAACTGATAAAACTGTCACTGAAAGGGTGACACCTAAGTTCAAGAGGCACCGACGTTTGACGTTTAGCTACATGTGGTATCAACGTAAAATCTGAATCAGCTTCGTCACACACACCTTTGTTTCTTATTGTTGAATGTTTAATTTTCACAAGAATACTATTTTGTTACCACCATCAGCTGATTTGGTTTGGATGCTAAGAACTTTATTTTATGACTTTCTCCAAATGTTAGCTCAAACATTTGAATTTTACACACATTTTTATTTGAAAGCTATGTATTTGCTAAACTGAAAACAAAGATTTACAAACTTATGTTTTTAACTCTTGAGTTTAGGTGATTTTTTATTATCAAATCCCGGACAAGCCCCCAATTTATAGCCCAAATAAAAACATATGAACTCGCATAAACCACTGAAGGCAAGTTGATGCCTGTGTTTGACTTTGGCAGCGTCATTCTAACAGCATTATGCTTCTTTGCAGCTTTGCATGTATGTTTGGGGTTGTCAGCCCCAGTCTCAAGTTTTGCAGCCCCTAAGATGTTTACTTCCACTATAAAGCTGTTTTTATCTCCGCCCATTCCTCAAGACAGACAACCCCCTCATCCTTGCTGAAGAAAAGCATCATCAAAGCATGATGCATGATGATTGGTGCGTTTGCACTGCATGTAATATTTTACATCCAGGCTAAAATGTTAAATTTTGGTTTCATTTTACCAGAGGATCTTCTTCCCCGTGTTTGCAGCATCCTCTGCAGGGCTTGTAGCTAACACGTCTTCTTGTGGATTTGGTTCAACAATGTTTTTTTTTTTATTGCTCCTCTTCCATGAAGGCCAGATTTTTGAAGCATGCAAAGGATAGTTTGTCCCACCTGAGCTATGGATCTGTAAAGCTCCTCCAAAGTTACCCTCTTGGCTGCCTTCGTGGAACTGCTGCATTCATACTGAGATTAAATCGCACGGAGATGGAACTTTTAGCAATTTTTGTAATTATTGATATCGGAAGGCAGCGGTTTGCATTGGATTGTTTGAGGGGTTTGAGAGTAGTTTTTTTATTGGTTGTTCAATTATTGTACTGCAACTCACCTCAACCCTCAGAAACACTCTAGAGATAAATGTCTATAGAAAAATGTGATTTTGTGAGTGATAATTTACATCCTACGTATTTAGGGTTATTGAACCGTTACAACTGCAGCTGCAGTTTGCACTGAGTGAAAAGGGTATAACGTTAAAAATGAGCTAGCTGCACATTTCTGTTTGTAGCTCAGAGGCCGGGTTCCTACGTACCTTCAGGTGCCTCAGTAGCTTTTCCTCATGTTGGCTGTTTAATGTAGATCAGCTAAATTTCCAATTTGTTCATTTCCATAGGATAGGGGATTTCACCAGTTGAAAAATTCATGACACATGCTTTGCCCAGGGGAATAAATCTTGATTACATCAATCAATGATAAGCTGGAACAAAGCGGCAGAAACTCGGTTCTGACTTGAAGTTCAGTACCAGTGAGGCTCAGTTTCAGCTGAAAATAAATCAAAACCTAACTCTGAAGAGGAGGAGACGTCGTTTTTGTTTGGGTCATCAGCACGTTTTAGGATTCAGGAGAGTTGGCCAAATGAAACGGTGCAACCAGCGGAGTGACCCGACTGGACCGCGGCTGTGTTCCCCCGCAGCCTTTGTCCTCATGGTGTCTGCAGAGGCGGTAATAATCGTACATGTAGGCGCAGCGTTCACCTGAGGCGTTGGGCGGGGGGGCACATGTTGATGCGAGCTGACTTGTGATTGAGCGGCTGTCCCTCTCTCCCTGCACAGATTTATGACTGAGAGGATTTGTGTCCAGTTGGGGTACAGGCAGCTCAAACTTATCTTGCTGATCGACAGCCTTGTAGATTTCCTCGGTGGATTTATGTTGTGTTGGAGCCGGCGTTGTCGGGGGTGGCACGCCGCACCCCATGCGTTCCCCGTTTTACACTTTCTTTGAACTTTACATTTCCCCACACAGCTTTGTCTTCCTGCTCCGAGAGCCTCTCAACCTCCGGCCATTTACTAGGAACGCAATTATTTATGCTGCAGCGTATAGAAAGACTTTATAAAGAGTCACACGTTTTATCTACTTTTTGCATGTCTCCCAAGATAAGCGATAATGGTGTTGATTTACTTGCAACGCCATATATGGACCATTTTTTTTTTCTTTTTTTTTTTTTTTTTACAACATTATTTTAAAGTCAGCATGATTTATGAGGGCCAGACTCAAGACGTGATGATCGTAATTAATCTGAACCGTTGTGAGAGGAAAAGGCCAACCACTGATCTATACACGGCATATGGCTGAGGGATCCTATTCTCCCTGCACCAAATCGCACTCCCTTCACCTGAATCAGCATGTTTTCTCTCCTCTATGCAAGGCTGCGCTGCCAGATTCCAGTCATCCAGTCATCACTCTTTATCATATATGCCTCTTTAGACATCTGGTTTGATGGGCATGATCTCCAAACATTCTGCAGCGACTCCATCTGTTGTGTCTGCCCTCAGACGGGGAGAAAAAGCTTCCCAGTGGAAACAAAAGTGGAAATCTTCTTCTATCTCTGCTTGTTTTTTTTGTTTTTTTGTTTTTTTTGTTTTGGTGAGAAACAGGCGGGACGGTGTTTGTAGCCTGCTTGGCCCGGATTGAGATAAAGGCTTGCATGTTAACCTTTTCAAACAGAGCACTTTCACAGAAACACAGGAGGAAACGTCCGAGCTTGATGCTGGCAGACAAAAGAGACACTAGTAGCTGAAGAGCTGGAAAGACGGAGAAAATTCTGAGTAATATTGATCTTAGTTAATTAGATTCCTATCTGGTCTCGGGGGACTGGTGTTCCGGCAACACATTTCAGAGTGAAGAAAGTGGCTCAGAGACATACCAGTATATGAACTCGGTTAATTTAATTTCAAAGCCCTGAGAACAAAATGTGATTTGATTATTGGGAATATTTTTCATGTCTAATTACAATTTCTCTTTTCTCTCCCTAAAGTTTACCTAAACTCCATTTTCTCCATGAATCCTAATGAAGCTCAGTCCTTGTTTATAACTAACGACCGAGTGTTTATCCCCCCCCCCCCCAACACACCTCCCAAACATCACCACCTTAATCCCCACCACCACAACGCAATGCAAGGTAATTCAATATGAAGCCTTGAAAAATTAGATTTGAAATTGAGCTTTCATATTGTTAGTTTCTCCACTCATTGAAGCTAAATGAATTTGCACATTGAATCTCTAATTAGAAGGTATTTTATTTCACTTTACCTCAAGTTGACGCCTGTGCAATAAAGGGTATTATAGCGGTAAGTCCAATTACATTCTTTGGGGTGTGTGAACAGGTTCCAGATGTGGTGGAAGAGTTTCAGGTGTAAATTCCTTTGGTGCGTTCAGAGTTCCTGCAGGTTGTTCCTCTAAATCCCTTATTTTCTTCCCTGTAGTGAACCGCGGTTCTATGACCAAAGCCCTCTGATCCGCTCCCCTTTATATGTGTTTCTGAAAAATAAGCAGAAATAATAATTATAGGGCAACTAATGCAGAATATCAGATATCTCATGGTTCTCATAAACGCAGGGATGTTTAATGGTCTAAGGCAAAATAAGGAACAGCAAATAAACGTGCAAAAGCAGCCAAACACGTCAGGAGAAACATTACAGCCAGATAGAACAACCGTCGATCAAATTCAAGCCACATTTCTGGAAAAAACAGCCATATTAGGCTGCTTATGGTGAAGATATGATCTTGTTTGGGTTACTGTCGTTTGAAGGTAGGTGTGTTTTTCTGTGATTTCCTAAACATCTCACTGCCACCACCGTGCTTGTCAGTAGCTGCAGTCTTCTCAGGTTTGAAGCTCTCACTTTGACTCATTTCATCTGACCGTAAGACTTTTCTCTTGAAGGCATGTGACTGTCTATGGGAGCAGCAAACCTGTGTCTAACCTAGAGGTGATACTTTAGAGCCATTCATGATAAAAGCAGGACTTGTTTTGTGGCTGAAACCGAGGCTTTTTGTTACTGGTCTATAGAATAACGATGGTAATGAGCTGACTTTTGTCATTTTCATAAGTCAGAAAGAAAATCTTTCACTGCTCAGAATCAGTCTGCTGTAAAATAAAATTAAAATTAAAAAAAGCACATCTCAGAATGATCTGGTTCTGTTGAGCCCATCATCCAGCAGCACACCAGGTTTTCCTGCACCAAATTCTCTCTGTTGCTGGGTCTTGCTTTAGCCTCCTAATCCAACTTTGCATTGAGAGTTAATACTGAGAGTAGCTGAGATCAGGCGATCAGCCACAACATCCTCATCGGTGGAGCTAACGTCTCCAAACGCAGCAGCGAGCAGCCTCTTGGCTCCTGAGAGACGTCCTTCTCCGTCCCTTAAGCAGATGAAGCATTTCATTAAATCTTTGATTGCGAGACCCCCTCACTTGGTGGGAGGGTAAGGTTGTTTCATTTTACATTTACGGTACGACAGATTATTTGCATAATTAGTCATTTTACAGAAGGACTGTAAAGCAGAGTTCATAGAGTCCCTCTGTCTACCTAGCAACAAAGCTGGATGATTTCTGATTGGATGAGACCGGTTGGTTTCAGTTGGATAATTTCTGTGGAAAATTATTAAATTATACTAGAGTTCAGATACAAATGCAACAGTTATTATCGGGCCTGAATGAAAAACAATTTGACCGTTGATTAGACCCTCTCTGAGGCCCGAGAGAGTTGTGGCTGCTTGTGCGTCGTCTCTGTGCCGGAATAATGGGGTCCAGAAAACTGCATTTTCCCACAGCAGCTGCAGTTCCCCTCCCAAACAGTAGGAGACACTAATGGAAAATCATGCCAGAGGCAGAGAAGCCCCACAGTAGTGTTTTTACCGACATAACTTTCGTTTTTCATACAAACAGATCAGGCTTTTACCAAGGCAAGGCAAGGCAAATTTATTTATATAGCACAATTCAGTACAGAGACAATGCAAAGTGCTTTACATGATTAAAATATAGGAATAAAAGCAAGTAGGGATAGAATGTAGGAGAAGAAAAAAAAAAGTAATTTTAAAACAGTTTAACTTGAACATTCAAAGGCAATTTTAAACAAATGTGTTTTTAATCTCGATTTAAAGGAACTCAGGCTTTCAGCACTTTTACAGTTTTCTGGAAGTTTGTTCCAGATAAGTGGAGCATAGGAACTAAATGCTGCTTCTCCGTGTTTGGTTTGTGTTCTAGGTATGCAGAGAAGGCTGGAGCCAGAAGACCTGAGTGGTCTGGAGGGTTTATACGCTGATAACAAGTCTGTGATGTATTTAGGTGCTAAGCCATTTAGGGATTTATAGACTAACAGAAGGATTTTAAAGTCTATTCTCTGAGATACAGGGAGCCAGTGTAATGACTTTAGAACTGGGGTGATGTGCTCTACTTTCTTAGTCTTAGTGAGGACGCGGGCAGCAGCGTTCTGGATCAGCTGCAGCTGTCTGATCCACTTTTTAGGCAGACCTGTGAAAACACCGTTGCAGTGATCAGTTCTACTAAAGATAAACACATGGATTAGTTTTTCCAGATCCTGCTGAGACATTAGTCCTTTAATCCTGGAAAGGTTCTTCAGGTGATAAAAAGCTGACCTTGTAACTGTCTTTAGGTGCTTTTGAAGGTTCAGGTCTGAGTCCATCACTACACCCAGGTTTCGGGCCTGATCAGTGGTTCCTAACTGAAGCAGCTGAAGCTGTGTGCTAACTTTTGATCTCTCCTCTATTGGTCCAAAAATTATTACTTCTGTTTTGTTTTTATTCAACTGCAGAAAATTTTGGCACATCCACGTATTGATTTCTTCTAGGCATTTACTCAGTGCTTGAACTGGTCCATAGTCACCTGGTGACATGGTGATGTAGAGCTGTGTGTCGTCTGCATAGTTATGGTAGCTGATGTTGTTATTTTTTATTATCTGAGCTAGACGGAGCATGTAGATATCGAAGAGGAGGGGACCCAGGATGGACCCTTGGGGAACCCCACATGTGATTTTTGTCATCTCTGATGTAAAATTACCTACTGATGCAAAAAATTCCCTGTCCTTTAAGTAGGATTTAAACCAGTGGAGAGCTGTACCAGAGAGGCCGACCCAGTTCTCCAGGCGCTCTAACAGGATGGAGTGATCGACAGTATCAAATGCTGCACTGAGGTCCAACAGAACCAGCACGGTGGTTCTTCCACAGTCTGTATTTATATGGATGTCATTAAACACCTTGATAAGGGCGGTCTCTGTACTGTGGTGAGCACGGAAGCCAGACTGGAAAACATCAAATCGGCTGGTCGTTGTTACGAAGGTGTTTAATTGTTGAAACACAGCTTTTTCAATAATCTTACTGATAAAGGGGAGGTTTGAGATGGGCCTGTAGTTCTGGAGTAGTAGTTTGTCTAAATTGTTCTTTTTTAACCACTAAAAACATAAAAAAAAACGCCTGCAGCCGAAAACTGAGACTGATTCAGTAAATTTAGATGAAATAAACATATGCTAGCAGATGTATAAATGGGGTAATCTTACATTTATGTCATATTATATCAGAATTTTCCAGCCTTGAGCATCATCCCCCTAAAAGGGGGCCTGGAGAGCTGAGGATAGACCAAAAAGACGTTCAGCATATTTATCGCATACTAAGAAAATAAACAGAAGGAAGGAATAAAATGTAATTTTGCAGACTGTTATGTATTTATTACAATATAGTAATAAATACATGACTACATCTGATTTATTATACTTGACTCAGTTTTTTAAATATTAAAATCAGCATTGTCTGCAAAAATGCAGAGAAATTAACAGATAGAAACAGCAACACAAATTAAACAGTTAAAAGAGCATACCAGCCTGATTTGGGGGGAAATTAACTCTTATTTTATTCCTTCTCAAAAGAAGTGTTTATTGAACACATAGAAATGGTCTAACGTAAATTTTAAGACTAATTCAGACAAGACTTTCCAGAAGGATGCTGACCAAAAAGACACGCTGAAGTTTACAGTTTGCTGTATTAGTTGAGAAAGTTGCTGAAAATGTGATCCCTGAGAAGATTTTTAAAGGAAAAATGGCAGAAGTCAGGAATAGAATAGAATAATTTCTCCTCAGTGGGGAAATTCAGTGTATGAGCAGGAGAGTGACGGGCAAACAGAAAACACACAAAGAACCCAACAATAACGAAAAATAAAATGGGTTCAATGAACGGAAGACGTATCTTAAAATAAAGAGATGAAATAAACGGTGCCTCTTGTGTTTGAATTGTGCTTTTAGATGAATGTGTTGCACGTAAATTAAAGAGGAATGTAATGTAAACAACCTTGTGCAATCAATCCTGTCTAATTCTTATACCGTTTCTTCTATCATGCATAGCGCCCACAATGCTGACGGATAAAAGAACTTAAAAGTTGTGATTTTGTTTGATATTATTTTCATCATCCAGTCTTGTCGGCCGGTCCGACACGGCATCAATCCGAGCCCTACTTCCTTTGAAACTTGAAAACAATGCTCTTGTTTTAGACCAATAATGCGGACTTTGGCCCTCAGCCCCCACCGATCCAGTTATTGTCTACCTGAAATTCACCTAGCTCACCTTATTTTTTTATTTTTTTACTTATTTCATTATTTTTTGCTCAATGTATGCAAGTAAAATATATTTTTTACACACAATATTGGCTAATAAAGCAGATTGTGGTTAGCGAAGAAAGTAATTCCAATGCTATTAGAAAAATAATTGTCTTGCATTGACTTACTACACATTTGATACTGTCGCTTATACAATTTCATGACCAGATAAGCCAGGTTGTCCATCAGAAACATTGCTTGATCTCACCTTGGCGTGCTTGAAAACTGTGGAGGAAACTGAGGGCTTCTTCTACTTTCTATTTGAATCGATTGACAATCTGATTCTCACTCATGGAGCTTTGAAATCCTATCCCCAGATTTTATAAATTGATCCTCAACAGCGAGAAAATAAATAAATAAATAAAACAAGACTTTGGGGCAAAAGTAACTGGCTCAGTCCTGATGCAACAAAACAATGTGAAGTCCATACCCCTGATCCCAGAACACATGCACTATTCAGAATAAGACGCACACCTAAAAGATGGAGCAGGTCTTCATGTTCCTCCTTCATTTCCTCCTGTGGAGGAAAGGGCGGTATACGTGGCAGGATCGGAACAGGGTGACGGCAGCTTTAAGATGCTCAGGACACATTTTTCTCCGGACTTGGAGCTTTCTAAAAGCAATTTCCAGACTTCCCCGGACCGTGTGGAGGCTGTGGGGTTTACTGGTTGCTGTTTTGGGTGCATGAACCCAACGTCCTGGGGCCACTCACCAGGTCGATGGCTTTCATGGCCGATCTGTTTGTCATAATGGCTTTAAAAGGTCACATGTGTTGATTAAAATGACTGATCATTAAACGCATCCGCCAAATTGAATTGAACTGAATTGAATCGACGCACGCACACACACACGCACACACACACACACACACACACACACGTAGGCACGCGGATGTCCGTGGGGCATGTCTAGCGGAGTGTGTTGCCATTTGCCACGGATGGGTGCAGAAAGGGACACGGCTACACGGATTAATAGAGTAGGTGGCATTCTGTTAAGATTTTTGTTTTTCGTGTCACATAAAGGAGCGTTAAATACTTTCTTCAAAAACTGGAGACGGAACACAATGCAGATGAAGAGAGACGCGCTGCCTTAACACATGCTGAAAAGGATTATCCATGTATTTTCCTCTCACTTGTCATCATTTATCTCTTACATATTATTTTTGCGCCGCTCTAGCTACAGCAGATTCTGGCTTTGCTGCAAGGCAATTGCGCTCATGCATAGCAGGGGAATTTATTGCTCTCCTCTGCTACAGATCCAAATGTATTACCATGAGGCTGCTGGCTGTATGTCGGGTGGTGGTGGTGGTGGGGGGGATGGAGGTACCTGAAAAATCCTGAGCAGCTCCCCGCCCCCAGGCGTCTCGTTGTATGGGGGCTATAATTGTTGCTGTAAATTCTGCCGCTCACCGACGCCCCTGTCTTAACCGCCCATTACGCATGGTTCACTACGGCCCTTGTTGATTGCAACTGTCAAGAGGGGCAGATTTATACACTCTGGCTCAGAGATGGAAGGATGAAGAGGAGGAGTGAGAGCAGGGTGATTAGGGGAGAGGCTGCTTTATTGGGGTAGTCCACGCTTGACCCCCTCCTGCAGCCCCGGCTTACCCTCGCTGCTGTAGGTGGAGAGGAATAAGGCTGAAAGTGGAGCAGCTCGGGAGGACTCGCTGCAAGCGTTCAAGATGGAGGGAGAGCGTTAAAGTGGGCTGGTGATGAGATCTGCGGCTGCTCCTTTGAGCTTTTTTTTGTGAGTCTGAGTGTGTGTGTGTGTGTGTGTGTGTGTGTGTGTTTCTGCTGTTCACACATACTCGCTCTTCTCTGCCCTCAGCCAGCCTCTCAGACACCCTGTCCTTTCTCAGAAAACACCACTTGTGTAACAAAGGCTGCTAATCTGTTGAGTACAGCAGTGAGCCCAGTGTGGGGGGAAAATCACTTCCCCAGCCCATCACAGAGTCTGCTGTGGTCACACTCTAATCCACTGAGCCATCACAGCACTAAAATAAACCATTATGCTCAGATAGGGCTGCTGCTCTGCTCTGCGGCTCGGCGCCGTCGTGGAGCAGCCAAAAACCAATTGGTTACAAAACTGCTTGTTCCAAGCTATTATTCAATAGCGAAAATTTATTAAAAAAAAAAAAACAAGAGCAGTTGTTTTTTTGTAAGTTTTACAGATATATTCACAGTATTAGATTTTAGATGTTGTCATAACTAGTCATTGGCATGCCTTTCATGTTTATTTTGGGCTTTTAATCAACTGTTGTGATTTTTTCCCCATTATTTACAGACAAGTGTGAATTTCCTGTGGATTATTTAACATTCAGTGAGTCAAGTTTTATTCTCAGATTCACATATATGAATAACCCCCCACTAATATTTGGCCGAATGTCTCTTAGCACGCTGCACTTCAAACGCAAGAACCACTGAGATTATTTTAACATTTGACAATTCAGACATTTGACTACATTTCTAAATCTATTGTATAGGTTTTCATCAATTCAATTTTTCAATTCAATTTTATTTATATAGCGCCAAATCATGAAACATGTCATCTCAAGGCACTTTACAAAATCAAGTTCAATCATATTATGCAGATTGGGTCAGATTATACAGATTGGTCAAAATGTCCTATATAAGGAAACCAGTTGATTGCATCAAAGTCCCGACAAGCAGCATTCACTCCTGGAGAAGCGTAGAGCCACAGGGAGAGTCGTCTGCATTGTACATGGCTTTGCTGCAATCCCTCATACTGAGCAAGCATGAAGCGACAGTGGGAAGAAAAACCACCCATTAACGGGAAAAAAAAACCTCCGGCAGAACCGGGCTCAGTATGAACGGTCATCTGCCTCGACCGACTGGGGGTTACAGAAGACAGAGCAGAGACACAACAAGAGAGACAAAAAAGCACAGAAGCACACATTGATCTAGTAATCTGTTCTACATTAGGGTTGAGGAGGACCTTTGGGAAGAGGTTTAGTGTTGGATCGCCCACCTGTGTTCAGGTTTCAACCCTATAGCTGTTAAAAACCCGACCCATTAAGACTGAACTCACCTTATTGAACAAACCTTTACCTAAAACACAACATCATGCTGCCACCACTCTGTTTGACAGTAGCTACAGCACTGAGTTTGAAAGTCTCAGTTTGGCTCCTCCAGCCGTTTGCTTTTCCCCTGAAGCTATTTGGTCGTCGTCATAATAATAATAATAATAAACCTACTTAAGTGCAAAACATTTTTATGGATTTCTGTCCAGCTTAAGGTTTTGATTTTGGACCTGGGGATTTCTTTCTTGTCCCGCCTTTCTCTTTCTGTTGTGCACTTGTGGAGCATGTGGAGGGGGGGGGGGGGGGGGGGGGGGGTTGAGGCCACCTCCAAAGGGGGGGAAGGTTCTGATCACTCTATATACAAACAACCCTAAAGGTGGACGGCCACGCTGTGCACCGAGCATTAGACGACTCTGCCTGAGATCCGATGAAAAGTGCTCGGCAGACTGAGGAATAAGCTCGATACCAGCGCCGTTTTCAGACACAAAATGTTCTGATCCTCTGTTTGAAAAGAGATTATTCCTTAATCACTTGAGAAAAGTTTTAATTTGTTACCAGAAAACAGAAAATAAGAATAATCTCCTCCTTTCTGTTCAAAGACTCGTCTGTGAGAGAGCGACCCCTTCCATATGCTTCCACATCTGTCGTGATTTCACTCTGTGTGTCGTCATTTGACACCGTGTTTTCTGCGTGTCTGGCTGCTCTGCTTCCACACTTATACTGTCTGTTAATCTCATGTGCTCTTCTTTTTATCCCCTTTTCTTTCGCTCTCTTGTGCCTTGATGTATTTTCCTTTCCATTTCGTCCCACTAGTGCCTTTTAAACTGATCCATCTCCACTCCGGAGCAGGAGCTGCTGTTTGTTAGATTGTGATAGATAGTGCTTGTTGCCCAGTTGGCAGCATTACTGTAACGCAGCTAAACGTGCACAACTCTCTAAGTGGTCCCTAAGTTGTCCTGCGGGATGATGGGATGCCATAGTAGCAGCAGTAATGGAATTACAGGAAGGATCCTGCCCTGGTCGCACCGACGAAAAGCACAAATGGAGGATGAGATGGAGTGAGGAGGAGAGGCAGAGCCGCGGCGAACAGAGCAATCCACACCGTGGCACTTATGGAATCACCCAGCTCACCTTCTTCAGACCGCGCAATCAATGGCGCTCGTTAATAATTCACACAGTCATGGGAGGGAACCATAACTGTCATAAATGGTAATTTTGTTTGATCATTACTGTCCTTTCATTGGTATAAACAGACATTATTCATCAGCAGATATAAATATTCATGGCACGCACGCATCCTTTATGCAGAGTTGTGAGCAACTTGTAGAAAAATCATAAATCCAGACTGTCTGCATGTGATTTCCCTGGAATGATGAAATAATTCACCGAGTTGATTAGGACCAAGGCTAATCTTTACCAAGCACACGTAGCTGCATATGAATGCGGCCGAGCTACTCCTTCATGTCCTAGACGAGTGATAAGTCGGTGCCGCCATCATGGGAACATCAGATGAAGTAGGGAATCCTGCAGCGCCGTCCACGGACGCCGTTTCCCCTCACGCATCCCACGATATGTCACTTTCGTTTTATTATCTGCCCAGGATATCATCCCTGAACCTCTTTGAATTTTTATTTATGGCGCCGTTGCTTTTCTAGAACCACGGAGGATACGATCAGAGTTACCGCAGCCGTCCACATCTCTCTGTAGTGTCTAAAAGAAGTTCTGCCATATTAGACTGCCACAGCGCCGGCTTTGCTTATGAGTGGGGCGAAACAGAGGGGCTATTACAGACACGCAGGCTGAAGCAAATTGAGGTCATCAAGCGGGTCTTGTGAATCTCGTGTTGAAGGCGTCGGGCATCGGCGTGGAGCAGGAAGTTTTGTTTAAAGTGGTGCCTTTGCCGCGGCTGTATACGGGGAAATGACGTGCCTCCGGGCGCAGACAGCTATCAACAGGAAGGGATAATCTGATGAATGCATTTGCTCCCACTCTGCACCCCATCACGCCTCCATAACCAGATTCCTCGTTGTCTGGCTTCATTTTTGTCTCTCGGATGAAGTGAGCACAGACGAATTTGTGTGTGACCGGAGGGCCGGCGGACGGTGGGGAAACCGGAACGTCTCCGGAGATGTTTCCCCCTCCGATTCGCGCGCCAGGTGAAGGTGTTGGGGGACGAAGAGTGGCTTTGCGCCGCGCGCCTGTGCGTGCATGCATGTGGCGTTTAAAACCACGAGCTTTCAGTTCAGTTTGCATCACCCGGCCAAGGCGGGTTTTAGCCGTTTAGCTGTTACAAGATCTAATCTGAGCTTTGCTTTCTCTGTCAAGTGTGGCGGCGCATGCTTGGAGCGTGTGGGAGCAGCCGCTGAATGCAAGCCAGTCACCACCAGGGAGCGATTTAAGGGCCTTTTATAGAGATGGATCCGTCCGGTTTACTGGGCTGAAGCTGGCTACCAGGAATTGTGACAGACATGTGCCTTCTAGACCTCATACATAAACCACAAGGGTGTTTGTATGCGGCCGTGTGTATATGTCGCTGCAGATAGCAATAGTTGTTGTATCTCTGCTCACGTGCCTTGCCTTCAATTGCCCAATCAGTCAGTGGAACCCTTCAGACAGTCTCCTCTTAATAAGGAAGCTTCCAGCCCAATTCCCACAGATAGCCTAAGTAAATCAAACCGGTGAGGAGGAGAGGAGAGGCTCTTCAATCAGGCTCTAGAGAATGAAGCCTGGGCAACTCTGCCACTCCAGACAATAAGGGAGACAGGGAGGGGGTGGAGGGATACAGTGATATTCCTGTATGGTGATGACTATCCTCGGAGTGAGGTATACCATTCATCTGGCCTCAGTCAGCCACTCACAACTGCAGCTCTCTGCCCTTAGGCCCCTCTGCATCTCACCGTAAACCCCCCCGCCTCTTTTTGTAATTCATGTTGTGCCACAGAAGCCCGGGCTTTAGTACAGACTCACAGAAAACCTCTTCCGCCCACTCCGCTCGCGGCGGCGTGATACGGTCCTCACGGCGAGCCGTTAATGCCGCGTTTCGTATTCATTTGCGACAGCGGGTATTTCACTGCGGCCACAAACCGGGGGGTGGGGGGTGGGGGTGCAGCTTGCCTGCTGGTCAGAGTTCAGCTCCAACCATTCCCCAGAAGTCCCAGGTTGGCCATTTGGAACGAGAGCGCCGCGGGCCACATGCGCCCGGGCCGTGCATCACAGGTGAAGGGGGAGGAGGCTGAAGTCGAAAGGCGAGGTCCTGGCATATGCATCAGGCCAGGCCAGCAGATGTGGCGATCCTGGTCTATTTGAGCTAAAGTGATGATTAAGGGATCATGGCCCTTAAATAGACAATCCTGTTTACCCAGTTTAGGGCTGCAATCAATCCGCCACTCGCCAGATTAATTGAGATGCTTCCGATTGATTTTCTTTTTTCTTTTTTTTTTCCTTCCCTCCCTCCTCTCTCTTCCCTCCACCTCCTCTCCTATTCCTGCCCAGCCTTCCTATCAATGACTTTTCAAACTGCAAGACCATAACTCACGAGGGCTGCAGGGGTAGAGAGAAGACTTGGCTTAATGCACGGATATGAATATATGAGCTCACGCAACATCACTGCCCACCTGACTGAGTGATGGAGACTGACACCCTACCTGTGTCCGTCCATTCATCTCAGCCGTTTATCCATCCCTCATGCATCCCTCATATCTGTGCATTTGTCCGTCATCCATCCATTCATCTGTCTCTCCATCCATTGGTCCATGCATTATCTATCCATCTTGTCCGTCCGTCCAACCGATCGACCAACCAAGCAACCAGTGATATCCTAAATAGAATTTGTTTTTTTAACATCCTCCTGGTTTTTTTTATAGTAAACTCAACATCAAGCCAATTTATGTCTTTTCTCCTCCCTCCTCATACTCCCTTTTTTTTTTCTTTTAGCTTGCCTCGGTTTCCTTAAATACATACCAGATCAGGAAATGTCATAAGAGGCATCAGGGCGAGGAAATCTCTCTATTGTTCCACCTGTAACGATCCTCATTAGTGGCCGTTCTGTTGCAGGCTGACAGAGAAGGCATCAGTTAATTAGGCCAAAAGGATGAACTTTACTCACACATCCCTGGCACTAGATGATAAGCGCATCAAGATGTGTGAGCGCCCCCCTTTTTCTGGAAAAGATCAGCCCAAGGAATGAGGAGGAGGAGGAGGATAAGGATGAGAAGGAGGGCCACTTAGAGCCCATTTCTATTCTCTGCGTTCTCTCTTTGCCTCTATTTTAACTGCACTGGGGTTTTATTCCAGTGTATGTTTTTGCACGTTTAATTGCCTTAGTGTGTGCTGCTCTTCACTTATTTATCCGTCCTGATCAAAGAACATTGGGAAGGAATGTGATCACGTCTGAACTCGTCTCCAGCTGATCTGCCTCATGTGAGACATTGTCTGTCAGCCATCACTACCATCTGTCAGCACAAAGCATCTTTAAAGTCTCTTCTCTGCACTTTGCCTTCAAGGCAAACACATTCCTCACGTTGCCACCCCTCGTCTTCTCCCACCCGGCACTCCCGGCGCGTGAGATCACCGAACCCAATCTCCCAATAAGAGCAGGAAAAACAAACGAGGCAATGAGGGGATCGGCTTTGGCAGCCCCTTCTGAGCGCTCACCCAGGTTTTTCAGCTTTGAGGTAGCTGATGTCTGACGGCTTCAGTGCAGCAGGTACCTGCAGCTGATCTGAGAGCAGCGTTGGATCACGCCTGGATCCCCTTTTCTCAACCTCCGGTCAGCTTGATTAAACAGCACAGCTGATTGCATTAGCCTGTTAATCGTGCCGGTAATGCAGTCGGTGCGTTGAAGATGCTTTATTGGATGTGGCGGCTAACATCAGCAGAGAGCAGGCAGCACTGAGACTGGAAAAATAAGAGAAGCATCAAGTCAGCCGGTTATTATCTGCTAGGTATTAAAGTTGTTGGCCATGATGGAGGAGTTGCTGGAGATGTCTAGAGAAGCATGAAAATATTTACTTATGAATTTCTTCCTAAACCCATTCTGTTACATTTGTGTCTATCCAACCGTGTCTATATCCACTCATCCATTAGTCTGTCCATCCATCCATCCATACATCCATCCACCTGCCCGTCCATCCATCCGTCCAGCCTTCCATCCATCCATCCTTTCATCCATCTGTCCATCAATCCATTCATCTGTCTGTCCGTCCGTCCATCATCCATCCATCCGTCCATCCATCCATCCATCCATCCATCCATACATCCATCCATCCAACCATCCATCCATCCAACCATCAGTTTTTGTGTTCATCTATTCATTCACCCATCAGTCCATCCATATGTTATATATCCACTTATCCAGTAGTCTGTCCGTCCATCCATCCATCTTTCCAGCATTAGTTTTTGTGTTCATTCATCCATTAGTCTGTCCGTCCATCTATCCATACATCCATCCACCTGCCCGTCCATCCGTCCGTCCAGCCTTCCATCCATCCATCCTTTCATCCATCTGTCCATCAATCCATTCATCTGTCCGTCCGTCCATCCATCCAGCCTTCCAGCCATTAGTTTTTGTGTTCACCTATCTAGGTGATCCATCCATTCTTCCATCAGTCTGTCCGTTCAGCTGTCTGTCTGTCTGTCTGTACATTTGTCCATCTCCTTTTGTCTTCCTTCTAGTCTGTTTGTGTAGATTTAAAGTTTGATCTAAAAAAAAAAAAAAAAAGAAAGATCCCGTAAATGCAAAGCAACAAAGTTTTATGTTTAGGACTTTAATTGTTACAGAAATGGAATAAAAAGTTGGAATTTGAGTCTGGGAATGGATAGAGAAACTGTGCAGCACCCCCTTTCATTAACAACCACACATGTGGTATGACGGTTGTGAGCATATACTGCCCCGTGCTGCTCTCAGATCCCTGGTCAATCTGGAAAAGCATTTAAATTCATGCTGCATAATGCTGCATACTACAGTTGTATGAAAAACGTTTTAAATACAGATTTCTCAAATGAGACTTGCAGGTGTGTCAGCAAGGTGCTCTGTGGAGCCGTGGCACTTCCTCCTTCTGTCTTGTGCTCTAATTTGATTACAGACTGATTAAACCCTCCCTAATGCAGTCAGAGCTACGGCATGCTAATGTAATAAAATCACTTACAGCTAAAACAGGTTAGCTTAATTGGCAGGAGGCACGATGCTGGGATTTGCATTAAATTATTTATTTGCTTAGCAGACGCCCTTATGCGGGGCAACTCTCAATTCCATTATACACATTAGCCATTTGTGCAGCCAATTTAGCTTGAGCACCTCGTTCAAGGATAGAACAAGTGTTGACCAGCGCTACGAACCTGGGCTGTGCGGGCTTTCCTGGGGAGCATTAGGGAGAGCAGGATGTGGGAGCTGAGCTGAAGACGACCACTGTCAGATTTCTGGCTCGGTCACCGCAGCCTCCGGTCGCCGTCTTTCTGCCTTCCAGCGAAGCCGAGCGTCCACTTAGCGTCCGAGGCTGAGCGTGAACGGCACGCGGCGGCATTAGCGGGCCGTGCCGGTCGGTCCAGTGAAAGTCAAAGCGTAATTGAGCTGCTCCATTAGCGTCGAGCTCAACCAGATGGTGCCCCCGTTCCTTCATTCACCCGTTTTATGTGAGCGTGTCGTTCTTCCAAATGTAAATACAAAGAGAGAGAAGAGCTCTGATATGGATTGACTGTTTTTGTGCATCGTGTACGTTTCCACGGAAAACTGCGGGTGTCTCCAGACTCCCACCTGTTAACTGAGCTTTTCCTTCAGCGTGTCAGCACAATCATCCCCTGCTCCTGCCGCCTAATGGCTAACCCACTTATGAGACACACCTCTGATGGCTGGAGACATTGTTTGAAGAAATTCCCCTGTTCCCACAGAAGCAGAAAGTATCCACACTCCGTAAATTGTGTTCTCTTATTCTATTTTTTTTTTAAATCTACTCAAAAATAACTTGCAGTAAAAGTACAAAAGCATTCGCTGGACATTTCTGTAGATTTATAAGAAATTTAAGCGTTTAAACATACAAGGTCAATAAGTATTCACCCACTTTTCTACGTTGTAGGTGCTTCTAACTCCCAGTTTCATCCTTGAAGTGCTTCTGCAACTTCTCACCTGTGGTAAATGTGTTCAGGTGACCATGATTGGAATGAAACCCCCTTTATATACAGCCACAGTTGACGGGGCATATCTGAGCAGAAACCAGGCAATGAAGTCAAAGGAATGAAGTCTGCTGCCCTGCAGGAGAGGATTGTGTCGAAGCACAAATCTGGGGCTGGAAAACACTGTGGTGTCCTAGTATTTGGACATGGAAGACATTTGGAACCACGAGGGTCCTCCTTGGACACCCGACCAAACTGAGTAAATGGGAAGAAGAACCTTGGACCAAGAACCAAGCGGTAACCAAGTCGAGGTTCCAGATTATTCTCAATGAACCAACCAGAAGGCAAGGCAAGTTTATTTGTAGAGCTCATTTCAGTGCAAGGACAACACAAAGGGCTTTACATGATTAAAACATAGGAAAGATAAAAACAGAATAAAAGCAAGTTGGAATAAAATGTAGAAACATTTAAACAAAATAAAACATCGGAAAATGGAAACTAAAAGCAAATATTAAAAACAGACCGCAAACTCAAACTAATGATGTTTCAGTAAAACAGTTTAACTAGAACAGTCAAAGGCAATCCTAAACAAAATCTGTTTTTAACCTTGATTTAAAAGAAATCAGACAGAAGGTTAACCTTTCCAAACACACTCCATCAGCCGTGCCTAAATGGCAAGAAGCACACTTAAATTTTTATTAAAAGCACCTTAGAAAGACCACGTGAAACAAAACTCTCTAGTTTGATGAAATCAAACTATAACTCTTTAACTTGAAGATACCGTGTACGGAGAAAGAGGAGCACTATTCATCCCTCAGCTAACATCGTCCCTCCTGTGAACCACGGTGGTGGCAGCATCATGCTGTGGGGAGGTTGTTCTGTGGCAGGAACTGGGCGACTGGTCTGCATAAAGAAGACGACGACAGCCGCCAATTAGAGAGACATTTTTTTAGAAAACCTGCTCCAGACCACTCTGGACCTTCCTTCTAAGCCAACACTGACCCAAAGAACAGCCAATATTAAGCAGGGAGCGGCACCAGGACCAGACGGTCATGTTCTGGAGCAGCCCGGAGTTTAAAGCAATTATAAATCTGAAGATAAGAAGAAGAAAAAGTGTTTTGTGTTATTTTCAAGCTTGCAGTCTTATTCAAGGAGACACGAAGCTGTCACGGCATCAGCTGAAGCCGTGGGTGGGAATACTTATAAAACACGTGATTACCAAGATTTAAAAAAAAAAAAACAAAGGAGTGCAGATCTTTGTAAAACAAAAATTTTTGCCTTATTGTATTGGGATATTTTCTGCAGGCTTTTATGTGGCAAAATATATCAAAAGTGAAAGGGTGTGAATAGTTTCTGGTGCCTTTGTGTTTAAAGTTAGCTGCAATATTGAGAATCCCAAACCAGGTTTGTCACATTCATCCAAAATATCCTGGAAACTTCAGTTTGTATGGTGTTTTTTGTCTTCTTGCCTTTTTAATTGATTGTTTTAAAACAACAATTGTTTCTAAACACTATTTTACTTGTTAAAAACATAAAAAGCATATTTATAATCCCTCTTATTTTTTTAACGTGTGAAAAATGAAATTCCTCCAACGTATCCCACTTAGTAGCCGTGCTGGTAGGAATCCATTTCTGATTAAGCGGCGCGTGCCAAGGTTTATATTTGGCTTTGCGCATTCAATTTGCCTTACATTTAATACAGTGCCTTTCACCCAGTAACAGAACTGGCTGCCCGCCACTGAGGCTTTTGATTGGAATTGAATGCACAGTCATTTTCTCTAATATAAATCAATATTCTCCAAATCTGCCACAACACAGTTTTGAATGCCCGGCGTTGCTCGCGTGCAGAAGTCGACCAAAAATCTTGGATCTGTTTCCTTCACCGGGGAAACACCTGGAGCTGAACGCGAGCGTTTAACTCCCTGCATTTACAGCCCTGTTTGAATCGGGATGCAGGTTAAACGCCCGCGCCGGCTTTAGCAAGAGGCGCCTCACCGAGTAAAACAGTTGACCAAATCGTCAGACGCTGGATCTCCGGCTGTGCCGCGTGTTTTTCTCCATCTTTTTTTTTTCCCGCTCTTCTTCTTCTTCTTCTTTTTTTTCTTCTTTGTTTTTTTCGCTGCAACAACAGTATTGTTTGCATTAAGGGGCTGGCTGGAGTAAATGGAGCTGTTTTCAATTAGTTTTCAAAGTGCTTATCCCATTAAAGGTAATGACTTATTGATTTAACGACAGTGGCGCTTTTGGTGTGAAACGCGGTGCTATTATGACTCTCTCCTCTGTTGTTTTGAAAGAGGCCGGTGACAGCGAGCGGCGGCTTCCGTCTCAGGCTCTCCCCGCCGACGCTGTCCCCCCGTCGTCCCCGGGTCATTATCGAGTGGCATAAGTAACTCATTGCTTGCAGGGTGGAGCGGGCGACTATTTAATTTTTTCCATTCCTCCTGGTGGCCTTTTGCCAGCTGTGTCGTCTGGGATCCAGGCGCTATCACAGAGGTGGGAGAGCCTGATGTCATTGTCAATGTTCCTGAGCGTCCCGCAAACCGCAGTGCAGAGGAAGCGATGGAGGGCCCCATGCAAGCTAATGTGCCCGCTGCCTCCCTGTGGGTTCCACTTTGCCATGCAGCCATATGGCCCCCGCTCCTCCCCTCAGTAATCCCTCACCGGTGTCAGCATCCAACCCAGGAGGGCCACACTTCTGTGTTTTCTTCTTCTCACTCTCCCACTCTGTTGTCCTGCCTCCCTCATCACTCTCTTCCCCCCAGATTTTAGTTCTTTTTTTTTTATTCCTCACATATTTTCTCCATCTTTGGCATGCTGCGTGTCCCTCTTGAATCGCATTTGTTTTTTTGTGTCTTTCTCTCAGAAAACTAAGGCCTTTGTTTTTTAACCTTGACGGAACTTTCTGAGGCTGAACTGTTCACATGCATCTCCACATGGATAGATCCGGCTCCACATCGCCTCCTTCCCCCCCCCCCCAAAAAAAAGGTGAAAAGCAAACGCCGAGGTTAGAATAGGATTCAGTCAAACTGCTCGGGTGTTTGCCGTTATAAAACTGTGACGTATGCAAATAGATGTTATGTCAAAATAAATGTTTCCTATAATTGAACGATGGTCTTTAATTAGACAGGTTACAGCCGTGCCTCGTTAAATGACGATCTGATTGGAAGTTAAAACCTATAACTCTAAATTTATCATTTTTGACACCAATTTTTCTAAGACCTCTACCTTTTCAACAAAGTCTGTATTTTTCTGAACATAAAAATTTACAACATACAAATTAACATATTTTACTCATCCTTTAAAAAAAATACAGAAAACATGAACATTCATTTTTTTGGTTCGACATATCAATTACGATACAAAGAAGATTGGAAAGTCTTAAATGACGTTTTGTTATTGACAACCAAAAAGATTATCTTTTTAAAAAATGTGAAGTTTCCTCACAATTACCTGTATCAGGCTTTAAATGAGCTATAAGTAAGATATTTACAGTAAAATCAATTCTCATTCATCACCTGGGATGGAGGTAACATTCTCTATAAACAATCAGTCCTCTCCATCAATGGTCTCCTCACCATTGGTTCCTGAGCCAATCATCTGAGAGTTCCCAGGGTTCCTAAAACAGAGCGCAGCATTTGGTAAAAGAGCAGCAGCCTGGAAACTGGCCGTGGAGAATCCTGTAGTCAAGAGGAAGATGAGAGACACCAGAACCAACAATGCATTCAAGCAGAAGGTTACTATTAAAGTAACTCGGGCTTCATGAACACCTGAGCAGAACCGCAGGCTGATCTCCTGCCATCGTCGCTGCTTTTATGCAGGAGCCCAGACCTGGAAGACCCTGCAGTACATGGACCTCCCTGCAGGAGGCCCATGTTTTTGCGTTAAACATCTGTTTCATTGATATGATCCAATATTAACATTTCTGAGAAACTCAAAGCATAAGTCAATAAAATTAATAGAAATAAAAGCATAAAATACATCACTATGTGGAATAAATTAATACAATAATGTCCCTGAACGAGCGACTGCAGCAAGAAGACAGATGCAGTGACTAAAAAACTAATATTCTGATCTATTTTATAGAACAATGAACCAAAGTCTAATAGTTGAATATTTTTCTGTTTGTAAATTAGTTGACTCTGCAGTGACGGGCTTCGTCAGTTTTTCTTTAAAACTTTAAATTGACTATATAATCGTTAGCCTTGTATGACTTATCCCATTAAAGGTAGACTTTGAGCACCTAAAAGGAGCAAAACCGTTATTTAATCTTTTATTGTTCCAAAGCCCCAATAAGCTGCAGTGTCTTAATCCAAATGATGGCGTCTGGTTTCCTGAAAAGGGGGCGTAAATTTCCTTTATTCCTCATGATTGCTGGTTTGCACTCGTTAAAATACTCAGCATCCTCAGCTTTATCTAAAGGAAATCTGCATTAAAGTCTTTATTGCAGAACGAGTCTCCTCTGTATTTTTTTTTATTCATGAACTCGTTCATCCACGTTCTGATTCCTCGTCGCTAATTGAGCTCAAGTGCAGACGTGTCACTGTTGTTGAGGGTAACTGCAAGCCCTCCGAGTCGTTGTTCCACTGATTTCCTCTCTGCTGGAGTTATGGATACGTAGTGGACCAGGAGGAAGACGCTCAGCTGCTGACGGTCGCTGTTTTAACTAATGAGACAAGTGATAAGTCAGCCGGCGACCTTGTCTTACTCCCTTTGCTTTCTCTCTCCCGTTTAAATATGAGACACATTTATATTTGCTCCCACCTGACTGCAGCTGAGGTTTCATTTTGCAATTGAAAATAAAACCGCTAAACAGTCGCTGCATTAGTCAATCAAGACAAGTCTAATTAAAGACATGAATTTTTTTTTGGTACGCACAGATAAACTCAGACACACACAAATTAGTCCAAAGAGGTGTTTTTGAAATGCTATTTAGAAATTTAACTAGAAACCATTTTAAGTGTGTTTTAGATGAGTTAAAATTAAGAAAGAAGCCCATGGTTGTAGATGCATCGAAAACGACCTAAAAGCACGAAAGGATTTCATCGTGCATCTTTAAAATCCCCGTCATTAAGATGGCAAAGAAGCTAAGGTAGCCCAAATCCGTGCAGAAGTCCAGAACTGACCTGGCCCGACAGGAGCAGAACCTCATGTTCTGCAGTCCATTGCTGTAGTCCAAACAGCGCCAGCTAATGCTACATCTGTAGTCTGTTTAATTTTAAAGGAAACTCATTGAAGAGATGCACCGATGCACAACATTAGTTTCTTCAACCGTAATAAATAACCAGTTTCAGTATAAAGGCAGAAATGTTGCTGTTTTCTTTCATAAAAGTTCTCACCTGCCCCTTAGAGAAAAACTAAGTTAAAGTTGTAACATATACACATATAGTTTATATAGTTCTTGACGGATCACTAATATGTTGATTTATACAACATAAAGTATAGACTGTAAAAACAATAAGATGCATAAAAATATTAAAATGTGAAGTTCAAAAACTTGTCCAGGCAATGTTCCTCTACTTTTAGGCTAAAATTATATATATATCTATATATATATAGATATATATATATACAGGACTGTCTCAGAAAATTAGAATATTGTGATAAAGTTCTTTATTTTCTGTAATGCAATTAAAAAACATGAAATGTCATACATTCTGGATTCATTACAAATCAACTGAAATATTGCAAGCCTTTTATTGTTTTAATATCGCTGATTATGGCGTACAGCTGAAAAAAACTCAAAAATCCTATCTCAAAATATTAGAATATTTCCTCAGACCAAGTAAAAAAAAAAATTATAACAGCAAAACAAAATCAAACATTTGAAAATGTCCATTAATGCACTCAGTACTTGGTTGGGAATCCTTTTGCACAGATTACTGCATCAATGCGGCGTGGCATGGAGGCAATCAGCCTGTGGCATTGCTGAGGTGTTATGGATGCCCAGGATGCTTCAATAGCGGCCTTTAGCTCATTTGCATTGTTGGGTCTGGTGTCTTTCAGCTTCTTCTTCACAATACCCCACAAATTCTCCATGGGGTTCAGGTCAGGGGAATTGGCAGGCCAATCAAGGACAGTAATGCCCTCCATCAGGAGGGTAAGACACAAAAAGAAATTTTGTGCAGGCTGTTCACAGAGTGCAGTTTCAAAGCACATTCACAAAAAGTGTGTTGGAAGGGGAAAATGTGGCAGGAAACGCTGCACAACCAAGATCTGGCACCTGCCCACAGTGCCAAAACCACCAGTAACTGGTGTACTGACCATGGTGTCAATGATGGTCTTCTGGACAGCAGTCAGATCAGCAGTCTTCCCCATACTTGTGATTTAGTTTACTGAACCAAGCTGAGTGTTTTTCAAGGCTCAAGAAACCCTTGCTGGTGTTTCGAGTTAATTAGACGATTCAAGTGATTAGTTGAATAGCCTACTAGTATACTTTTTCACGATATTCCTATTTTCTGAGACAGTCCTGTATATAGAGATGTATATCTCTCTCTCTCTCTCTCTCTCTATATATATATATATATATATATCTATATATATATATAGATATATATATCTAACTCCTCACGACCCTGCAAGGAATAGACATGTTAGAAAATGGATGTGTATATATATATATATATATATATATATATATATATATATATATATATATATATATATATATATATATATATATATTATAAAATTTGCGGACACTGGAAATATATTGTGCAGTTACATCGTTGTCATGCATTCACACATAAAAGGCACTATTTGAATATTACAGGCTCCTGTTTTTCTCACAGAGATGAAAACATCAGGTTATTTTATTTGAAAGGATTTACCTTTTTGTTTTTATTTAATTCGTATTTAATTTTTCGCATTTTCTTTTGTTTTTATAATTTTATTTCGATTTATTTATTTTTGGGCATTTTCATTCAGTTTGTTGAGCGGATTCATTCAGTTTGTTTTGGTTTCATTTAACTTATCGTAAATTATTTTTGTTTAAATTAGTTTTGAAAATGGATTTAAATCTTCACAGAAGCTGCATTAGCTGCCGTGTTGCTGCTCTGCTCCTCCTGGTTCACGCTGGAGCTCTTGTTTCAGACTTTTGTCCAGATGTTTGAGAGTCTGCTGCAGGGATTTTACTCCAGCTCAGCCACAGGAGGATTGATGACTCACGTTGGCTCACACACGGTCTGGATCTCATCTTGGAGGTTTGGAAAAGGGCTCAGCTGCAGTTCCTGATTTCTGCAAAGAGACGTTGTCATACAAATGAAAAAAAAAAAACTAAAACTGTTTTTTACCTTTGTAAATTTAAACTAAAGCTTTTGTTTTATCTTGTACAGCTCATAAGAAGTTGATTTTATTTTTGCACTGTAAAAAGGGAACTAAAAGTAAGTATAATTTTCTTGAAAGGAGTGTATTTTTCCTTGATTTTAGCAGGAAAATAAGACTATATGCCAATGGAATGAGATTTTTGCACTTAAAATAGGAACAAATCTTATTTCAAGTGAAGGATATCTAATTATGTCATTTTAGTGGTAAAAATACTGATTCCATTGGCAAATAGTCTTATTTAGCTTCTCAAATCAAGGAAAAATACTCATGTGAAAGAAAATGTTACTTGTATTTCCCTTTTTGCAGCGTAATTTTCAAACTGACTGAGTTTCTAAATATAAGAACTTACATGGGATAGAAGCTCTGGTGTTTAAAGCAATGAAAAGAGGAACAAAATGAAGGGAATTTCTGACTAAGCTTCAGATGTTTCATGTTTTTACCTGAGTAAACGGGAGGGAAATTTAGCAGTTAACCTCAGCGGCGATAACATCCGAGCGCATCAACAGCAAGGGAAACTAAATCAACAGCAGATCTCAGAAAAAACCACATCCCGGCAAACACGGCCTGATTGCACATCTCCCGGTGCAAAATCACCGCTGCAATGACCTCTTATTACCAAAGATGGGGACAGAATCAATAAAAGAATCAGCCTCCTCGGTGCCGCATCAGCTTCATGGCCCTGATGAGGACATCTAAATGTAACTGTGGCTTTCTCCGCTCAGAGGAACTTTCCTCTTTCTTTATCTGATTGTCATTTTGACTGCCTCTGGTGGCATTTTGAGTCCACAGAAGTCACGGTGAAAACCTTGCAGCTCCACGAGCCCCTGCACAGTTATTGAACAGCTTGAGTCAGTTCTCACTGTCAGCAAGCAACTTGATTTCTGTTTCCCTGAGGAATGGAAATGAAATTATTTCTGCGCTCAGTAAGCTGTGTGATTGACACAGCCTATAGTATGCACATGTTTGCCTTTTCTTTGATGCTTTATAATGCCCACAAGAGATACGTTTTTCTTTTATAGTCATTTACTTTTATGACTTTTATACATTTATCTCAGCTTAGTTTTAAACTTTTTTTTGTTTCTGTGAATATTAAAGTGTATTTTATTGCATTTATTATAGCTTTTCTTTTCTTCTCAGTGATGACATGTCAAATTACCACCTGTGTTCTGTAGAGCAAATAAAGGAGAAAAACAAATAACTGCGGCGTGATGGAGCCAACTCTTACCTGCAGGGAGTAATACTCAGGAGGAGATCTATGCCGGCTCTCCCTCGGTCTCTGCAAACACGGCAGACCTGTGGGCTTTTGTGAAAGGGCGTCTTCTTTGTTCTAAGGTCTCCACGGTTTGTGAAGGTAACCAGTGTGGAGTCTGTCAGGTGAAAGGCCATCGGAGGAAACTGTGCATCACATGTTAGTCGGGTCTGCAGTTTATTGACACAATCGTGGGATTCTTTGTTTAGCTGCGCAGCAGAATGTCTGTTTTGTTCATTATTTTTGAGAAATCGCTCGCACCCTTGGTCGTCTTTGGTACCTGTTGTTCTGATACCTTCCTCCTGAACAACCATAGCTTCATCTATGGTCTTCCACTTACCTGCGATCGGGTCCCAGGGGCAACAGATCGGAGGGGAACCCACCCATCCTTCACCCCATCGACAGCCTTCAACTCATTCTGAGGGGATCCTGAGGCGTTCCCAGGCCAGACCCGATGCATAGCGAGAACTATAGCGAGTTCTCGGTCGACCCCGGGGAAGAAACCACAACCATAGCTTTAATTTTTATGATTCTACACACACCTTTGATACCAGATTTTCCATAAACTGCATAATATAGACAATTATTCTCATTGACTGACAGGAAATGAGACTAAATTTTACCTGCTGGGTTAGTTAGGGTCAAAACGTCACGTCCTTCCTGTGATTATATATTTACACACACTGCAAAAAAAAAGGGAACTAAAAGTAAGTAAAATATTCTTGAAATGAGCGTGTTTGCCCTTGATTTGAGCAGGTAAATGATCTTATCTGCCAATGGAATGAGATTTCTGCACTTAGGAACAACTCATCTCCATCATCTAATTATCTTATTTTAGGGGTCAACATACTCATTCCACTCGCAAATCATCTTATTTACCTGCTGAAATTGAGGACAAAAACTCTAATTTCAAGAAAATCTAACTTATTTTAGTTCCATTTTTGCAGTGCATGAAAGTTTCCTTTAGTTATGTCACTAATACTAGCTTGTGTCATCTTTGTTTAAATGCTATTTTATCATTATTCCAGACAACCCAGCTGTAAAACTGTACAGTCAAATTCACATTGAAACCTGATTTTGTAAAGTCAGTTACCATGCAGATTGTCCTTCGGTATGATAAAGAACCAAAAGAATCTCTGAGGTTCAGGATGAGCGGAAATCTGCTGGAGGTTCAGAGGACAGAAAGGAAAAGAGCTAAAACACAGAAGCGCTTGGCCCTGAGTACCGATGGTGCACAAACTTGCAGCAATACCTCTGTTCAGTGCTGAGAGACAGCTCGACATGTCAGTGCTGAACCAGGAGCGCTTTTTATTACTAAAACGGAAAACAAGTTTTAAAAAATGCAGCTAAACACAGGAGCATTGGGCCAGGAAGGAAGATGAGTTTACATTCGTACCAAGTTAACTTTCATGTTGTGCAAGGAGGAAACCTTTGTTCTCTAGGAAAATCAGGAAGGTCAGACTGGATCTGCCCACTAGACAAATACCAGGACTTTGGGAACAATTTTCTTAAATCTGAATTATTTAGATGATTAAAAGGACATTTTTGACATAAACCAAATACAACATTCCCAGAAAAGGAGGTGGTAGGGTCAGGGTCTGGGAACGCTTTGCCGCAGCACTAGCTGACCAGCCCGCCATCTTTGAGTCTTGAAACGTCGCTGTTAATCAGGGTCCTGGTCAAAGCCGAGATCTTGATCTCACTGAGAAGCTGAGGAGCAACTTGACAGGTTCTCCGTGTGCCAGAAAACCCTCAAGCCTCTTAAACCTGAAAGTGAGGGGAGGTCCATCCCTTCATCAGCCAGGCTGATCGGCTGCTGCGAGAAGGCTCTCCCAGTCGTTAGTTTAAAAGGGTTATCTAGATGTAAGGACACAGGGTGTCCTACCTTTTTATTTAGTTGGGATACAGATTTTTTATATGCATATGCTGTTTAATGAGTAAAATCTGGTTCATTTTTGTTTTTAACTCGTCATTGAATGTGAATGTGAATGTGAACGTTCCTCAGTAGAGAAGCGAGCAAAGTCTGCCTTTTTAAAACCGAGAGTTTGAATCCTGGTTGTGTCAAGAAGGGGATCTGACCAAAAAATAAATAAATTATGCTTGCATTTTGACTCTGAATAAGAGAGCAGCTGAAACACGTTGGCATGTGAACATGTCCTTTGAAATCATTTAAAAACTGCTTGCCCCTCAACCCACTTCACACCTACTCTCCGTCTTAGCTCTCTACTAGTACCCAGCGGTGGGTTAACCTCCACCTGCATGTCTCCTTGATCTAAAACGGCGAGGCGGCGTCTCAGGCACGGCACGGCTTCTGTGCAGGGAGATCATGGCAGCTTTAAAAAGTCATGGCGGATGCCGTCAGATTCAGTCAATCTATTCTTCTGTCCCAAAAGGTTTGAGATCTAACCTCAGGCGACAGTCTTTCTGTAAAAGAAATGAAATGGTAATTATCTGTGAAAACTCAATTATTCCGCCCACAGTGATGCTTGTTTTAGAGGAATGAACTGTTGAGAACCATGACAGATAATTAGATGCACGTGTCACACTTAAATAAGTCTACTGTTTGTGACTGTTATAAATAAATCCCTTAATACTTCCATGAAATCAAAGTTGACGTTTTTAGGTTTTGATTTTATGTTACATGTATTACAGCACGCAGCATTTGGCCCTTTCTTCTATGGTATTTTCTATTGTTTTCACAGATTAGGACAAGTTTCAGTTCCATAATTCAAAAGTGTTTTAAATCACCTTTAATTGAAGGCCTTTATTTGGCTTTAAGTGGAGAAACCTATAACCGATCATAAAAGCATGGCTATTTGTGTTTGTGCTTGATAAAAAGATTTACAATTTAGTTCATCTTGGTCCAGTTGTGACGAACCAGAAACTAGAATACATTGTGCAGATTAAAGCTAAAGTTGGTAATCCTGTTCAGAAACACTTTTTGTTATACTGGGTAAATTGTACTTACATCCTGAAAGTAGTTAATACATATGTATTTAGAAAAAGGAGGTTAGAAAATCATTCTCTGTGGGAGCTACAGGCCTGTAAAAACTCTAACCAATCTCTGCTGTTTGCACCGAGGAGCAGGGATTGGTCAGAGTTTTGTTCCTGCTCTCACCCCCCTATGTCCCTCTATTTCTGGGGTATCACCTTATCTACTGGTTCTCCCACGTGGTTCTCCCATTCTGACACGCTCGCGTAACCCCAGCGTGCGCGCTCTTTCCTTCCTAGTTTTCACTTGCTGGCTGCACACTTCTAGTGTTTATGTATCTGGTTAGCTTAGCTGTTAGGTTAGCGGTTAGCTTCGGTGTTAGCCGTTCGTTGTAGCTCCGCTGCTCTCACCGTAAACTTTGAACATGGCTGAGATTTGCAAGAAGCGAACCGCATTCATGTTTATGAGAAATAAGACCAGAGTGGATTGGGGAGACTTTTAAGACACGATCCCCCTGAGGAGCGGAAGAGCAGGTAAGATGGTCTTGCGCATGCGCAGTTATTCAAAAAGGGACTTAGGGAAACTTCCGGAAAAATCGCAGACCCTAGCTTTAAAGACAATGCTCTCAAATTGTATATAGAGCAGGTTTTGATCTAAACCAATGAAGCATTTACAATCCCACACAGAAAATACACAAGCGTTGACCATGATGAACCAGGGGAGAGTGAAGCCAATCGCAGGCCTTTCTCGTCTCCTCCCTGAGTGCAGCTGCTCACATGTTTTAAAGGAGATAGGTCTGAAGTGAGCTTAGAACCCAAGCTGTAATGTTTCCTTTCACAGGGGACAAGGTATAGATGCATTGTTTTGCTCAGATAAATGACAGATTTAACTTTTAGCAATTTTCATTTTTACACTGTAAAAAATCTAGGTTCCTCTAATGATTGAATGGGGGCCCAGACCCCCCTGTCCCCCCATAATTTCCACCTATGAAAGAAATCACAAAGACTAATTTGCTCGTTTACACACAGAAAGGCCTGATTATAGACAATTTTAGGGCCTTCTCTGGTTGAGATTATTAAAATGATCCTTTAGGATTTCCCTTTTAATAGCTGTTTCCTTTGTTCATTCCCATTTCCAGTTAAAAACACAAACTAACAGTGGCTTTAAGTGGTCTTACAAATATACTGCATCCTGAAAATGATGCCAAGCTGCTGCAGAATAACACAAATTAATAAAGTAGCTCCATTACCAAAGTAACACACTACTCATGACCTTTAAGTTAACTTCTATTAGAGGGCAGCGTGTGTAAAAAGTTTTGATGGATAGATCGAGTTGCCTCCGAGCATGTGAATTAGTCTTACCTTTGCTGAATTTAAGAAGGTGGGCAAATGCAAATGTGAGACTGTGGGATGCGTGAGGGTGTGCGCTGTTGTCTGTCTAACGGTGGTGCGATGATGGATAGGGCTGCCAGCAGACTGGGGTTTCACTAATACTGGAGCCTCTGTAGAAATAAGGCAAGAATGCATTAATGGATGTGTGTGTGGGTGTGTGCGCGCCTGCAGGTTCAAGTTAAATGTGCGCCTTCGGCCAAAGGTATTTCAGAAAAGCTGTGCACTCAGGCTTTGTGGAGCTGCAGTTGGATGAATCTTCACTGCTTAATAATGTGTTAATTTTATCATAAAAGTCAATGGGGTTGATAAAATTGCTTCATTGAATTTAGCTCTGAATTTTAACTTGGTGCTAAGTGAGTTAGAGCTGTAATATCTTGTTGTGAGATTGATATTAAGCAAATGGGACGTGCTTTAGTGAGTGTGGTTCAATTCTTATCAGGTGAATTGTGTGTTTCCTGTATTTATTCTTTAAAAAAACACATTAAAAGCTTTAATACCAATTTAACATCACTGCCGCATGAACATTTGATGGCTTTCAAGGTTGCCTATCGCTACAGGAGGGAAGCTTTAGGAGTCACACTCGCAGTTTGCATGTTGGCCTGAAACAGGACCCGTATTAAAATCACAGTAGGTCATATGAACGATGGGAATGCTCTCATTTTCTTACATTTCCTTCCAAAGCGTCCAACCTTTTGGTCTTTTTCAGCACAATATTTGACTAGACTCTAAGCACACTTTGCACAATTTGCTGTAATGGTCAGAGACAGACTGGGAAGAAAATGGATAAAAAAGGACATTCAGAAAACCTGCAGAATGAAAAATAATAAAGAATTCAAGACAGTGATATTTTATGTCGTAAAACAGGATTACTCAACGCTTCTTTAGAAGAAATGTAGCATGAACACAATGATCCTCATCTTTTAAACGCCGTCTGGCAGAAAAATATGCATATATGTTCTTTTTCAGGATGCATTAATTTGGACATGAGCCTCGGATGTTTCAATCCAGCGCCGGTTCACAAGTGTGTCATTGCAAATTTGTGGTTGAGCAGAAGAAAATAAGCTGCACTGAACAGTTACATGACGTTTAAAGATTTCGGCTGATGTTTTTTTGAATTATTCTAGAGGACACGGAGTTGTTTCATTGCACCCAGGGGAGATTTAAGCGGAAAAAGATGTCTCTTCTAAAATAAGAAAAGTTTTGAGCCATATGTGACTGAGCTCAGGATTTCTCAGAATGATTCCTGTTGGACTGAAAACAGTGTTACTGTATGGATGGGATTAATTACTGACCCTTCAAGTAAAGCATTAAATACTACAAATTAGAGTAAACAAAAGTTGTACTGAGGTTGAGAATAGCATAACTTTAGTATTATCTTTACCAGATGTTTGTGTATAAAAGATTACATTACGTCATACGTTAGAACAGAGCAACATATTTCTAGTGATAAATACTATTTACTGCACTTTCCCGTTGACCCCGAAGGACACAGCAGGCTCAGGAGACAGCGATATAGCTTTAGAACATTAAAGCTTGTGTAAATACTCTGAAGTCTCTCTTTAACAGAAACTGTGTGAGATTCTGTCTGTCTGGAGCATTTTTGGTTAAAATGTTGTGGTTTTTCATCCAGCGAAATAACTAGATGTGGGTAGAGTAGCCAGAAGTTGTACTTCAAGTGAAAGTAACAAGTATGGCGCTGCAAAACCACTCTTAGAAATAAAGAACATGTAACCAAGTAAAAAAACAGGTAAATATTTCCCTACCGCTGACCAGCATTTAAGGAGATTAGAGTAATCTGTGGCTGCAGGTCTCTGGTGTGCACTGAAGGTCAGGCTGGTTTACTCAGAGATCCGTGGCACGTCATCATGGCGTTATCCCAAAATTTAAAACTGTATTGAAAGGAGAAATAGTTGCTCTCTATGCTCCGATGCTCAGACGTTGAACACTGCAAATAACTAAAAATAAGTAAAACTTTCTTAAAATTAGTCCTTGATTTGAACAGGTAAATAATATGAAATGCCAATGGAATGGGATTTTTTTTTTTAACTTAAAATAGGAATAACTCATCTCCATCATCTTATTTCAAGTGCAGGATGTCTAATTATCTTATTTTAGGGGTCAAAATACTCATTCCATTGGCAGATGATCTTATTTAACTGCTCAAATCTAGGACAAAAACACACATTTATAAGAACATTTTACTTATTTTTATATCCGTTTTTGCAGTGAAGATTTTAGGGACAAGGCAAATCCAGGAGGAGCCCATACGGACTGGGGCCACTATGAACAAACTGTAGACGCACAAGAAACTGTGGGACATTTGCTCATGCTGTTCTGTACAGTCGGGTTATCTTGTTGCAGTCTGGGTTAATACACCGATGTGGTTCTGAATGCTGTCAGACAGGACTTCTCTGAGCATATCTGATATGTAACTGTTGAATATTTATGTTTGGCTGTATTAATATTAAAATAACAGGGTATTAAATGATTGAAACATTATCCTAGATACCAGCGGCTGAAATTAGCTTCCTCTGCAGGGTGGTCCGGTTCACATGGGGTAAGGAGCCGTTTCATCTGGGAGGAGCTGCTCCTCCACATAGAAAGGAGTCAGTTCAGGTGATTCAGACATTTGATCAGGATGCCTCCTCGGTGCCTTCCTTTCGAGGTTTCCCAGATATGTCCCACTGGGAGGAGATCCTTCTAGCCTGGGAAAGCTGGGTTATCCCCCACAAGCGGCTGGAGAGTTTTTCAGGGGCGAGAGATGTCTGGGTTCCCCACTTAGACACGATACATGTGTGACCCGAACTCAGATGAGGAGCAGACAATGGATGGATAGATGGAATATGTTACTCTGCATCTGCAGCCTTTATATGTGTGGAAAAACGACGTTCCAGGTTCAGCTTGTGTCTATTAGCGTGCTAGTCCTCTGCTGTCATGCTGTGGCTTAAAAGTCTGAAATAATTATGTTTTTCCATGTCACAAATTCTGAAACACCGAAACATTGAATAAAACTTGGATGGTTTTAATAATTATGACCCAAGAACATTTCATTTTGCCAGAAATTTAGATTTTCATTTTTTTTAACCAGTAAAATTGAATAAACATTAAAGGTTATTTCCTTGAAACGTAAATAGCATCACTGCTTCATCAGCAGAATACCCAGCAAGTTTCATGGAAACATTTCTTGTAAATTAAATTTCATCCAAGAATGCTGCTTTATGGATAATTAAATGACCAGGAGAGAAAAGTTTATTCTGTAGAAGTAGGCGGAAAATGTTCTTGTTCAGCTGCATAGAAATATTTGTTGTGCTCTGCTGGAGTTATTGGATCATTGCTCATGCTGGACCAAATACAAGGAATTTTGAATGGATTAAATTCTGTTTGATTGTGCATAAAACGGCAATTCACAACACATGTCATAAAATGGGCCTTTTGCAAAGTCAGTTCAATCAGATTATCCAGACAGAAACCCAGCAGGTTGCATCCAGTCGTTGACTTGCAGCATTCGCTCCTCCCAAGGGCGTAGGTTTGATTTGAACTTTGGTAGGGACACTATTGGTCCAAACCTACGCAATATGCATGCTGCTATGTTTTGATGCTTGATTTGAGCATCAGGACACATTTCGCCTGTCCAAAGAGAAAAGGCAGCATTATTTGCTACATTTATACAAATTTTATAAGCACGACACACACTAGATGCTGTTTGTTAATCTTTAAAGCATCACCGGATCTGATGAATGTCGAATTGGGACTTTTTTCCCACTTTGAAAAAGTTTGCATTTGAACTTACCAGCAACAGAGAAAGACGGTAAATACGTGCCTATTAAACCAAATATAGTCCAAATATGTCTGTTGTCTAGATTTATCCTGTATTTTCTTTTGAAGATAATGAGAACAATATACTATTGGTATATACTAGTACGACTATTAAAGAACAGCAGATTAAACTTTAAGATATGTAAAGGCCTATATTAAATTAATTTTGCGACCACATCAACAGATTAAATAATTTCTTACATTTTGGTGTACCAAATTACCCTCGTAATGATGTAATATTTTGTGGGCTAAGCCCCTGATGATGAGTGTCTAGCTCCGCCCCTGGTTTGTACTAATTTACTAATGGACAGTGTGGAAATCTATGTAAAATAAAACCAATGTAAATAGTGTTCGTCTGTTTTATTTGTCTTTATCCTAATTCTAGAAGTAGAAATAGTCAAATAAATAGCACTATTATTATTATTATTATTATTATTTTGTGGAATCCTAATTACGCTATTATAAATAAGCAAAAGTCTAAACAAAGCATAGCAGTTGTTTAGGCGGCATCTAGTGTTCTTATACTGTATATCATGTAAAAGAAATAACACCTGTTATCTATACCTGAACTGCCTCAAATGGTCGAAAATAAATGAAAGCAACAATAGCAACGAAATATTGGTAAAAGGGAAACCCTCACCTTTTTCAGGCAGCTGTGGCTAAGAATCTGAATTTTTAATAACCTGCAGTCTTTGCTTCTCCATCTTTCCAGCAGTCTTCAGAACTCCTGCCTGGCACAGAATATGTAGTTTTATAAAAGAGATTAGGTTTTTGTTGATAAAATGCATTATACTTCAGAGTTAAATGCTATTTTGAGATGCTAATGTTGGTTACTTACATTTCTCAAGTTCCACAAATCAAAACTCTCTCCTGCTTCTTTACAGACCTGCACTCAGCAGCTTTCAGCTATACTAGTGCAGATAATATTTAGTTTCTTAACTGGGACTAGTTTCATAGTCTTGTATTAATTGTGGTAACTGCAGTATCCCAGTATAAAACAAAACTTAAATCTCGCGCTCCAAGCGAGAACGCACACGCACGCATTAGAAAACAGCCAATCAGAACGAGGGAAGGCGGAATTTAAGGCAGCACACCCAATGAGAGTGGAGTTAAAAAAAAGCACAGAGCACAGTCACGTGTGCTGCAGCAGCAGCAGCCGCCAGACAGCGGAGCTGAGAGAGGAGAAGAAGCGATGCAGCACTGCTGCAACGTCACTGCTGCTGCAAAATAAAATCAAATAAATATTATAATGTTATTCACATCAAATTATTGGTAGGGACAATTAGGTCGGTCCAAAATTTTGGTAGGGACATGTCCCTATGGTCCCTATGCAAACCTACGCCCGCCTCCTCCTGGATGAATATGGAGCCACCGGGGGGGGGACAGTCGCTGACAATGAGTCATTGACTTTGCAGCAATCCCTCATACTGAGCATGCATGTGGTGACAGTGGAGAGGAAAACTCATCTTTAACATAACTGATAGGCAAGGCAAGGCAAATTTATTTATATAGCACAATTCAGTACAGAGACAATGCAAAGTGCTTTACATGATTAAAACATAGGAATAAAAGCAAGTAGGGATAAACAAAAAAAAAAAAACATTTGAAAACAGTAAAACAGTTTAACTTGAACATTCAAAGGTAAACCGTTATGCCACTTTCTGCTGACAAAATTCACCCATGCTACATTGTCCCAGGTTATTAAAAGACCTCACGGCATAGTGATGTAATAACTGGCCAGTTTTCACATTGTATCGTTTTAACAGCCATAGCTTGTCTTTCTGCAGTTAAACATCAACCCTCCTTAGCAAAAAATGCTAGGTGACTTCCTGCTATCAGCCTATAGTGAATGCAGAGAGGAATATGGGAGGAGAAACAGCTGGATTTCCTCTTGTCTCGGCTAGAAGCGTTCACCGAATGGGTTCCAAGGCAAATTTGGTACAGTGGTTGTACCTTTTTTTTCCAGAGCTTTCACTGACCTTGCATACAGAAATATATGCTGCCAAGCACAGAGAAAGTGAAAGGTTTTATAATACGTTCCCTTTAAATCTATCTAAAGAACATTAGATCAAGAGAGATTCAGCAGAACCAAAGTGCTGGACCAAATGCATTCATTCATTCATCCGACATACATTACCGGAGTCAGGACTTGCAGTCATAGGATGAAACTTTTTGCTTACCAATGCAGATGAAATCAGCTGAACTGACAGCCACCTTCTATTTCTCCAGTGATGTTCTCTCGTAGTCATAAAACTTTAATTTTACTGACTGAAAAATGCTTAACAGTGTAAGTATGCAGCATCGCAGCTCGAGATGGCCAATCTGGGCAGTTGCTATATTAAGAGTTGCTCCATTATGGCTCTGCAGAGTGTAAACAGCAGTATATATCTGTGTGATTGAAGGTCTCAGCAGCACACCTGCTCAGCTTGGACAGGCAGTGTCTCTGGACCTCATATCCCATTCAGGCGAGCGTCTGTGTGGAACAGGAGCATATGGTATAAAAGACTCCTACCTTCTTCTGTACCAGTGTTTTACAGAGGGCTCATATAACCTGAGAACTCCCTGGAAATTTGTTTGTTATTCTCCTTTAACCACAGCGCTTTGCCCTCATCTGTCTGAGCCACCTTATCCATGATGACTTTAGTAGCGTTCTGAATACGTTCAGGATGATTTTTTTTTTATTTAACCTTTATTTAACCAGGAGAAGTCTCATTGAGATTAAAAAAAAAAATCTCTTTTACAAAAACGTCCTGGCCAAAACAGTCTCTACTCGGCTTAAATAACTGGATTTGGGGTAAATGACTCATCATTAACATATTAATTCCATATTTGTTTACATTTTTATTGAAGATTAACCTTAAAAT
The DNA here is from genome assembly GCA_037039145.1 of Fundulus diaphanus. Taxonomy (NCBI): domain Eukaryota; kingdom Metazoa; phylum Chordata; class Actinopteri; order Cyprinodontiformes; family Fundulidae; genus Fundulus; species Fundulus diaphanus. The sequence goes on from CM073140.1 coordinate 39,612,987, forward strand.
TAAAGGAAAGAGCCATTTTATGTATCTGAATTGGGAGAAAAATAAATCCTAAACGATTCTGCCCTTAAATTGGAGTAAGAATAGGCGATGGATGGATTATTTTCTCCTAGGATATTTCTGGATTGTTTCACTCGTTAAGTGCTGTTCAGTATTAATGTGTTTTCTTGTTGATGCAGAGATTTGGGGTGAGGGAGCACCTCCACTCTGGAGGAACACCTGTTTCAGCTCGCCTCCAGATGGTTAGCAAATCTAAATGCATTTTATATGATGTCACACTAATCTGACTATAGCACAGCATGCACATCAAAACCTATGCCTTGGGTAGGGATGGCGGCATCCATATGCCATCATACATGAAACATGGTTACAATAATCTTATTTCATGGCAATATTTGGCCTGTAGAGGTTGTTGGGATTAAAGGGGTAGCTTTGACTCTTTTTATGCAGTTATTATCTTTCTTCCTGTAGACAGCAGTTAGAGATTTCTCAGTTTGGAGAATCAGGAAGGAGGTCTCATGGAGGAATCAAGCTAACAGCAGCTCAGATTCACAATAAAAGCCACTTCTTGATAAAACGCTGATGGCTACATCGGAGTTAAACTGAAAGTTGATAAGAAAGAAAATTTTGATTAAACAAAAAGCCATTCTGAGTCCAGCTAAAAGCTTGTTTCAGTTAATTCAAAAACAGGAATGAAGCTAACTGCTGTTCGAAGTTAAGCTAACAGCTAATCTGACCATATCTAGGCTGTTCAGACCGATCATGGAAAATTCATGACACAAACGTTTTAAATCTACCAACTCCCACTTTTCTGGGTGCTAATGTACTGCTTTTAAAATTTCAAAATGCAAATTTGTGTGTAACTGCAGACATCTATAGTTAAAAAAACACAGTTTCTGATTATGCTGATTTTAGATTGACAAGAGCCTTTTCTACCTAAATATCTCATCTAAACTACTTTGTCTAAGGACAGAGTTTAGGTTATTTGTTCATGAAAGATTTAAAATAATCTCATAATTCCTGCTATAATTATTTATGCCTTAATTCTTGTACGTATCTTTTCCAGAAACATTGAAATTAAGTATGAACCACCAGAAAAAAGTTGCTAGAGGGGTCTGAAAAGTGCTCACAGAGGCACAAGACGGAGCTGCTTTTATACTCCACAGCAGCAGAGCTGATGACGTCAGTTTCTCCCAATGATGTCACCAAAACTTTTGAACCAATAGCAATACGGATTCAAAATGCAATGCAAAGAAACCCGTTTATCCTTAGGATGGCGCCACACTAACAGCTTTTAGACACAAAGGCAGGATTTCAACAAATATGCTCTAATTTGTCAAAATAATAATCAGGTTATTGACAAAAAATTGTTTATTTGGGGGCTTCGTTACACTTTATTATCACATGGCGCCATTCAGCCATGCTGCAGCGAAAATGTCTCAACCCAAACTTATTGATGTGCTCTTTCGTGAGGTTTTAAGTGTTTCACATATTTTATTCTATTCATTGGATCTGTTCCTATTCAGTAACCTAATGGTTCCTGTTTTATTATATATGTGTGAAAACAGCATTTTTTTTGTTTGTTTACTTGGAATTTAATACTGGAATTAATTTTACATGCAGAGTAGGCAAGAACAGGAAAAGGTAAAGATGCTGGTTTGCTTAGAAACTGGAACCTTTATTCCACTTTAAGTATCACTATTACAAATCAAGTACCTTTTTGTGTTTCTCCTTTGAGTGAAAGACAGCGGTATTCTTACTTAAATTTAATAAAAACTGACCCTTTTTGAACCCTCATCTCTCTGCTAGCTCCTTTAATATTTCCTATTATGATTTAGTGCGGTTCACATATTGCAGATGTTTATTAGGTATGTCTTCAAATGTCTGAGAAGCCAAACGTTGCTCTTATTAACTAGTGATGTAATAATCTGTCAGGCCTCTAATCTATAAGGACCATTTGTTTTGTTTTTTCCCAGGCTTTTCTATTATTTAAGAAATATAAAAGGTTTGGTCTATATGGAAAAATATAATAAGGTGGAATAGTTTATAAAAATGGTTTAAACACTGCATTCATTTAGAAATATTAGAAAATATTACAAATGGTAAATGTTGAAAACTGGGAAAATTGAGAGATTTTATTGGCTTAAGCTGTTTTTGATGTAGTTGCCAGCAGCAGCTCTTTATACTGTTTAAAAAAGAAGAAAACCGGTTGGTAAACAGTTGAAAACACACAAAAAGGTTTTACAAAAAGGTACCAATTAATTAGAGAAATTGGCATCAGGTCATAAACACATTAGGTATAAAGGAAAGGTTTTTATGAAATGTCGGTTTCTGAGCTGCTTTGTCTCAGCCTATTAAAGCAGAAAGGAAATGACTTGGAGGCTGGCACATTTGACCGTAAATGTTGTGACTGCTGTTGCCCTGCGCCGACCTATGAAGCCATGCCGGACGTTTTCAACCTTTCATTTTCATGTTCGTGATTTCTGATACGTTCAGGCTTTATTCTCTGCAATATTTACACAGATTTATTTATCTGGATGTGTAAATATGTGTTGCTTTCCTTCAGAGTTGTAAAATTGCAAAGTAAAATGATGAGAAATTGTCTCAGAAATGCATTTTTATTTTGATATAAAGAGTTAGTGCAGTGAGAGAAAACAGAAATAGTTCAATGTCCCGATTATGAGATCTAGCCAGGAAGAGTAGTGCGTATCAACAGACTTAATTCTGTTGTTGAACTAACAACACAACCTCGGGGGAAATTTCAGAACCATTTTTTTTTTTGGAAAGGCTAAGGTTGTTTGAGGAGGACAAACCTGATTCTGCAGGTATTACAGAATTACGGCTCCATAGTAAAAGAGTCCGGGTCCTGAACCAACCCGCCTGCAGTCCAGAACTGCCACCTGTGAAAGTGGATGCCTGAGGAAACAAACAAACAAAAGAAAATCGACATTATATACAGCCAGAAAGAGAAAACCTTTACTGCCCCGCTGTCGTTGGCCTTCTCAGGTCTCAGATATTTGCCGTTGGATGACAAACCATAATTTCCTTTAAGCTTAGTCGTATTTTTGTTAGATTCTTCTCTGGGTTTCTTTGTTTCTCTGATCAGCACTTTTCAGGTTGATCCCTTCCTTAACTTCCAGCATTGCCTCTCAGCTGTTTCCCTCTTTCCCCTGATTACTCTCACCTGCATCAGGTGACCCTCTCCACTCTTCTCCTCAGTATATATACTCACTGGTTCTCTCTGCTGGTTTTTCAATATTCTGCCTCATTCTTTGTTGCAATCCATGCCCGTCGCTTGCTGTTACTATGCCCATGCTTTGGGTCCTCATTTATTTTTGTCATTAAAGATCTCTTTTATTCACCGTAGCGCTGCATTTGGGTCCTTCATAAATCATGACACCCCCAACCGAAAACCAAAATTAAGTCTGAATGAAAACGGTTGCTATTTCCATTTTGCTCTCCAGAGATTCACCTCTTGCTAATCCACTGTACAATTACTGAAAGAAAAACTGGCAGGATGGAAAAAAAACAATTTCCGATAGACCATTTTGTAAAAATAAATTTTTTAAAGAAACTAAAATGGTCTGTGTAAAAGTGAACTTCTGGGTACTGATGTCAGAGTAAGGGCTGACACTGAGAGGTGAGCGTAAACAGAGAGGATGGACACACCAGAGGAAAGTTTCAGGGTGATTTGTTAGCTTTAGGAAACACGATGCTGGACCCATTCTCTGCTTGTCCAGCATTCTTGGTGGTTGTGGTAGAAAATGCAGTAGGATGTATAGTTGCTGCTTAAAAATCAAATCTCGCCGTCTCAGTCTGCCCTGATCTTTGCAGATTGTAGTGTTCCTATGCAAAACTAATTGAATAACTAATTGTGGTTTTTGGTTTTATAGAGGGTAACCTATGTGTTAGTGTAACTGACTTTAGAGTAAAGCCTGAACAGTACGTTTAACATTCCAGATCTAATCTTCTCATAGTTTATTTCTCCTGTCTGTTCTGCTGCTCTGCAGCATCTGGTCCACAAACAGCAGAGTTTCAATGGAAGCATTCAATATTAAAAACAAAGCAGTTCGTGTTTTAGAATGGAAACATTATTTATTGCCCGACAGCTTCCAGAAAGAACGGCTTCAGAAGCGAAACAGGACTGACAAAGAGATTCCTTTAAAGCACGACTTTCTTGAACCGTCAGTTAAAACGGATCCAGACGATGGGAGCTAACATGCAAAACCAAATAAACAAGCATGCATGTGGTACACATGCTCTGAAGCTTTGAACACTGCTTCCTTGATCATCACTAGCTTTGCTTGACGTCCCCCGTGTGATGTTACCAAGAAGCCGATGGCCCGGCTTCATAGGTTCACATGTATATTTAACATCCTCTGTGGTGCATTAGGGAGCTGTACAGCTGAACTACTGCGTTCCTGTCGGCTCGCAAATGTCCACACGTGTTTGCCAAGATGTCCTGCGTTAGCCTGGGAAGAGCTACGTGCCATATCCACACGGGTAAAGGGTTATCAATATTTAACAACATGTAACACATGCTGAAAAGCACATTTTTCGTCTGGTTTCCGTTTGTAGTCGAGTTCAGATAAACATGTGTCCCTTTCGCTCCGTGTGTTTGGAGCCCCGGACCCTGTGATCCATCCTCTTCTGAACCGGGGTTAAAGCCACACGGTCAGGGCGGAGGGGCGGCAGGAGGGAGAGCGCGGGTGGGCGGCTCATTAGATGGCGCTCCCCGCGGAGTGTGAAGGAGAAAAACACCCATTAGCAAAACAAACGACGCGCCCATCGCTCACACAAACACGCAGATTGTTTACCAAGAGCCAGGCGGACCGGCCTGTCGGCATCCGGCGCCCGCTGGGGGGGTTCGTGTCAATGCACTTCCGGGGTCATGGATGAAGGTTAAGGGGGGGAGAGGATGGCGTTGGACTCGTTCAGCGGCTGCAGAGACCCTGTGGCGTTTTCCTGTTGACTACAACAAACAGAAGAAACACACAAACGGTTACTTTGGTGAAAACAGCAGTGTGGGAAAAACGACACGAGGACCAATCCTCAGTGAGAGCTCGGGTGAAATTTATGTAAGATAGCAGAAATAAAATGTAAAGTGTGCAGCAGGACATTAAATATTCATTGATGCATTACAGCTCTATGGAGCTAAGCACTTTTAAGCTCAATGCTCCCCATCAGCAGAACTTTGTTTATCAGTGCCATCAAAAATGTTGCAAATTATTATTTAGAGATAACATAAAATCTCAGAGCCATTCTTTATGGTTAGTCTGGTTTGGTGAGGTTTTATCCTGGCCCGAGAACTGTTTATGGTCATCCTTATCAGAAAGCAGCGTTGGCAGTTTGTAGCACAACAGCCGGCTTTTAGTCGGGAATGGATTATATTTTCCTTTTTTTTACTTTCACAGTGCCCAAAAGTTGTGCTGTTACTCTGAGAAGCTTTCCATTCTGATGCTCCGATTCTGGCTGACAGACTCCAAATGTCATCAAAATCCAGATTTCCTCTCATCCATTTCATATCTTAGCCCTTGCTTGTTGAAGTTCTGATGCAATTATCAACAGATCCAAGCAAAAGTGATGCATAAACAAGTTGAAAATGGATTTGTGCATCATCAGAAAAAAAAAAAAAAACATGTTTTCCCAAGCGAAAGACAGAGGGGGAAATATGCACTTAGGTTTATGTGCGATGGTTTGATTTTTACTGAAATCAGAGCTATGGTGCAGTTTTCTTCTATCTATTCGTTTTAAACTGGAAGTAGTATTTTGGATTTCTTTTTGCAAAAAAAAAACATTGAACAAAAACATAAATCCTGCAAAAAAGTTTAATAAATGTGTAAAACAATTTTTTAAATGCCACCTATATATTTTTTTTTCTAACGAAAGATGAATTTACATTTGAGTCCAAGGATAATTTTTAGGTTATTAATTTAAAAGTTTTAAAAGCAGCCATTTTATAGGAAGCACACGTACTTTCAGAATAAGACGCTACTCAGTTTCCCACAATAAATCTGTTTTTTGTCAAATACTGACGGTGGGGGTTGGAGGTGAAGCCGTGTCTTTTTTTATTTTGTGCAAAAATGAAAACCTTAGAGCTCAAAAATCACAACAAATATCAAGCAGGTGTTTGTTCTGACTTTAAATGTCCTGGATTGTCTGGAGTATTGTAGAATCATACAGAAACACATACTATCCATGCTCTGACTGGCATGGTGGAAGTATGGGGGGAAAATTTAATAAGTATTCGTCCCAATAGCAGACTTAGTTTCTAACAGTCCGGACTGGAACCCATTAGATTAGACTTGGCTCAAAGCAAAAGAGGAATCGTCAGAAATACCAGTGATGAGATGCTGGAAGTTTTTCTACTGATTATTGAGAAAAGTGTAAATAAATTGATAAAAATAGAGTCCCCCCCCCCCCAAAAAAAAAAATTATTATAACTTTAAGTCTGAGTCTGCCAGGTGTGTGAAAAACAACAGGTGTGTTATCTTATCTGTCTTTTCTGTTTAGGCCCTTAAAGACCGCTGGAGATGGGCGCCGTCTCCAAGTGACCCTGAACAGAAGTAAAAATGGCTGAACTGATGCATGTTGTGGATTATTGATAGAATTATGAATTAACCACGTTTTACTTCCCCCCCCTCCCTCAATAAAATCGTAGTAAATTTGTTGAAGTGTGATTGGACGTAGAAGTGAGCGTCCAGGTTTTTTTGGGTTTGAAACTGGAAACGTTTCTAAATATTAGGATGTTTATCGGGTCCTGATGTACGCTGGTGTCATTTGTTCAATGGAGCTCATCCCTGTGTGCGAGCGGCCGGCTGAACTTAGCCTCTTGGGTAATTAGTGCATCAGAGGCGAGTCCATCTATCTGACCTCTGACCTGGAGCGTTGTCCTCCAGCGCTACAGCCCCCCCCCCCCCTCTTCCTCGCTCTCTGACATCACTGTTGGCATCCTCTCATGAATCTCTGCCAAACAAAGGACCAAACAGCGATTAATCCCTGGGTAGCAGCGCCGGTGCTAATTTGCTGTTATGCGGGATATTCCACTCATTTGTTTGGATGAATAACTGCACAGTGTTGGTTCTGGTCTGCCGGCTCTCACTGCAGAGCCCCCCCCGCCGTTAGGTGAATGATGGAAATAATTTCCATCAGATAAAAATCAGGCCGAGCATCACGGCTTGTGTTTTTCTCCCTCTCTGCCCCCCTGGCGGATTCTGTGGACAGGGTTTTCTGGAGTCTCGCTGGGGATTACATTCATCTTCATTTCGCTCCGTTTCTCTCAGGGAACCTGCCTCAGATCTTAAGTGGAATCACTCAGCCTGATCCCCGCGCTCGCTGCGGTCTCCATCGCAGGGCCTGGCTGCCTTGCAAGGTGGTGGTAGGAGGTTTCTCCCTGCCTCCCTCGTCTCTGTGTCTCACAGCCAGATAATTAGCTGCCGACTGTCAGATAATTAGCCAGGCTGCATCTAATTTTGGTCACAACCTCGGATGATAATGGTCAAATGAAATCAATTGCATACAGGAATGTGTGGGATTGGCTAAGCAGCATGTGCTCAATTGGCTCATTCCAAATGGTCTGCCCCGATTAATGAGTTATTTGCTTTGTGTTAATGGCCATTGTTACATCTTCAGGGTCGTCCCATGCTTTTATCTCATTTGAGAAAATGTGGAGCGCGAATTAAGGGGATGGCGAGCTGCATTTTACCATTTTTCTTACTGTTCTGGCACATCTCCATCGCAATTTAAAACAGCCTGGTTATTGTTATGCTCTTCAAACTGTGCCACCTACCAACGGCTTCTGCGGCGTTGAGTGAGACGAAATGGATAATAATGAAACCCATTCTGTAGATTTTTCTCGCTTGCATCATTTTTCCAACCAAGCACGCTTATGTACAGCACAGGTGATCTGAAAATATTGCGGAAGAGCTTCCTGAGTTGAGCTTTTTGTCAAGAAAATGATCTTCGTGGAGACACTCGTGGTGCTTGAGAGCGCCATTACGATGAGTAGCAAGCATAATAGGCAGGTGTGAGTGAGAAAATGCCCCCACCTTTAAGCCCCCGCTGACACCTCCCAGTGCTAGCCGGGGATTTGGGTTAATGCAGAGTTATAAAGACATTGAGTCCAAATGGAGGATTGGAGGCGTACATCATCATGATGCACCTCAGTGGGATGACAGCGGTATTGTGTGTGACAGTAAATCCTAGATACTTATGCATCATTTCCTATTTCCTGCACACTGATGACTGAGGGAAAGGATGGCCGGTAATACAACAGTTTCTGCTGGGGTATCGCTCTCTTTGAACCTAAAACACTGGAACAAAACTACAGAAGAAATGCCGCCGCTGCACTCAAACTCACGGCGCTCCCAGTTTATCACAACTGCAGTCATATACTCTGACTTTTGCCACTTTTGCCACTTCTTCCATGGTACCGATGAGGATTGCAGGCAATCTGAAGTAAAGAAAGTGGTGCTTAGTAGAGAGGTGGAAGGTCAGGGTTGTGACAAAGATGGTGGCGAAGGGTTCAAGCTTACGTCAGCAGGTCAAACCTCTGCAGTTAATTAATGCTTCTTGGCCAGACACTGCGGACCAATGGTACCGTTGTTATCTGAATGCTGCAGTGGATTTATTTAGAGTTAGTCTGATGGTTTTGAGCCTTCTGGATGATGACGGTATTGCAGTTTCAGTCCGTCTTCCTTATATACCAGGGGTGTGCAGCCCGGGGGGAGGGATTTTGTGCCGACCAGAAACACAATTCTGGAAAGGAGCAAATCCGGCACACATGCATATGGGGACCTTTTGTTTTATCTTTTGTTAGACCTTTTCTCAGAAACAATCTTCTTTAACACGAAAACTGTACAGCACAAGAAGAGTTATTTATCCTTTATTAACCAGGTTTCATTAATTTTGTAGTAAGTAACTCTGTTAACTGAAAAGCAGCCATGGAAGCTCGCGCCTGTTGATTAATACAATAAGACTGACCCAGTTCCTGAGCTCAGACTAGCCCAAAATACAAAACAACCCAAAACGTGAAGAAACTCTTTATGTATTATAAACACTTGGTTGGTTTGTCTCTTCAATGCTTTACAGGTCAAATCTGTTTTGTTCATTTCAACAAAATCCTGTAGGTTTAGTTTATTATTGAGATTAATTTTTAAATATTTCATTCAGATAAAATATGTTTTTGTGCCACCTAAGAGCTTCCAACTTGATGATTTTTGGCCCTCATGGCAAAGATTTGGACACCACTGACGTTCACTGACCAGCCACTTTATTAGGTACGTCTTACTCTTACCACGTTGGACCACCTTTCATCTTTAGAACCACCTTAATCCAACGGCTGCCTGTCGGAGTACGGGGAACTCATCGGCATCTTTCAGAAAGCAAGTTTAAATGATCTGAAACGTGTCACATGGTGCGTTTTCCTGCTGGAAGAAGCCATCAGTAGATGAATACACTCAGCTAGGTTGAGGCATATCACGTTTTCATGTTCTTCAAACCAATTTCTTACCCTAGGATCTAAATGCCGCCTCTGAAATCAGTTCTCACCGGATCAGGCCACATTTTTCCAACCTCTTGTCTGATTTTGGTGAGCCTATGCTAACGATAGGCCAGAGTTTCCTGGTCCTGACCGACAGGCGTGGCGCCTGGTCTGGTCTTCTGCTGCTGGAACCCATCTGCTTCACAGTTTTGCGTGTCGTGCATTAAAAGGTGCTATTCTGCATGCTGTGGTTGTAGTTTTGCCTTTTTTCTCATCTCAAACCTGTCGGCCTGTCCTGTGACCATCAGCAAAGCATTTTCTACCACAGAACTGCAGCTCGTTGCACAGTTTCCCCCTTTTTTTGTGACAATTCGCTGCAAAACTTGAGAGATGTGTGGAAAGTCCCAACGCATCACCAGCTTTTGAAATACTTCAGTAATTTTCCCACAGCAGGTCCAGATGCCATCGAGTTGCTGTCATGCGATTGGTCTGTTTCTTTATTTGTGTTCAGGGATCATCAGAAAGTTGCTGGTGAGTTCATCTTCTGCTTGTAAAAGGCAACAGTTTTATCTTAGCTGCTTTACTTTGACCTTCTGAACCAATTATAAACACCTTCATGCACAGTTCTCATACATTAGAGATTATTCCTTAAATTATGAGACTATTTGCTTCTGGTTTTACATGCGCATGGCGGAGTTTTGCCTTTGGCACTTTCCACACGGGAACATCATTCATCTTTTTGGTCTTTTTTTTCATCTCAAGCAAAAATAACAATCTTTTACATGAACCAAGCTTGTTATCGGAATGTCACAAAACAGAGCAAGACAATTAACCTCTTCAGACCTGAGAGTTTTAGTCTAGACATTGGCTTTTCGATACCTCAAAATAATCAGTTTCTCTTTAAATGTGTATTTTTCTTTCTCCTGACAGATCTGTAAATGAGGTTTATGTTGCAAGAGAAACTTTTTTTTTTTCCAGCCCTTATTCAGGTGTCTAAAAACCTGTTTGGACCAGAATCCTCAGGTCTTATTAGGTTAAACACGGCATGTTTACTTATTAGCAGAACTCCTTTTGAGTTCATTTTTTCATCCACTTTTTAAAAGTAAAGAAAAAACATCTACGGTGGTTATGACTGTGCATACATATATAAGAGCTTATGTGACGGTTCTGATTAAATTTAGTGGAGGCCAAGGGTGAGGAAACATTGCAACAATCACTCCAATAGTTTTTATTTCCTCTTTGTTTTTTGTGTTTGGTCGTAGTCGTCGTTAGGTTTCAGCTTCAGAGCTACTTCTTTGAAGCTTGTTGAAAATCAAAAAGCATGAAAATGACAGCCTTATGTGACTATGGTTGTTAAAAACATCTTTGGGCGAATGATGTTTGGTTATTTTTTGCTTGAAGTTCGTATCAATCTTTCTAAGGACAGGTTAAAATGCTCCTAAGTCCAGACACCCTTAGTCCAATTCAGTTCAGTCTGATTCAAAGCCTTTTACTGACATTGTACATGTGTGCAAGTCAGTGCATAGTCTGTATCTCCTTTAAAAAACATTAAACACACAATGAGAATAAAATACAAGAAAGAAAATACAAGACATGGAGAAGCAGCATTTGGTTCCTATGTTCCACTTGTTCAATTCAATTCAATAATATGATTGAAATTGACTTTGTAAAGTGCCTTGAGATGAAATGTTTCATAAATTGGCACTATATAAATAAAATTGAATTGAAAGTTTAAAAAGTGTTAAAAAGGCGGCACCTTTGGTACAACACAAAGTGTGGTGAGCTGTCCTAGATATGCCTGATTCCAGGTATGTTGTTGTTGGTTTACAGGTTTAGTGGCAGGTGGATTAAAGTTTTTTAAAAATCTGAAGGTACGGGCCCGGATGGGAAAGGAGGTGCGACTTAAACCGGTCATGTCCTGGATGGGAATCATCTTGTCTTTCTGTACGACGCAGTTATCGGATAAACGTCGGACAGCGTGGGACGTGGGCTCTTTATACCGTCCTGAGCCGGCTTCTCTCCAAAGTCTTCCTGTCGGCTGAGGTGCAGCATGTAAACCGCACCAAGAAATCAAATCATTCACAATTTCTCCAACTGCTTCGAAACTTTAGGTTTTGCTTTGATCTAACTCTAAACATATTTTTGATATTTCTAATCTGATTATAAAATGTAGAAAAAATGGGGAACACAGCACTTTATTTACCAAAACGTAAAAACTTGATTTATAACGTCTTTTATTTCTATAACAACCCTAAACATGTATCACTTTATGCCAGTGATATATTAAATTTAACTGTTTCCTGGCTCCAAATCTGAGGATACGAAGTGTTTTGTGTTATTGCACCTTTAATGCAGGGCCATATTGTACTATAGATGTAGATTACAGAAACTTTACTTCTTATTACCTCTGATTTTGGTGCAGTCCACTGTATCCTGGTGGTTAATGCAACATGTATTTTTTTTATTATTATTTTTTTGTCATTATAGTTACGATGCTTTTATTTATTTATTTATTTTTTTTTTAATTTTTTATTTTTTTATAATGCAACATGTAAGTGGGAAAATTGAAAACCACCACAGCACTGAAAGTGCTGCTTAACATGCAGCTGTCTGTAATATCGCGGCATTTGGCCAAAACGCCGAGGAAGGGGTTTAGTTTTGTTGCTCCACACGGTACCACACCCAGCTTCCTGCATCCTTATTTGCTTCAAACACTCCCTGAGGTTAAATTCCTCCCCCACTGTGTAAACCCTAAATAAAGCGGATGATTAATATGGTTTAACTTACGGTTTTTGTCCCTTATGACTTTGTTCGGGGGGCTGGTGTGGGAGGGGGGGGGTCTGTTTGTGCTGAATAATAGTAAGAAATAATTGCTGAAACTATCCAAATAAAGAAGCAATTTAAATTTAAATCAGTCAATAAACGAGGTTGGAAAGTTGGAGGAGTTTCCACCACGCTACTTTGGCTCGGCACGAGCATTTTTTAAAATTAGCGACCGGACCGTATGCTCGGCTAAACTGGATGGAACCGACCCAAAAGTTCTGTTCAAACTCCTGCCATCCTGACAACAATCCAGAGTGACTCATTTGAGGGAGATGCAAGTCCCTGTGAGATTTCACTCTTCTTTCCAGCATCCATGAGTTGGGTGTGTGTGTGTGTGTGGGGGGGGGGGGCTGTGGTGGATCTGTTGCACAAGTGTTTTATGTGTGTGTGTTTGTACCACACTCCCCTATGCACTTTGTTCCTCTGGATCTTTTTGCCTGGAAACTTTGTGTCACATTAGTATTCCAGTTGCATTGCAGGGGTCATGCGATCTACGCCCGCTCCCTCCCAGCAGTGCGTCTCCCACCCCCCCCCTCCTTTCTTCTTCTCCCCTTCCCTCCTCTTTCTCCATTTTGTGGGCTGCAGCACTGCTTTACAAGAAGCACGGGGAACAAATAAAAATAGATGGGCAAAGTTGTGAGATGTGAGCCCTGGGGGACGCACTGTACGGATATACATTTTCTGTGCGCATTTGGAGCGGCCCTTCTCGTCAAAGAATATTATACCGGCCCACCTCACCCCTCCCCTCTTTAGATCGCAGCAGTAATTCAATTGGGGATAGACAAGAGCAGGGTTTCCTTGATGTTTTTTTTTTTTTTTTCCCTTTTCCCTATAAACGGGTTGTCTCCCTGTCAGCATTGATAATGCTAGCTGATGCACATTGCGGCTAACTCTTCCCAACCTGAGCTGCCATTCTCCATTCTGCTCTGGTATTGAAGAGCTTCTCCGTGATTTGCTTTATGCTTGTCTGCCCATCTGGCCTTTTTTTTTTTTTTTTTTTTTCATTCCCGTTGGCTTTTCCTCTGGAGGACTCGCCTGACTGTCTCTCATTCTTTCTTGCTGATCTGTTTTCCTGTTTGACAATCTGAGCATTGTCCATCTGATACGTCTACGTGTCTACGGTTATCCTTCCATCTGTAAAGATGGGAATGAAATGTGATCTGACAGGAGGGCTGGATTTACTGTGCGCTATCTTACATGCACCCCTGATCTCGGCTCTCTGCTTGAGCATCCGTTCTGCAGAATATCTGATTAGCGCGGCCGGGTTAAGTTCTGGTCAGAGATGAGCCGATGCGCTCCAGCAGGTAGCACGCAGCCGTTCGCATCGCCAGTCAGCCAACAAGGACGCACATAAGTAACTGATTTACGGGCTGACAGGTGTGATCGACCAAAAAACCTCAACGCAGAGTGTGGTTTCTTTCCTCTGAGAGCTTCATCTTTGAGGTTTACATTCTGACAGTTTCTCGACAGCGTCAACTTCAGAACTGTATCTAGCACTCTAACATGCTGTTACATTTCTCCAAAATGTTCCCCCATCATGTTAACGGGTGTCAGGAAAATGTGACAAGGTGCAGCTGACATTATAGCTGCTCTTAAACTGGCTGCACTTTGAATTTTGTTGCAATAATAGAGAGCAAAGATCGAGCTTGAAACTCAAGAAGTTCAGCGAAGAGATGAGGACAAATGAGTGCTGTCAGCGGGAGTTCAGTCACCGCCAGAATGTGTAATAATTTGCAGCACGTTGTGACGACCCAGCTCGTTGGGCCACAACGCAAAATGGAGGCTGAACACACAGTAACAACAAACCGTATAATGATATATTTTCAGGCATCAAGCAAAACATAACAACAGACATCTATCTTCGTGATGGTTATGGATGTTTGGATTAGAACGTGCCTTAGAAGGTCAAGAAAATCAAAAAACACACTCAAATATGGTCGGTAACATTAGAAAATCACTTTGAGTTCCTAGGTTTGGCTTTACAGCATTTTTACAACTTTTATTAACTGGTCGAAACCAGACTTTAGGATTTATTACTTCATTTTCCAGAAGGATAGTTGAAAACAACAGAAGAAAGAGAAGAATATGTATATACATATACGTGTGTGTTTGTGTGTACCTTTTCTGTTACATTACAACCTCCTTCTTTGACATTTTTATTCAGATTTCAAGTTTACAAGTAGAATAAATTGTGGGAAGAAAATAGAACTATACGCGGTTTGGGCCGCTGCAGCATATCTGTATGTTGTGAAGTAAACTAGTGTTAGTGGCCGTGTCTTTATGGTCGTGGTCCTGCTGGAAGGAGACATTTGCAGCTTCTAGCAGGTTTTCTTCAGGATTTTTACTCTATTTAGCTCCGTGCATCTTCCCTTTGACTCTGCCTTCCGCTTTGGAGGAAAAGCATTTCCACGGCATGATGCTGCTGCCACCGTGCTTCACAGTGGAGGTCTGGTCAGGGTATTCAGCGTGTTTGGTACGCATTCTTCCCTGTAGGACAGAGGGAACAATGGATGATCCACCCAACAGATTCTCCCACCAAAGCTTAAGTTCTCTGCAGCCACCATGGTCCTCCTGCTTCTCTGGTTAACGCTCTCCTGGTCCAGCCTGTCAGTCCAGGTCAGTCCATGTCCTGGTAGGTCTGCAGGTGGTCCATCCTCTCTCCAAGTCCAGATGATGGATTCATCAGAGCTCTGGCAGATGTTCAAAGCTTAGGATGTTGTAGAAGCTGCTTTCAGCTGGACCATAAGTTTCTCCCTAACCTGTTCTGTTTTGCAGCGAACCTCTGATGTCAGAAACAGAACAGCTGTATTTAGACCAGGATGTAATTACACACAGCTGGCCTCTGTTTTCTGATTAGGTGGTTAATGAAGGATTTATTTAGGGACATCAGAGTAAAGGGGGCGTAATTAATTTACAGCAGATATTTAAGATTAAAACCATGGTTTCATCCACTTTCTATTTCAGATTTTAGTGCCGCTATGTGGTGACCTGTCACATTAAATACTAGTAAAAGATTTTATCGTTCGATTATCGTTTTCCTTTATTTTCCTATTCCTCTCCATGTTGCTTCTGGTCAATACATTTGATCTGCAGCTTTCCCCCTTAAATCCTACTTTTATATAGCCCTTTCAAAGGAAAGGGCTATATAAAAGTTTGCTTTCTTAAATTTAAAAAGAGCAATGAGGGTGAATATGAATGGCTAAAAAAACAGAACATTAAACACCTTTTAAATACAAACAAAATCAGAAGTGCAAAATATAATGTAACAACTTTTTATTTTTTTCTTGCCATTGATTAATTTGACTCTTGTATTAAACTATTTTGGGTTTTTGTGCTGTAAACCTAACATTTGTGGATATTTGTGGATGCAGCGGCGCTCCAGCGATATCAAAGGGCCAAGAGGATCTAAATCTAGTCTTAACTGTCAAGAATCTTGAGTTTTTTTCCCCCGACTGACTCGAACAATGAAGCAACGAGGAACACGATGGAGAGAGCGCGAGTAATAGGCTGCATCAGAGTGGTGAGGAAGCTAATGCCTCCTGAGACTGTTTGTGAGGCAGGAAGGCAGGCCTTTGCATGGCGAGCTCACTTCTGCATGTGCATTACTCAGCCACATAAATCCGGGAGCCCCCGCCACGCCTGCCTGCATTGGTTTGGCTTTAATTACCTGAGCTATCCTGCACTCACCACCAGCACTTCCCTAATGGGGCTGCCTCACTCGGGCATCACTCACGCTCACTCCGGCCAGCTGGCAGGATGGCCTGCGGGGGGAGCCTGGCCCTCCTATTATAGCACCAAGCCCTGACACACCTGTGGTTTCTGTGTGTGCGCTCAGCTGTCATACAAACTAACTTTTCTTCCAAGGGATAAACATTTAATTTTTCATAAAGTCAGTGTTTTTATTTGTACAGATTCTGACCAACACTGTCCAGTAATTTGTCCTTCTGCTGTCTTACTTAGTGTCTTGTTAGTTGTGTGTCCTTGGGGTGGGGTGGGGTGGGGGGGGGTTGTTTGTCAGTGACATGTCACGACGGCTTCACCGCTTGTCAAGTGTGTGTGCTTTCATTCGTCTTGTGTACAGCTGCCTAACGATGTGCCAACAGCTTTCAGCGCCGACTTAAAATGCATCAGAGCTTTTGTTCCCGCGCGTGAAGAAGACACAGAAGAATCGGCACGGGCGCCTCGGATGCTGGCTGCCGTGGAACGACTCGCAGTGACCTTGGAGATTATTGCTATACTAGACAGAAAAAATGCCATATGTTTGTCAAGAGCTGTCTGTCATCAATGAGCTTTTGTGTTGGCTATCGATCGGCTCCTGGGCAGGACACCGGGGTTGATGGATGCACAACAAACAGACTCTGCATTGCCAGCAAGCTGACCAGCCGGCGCCCCCCCCCCCCCCCCCCCCCCCCACTCCCCCTCACCCACCTCATCATGATGGGATATCAAGCCTGGGAAGCTGCCACTCAAGTATTAGCCTCACCCTCGGCCTGATTGGGAACGGAGCTGCGTCCCTAAATGGCGATTCATTAGTAAACATGGAGTGGATTACAGTAGTTTAGCCCTGCTGCCCGCGCATCGATAACAGGCCCTGATTGCTTTGTAAAATGTTGCAAGCTGTGAGTAGGAGCTGTGCCGCTGGATCTGCAGCGCACACATATAAAGATAACAACACAATTCCCCTATCAGTTGACCTGGTTTCTCTTCAGTTAGCAAGCTCCAGCCTCTGGGGTGCAATTGAGAGCGACTCGGTCCGATACTTGATACAACACAAATGCCAAGTGCAATGCAACAGTCATCATCCCCAGTGATTCTAGAGATGTTTTTTTTTTTTTTTTATATAATTTATTTTTTTTAGGAAGTGAGCTACCACTGCTACATTATTCAACCCCACTCTTTCACACAAGAGAGAATGGCATTAAAGCTAATTTCAGCGCGGCTCCAGCTGCTGCTGCTGCTGCTGCTGCTGCTGCTGCTGCTGCTGACGGAGAGAAGCCACACAGTTACATCCTCTGATCATCAGAGGCTGGGAAATCAGCAAACCACTGTTGTGCTGTGTTTGTTTTCGGCTCCTGCCTGCCTTTAACCCTGCCCGACTATTAAACAGGGCAACGCTATGAGGTCACCGATCGATTTGCTTTGATATTTTATACGCCGCGCTCAATTCCACACCCACCAGTATGGGGGGGCGGGGGGGGGCACAGGCCAGGGTTTCCCCAGCGCAGGATTAATGATGCGATCGGGGGCCTCCTGAGATAATGCAGTCATGGAAGAAAGAAAGTACACCCTGTTTTAGATCCAGGGACAAACCCAAAAGAGAAATGCTGCTTGGCAAAACTAAGTACACCCTCGCTGCGTACGTAGGATTTAAGGGGGAAAGCTGCAGATCAAATGTATTGATTAACAGATCATCATCAGTCTGAGTGCTTGGACGAAAACGGGGGTTTTCTCACTTTACTGCTCTCGGATAGGTGTGTTTAGCCAAGATAAAGGCTGTAACCTGGGAAGGCTTTACAAACTATGTGAAGTCCATAAATCTACAGGGAGACAGATTCATGACGGGTGGACAACCCTGGCAAATTTACCACAAGGAGAAATATGCCAAGAGCTTCATCACAGACCCTACATGCCTCAGTTAGCGTGTTAAGAGCTTTAAACTCATGACTGAAAAAGAATGAGTTGTTTGGAAGGGAAGAGACGTCCGGAGCAATGTTCTTTAGACCAGCGGCCCTCAAACTGGGGTCCTTGGACCCCCAGGGGTCTGCGAACCACGGGTTGGGGATCTGTGAGATGCATGTTGTGGGGCCTGAGGAGGAGCTGCTGAGGATGCGTTGGGGTTGAGCTGAGTAACACAATGGACAAATATTTAACTCCGTCCACTTTTATCAAGTAAGGTAAAAGCCAAATCAGCTAAACTTAGGAAGCATGACAACAGTTACATCGAGAATGAGGATCTAATCTCCACCAAATCTCTAATATTAGGTGTATTTATAGTATATATTTTTAAAAACATACATAATTCCTAATGTATTTAACAGTACAAAAGGCTGTTTAAAAATATCAGCATGAGGAATCTAAAAGGGTTCTTGGAAAAATGTTACGAGAAGGGGTCCCTGGCCACGAGAAGTTTGCTTTAGGCCAACACAGAAATGTTTAGCTTTAACGTGCAGAACCATGTTTGGAGAAAACCCCAGCATGTCGGCACAAAATACCTTTTACCAGTTGACAAGCATGGTGGGGGATGCTTGATGATTTGGGCTTGCCGTCAGCCACAGGACCTGGATACCTTGAACAGCTGAAACTGGGTCATCAACGGGACGATGATCCCAAACACTGCAGCTAAACTGCAACAAAATAGACGAAAAAGAAAAGATTGCAGGTGTTGCAATGGCCCAGACTCAGACTAATGCTGTGGGGGGACCGTCAGAGAGCTGGGCAGAAAGAAATATGTTGAAACATCAATGAACTGAAGCAACATTAGAATGAGGAGTGGGACAGAAAGAAAACCCCTGCTGGGTGTTATTCCTGTGAAAGGTGGGTCAAGTAGGTGCAGCTTTTATGTTTTTATGCGCTTACAGTTAAATTTAATAATTTTCTAACCTGGTAAAGATCTGATCATTTTTTTATGTCCTGGCTCATGAAACCTTGAAATGTAAAAGGCGTGCGCATCGTGTTCCCCATGACTCCAAAGAAAACAAACATCACACGCAGACATCGCTTTGCCTTCAAACAAATGAGCGAGCAGTTATTGACCTCCACAGTAAAACATCTTGCAACGGAGAAAACATCGCAGAATATAAACAGTTTTTTATCGCCTATAACCATTTTTCTTTGCAGTTTTACTGTCACATTATCCAGAACATCTGGGCCAGGAGTGTGTGGCGCTAAAAGTCTGCAAATTAAAGAAACAAAACAAGCATGCTGCGCGTTTCACAGGCGCTGGACTAGATCCAAGCTGATAACGGTTTATGCCGACTCAATAACACTTAGAAGGATCCAGGTAAAAGGCAGACACGGAGGGGAAGGTCTGGCGGATTACAGGAGATTTGTCGGCCCCTGGGAGTTCTCAGTCAGCTGATGTTGACAAAGCCGGCCCATGTGCAATAGGGAGAAAGAACAGAAGCAAATCTTTTGAAAGATAAAATGTTCATGCACACGGCCTTGCATGTTATACATTTCAACATTTCTTTGTCTTTTCCTTTCCAGCACCTCCCCTCCTCCCCCGCCTTCTCCTCTGCACCAAGGGTAGAACATCAGTGAATAATTCATCAGTCAAATCCAGAAATCTATGAAATAAAATCATTTGTTGCCCTATAGTCTGCTTGACAGAGAGCTTGTTTATAAGGGTGGTAAAGCAGGACTCGAGTGTTGGTACAATCAATAATCTGATGGAATCCCGAGGCCCCGGCTTGTTGGCAACGCGCATCCAGACTGAGACATCAAAACAGCTTTTGGTTTCTATCCTCTCGCTTGTGTCTCCAGAACATTTCAAGCCAGATGGGCAGTTCAGGCTGTTTTTCTTCATAGCTGCATTATTTATTCCTGCATTAACAAGCCCTCCTTTTCCGTTGCGTCTCGAGGTTGTCATTAGCTCCAGTGTGTTGCGACGATGCCGAGGACAATTAAGATAAAACGCTGTGACCAATCATAACGGTGATAATGATAATGAAGTGATAATGATAAGAAAGGATGGAAATGGCTCCGGCAAATAGGCTTTCTGTTTTTAGCAGGACTCCAAAAACAACACGGTTTTTCTTCCACCAATAACAATAATTATTATAATGATAACGACGAGTCCAAAATAAATCTACCTCCTCCTCCTCCTCCTCCACTGTTCCTTTCATCTTGTCTGCTCCTCATTAGAAAAAAGGGGGTCAGAGCATCGCTTCCAGCTATCTTAACCGTTACCTCTTCACCCTGTTCAGTTCTGTTGACACATTTCTCTAAAAGCCTGGTACACTGATGATTCTCCTGTTCAGTAATATTTCATGTTAAATAGGAATGAATGTGACCTTTTTCTGCCACTTAAGTTAAATTGGGTTTCAAATACATTTGCACCTCAGTGTGGAGTTTAGAAAAGTCTGAATTTAAGCTTGCTTAGCTCTAAACTTCCTTTTTTTTGATTCAGCACCACGGACAGCTCTCAACCATTGAGTAGAAAATGGCCGGTTTGCAGTGTTCCCATTTATGAAGCCTTTTACTACGGTTAGGCATAAAGAACAAATATTTATATTTGTTTTTATAATATCAATAAATTAAAATGAGGGATTTTGATACGTACCAATGTACAAACTCGTTTGATATTATTTTCAGTTCTTAATCAGCCAAAAGAAATGTAACACTTTAATATCCATTTCAAAAATAAGAAGTCACAACAATAAAACAGTTAAAACATTAACGGTTTATTAAATGTACAAAAATATAAGAAATTAACATTCTTCAGCATCCAGTATCTCATAAAAGTGAGTAAATGTTTTTATTATATCTTTTTAAGAATACCGATACTGATATGGCACATTGATACAGAACTAACCACTTTTCTTACTCTGCAGAAAATCTCAGAAAATGCTTTTCTCTTTTTATTTGACTGAAAAAACCTAAAACGGTTAACATTTTAAATCCCTTATGTAACATCGTCCTAGCTAAGATGTTCTGCAGCAGCTCCATCAGCATTTATTCCCCAAAACTACAGCCGATTATATGCATAAATGATCTAATAGTCAAGAACAAACAACAGAAATGTCAGGAACAATATACATCAGAGGCAAAAGACAACATGTTGGAGTGATTCCTGACCCAAACAGGCCCAATTATAGTCAGACATCAAATCTGCAGACATATGCGTATGTGTCTCTTATTTAAATGCTGTTATTAATTTCAAATAAAGAACGATTTAAAGTTTTTTTTCAGCAGATGTAGTGAATTTGTTAAAAAAAAAAAGGGTTTTGTTCTGATATTCTAACATCAGAGCTGCTCATCCATCTTTTAGCCGGCACGCTGCTTGTATTGTGAATATTATCTGGTGTGCAGCATCCAACTTGCCCTTCATTAGACTCCAAACAATGAAAAAAGCGATCCCGCCACAATTTCAGCCGTGTAGAGCATGTAATACAATCAAAGCGCAGTCATGTTCTCCGCAGCCAAAGATTACAGCCTCTTTGTGTCTGAGCTCGGGTTTGATCGTTATTAGCTTCCTCCCACCTCTATTTTTAGCCTCTTTTAATTCCATTACAGTTGAAAAAAGTATATTATTTTCATGTTAAATTCAACAGCCAATCTATTTAAGCAGGCCTGTGTTATGAGAAGACCACCAAGAAACCCCCGTAGGCAGAAATGCAGCACAGCGCTTTACTGTATGAAAGTGTGTATACATTCTGTAGATAGAAATTAGGCCTAATCGGGCCTCTGGCTCTCCAACAAAAAATAAATAAATAAATGAGGAGAGGAATCCACTTAGCAACGTGGCTAATTTGCATAGCTTTGAAGAAAGAGGGCTTCTGTGTTTAGTCAGCTTAGATGGCTGCAGAACGTCAGTCTGGCGCTCAGCGGGAGACAAAGCAGCTGACTGACTGGTTTTTTTGACGTTCAGGGTGGCTGGCTTGCTGGCTGCACCGGTTTGTCTTTGATGTTCAAGGAACCTCATCAAATTGTGTTTTATAGAGGTGCGCTGATGTACTTTGGTGGTTGAACTTACTGAAGCAGGAGCTGTCAGATTGTGTTGAGTTTAAAAAGTGCCTTCCAAAATATCAAAGGTGTCTGGGGAGGAAAATACCCTAAAATTGCTTTTCAGGCCATTAATGTATGACAAGGTTGTAAAATGTAGGTCAGCCTCGTAACCACATTCTTCAGTGCATTCCCATGTTTTATTTTAGTGCAACATTTTACTTTTTGCTTTTTTTTTAACTCCACTAAATGAAGCATCCATACATCCATTCACTCATCCAGCATCAGGTCCAGGGGACAGATCCAGGACCCACACCAGGACTCTCCAGCTTGTTCTGGGGGATCCAAAGGCATCTCAAGCCAGAAGAGAAATGCAGTCCATCCCGCCAGGTCTGGGTCTCCTCAGGGTCTCCTCAGGGTCTCATCCAGAAAACCTCCAAAGAGTGTCCCTAAGAGGGCTAATGCCCAAACCACCTCAGTTAGCTCCTTTAGATGGGAACGAGTTGAAGCTCATCTACCCATCTCTAAGGCTAAACAGCATATCACAATATGTGCTGAGGTTATTTTATGTGCAGTATTATGCAATATGTTTGTCTTTTGTATTCTAAGTGTCAGGAATCCAGCCAGTTTGATATAGTGCTAGTCCAGTAGATACTCAGGCATTGTGCTTGGGTACTCCTGACAGGAACCAGAGCTAAATTAAGTACAGCTATGTCAAAAGAATGAATTCATGTCAAGATTTCACAGCTGAAACAGTCTGAACTAAGTTCACAGCCGCAACATGAAATAAGAAACTCCTTTATTGTCCCACTATGGGGAAATTTGGGCATTAACTGGTTCGCTCATCTGTGTTTATCATGAAAAACCTGCTATGGGGGCTATAAAGCCTTTCTGCTGCCCTTTCCCCTACATCAAAGAAACAACTGAAACACCCTATCCTCTAGAAATATGGGCTTAAGTGTTGAGAACAGGAGACAAGGAAATGGTTATATGGAAGTCGGCCTTTAACTAGACCTCAACAGACAGGCGTGGCCTCTTTCCAACGCCCTAGAGTACGTTTTTCCTGGCAGGCTTAGGAATGTGAGCCCTCAACCTTTGGGATTTGGGGACCACCAACTTTCTGCTTCTCCTCGACCACAACCGAGGTTTTTTGATTGTTATTGTGAAAAACGGCTTCAACTTTAGCCTCAGTAAATCGTCCTTTCAGATTTCTCACTTCTAAAACATGAATGGTCATGTTATGTAAAGCTTGCAGCGTGCAAATATCATGACACCAACACTGACAGGAGTTTGTGGACTGATGGCATCCTTACGAGGACGCTCCGTCTCTCTTCCTCTGTGTTCTGTAATCTGAAGCCTCCATGTTTTTTGTGTCAGCTGGGCCTTTATGGACGTTATTGAATCTTCCAGAATCAAATCCATTTTGGGTAAGAAGGCTTGTGCATATACACATGTGAAATGTTTTTTTCTCTCTCTGAGATGGAGAGCCATATGAGCTGCTGAAAGGCCCACAAGTTTGCTTTTGCTCCTAGTTTTGCCACCTTTTCACCTTTATATCTATTTTTTCTGGAGTTTATGCTTTTTCTTAGCTCATAAAGTTATCTGAAGCTTCCCCCACCTGTGACTTCATCACAGAATAAAATTCAGAGACTTTCATACTAGTTATGTAGTCATGCTTCCACCAAACTCTATAACCTTTGAAGCTCATGCCTCAGGTAGACTAATTCATAAAAGTTCTACTCAGACTTTGAACTTCTCTGATTGGTGAAAAGCAAAAGGAAACCAAAAAATCTGAGCACGGATCTAAGTCCTACATTCCCCTAGAAATATCCCATAGTTAAAATATAACAATTTATGCAACCGAAGGCCACAAACAGCTTTGTATGTGCATGACTGATGCAAGGCTAAACTGAACATGTTTATTTTACAATTAAATGTCCGTTTGCTTTTCCAACTTAAAGAATGATACGTTTTTGTGGGTTTTGTGGAGTTTCTATGAGTAGTAAGTATTCTTCCTGCAACAGCATCAGAAAAAAAAATAGAAAATCAGGGAACCAACTCACTCAGAGCTGCTGCCACAATCTAAACCTATTTAAAATCCAACATTTTAGAACAAGCTTGAGCAGAAAATTTAACATTTTCATTTTAATTACCTAGCTGTTCCATTAACCGTTTTAACTCATCACTTTTGCTTTAGTTTTGTTTTTTACTTTGTCACTTTGTTTTGACCACTTTTTTCTTTTGTTTTTGTTTTGAAGCTCAATAGCATCCAGTACCTGCGAAGGATGAGCTTTTAACACATAATTTGGTTTTCCTAATCTCTAAAATACAACTATTTGTTTTAATACATTTTGTAAGATTATTTTTGCTATTTAGATTATTTTTGCTATTTAGATTATCCAAGTTTGTTCTCCTTATTTCAGTGTCAAGCAGTTTGTAGCTTGGTTGCAGCCATCAATCACCCCTAATATTAGAATCTCAGATCACATTTTGTTTTTCTTCCACACTAAGTGCTTGCTTAGCACCAGTTTGTTTGGTTTCTACAGAGTTAAACATTGACAAACTGACGATTTCTTAGCTCAAACTCTTACTCTGTCAGTGGAAAGAACTGCATTTTCCAGTAGCTGGAGGCGGGTTCAAAGAGACCAAACATTTTGCAAACACTATGTCTAAAACCTCTGAAGTACTTTAGCTTTTTACTGTCAATAATTTAGGACAAAACCAAAGCAACAACAGAACTTCAACATTTATAAAAAGATGGATCAGCTCTGGAATAATAACCTCATTTCATCTTCTTGCTCTTTGCTATGATGGAACTCATTTCCAAATAAATGTAGCTCTTTTGAATTGCTGCAAGGTTCTGGGTTCGAATCCAACACTCTGGGTCCCTGAGCAAGAGCCTTAACCCCAGAATGCCCCTCAGGGGCCACACAATGGCAGCCCACCGCTCCCTGAGGGATCGGTTAAATGCGGAGGACGAATTTCATTGGAATATAACGGCAAGTAGATTATTTTAGAAATTTTAAACAAAGTGGAGCCTTGCTTCAGATGTAGAGAATCAAAACCGCTTAACAAGATAATATATTCTTTATTGATCCCCAGGAGAGAAGTTCAGTCGTTACGTAGCTCAATATACAAAGTGACAAAACATTATCAAGAAAAAGAACAGTAATAGCAGCTGTGACAATAACAGTTGTATTAATAATAGTAGCATCAATAGTAGTAGTAATATTAGCAGCAGAAGAAAAGAAGTTATAGCAGCAGCAGCAATGATAGCAGTTATAATAACAGTAACAGAACTAATAATATTCTATAGATACGATGACTATTAAATTCCATAATATTTACCAGTGTTACTCCAGCAATACTCCATACTGTCTTTCCACCAGCCCTCGTTTAGTTTTCCAGGTAAACAACTGCGGTATTCTTGGGTTTTTAACTCAGATGTTCACCACAGCATTAGGACACCCTGCAGCACGTTGACCGCGTTGTCAGCTAGATGCTAGCTGCCAGAAATGTTCATATGCTGGATTCAGACGCTGCAGTGGATACGGTCAGAAACAAAAGTTAGCTGTCTCACATGGGAGCACGTGCCTCATGAGTACTTGTAGATGTAAAAAAGGGTTTTAGATTTTGAACTGAATTACTGAAATAACTGAAATTCTTATATTGTATTTTTATAATCGATTATTTTACAATCGATTTAAATATTTCAATCGTATTTAAATTTACCAACGCCGCCTGTTTTAGCTGTCGGACGTCACGTTGTATCAACAAGACTTCATGTCTAAAAGCGTTACTATTAATGTTTATTGTTATTGTTTATAATTCTTACAGATTCATACAAGCTATAGTTACTGTGGTCCAATAATAACTATATACACCAAACAGTAAGTTCTTATAAAAAGTCTTTAAGCCATAAACTGAATTGAGAGTGAAGTCCTCGTCTGTCTGCCTCCCTGCCTTGACCTCCTGCCGTCCGTCTGTCTCTCCCAGCTCTGTGGCCTTTTGATTTAAGGCCTCTGCAGCGTTTTATGGTGTATATATCCTAAATGGACATTTTAATAGGCTTTTTTTCCTTTTTCATTGTATTGTGCAATGTAAGCAGTAATCATAAATTACTGTAATTATAATTTGTTGTTACCGGCTGAAAACCTCACACAGTAATTCTGAAATGTCAAGTTTCCACAAAGCAAAACAGCTGACGACCTCTGCATGAGTGGAGAAATAAAAATTTAATAAACAGTGCTTCGGTTTCCTCGGAGTTCACAAAAAAATTCTGCATACCTCCCGAGGTGAGAACATCAAATTAGGTAAATGATGCTGAATTTAATTCCTTTCTAACTCTGGTGTGCAGCCAGGCGGAGCTCTTACAGTTTCAGGATATGTCAAGCAGAAATTTTAGAAAAAATATTTATTTTTTTTAAAAATGCACAAAACATCGGGAGTGTTTCCACTTTATTTTGATGGAATGACTCAGGCATGAAGAAGTGAAAGTGGCACTGTTGAATATTTTACTCAGTTTAAACATCATAAAGCTATTAAGGGCAGGAACAGAATGATGGTATCAGACAGTCGGCGAGGATCAAAATGATTATTTTAACAGTAAAGCTACACCTGGGGACGTAAAGATGAAGTTCTTTACAAATTGAACTTATTTCCTGTTTCTGTAAATTGCCTTTAGTTTGAATTAACCTAAATCTGGAAGTTAAGGAGTTAACTCCATCCTCTTCCACCTTTGGGAGAAAAGAAAAACACATCTGCATTTTAACGTGTTCCAGTTGTTTTCCTTCCTGTGTGTTTTATTCATATCCACTTCCTTTGCTCTGGAAACGGCCATCAAGCTCAGAGGCAATTTACGGTACCTCTGAACACGTCCTTAACGGTACCATCACGCGTCCATCAGTGCCACAGTGAGAACGATTTTATTACTCAATTTGAATCCATACAAGGTTCATTCCCCACATTTTTTATGCATTGTGGGCTTAGCTCAGGCAGAAAATAATCTGGACAGCGAGAGGCTCTGTATTACAGCTCAAACAGGATAAAGCACTGACAAATTTCGGACCGGAGGACTAGTGAGCGGGGAGGACAGGGAGAAAGAGAGATTAAGAGCTACACCATTGTTTACCTCCCCTCTAAGGTGCAGGATACTCTGTCGTTTATAAATGTTGCTAGCTGTTATTGGTTACCTCGAAGGCTTTAGGGGAAAGAGGAAAGGAAAATGAAAGAAAAAAAAAACTTTGGGAAAGACCCGGGGGGTAGTGGTGGTGGGGGTGGGGTGGGGGACTTTGATACAACTTTAATAATGCGTAGCAGGAGCTAAATGAGCCATTCTGCGGTACTTTAAGACACCCCCCCACCACCACCACCACCACCACTTCAGCCCCCCTCCACCTCACCCCCCTCACGGTCTCAGGGCCTGAATTATTAAAAGTGTTGTTTTCCCTTATTGCATTGCAGCAATGTGCCTCTTTGCTAGAAATGAGCTGCGCATTCGGGAGCTGAAAAGCTTAAAGCGACCAACCTCCAACAGCAAAGCCATGAGAGCAGGGTGGAGGGCATCAGATGGGGGCAATGCACACACACACACACACACACACACACACACACACACACACACACACACACCCACACACACACACACACACACTTTTCAATGACCAGTTGCATTGAATTTCAGAACCTCACCAGGACCGCTTAAATCCATTCTTTCTGTTCATGTTGACTTCTATCATTTTTAAATCTTAGAAGAAAGTTTAAAATTATCTAAAATTATCTTAATTTCTCAATATTCCTGTTTTCCCTTAAATAAAATCCTCCTCCTCTTAAACACTAAAGCACAGATCCAGTTTCCACAGCTGCTCTACTTTTGAGTAATGAGTCCCTCTAAACATCCACTGGTTGCTCCTGGTCTAATACTTTGTATTTCCACATAAATCTATTTTTCCCCCAAATCACCTAAAGGATTTTAGCTTTATTTCAGATTCATGAGATGAAATAAATGTTAAACAATTTCAATGTTAAACAATTATAAATTACATCCTAAAAATGATTTAATTTCTGCCATACCAAAAGAAGATGCCAACCTTTAACATTTTTGTGTCTGTAAGTTATTTCAACTGAACCAGAATTACTGCGGGGAATTTGGCAGCAGAAATTGTTTTTCACAGAAATCAGGATAGTGTACATTTTTGTTAACCTTGCCTGCAATCTGAAGCCTCGCAGTATCTCTGCGTTTCCAAACATGACAATCCATGTTGTCTTACTCCCGCCGCAACCGTTCAAGACCGACCCAAAAGGGGTCGAACAATCATGTTGCAGTATTATGGTTTAAGGCTGAACAGCAAGAAGTGTCTTGACCAGCATAACTTGTGGTTTCTCATGGTGCCTGCTGCTTACGACATTTTCGTTTCATACCGTGATTGGCTAAAACCAACCTTTAGGAGGCGGGCACTTGGAGTTGCTTCGCCTAATCAGCTCGGAAAGTTCTGCTGAATGTCCCTCATTTCCCCAAACGGATCGATGGGAGCAGACCCAGACTGATAATGCACAGAGTGGAAAGTGCTGCGCATTATCAATCTGGCTGGCCAGATTATATTTTTGTAGCCTTGTTTTCTAAGAGATGGACGATTCCTGGTTAATTCACCCCTTCATATGCCCATTTTCTTCCTTCTTTCATTTAATACCCATGCACTTGAACCATGCCATCTTTATATTTATTTTAGGTATGTTGTTTCATTTATTATGGAGTTAAATTTGATCAAACATCAAACAATTTATTCAACTATTCTGATATCTGAATTTTTTTGGGATTTTTTGCGGCTCTAGTGGCTCGCTGTTTCTGAAAGTAGGCTGACAGGAAGGGGGGAGAGACATTCGGCAAAGGACCGCGGGTCGGATTCGAACCCGGGTCGACCGCGTCGAGGACCAAGGCCTCTGTATATGGGTCGCGCTACCCACTGCGCCACACGCGCGCCCTGACAATTGCAATTTAAAACAGAAATCATCCCTTCAAACTCACCCGATGGTACATATTAAAAGAGAAATCAAACCTAAAATCACATATTCTTGACATGCATCTTAATAACTAGTCTTTGTAAACATATTCATATTTTAAATGTGTTCAAATGTATGTTTAAAAAAATGCATGCATGAAAAATTAACCGTATCAAGCATTTGGCATGCCCAAGTGGATGAATTGATTAGTGCAGACAGAATGTCTGCATAGTGTAGCATGGGATTAGGAAATCTGATTACTAGGTTATTGCTGCAACATTTGCATTGCACCTATGTGCAGTACAGATGGCATGTCTGGGCTGCCTCAGAAACTTTTGACATTGTCCAAAACATTTATGGCAACATAACTTAGCTAGCAATCGTATTATGCATGCTACAGCTACAGATGCATCCAAGGCCATATTTACTTAAAGCTGCAGTTGTGTGAGAGGTATCATCAGAGATATAAATTTGATGTAGCAGATGTTATAAAGAGATGCAGCGACATCTCCATATTTAGTCATGGTCTGTCTCGTTTATAAGATACAGCGTTGGAATACATTGTTCACAGACTTGGACAGAAACGGTTTTGTTGCTGCTGAAACTCCTTCATTCATGCTACCCCTTTAAAAGAAAAATTTGAAAAAGAACATAACCTTGACGAACCTTTATATTATCCACCTTCCAGACTGGGTTCAAGCTGTTTGTGTGAAAATTGTCCATGCATCTGTTAACAATGTAAAGAACCAACAGAAAAACACTGCCTTATTTAACCGTTTTAAATCTTTGAGCAGGGATCTGGTGTAGCCTCCAGATTAACCATGTTCCAGTTGCGAATTGAAAAACCTGTGGGACTGGCTAACTGCTGTGCTCAGTGACTGCTCTGACTGCTGTCAGCAACACAAGTCAATAACCGAGCCGATGTATTGAACATTTTTAAGCATGTAGACACTAGCGGAACATCTGACCAGAGGTTGTATGGCGCTCCATGTAAGGCTGATTCAAATTGATGCTAACATGTTTTTCTATGTTTGATAAAACCCCGCTTTCCAACCTCATCAAAGAAAATAAACAACTCGGACTCTGAGGATCCTGACTTCCTGAAGTCTGGATTTTAGGCTGTATTTCTCCACCGCTAAATGGAAACTGTTTTGCCAAAATCTGCACATAATAATTAAAGTAATGAACTTCATATTAATTAATTTGGTTTGTTTTCATGCAGCAAGTTTTTACGGTGCAGGTTTATCTTTTAGTTTGTACATGCTATCAACAGATTTTCTATTAGAATAAATTATTTTTAGACTAGGATGTTTTTATTAATGATTTTGGAGACAACTCTGGAGATACAGCACTGTTTATTAGAAAAAGATTTAAAAAAAAGTATATATTTTATCATGGTTGTTTTCAGATGCCGACTCTGTAAGATCAAGACTTTTGCAGCAATCAATGCGGCATCTCTGATGGATTGAATGTGATGCATTTTCTTGATTGCATAAGTCATGCAGACATAATAAATATCTGCAAAAAAATCTCATTTCATCTGCCTTTTATGTTTCATTCTTAACAAAAAAAGTTCCTTAAATGTTGAAGTTTAAGTGTCGAGAATAATTCATAAGCAGATTCAATCGTGAAATACAGGTAGCAGCAGCAGGCTTGAAGCTCCGCATACATGTTTGCACTGAAAAAGGATTTCTATAACAGAAAAGCTTTGACTTTCAGCCAAAGGAAAATTGAACCAGACTCAAGTAGACATCACTCACCTAATAAAACAATACGTTGACCTTCCCTGGTTCTGCTCTGGCAGGTGTTTTACACTGCTGGTCATTTGGGGGGGGGGGGGGATGCCTCCAGTTAAACGTCCTGAAATAAAAACTCTCGAGTTGTAGATAATGCAAAGTATTCACTGCAGGTTGCATTCCTCCAACCCTCCCTTTTAAACACACACACACACACACACACACACACACACACACACACACACACACACACACACACCAGAGCAACACACACTTTAATCACACAATTAATAATTAATCAGAGGCTGGGCTCAATGCTGTCAAGTCTGCAGATGAGAGAACACCCAACTGCTGAGAGGGGCCGTAAAAAAAAGGCCGGATTAACAGTGGAAAGAAGCGTTATCGTGAACCACTAAGCAACATGTCACCGGTTTGCGCTCGATTTTATTAAATGGGAGAAAAATACAGATGCTCCTCCAGTGGTACAAGCACGAGAAGCTGAATGCATTTTTAATAACCGAGAGTAAATAAATAAATAAGTGAAAACCCCACCGGCTCCACACTTCTGCAGAGTTTGTGAGGGGGAAAATTAAGCTGTCCCTTTTATGTGACATTTTCTACATGCAAATCTAGCAAATTTGATTATGTGCTCTATTCGCTGCATGTAAACACCATTAATAACAGCCTAACAAACTGGTTGAGGAAGAATGGGTCAGGGATGAGGCTTTGCGTTACACCCTCTGCAGTGATTGATCTCGGAGCATCACAGCCCTCTGAAATTGATCAACAAACTGTGATCATTTTGCTCAGCTTACTTATTCCGAGTGATGTGTTAAATATTTTTCCAATGATGTTACGGCGGCGCGGCTCAAAGGTGACGGCTCCACGCGCTCTGTTTTCTCTTCAGGGCTCTCTGGGTGTTGCAGCAGAGAGCCGCGTGTTTACCCAGCTGTAATTACAACATGCACAGTGACCTCATTCTGCTGTGTCAGTCGCTGTAATGTATAGCCCCTGATGTTGAACTGCAAAGAAAAACAGTATGCAATTATTTTCAATATGCTGACTACATTCTCGGCATCATTTATATATATATATTTTTTTTTTTTTTTAGACGTGGCCATGAGGGCAGATCAGAATTTGATATAAGTGCCGGTGCTCCTATTCATCTGACAAGGCCTCTCTGCCTTAATACGCATTCAATAATGTGAAATGATATGAGCTGTAGGAGCTCATTGACTGTGCTCTCAGGGTCTTGTGGTGTCTCTTTCTCAGCCTGCATCATGCCCCTTATCTGTTTCTCCTGCTCACACACACACACACCCAGAAGGAACGAAAAAAGGGGAAAAGTGGGGAGGGGGGCTTGAACTGCAGATAGCAACAGCAGTGGAGCAATCACACCGAAGCAATGCCCCCCACGCCTGGCCCATTAATAACAGTAATACGCACACTGCGCCCGAGCCAGCGCTGCCGAAAGCACCGCTGACACTTTAATGGGCATTTTTTACTTTTGTTTTTAAATAATGCATGCGCTTCTTGTCAGCACTGCTCCACTCCACCCACCCCCAGTGTGCCTTGCTGCTGCATTCCTTTGTGCAGAAATTACAATGGAGACCTGTGTTTTCTGTGCTGCATTCATCACATACACGGGGACATCAGCGTGCACTACATCACACTCTTGGGGGACGTGTGTTGGAGGGGTGGGCTCGCGTGGCCCGCCTGTGTGTGTGTGTGTGTGTGTTTGTTTGTGAAGGGCCCTCATTGGCGCTGAGCTAATTTAGAGTGTCTTAGTGACGGTGAACCGTGAGGCTCGGTGCCGGTGAACATGACTTATGAAGGAGCCTGGATGCTCTTCACATGTTAAGGCTGTTGTGGATCTGTCAAACTAATGACTTTCAGATCTGGATGTCTGCCATGACTTTAAATAATATACAA